>JAINUG010000001.1:20021285-21221285 GCA_029706075.1 Aldrovandia affinis | reverse complement strand
CTTCAGTAAATGAAGGGTTCTGGCAGCTCTGTTATAGTGTGGGTGTATTTTCTTGGCAAGGTCCACTCAACCCCTTAGAGAGCAAGTATGACACTGGGAGAGGTGGAGGGAGGAGTAGAGAGGGCTGTGCCTCCCTTTTGGCTGCTGTCAAGTGCTCCTGGTCCCTTCCACAGCCTGACAAAGACTACAGGACCTTGAACAGCAGCGGCCTCACTTACAGGCAGGCTCACCTGAGTCTAATGAGCAATCAACTCAGCTGTGAGCCATTGCCTTCGTTAGGCCATTATAAAAGCACAGCCTCAATGCCTGAGGAGAGTTTTCTGCGAATGGAGGAAGAGGTGCTGGTTTTTATTGCAGTGTTGACCCTCTAAAGCAATAGCCTTTGATTTAACTTAGTTATTTTGGTGGTTTGTTTTATTTGATAAAGTTGAAGGAAAATAAACTGGCCTTTGGCTTATTAGAACTTTATTTTGGTTTTGTCTTTTATCCACTCACCACCTAGCAGGGTGGCCACCCCTGCCACCTTGCAATAGCAAGATAAATGCGAGTAAATACAAAGCCATTCTGAGTGATCACCATCATCCTATGTTGAAGCATTTATATCCTGGGAGTGGCCCCTTCCAGGATTACGATGCCCCATCCACTCGAGTGGTCACTGAATGGTTTGATGAGAATGAAAACGATGTAAACCACCAGCCACTTGTAGAATATATTATAGTGTCCCTTAGGGTTGGGGCGACACTCACGGACCTTTGCAGAGGGCATAGGCAAGTTGAATAAACCGGAGGAGGCAGTACTCAAAACAAAACAAGGGTTTTATTAAACAAATCTTGACATAACACAAAGGGGTGGGGTAATTGTAAAAAATATAAAAAATAAAGTCCACAATCCTTATCTTTGTCTTTGTCCAAAATCCAATGTCAAAATCCTGGTCAGTTCTTCACATAATCCATGTCGGTACACAAAACAGCATCCTCAAAACAATCCAATCCAATCTAATCTAATCTAATCTAATTTTATCTAATCTAATCTAATCACAATCACAATCACAAACAGCTCTCCAAAATTCTCTCCCAAAAACACCAACCTACTCCCTCCCCATGTGACACAAAACAGTCCTTTAAATAGGCCTCCAAATTGGCCTCAGCTGCTATCAGTCCTCAGGCTTTACAGGCTTCAGCTGGTCATCAAGTGTGATTGCTGGGAACTGTAATGTTTTTCTCTCCAGTGGCTCCCAAGAATTAAAGAGGCAGGCAGCCATTTACTTGTCCTGCCCCTTGGGATGCCACAATATGCCAAGGCGTATTGAAGCTTTTTTGACGGCTCGTGGTGGCCCAATGCCCTATCAAGACAATTTAAGTTGGTGTTTCCTTTACTTTGGCAGTTACTTATATGGTTAACTGTGTGTCGCCACATGGGACTGCACAGTTGGCACTGGCATGGTCAGGATTAGATTCCAGCTGGATCTACCACCCGAAAAGCCCTATGCCGTGCTATTTTCATCCAGATGCAACATTTCGACTGGCTTGACTTACATCGGTCTGTATGAACTAAGACGTTTTCTTTCACATTTATAAAATGTGAAAGAAAAAAGGGGAGGGGTAGAGTGGCAGATTGACAATAAAAGATTGACATATTTTGACATAAATTGATGCAGCGATAAATTGGATGTATTCATTCACATGGACTGTAAACAGTTTTGCTTTGAACACTGTTACAATTACACTGTTCTGTATTGAATAAATATTATGTCTGGAGAGTCCAGAAAATTTGTGTAGAAAGTTTTTTCTGTAGAATGGCAGATTTATGAAGAGTTGTTGCTTTTGCTAATATCCATCTGTGGAAAATATGATGTGGCAGAACCAGCTTAAGTAAGATACTCATGGGTTATATATGATAAGGAGCATATGTGTGCAATTTGAGAGTTTGAGACTTCTGTGGCATAAAAATGATTTAATAGTGGTGTGGAATGCTGCTGGATGGTTCATCCTGTTAAGGCACTGTTCTAGTATGTGGATGAGCTCCACAGTCTCCAGACCATGCCAGTGTGGGGGGATGCATGATTGACCATAGCATTGTCCAGGGAGGGAGGTATTCAGTTGGCCAAGTTGGCCGTGTTTCACCACACAACAGTGACCCCTGCCAGTCAATCGGTTGCCCACAGCCTTCCAGTATGAAGCCGTCCATTAATTGTCTTCCTCTGACTAAGGCCTGTGCAAGCTTAAGTTGTGAAATGAGGTATGAAAAGAAGCCACAGCTGACTTCACATGTTTTGGAGGTATTCTTGTCTATGCTCGCCCAAATTGACAGCAGAGGTTGCAGGGAGCATGGCTCAAGAATACAATTGGGAGAAAAAGGGGAAAAAGCATTACAAAAATTGTGGTTAGGGAACTTGACTTGCATTATATGCATAATAATGCATTGTATCGTAATGATAACTAACAAAATAAAGGAAAGATTTGAATAAATTAGGGATACAAAGTTTATTGAAAGCAGATGCTTCCAGGTGTCTCCTAATTAAACAATTATGTCCCATCATGCTTAAGGTCATGTATAAAAATTCTGGGCAGGCCCAGTTGCTCATTATTTTGGCTACCATGGCTAGAAGAAGAGATCTCAGTGGCTTTGAAAGAGTAATGATTTTTGATGCATGTTTGGCAGGAGCTTCAATGAGGAAGACTGCTCAACTTGCTGATGTTTCATGAGGAACAGTGGCTAAGGTGATGTTGACATAGAAGTCAGAGGGAAAGACCTCATATACTAGGGGCAACTGTGATTGAAAGCGCATACCATGCATTGCCTCGAGATGCAAGGCAAAACAAATGAGCAACTCGGTGTGAGCAGGCAGTTTCATCAATTGCTTGTGAAAGTTGCATCCCTCCAATAGAGTTCCAGACACTTGTAGAATCAAAAGGCGCATTGAAGCTGTTCTGGTGGCTTATGGTGGCCCAACACCCTATTAAGCCACTTTATGTTGGTGCTTCCTTTAGTTTAGCATTTATTTTGATTATTACAATAGAACACTCAATGTAGACTCTATAGTATGATTGTCATAACAGTTATCTACAGTCTTTCAATCAACTCACTAGATCAATCAACTCATCTATTGAGCAAAATCTCAGACTTTTCTCAACCAGAAAAGAAAATAAGGTCTCGCATTATAATAATAATAATAAATAAACAATGACGGTCATCATAACTATTTGCCCACCAGATGGTCAAATTCAATTACACCTCTTGTTCTGTAAGTGGTATTTAAATTCGAACAATGCCAGTTTGTTAAAAATAATAATATTTAGGAAAAGTCAAGGACGGTGAGCAATGTGACTTTTATCAACAAAGCTGTTATTAGCATTATAAAAACAAAAATGTTCTGTCCATTTGACCATTTCCATGCTTCCAACCCTAGTGTCTATGTGATCATGCAGATTTCTTCAGGAAAAACTAAACTGTAATTCTACAGACAGGGACTAACATGGAACTCTGAGGTGGCTACATTTCGGGGATTACACTTAGGAATGTACCTTCATCATCTTTTGCAGTGAAATCCATGTATGGGTCAAAATTTTGAGACCAGATGCTGATGCTGTCTTATGCTGATCCCATGAAATTACATATTTTTTGTTTATTTAGCATAAATGCTGAGGTTATTCAAAATCTCATTACTTGTAGCAAAATGGCTCCATCTTTGATTTCAAGATTTTAATGAGACAGGTCAGTTTTTATAAACTAATTAAAGTCATACTTATGATAGATAATCCTGTACAAAATTACAAGTTTAAGAGTACACAAATTACATTACAAATTAGACATTTTATAACACTCCTAATCCACTTTTAATTAAATTTATTTGGATTCCCCTGAAATACAAGAAATACAAGTTGTTTTCCTACAGACGTTTAAAGATAAATAAATATCTTAAACCCAGAAAACGGGCTACTTTTGATCATGTGCCTGTGCCCACTGCCAAACAGACTCTGGATGTTGGCAAACTGGCTTCTGTTGGTCGCAAGAAATGCGTACTCTGCAAGATGTTGGGGAAACAACAGTGCACTCCATGGGAGTGCAAGGTTTGTGATGTTCACTTGTGTCTACAGTTCACCAGAAACTGTTTTGAAAAGTGGCACCAAAGACTGTGAAAGAACAGATTGTCTCACCATGTTTTAATTTTGAATTTTTTTGTAGGCTATATAGGCTAGTTTGTGTGGTTTTCAATAAATCTTCCAAAATGAAAACAACTTTAAAAAATTCTGTCTTCTGCATGGCTCACTCACTATTGCTCACTCTGATGGCTTTTGTCTTTGTCTGATGGCCGTTGAGAGAGAGATGGCCCATCTTACAGGTGTGGATCATGAATATTCAGTAAATTAGCATATAGCCCTCCCACAGCCTGAAATAAATGTGACAAGTTCTGATAAAAACAGGTTTTTAGCTATTTAGATCTCAGATGTGCTAAACTATTTTGACATCCTTACATAACCAAGACCTTGATGAACAAACGCATATTGGCAAAACAATTTGTCACTATAGTTTAGTGTGTGCATATGATACTGACCAAACTATTGATGGCATATAAATGTAGCTGTGATTGTCCTTCAAATAAAAATATTAAACACTTTGGAATAAGTGTGTGTTAAGCACGGACCTCAGGGGGTTAAATATACTGTCAAAAAGATAAAAATATCTGCAAAGGTCTCCAAACCTATCTTTCAGGTTGCCACGGTTGCAGACAACTATGACATCATTAGTTTAAGCATGGAAAGGTCCAGAAAGAAACAGTGCTAAACAAACTGCATGTAAAAACTCAAAAAAGACATTAAAAAAACTTTAACAAGGTCCAGAATCTAATCCTGACCATGCCAGTGCTGACTGTGGCCAATAATCCTATGGAGCAATGCACAATTCCCAATAGTATTGCCAAGGTTTCAGTCAGCAGGGTTTCCCCTGCCTCATTGTGCAAGACCAATTCCTCTGTTGGATTGGGTGCCTGCAGTCTGCCTCCGCACCAGCTTTATATACAGTCAAGTGTAGGCATCATACAGCCACTGGGTAGTATACGTTTCAGAGGAGACGTGTGCTAGTTTCCATTCTACCAAATTGAGTGAGGACGTTGCAGCAATGGAACAAACCTACAAGTATAATAGACCATTCCAAATTGGGAGAGAAAGAAGGAAGAAACAGTGGATCAAATAAATACTGATGGACTCATGGTCTGATGAATTGTCACCTTTTTACTGGACCTATTACAGGTGTATAGTAGAGATTAGTACAGGTGGAAAATTGCTTGATCCATACATTTCAAGGAACTCAAGATAAAAGGACGATATGAACTATGCTGTGATCACTGTCAATGGGCTTCCATGGCGAAATCATTGGAAGCTTTGATGATTTTGTCTGTGCTACCATGCTGGAAGCTTTGATGATTTTGTCTGTGCTACCATGCCGTCGGCAGGCGGCTCCCTGCATGGACAGTCACGTCACATGACTTTTTAAAATGCAGCCCCTGTGTGTTAAGCAGAGTCAACAGCTGTTCAACAGTAGCAATGGGCGATCTTCACACTGGAAAATGCCACTGCGAATTTTGGGAACAACGTGCAGTGTGAGGCTGTCACACAAATGCAGAGAAAAAACCGAAGGAATTAATAATGAATGCCTCCACCATTCTCCTCTCAGGAGAGAAGAATAGCTGTGCAGCATTTTTCACAAAATACAGAAAAAATGACAGCGTTAAGATAATGTGGCTTTAGGAATATAATTTACATTTTGTGGACAAGAAGCCCAGAGAAAAGAACCTCTGCCTGTAATTGAAGCTTGAGCACAGCAGTCTACCACCCAAAAATAGGGAGAGGCTGCTCAGGAACCAAAGAGAAATGAGGACACCGCACCAGCGCAAGGTGTCATATTTTTCAATGTCATGATTATAGTTACATAACTGTGCTGCAACATCGTGAATTCATTTACATTCACCAAGCGAACACTGTGTGAACCAATGATCAGAATTTTTGTGCATGGCTCTGCAAAGAATATCATCTTATATGTGCATAACCTATGTTTAAATAGCCTCAAATCTGAAACACATTTCTACATGCGTTCACTATAACATCTGCATATTATATTATGCATTGTGATTTTATCCCGCTACTTTCAATTCAGTTGCAGTTGTTGACAATAGGCTGCAAAGATGACAGCTGCATATGCCTTGAGAAATATAAGATCCTGTTTTTGTGTTTTTTTGTTTGATAACGTGTCCAACTTTCTTGTGGTACAGACACTGATAAGTCTGAAGATTTTATTGTTTCTTATTTCCTCTCTGTCAATGGTGTGAGTGAAATAACAAAATTGTTGAAACAGTCACCATCTACCATGCCATGCCTTGACATCCATCTGTTCATTTTCATGGATGAGGGACATTTCTTTCCATCTGTGTTACTGTATGAACACATGTAGTTGAATGTTCCCATCAACACTTGTCGCTTTAAAAGATGTTCAAGATGTCTTTCACTGTTTTTGTTTTACATTCACAAAATTACTGAAATCAGTCATGCTGCCAGCTAAATACACTAAGCTGGAAGAGACTTGTATTTTAAAAATAAATCAAATCCTGTCCTGGATTGCCAGAGATGTTTTTTGTTGCAGTTTGCAGTTTGATTGATTATTAAGATTCTGAGCCTGATCATTCTGAATAGTCTCAGTGGTGAAACAAGCAGAGTACCTCCTGCACATGGCCACCTGTGTTTATTAAGTATGTAAGAAATATGTAATCCAGTAATATAGTCTGGGTTTCAGATGGAGCAAAATCCAGAACCATCTGTGGTGCTTCAGGTTCAGGGTTGCCTATCCCTGGTTGCCTATTTTTCTGCCTTTTGAGCACAATATGTTTGTAGCACTACTTGCATCTTATTTTAGGGACCCTAAGTGTGCACTACCCTTGTAGCTTTGTTGTAGCTAGAGATAGCATTATATGATTACTGTCTGAAGGAAAAAATCATGTTTAGGTCATAGGACAAATCGCGAGCAAGTGTTAGCTAACAAACATGTACTAGCGGCTAGCTAGCTAACTAACAGCTAGCTAAAAAATATCAGTGCTTGCACCACAGCTTTATTTGGACTTGTAAACAATTTATGCAGATGATTACACAAAGGTACAAACATATTCTGTTCTAGTAAAAGGGGTGTAAGCCAAAAGATACAGAAAACTGTGAGGTCCAAGCCATTTTACAGTTCATTCTAGACAATTTACCACATGTAATAATAAATAAAAATAAATCAATCAATAAAAAATGTAATATTTTTTCAATAATTTTTCCCCAATTTGGTGGCCACTTTCAATTCAACTTCCCCCCTCGTACTACGAGCTACAGCCCATTTAGTGTTAAGTTTAATCAAATATTGAGCAATAACACAGCCAGTTAGGTTGCTTTCTGCTTGCCTTCAGCGGGAATGTCAGATAACAGTTACATTCTTGTCTAATCATGCAAGGCCTAGTGCACAGAGGAACTGTGAAATGCAATTCGGTCTCAATATTATCTCGTATCTCATTATTGTCTTATGCTAAAAAGTTAAACCAAACTCATTTATTAAGTTTCTAAGAGACAGTAAAAGATAGTAACTGTTATTTTAGTTGTTTCTCTCGCAGTCTCTCCCATCTCATAAAAAAGAAAACAGTCAGGGAAACACCACAAAAAAACACATATATAAGAGAGGTTCCCTCTGTTATTAACAGTTGCTGAAGATGCCGATGTTAAACTAAATTGTATTGTGTGGGGAATCATTCCAGCGAAAAGCTCTGCTTTCAGCCCTTGGCAGGTCATAGGAGTGGGTCGCTGAGAAATCCAACATTCTTTCAGACAGCCTAAAAGATTATCTGAGTAGGCTGTCAGCCTTTTGACACAGAGTTAGTGCACTTTGTTCAGACTGTGGTTCGCATCACACATCTTAAATGTAAAATTATATTTTAAGGGGAAGGCCATGTTATTTTATGTTTTTTTTTCTGGTGCACTGGTTTTGGGTCAGACTTTATTGTTTTCCGTTTTCATGTTTTGAACCTTCACTTTCACTTTTAATAAAATTAAATATGTTGTAGTACTGTACCTCCTAATGTGGCCAGCTAAGCTAAGCGTAAATTTTGTAGTCTTTTAAACTTCCTTGACTAGATAATGGCACAACAGTCACTAGCTGATAACCTGTTACTAACGTTAGTTAGCTTTGCCATAGTTTCAACTCAGCTCCTCACTTAGCTGTCACAAGTTACCCAGCTTGTGAAACATAGATTGAAATGCATCAGCTTGCTAATTTAATTAAGAAAGCCGTAGCTAAATGTCAGAAAACAGTCAGCTCGTGTCTATCCAACTGATAATTCACTGCTTCAACTGCTTGCTGCATTTTAAAGGGAAAAGTGTGTACCAATACAATGTGCCAGAGACTGTGGGAGAATAAGGGGCAGCAGTGGCTCAGTGGTTAGCAACACGGGCTGGCAAGCGGAGGGTGGCTGGTTCGAATCCCAGGAAAGCCAGCGACAAAACAATGAACTGGAAACTGGAGGCAGGCTAGTTCACTTCCCTGAGCAAGGCACTAAACCCCTGAACTGCTCCAGGGGTGCCGTGCTATGGCTGACCATGCGCTCAGACCTCTCTGATGGAATACATATGTATAGTGGTCTATGTGTCTGTGTCAGGAGGTAAAACCGAGCTTCATTGGGGAATTGGAGACCCATGGGAGGAATGTGAGTGAATGATTGGATTTGCATGTGCATGTGCATGCACATGCACATGCGGATGTGGATTGAATGATTAAAACTGTGTGCGAATATGGATTCAATGATTAAAACTGCATGTGGATGTGAATGGTGGCAGAAGGGGTGCATGCAATTGGTAGGTGTAGAGGGGAGGGGGGACTGATAAAAAGACAGGTAGGGGAGACAGGGAAGGAGGAACAAATGTTGTTATGTGTGTATTGCTGGTGGAAAGTGGGAGAACGCTCCCGGTAGAAACAAATAATAACTTTTTGCCAAGTACTGGATCGCATGGAGGTGCCGAAGTGTGGGCAGTGGTGCGTAAATGTGTTTCATTTTCCTTTTCCTTTTCCTTTTTTTTTCTTTCTTGTTTTGATTATTTGGTTTGAGTTCCTTTGAGTGGAGAGTGCAATGAACAATGGCAACGGCGTACCCGAGTCTGACCGGGCGATATGGACGAGTGACAGTACTGGATCGCAGAGGATCAAGCGAGCGAGCTGTGACGACTGAAGTGGGCGGAAATCCCAGGGTGGAGAATTGGCTGACAACAGAGCTCCGCTCCACCATGATAGGGAAGTGCCCAGCTGTGTTGTGTGTGTGCGTGACATCGTAGCACAGCAAAATTGTTGCTCCTGAGAGCACTGTTATTTCCCTCCAGTATTTACCACCTGAACTGCGTGTAAGCGTGGACCTGGAGGGGGCGTCGCCAGACGAGGAGAGCCCAGCTGTCGCCGGAGTAGAATGGCCGTGATTGGAGTGGGAGAGGGCCGCTGGAAGAACTTGCAGTTTCTATTTTTTTTTTTTTTGGGGGGAGCTAGGGCTGGCAGAAGAGGAGTAGCCTGACGCAGCCTCCCCTGTGTGTTTTTTTTCTTTTCATTATTTTTGTGGGGGTTTTTTGGGTGTTGTGTGACTGGGGGTGTAAGTGAGGGCCCCAATTGTTGGTTCCTGGTGGAAGGAGGAGTGAGGGGGGCAGTAGCTACGGGAACAGTTGGGCGGGGTGGTTGCCAACGGGTAGTGGGGGGGAAAATTGCTGTGTAGATATCCCCTCCTCAAAGTGTGTGGAACAGGGGAGTGTGCTGTGTAGAGTGCAGTGTGCTTATTTGGTTAAGTGGGTTGCCGCCTTATGGTGAGAGTGGGGTGGAGCTTACCTGCCCTGCCTTTACGGTCCACGGGCCTCGTCGCTGCAGTAGGGGAAGGGGGGAACCAAGTACATTGGGGTCAGACTAGGAATACTGTCTGTCCTACCTTTTATGAATTTTATTCAATAAATATTGTATCTTTTACTTACCTGTCTGCGTGCTGTTTGGGTTGTCCTGGGGGTGCAATCCTGAAACAAAAGGATAGGGAATCTTAGTGGAGGGTGGCTGGGGCTTGTCCCACACCTGACACCGACATCTGTATCTAGGAGAGATATGTGAAAAGACAAATTCCAATTACCTTGTGTAACATGGCAATAAAGTATATTCCTAATCCTATGACGGAGGAGTGCAAGCAGCAGCTCCAAATCATATATCTTAAATGTAAGCTAATTCACATAAAGGGCACATGTTTTGTGTTATGTAAACTCCTTAAACATAATGTCATAGAGATGAAGTGAAAATCTGCTAATCATTAATATCACCATACATAATGTGACATATACTGTTCTTCCACAATTTTAAACTGTAACAACAGATATATAGTTCTTCCACATTCCATATATAAAATCAGACATAAAATGTAAATGAAAAATGAAAAATGAAAAATAACAATGGTTTATGTAAGAGATTAGTATTATGCATGTATTGTTCAACTTTCAAACTCATGAAGTGGTTCATATACTCTAAAAATAAGAAATTATTGATCTGAAAATGAAGAAATATGCACATATATGGTTCTTCATTGCATGGACTGTTATTGCAATATGCAGATGGTTTTCATGAATGTTTATGAAACTTACTTGATGGTGAACATGTGGCATGATGAAACAGGAAGGAATCAGACTGTAACTTATTTTTTGTTTCATATTTTCTGAGGTGCAGACATGGATCTATGTATATTTAATACTTAGGCAACTTTCGTGAAACTCAACTAGTAGACTGAAAAGTTTTCAAATGTATCCAACATGTTTGAGTCCCTGACTGTGGAGAAATCATATCCCTCAAAATTGATTTTTCGAAATAATCTCCAATGTAGAATGCTTGTCTCAGACTAGCTCTGCTCTGACTGGAGAAATCCAAGTTGCTACAAATGGCTCCTGTTACAACTGACCCTACTCACCTCCAACTCGGAAGTTATTGGCTACAATGGGAGTGGTGGTGGTGTGTGGTCCTTTGGCTCAGGGGTGGGCTTTTCAGCCAATCACTCATTCCATTTTTCTTCCCCTGTTACAGATAGTAAAAACCTACAAACCTGTGTCAAAAACATTAAAAACTCATCAAAGCCTCAAAGTAAAATACCAAGAGCAGTGGTGGAACTTAAATGACCATTTGTATGTACACAATACACTCCAACCCCCACCCCAACAAATCACATTTAGGGAGGGCCCAATTTTCTACATGCATAAACATACATAATAAGCATCATTGAGGCTCACTGCTCAAGAAGTAATGCGGATTACTCAAAGACCACCGGCTTCATTCAGCTGACCGAGGGCTACAGAGGGAGTAACATTTCAGTGACTACAATCAAGGGAATCTGTAGGAGCTTACACATCACCCAAACAAATGAGTGCACTAATTTACCAAACTGTTCTTTGTATAGTTTGCCTGACTCTGATAATTACTGTATTGCTATTGCAGCCTAAATATTGGTGTTCTATTGAATGAGTGCATTGATGTGATTGTGGTTATTACTCTCTTTTAAGAATTTTGCCAATTTTGGTATTTTTATTTGATTTGTTTTTACAAATTTTACAAATAATGTACACTTATCTAAGCATTTCCAACAAGGGGATGGAACAATGTCGTCATGGTAATGTCTACCACCCAGTCAATCTCTGAATTGTACTGTATTGGACTAAAATTGCACAGACCACTGCATCTGTGATTCTCCTGGGAACTCTTTGACCTTTGAATCTGTCTGTCTCATTTATTATAATAATTCTGTATGACTGTCCTTTGGATACTGATGTCATAATGATATCAATGTTGTGGCTGGTTGCTGGTGCTGCTTTTTAAGTAGGCACAGAATGTCACAGAGCTGACAGGGTTAAAATACAGATCATGGTGTTGGTTTCACATTGCCTAAGGGCTTGAACCACTGTCACTTAAACAATCAAATGTGATGCTGAGATATTTGTGAGTGCTTTAATGTTGCTAATTTTAAATAGGAGATTTCTTGCATGAGGGTTGTGTCATATTCCCGATGTTCCTGTCTCGTTTTTCCGTTGTCTTGTTCCTCCCTTGTGATTGTTGTGTTAATTGTTTTATTATTTTCAATTATTCTATTATCATTCCCTCGTTACCACTCATCATGTTCACCTGTTGCCTATTCCGGCACACCAGCCTCCCATCAAGTTCATCAGCCCTGCAGAGTACATCTACCCCGGTTTTCCAGTCACTCTTCGTCAGATCGTTGTTTCCTCTACTCGGTAGAAGCTGACTCCTGTTACTTGTTTCCTACGCTGTGTTTACTGTTCTCTCCGTGTTGCGTGTTTTGTATGTTTACCCTTGTTCTTGTCGTTTCCCCCTCGTGTTCAGGTCCATTACTCATCCGTCTGCCAGCTCTGTTCATCCTGCCTACCTGCACGCTTCGCTGCCTCCCGGTTCCCTCCTCCTATCTGCCCTCCTGTGCATCCCTTCCAGAATCCAGCCCATCGTCTCTACTACCTCTGTCATCACTTGTATAATTATTATTAAATTTTCACTCTCCATCCTAACCTTCCGTGTCTGCGTTTGGGTTCGTTCCTGATCATCACGACAGAACGATCTGACCAAGCATGGACCCAGCGGACACGAACCAGCTCCGCCAAGCCATGTCCCTACAGGGCGTTCTTATCGGCCAACAGGCTCAATCCCTCCAGGAGCTGATGGTAGCACTGCACGACCTCTCCGCCAGCGTAAAGGAGAGTAAGAATCAGATACAAGACTTGTCTTCACAACCGCTGCCCAAGGCTTCCCTCCTGTCGTCGCTTCACCCCCGGATCCGCCAGTCTTCCTGCACAAGGAGCCTCATGTTCCTGCTCCGGATCGTTATGCCGGAGACCTGGGTATGTGCCGCGCCTTCCTCATCCAATGCTCCCTGGTTTTCGAGCAGCAGCCCACCTCGTATTCCACCGATGGGTCCCGCATCGCCTATGTAATGGGGTTGCTCAAGGGGATGCGCTGGCATGGGCGTCCGCCTTGTGGGGAGCAGTTCCTCTTGTTTCACCTCCTACTCCCGCTTCATGTCGGAATTAAGGAATGTCTTCGACCACCCCGTCCGAGGTACGGACGTTAATCAACGGTTGTTCACCATTCGCCAGGGTGCCCGTTCTGTGGCCGACTTCGCGGTGGAGTTCCGCATCACTGCTGCGGAGTCCGGTTGGAACGACCGGGCGCTCCAAGGGGCTTTTCGGCACGGTCTCAGCGACTCTTTACATTTACATTTACATTTTAAGCATTTAGCAGACGCTCTTATCCAGAGCGACTTACAAGATGTGCATTAATACAAGGCGAGAACAATCAAAGTTAGCGTACAAGATCAGTGCAGTAAAACGGCAAAAGACATCATTGCAGGCAACTGCGTATCATACCTGTAACATTGGGAAAGAAAAGGTTAGTGGGTGTTTTTTTTTTTTTTTTTTTTTTTTTTTTAAACAAGTAAACAGATTGACTAGATGGACAGTGTTCAGTGGTAGTGGAGTCTGAAGAGGTGGGTTTTGAGTCTCTTGCGGAAGATTGGAAGTGATTCCGCAGTCCTGACCGATTGCGGGAGGTCGTTCCACCAACGAGGGACCAGGACAGAGAAGAGGCGAGACCGCGGGAGCGGCTGCCAGGCGCCCGGAGGGATGGGGCAGTCAGTCTGCCAGCGGAGGCGGAGCGGAGGGGTCTGGACGGGGTGTAGGGCGTGATGAGTGACTGGAGGTACGGGGAGCAGTACCTTTGGCCGCTTGAAAAGCCAGCACCAGTGACTTGAATCTGATGCGTGCTGCGATGGGGAGCCAATGCAGAGAGGAGAGTAGAGGGGTGACGTGGGTGAACTTCGGCTGGTTGAACACCAGGCGAGCAGCAGCGTTCTGGACTAGTTGCAGTGGCTTGATGGCACAGGCCGGAAGGCCTGCCAGCAAGGAATTGCAGTAGTCAGACGTGAGATCACCAGGGCCTGGACCAGGAGTTGAGTGGCCTCTTGGGTGAGGAACGGTCTGATCCTCCGGATGTTGTGGAGGAGAAACGGCAGGTCCGAGAGATCGCTGCAATGTGGCTCGAGAAGCACAGCTGGTTGTCCAGGGTTACCCCAAGACTCCTGGCAGACTGGGACGGAGACACTATGGAGCCTTCCACGGTAATTGACGCATCAATCATCGGGGAGCCCTTCGCTGGGAGGAAGAGCAGCTCTGTCTTCCCCAGGTTCAGCTTCAGGTGGTGGGTGGACATCCATGCGGAGGTGTCAGCCAGGCATGCAGAGATCCGTGCCGGGACCTGGGTATCAGATGGAGGGAAGGAGAGAAACAGTTGAGTGTCATCAGCATAACAGTGATAGGAAAAACCATGAGCAGAAATAACAGAGCCAAGTGACTTGGTGTACAGAGAAAATAGGACAGGGCCTAGCACCGAGCCCTGCGGGACACCGGTAGAGAGGGTGCGGGGAGAGGAGAGGGATCCTCTCCAGGCCACCTGGTAGGACCGGTCGGCCAGGTAGGACTCGAACCATGTCAGCGCAGATCCAGAGATTCCCATCTCGACAAGAGATGAGAGCAGGATCCGGTGGTCCACGGTGTCGACGCCGCCGACAGGTCAAGGAGGAGGACGGAGCTAAGGGATCGGGACTTAGCGGCGTGAAGAGCCTCAGTGACCGCAAGGAGAGCAGTCTCTGTGGAGTGGCCTGCTCTGAACCCAGATTGGTTGGGATCGAGTAGGTCGTTCTGTAAGAGATGAGCAGACAGTTGATTATAGACAGCCCGCTCTAACGTTTTGGAAAGGAATGGGAGGAGAGAGACAGGTCGGTAGTTAGAGATGACAGCAGGATTCAGAGAGGGTTTTTTGAGGAGGGGGACAACCTGAGCGCATTTGAGGGAGGAGGGGACAGAGCCAGAGGAAAGAGAGGAGTTAATGACATTAGAGACAAACGGGAGGATGTCCATAGCAATGGACTGGAAGAGGGGGCCAACTCATCTTTGAAAGATGAGTTGGCTGCCAGGGATGACCCATCAATGAGTTGGCTGCCAGGGATGACCCATCAAGTCTCGACGACCTCATTTCCCTGGTCATTAGACTGGATAACCGCCTCCGCGAGCGTTACCGGGAAAGAGCTGTCCGTCGTTCCTCCATCTCCTCTTCCCGTGGCTCTCCTCTCTACCCTCCTAGATCGAGACCTGAACCCCCTGCTGCCTCTCTTCCCAGCCTTGTCTCCACTTCAGCCGTCTCCAAAGAGGTTCCCATGCAACTGGGTCGGCCTCGTCTCTCACCAGCTGAGCGTCTCCGGAGGGTGCAATCGGGATCCTGCATCTACTGCGGTCAGTCTGGGCACTTCCTGTCTTCCTGCTCCCTTCGACCAAAAGAGGAGGCTCGCCAGTGATTCTGGGGGTCCTGGCGAGTCGTTCTACCACCCCACCTACTCCGCGACCTCATATGCAGCTCAACGCCGTGTTGTCCTGGAATCAGCAGTCCCTGCCCTTGTCTGCATTAATCGACTCCGGATCGGACGAGAACTTCCTGGATTCCAACCTCGTTACCCAAGCTGGCATTGCGTTGGAACCCCTCACGACTCCTCTGAATGCCAACGCTCTCAACGGCAAGCTCCTCGCTCAAGTTACCCACCGCACCGTACCCCTTCACCTCACCCTCTCCGGTAATCACCACGAGACCCTCCAGTTTCACGTCCTCTCTCCTCACCCCACGCTCCCTGGTCCTCGGCCAGCCTTGGTTGGTGGCACACAACCCCCAATTCGACTGGATCAATAGTCGAGTTACCAACTGAGTCCCTCCTGTCACTCATCTTGCTTGCTGTCTGCTTCTGCTCCTGCTCTACCTGAGGCTCCTACGCCCACCGCTGAACCTCCCAATCTCTCCTCCATCCCTCCTGCTTATCATGACCTTGTCGAGGTGTTCAGCAAGCAACGCGCCCTTTCCCTGCCTCCACACCGACCTTATGACTGTGCCATTGATCTCCTTCCCCGGGGCTCCCCTGCCTTCCAGCCTCTTCAACCTGTCCCGTCCAGAGAGGGGAGGCCATGGAGCGCTACATCCGCGATTCTCTCGCCGCGGGTCTCATCAGGCCTTCTTCGTCCCCTGTTGGTGCCGGATTTTCTTTGTGGCCAAAAAGGACAAGTCCCTTCGTCCCTGCATCGATTACCGTGGCCTCAATAACATCACTATTAAGAACAAATACCCCCTACCGCTCATCAGCTCAGCTTTGAGCCACTTCAAGGTGCCGTCATTTTTTTCAAAATGGATCTCCGCAATGCCTACCACTTGGTGAGGGTTCGTGAGGGCGATGAGTGGAAGACGGCTTTCAACACCCCCCTCGGCCACTTTGAATACCTGGTCATGGCCTTTGGGCTTACTAATGCTCCCGCCGTTTTCCAGGCGCTCATCAATGACGTTCTCCGGGACTTCTTAAACCGCTCTGTTTTTGTTTATTTGGACGATATCCTTATTTTTTCCTGCAGTCTCGAGGAGCACGTCCAGCATGTCCGCCAGGTTCTCCAAAGACTTTTAGAAAACAAATTATTTGTGAAAGCGGAGAAATGCGATTTTCATGTTCACTCTGTTTCCTTCCTGGGTTACATCATTGAGAGCGGTCAGGTTAGGACGGACCCCGAAAAGATCCAGGCGGTGGTGACTTGGCCTAAACCCACCTCCGTGAAGCTGCTACAACGCTTCCTGGGCTTTGCTAATTTTACCGTCGCTTCATCAGGGATTACAGTCGGGTTGCCGCTCCCCTCACTCGTCTCACCTCCTCCCTTACCCGTTTCGTCTGGTCCTCGGAAGCGGACGACGCATTTGCGGAGCTAAAGAGGCGCTTCACCTCCGCACCCATCCTCATTTTACCAGATCCTTCTCGCCAGTTTGTGGTCGAGGCTGATGCCTCCGACACCGGGGTGGGAGCGGTGTTATCCCAACGCTCGACCCTGGACCAGAAACTCCACCCTTGTGCTTTTTTTTCCCGTCGCTTGTCCCCTGCCGAGCGTAATTATGATGTCGGGAACCGTGAACTCCTGGCGGTCAAGCTCGCCCTTGAGGAATGGCGCCACTGGCTTGAGGGTTCCGAGCAGCCGTTTATCGTCTGGACTGACCACCGCAACCTGGAGTACATCCAAACGGCCAAACGGCTGAACTCTCGCCAGGCCCGCTGGGCCCTGTTCTTCGGGCGTTTCAATTTTAACCTGACTTTTCGTCCTGGTTCCAAAAATGTGAAACCCGATGCCCTTTCCCGTCTCCATGTCCCCGAGGTGTTTCCGTTACTCCTGAGACTATCCTTCCTCCGTCCTGTGTGGTGGCCGCTGTCTCCTGGCAGATCGAGTCGGTTGTCCGTGACGCCAGCAGACCCATCCGGATCCAGGTACCGGCCCTCCGAACCGACTCTTCGTCCCAGACCCCGTCCGATCTCAGGTCCTTCAGTGGGTTCACACCTCCCGGTTTGCTTGTCATCCTGGCATCAGCCGCACCCTGAGCCTGCTCAAGCGGCACTTCTGGTGGTCCACCATCGATGTCGACACCCGCTCTTTTGTGCTCGCCTGCCCCTTGTGTTCCCGGTCCAAGGCTACTCACCAACCTCCTGCTGGCTTGCTCCGTCCCCTACCTGTTCCTGGTCGCCCTTGGTCCCACATCGCCCTGGATTTTGTCACCGGTCTCCCCCCGTCTAAAGGTAACACCGTGGTCCTCACCATCGTCGACCGCTTCTCTAAAGCCGTGCACTTTGTTGCTCTTCCCAAACTCCCCACTGCCTCTGAAACAGCGGACCTTCTCTGCCTCCACGTCTTCCGCCTGCACGGCATTCCCTGGACATCGTCTCCGACCGCGGACCCCAGTTCACCTCCCACGTCTGGAAAACCTTCTGTGCCGCTCTTGGAGCCTCGGTAAGCCTGTCCTCTGGTTTTCACCCCCAGACTAACGGCCAGACAGAGCGCGCCAATCAAGACCTGGGAACGTCTCTCCGTGTTATCACCTCAGAAGATCCCTCTGCCTGGAGCACTCAACTTCCCTGGATCGAGTACGCCACAACTCGTTGACCAGCGCGTCCACAGGTCTGTCTCCCTTCGAGGCTTCCCTTGGTTACCAACCCCCTCTCTTCCCTGTCCAGGAGGAGGAACTGGCAGTTCCCTCGGTCCAGGCCCACCTGGATCGCTGTCGCAGGACCTGGGAGCTCACCCACACTGCCCTGCTTAGTTCCACTGATCGGAACCGGCGCTTCGCCGACCGCCATCGCACCCGGCGCCCATCTACCAACCGGGTCAGGAGGTTTGGCTCTCCACCAAGGATCTTCCCCTTCACACTACTTCCCGCAAGTTCACACCTCCCGCTACATTGGTCCCTTCCCCATTGACTCTGTTATTAATCCCTCTGTGGTCAAGCTTCGACTTCCGGCCTCCATGAGGATCCACCCCTCCTTCCATGTCTCTCTCATTAAACCGGTCTCCACCAGCCCACTCTGCCCTCCTGCCGTCGCCCCTCCACCCCCTTCGAGGATCTTCGACGACCACCCGGCCTACACCGTCCCGGCGATTGCTGGATGCACGCCGCCGAGGTCGTGGATTCCAGTATCTGGTCGACTGGGAGGGTTATGGTCCGAAGAACGCAGTTGGGTGTCCCGCGCCCTTATTCTGGACCCTTCCCTCATTCGGGACTTCCACCTGTCTCACCCTAACCACCCTGTTCAGATGCCCAGAGGCATCCGTTGAGGGGGGGGTACTGTCATATTCCCGATGTTCCTGTCTCGTTTTTCCATTGTCTTGTTCCTCCCTTGTGATTGTTGTGTTAATTGTTTTATTATTTTCAATTATTCTATTATCATTCCCTCGTTACCACTCATCATGTTCACCTGTTGCCTATTCCGGCACACCAGCCTCCCATCAAGTTCATCAGCCCTGCAGAGTACATCTACCCCGGTTTTCCAGTCACTCTTCGTCAGATCGTTGTTTCCTCTACTCGGTAGAAGCTGACTCCTGTTACTTGTTTCCTACGCTGTGTTTACTGTTCTCTCCGTGTTGCGTGTTTTGTATGTTTACCCTTGTTCTTGTCGTTTCCCCTCGTGTTCAGGTCCATTACTCATCCGTCTGCCAGCTCTGTTCATCCTGCCTACCTGCACGCTTCGCTGCCTCCCCGGTTCCCTCCTCCTATCTGCCCTCCTGTGCATCCCTTCCAGAATCCAGCCCATCGTCTCTACTACCTCTGTCATCACTTGTATAATTATTATTAAATTTTCACTCTCCATCCTAACCTTCCGTGTCTGCGTTTGGGTTCGTTCCTGATCATCACGACAGGTTGACCTGTGGTTATGGTCAGACAGTCACCAGAACGCAGGGGCTGTATGCTTGCGGTGTTTTATGCTTTGTGTGTTTTTTATTTCTGTCCGGTTCTGTTTCAGGATGTTAGTCTGAGCTGTGTGTGGCAGAAAACAGAGCTTGTGAGTCATCTTCTGACTCAGCAGAAAGAGTGCTAGTGAGATAAGTGCATCAATCACTTCTGCCCACTCGGTTACGGTGAGCTACGGGTCATTCAATTACCAGCTTTCCATCAAGTGAACAGCTGCTTCTCATTTTCATGAAATCCTTTTATTCAATTCAATTCATTAAATTGTTCAATAATTACATATATAAAAAAAAAACAGTATAGGGGATTTGTTGACATGCCTGTCATGACAATGTCCTTGGTGTGTCTCTCCGCACTCTTAATTGGATCCTGGTTCGTTTTACACATTGACAGAACATTAACAGTAGCATTGGAAAGGTAAGTCTATGGCCTTCTCTTTGTTTGAGTTTGGGGGTTCCGCTGTCAGTCATGTTTCCAGCTACCACCATTAGCTCAGAGCTTGTTCACTTCCCTCACAGAAGTGAGCCATGAGAAAACAAGACCAGCACACAGGCCAAAACCCCACCATGAAGTCAACATCTTTCCTTGGCTTTGACTTACAAATAATTGGAATTGTTCATTTTCTCTTCTGAAACACAGTTTGGAAAGCTAATGTTGTGATTGCTGAACTCGCCAAACTGTGTTTGTGAACAAAACAACTAGCATTTGCATTTATTAGTAAGCCAAAGTTCGGGGGAAATGTTGATTGAATCCAGTCCTCTGACGACAGGTTAGATTGAACTACAATCCTAATACTGTACGTACGCTTCATAGAACTGACACAATCTGTAATTGACTAAACATGCTGTTAAAATAAATGACTCTTCATATATTTACACATAATTATAACTAGGCACACATTATGCCATTACACAAACTGAAAAGTGCACTGCACCAAAATTATAATGAGTCAGGTAAACTCCAATATAATTCATTGGCACTGTGGCATGATCTGTTTGACTATTAATACCTGCTCACTACCCTCCACTGGCTGCCTGTTATAGCTCGCATCAAATTCAAGACATTGGTCCTAGCATACCAGGCAGTCAAGGGATCAGCCCCAACATACCTCCTCAAGATCTTCAAACCGTACACACCTGCCAGACCTCTCTGTTCTGCTACCTCAGGACGCCTAGCACCTCCCCCCCTCCGCACCTGTGCTTCCCGGTCACGTCTCCTGTCGGTTCTGGCTCCACGATGGTGGAATGACCTTCCTGTGGAAGTCAGAACAGCTGAGACCCTGGCCACCTTCAAGCGACGACTGAAGACTCACCTCTTCAGGGTGCACCTCTCCCCGTAGTCCGTTTTTTTGTTAACTTAGGGACATAGTTGCTTAGTTTACACGTCTACTTGTCTATGTATTGTATTAGGCTTAGGCATTATTTTCTGCATTGATTGCTTTATTGCTACCTCTGAATTGTGGCTACAGATTTACCTACAGGGTCCTAGTTTAACTATGTGGTTGCTCCTAGCACCCAGGAATTGTACTTCCCACTAGGGTGGCTTTCAGCTAAACTGTTCTTGACTACGGTTAACACTTTGTTGTATGTCGCTCTGGATAAGAGCATCTGCCAAATGCCTGTAATGTAATGTAATGTAATGTAATACTTGATTTGACCACCATATTACAATTGGCAAGACCATGATACATATTAGTGACCATATACTATGGTCTGGCCACACTAACACTGTACATTGCACAGCAAATGCAGTGGTTTATGAAGAATGGCTTAACACAGGTTATGTAAAATGTCACTCAGTTGTGACATGCTTCACACACAAGCGAAATAATGATTTATAAAGACATTATGCTGTGGCAATTAAGGTATTGTACATGCTTCATTGAAGCTTTAGGAATATATACCTGAGATAAAAGATGTGCCCTATGGTCTTAATGGATAAGAGCCATGCTTTTTCAGCACCGACAGGGGAGGGAATGCTTTTCACTGACACAAAGTGGCAACACAAAACTTTGCTCAGATTTATGAGAAACTATCAGAAACTTGGTCAAGTGAAGAAACACGGGCATTAAGTAGTACTAATACAAGATGTAGCAGTGGGCGTCAAATGGCCTGTGAAAATGGAAAGTTCAATTCAGGGCAGAAGTAGTGTAATACGCTAAAGGTAGTGTGGAGCAAGAATACAAGAAACAAGGATATTTTGTCCCGGTTTAACCAAGAAATGTCAGGAATTGAGCGATGTTTGCCCACTCCTTCACTGCTATTATGAAACGCTTTAATTAAAATGGCAGTGAAAAGAATTAGTCCCAGGAGCCAACGTAATATTTATGGAAATTAAAATTGTTCTTTTCATTTTAAACTTGAACCTGTTCAGTGTGAACAAAGACATGACCATAATTGCTTCAAAACCAAGATCATAATAGCTCTTGGGCTATTACAATCGCAAAGCTTCTATAACTTTTGATGTAGTGTGCTGGAATGATAACCTCTTCATATAATAACATATACATCAGACATTTTCAAGTTAATGATAATATCATAGTAACATGTATTCATGGAAATAATTGAATATATTTATAGTATATTTGTAGTTTCACATACACTTCTAAACTCTTACAAGTGAGTATAACGTGACCATTTTAATCAAAATGTTAAATGTCATAACACACACTCACTTCTCACTGGTCAGCACTGATGTACAAATCCTTTCACAAAAGAGAGATTTATATTTTTCACTCAAAATAACATACACAATCTACAAAATGGATACACAGTACATGATAATGTACTTTCACAGCCAACCTCCATCTAGGCCAAAGGATTGCCCACTTCTGAAAACTCTGCACAAAAGGTAGTTTTCATTACCACTCCGGGAGAAAAGGCTTTCTTTGTGGGCCACCTCTGAACAAAGTGGCCTGAGTGCCCTGCCAGTAATAGCTGTGTTGGGAATCTCTGTCAGTCTGTGGGGGGAAGGCCAGCCTGGTCTCGCACATATTTCTGAGGATGTGCGGCACAGTGGAGAGATTCAATTAAAAACAGACTCTTATATCTGCTTACTCCCAAGTCGGCCCCCTTTCAAAGGCAAAAGCAGCTTTTGTCCGTGGTTGTTGGAGGGCGCACCCCAGGGCAGCGTGTCTTGGTGCCCATCCGAACATCACAGATTGCGAACACAAGGGAGGCAACATAGGGGTGTGGTGGTGTTGTATAACATTTCATTCATAAACCAGGAAGCTTTGCATAATGGAAGAATAATATTGCTTTCAGTAAAGCTTTCTGTTTTATGTGAGGTTGGTTGAGACTGTGATTACATTTTTGGATACATGCAGGAGAATACGATGGTGCTGGTTGGGGGTTTGAGTTCAGGCAGTATTTTGAGTAGGGGGTGGGTGTTGTACAACTACGCCCCATGTATACTCCTTCCAGATTTCCCCTCAACTAATGCTAATTAAATGATTAAAATAGTTGTGCTTACCTTGGAAAAAGTTATTTATTTATTTGTCTATTCTTTTTTTTTTTGCTGCCCTCAGGACATATTAAATATAGCAGTAAAGTGGACAGTTCTTGAGACTTGGAACCAGCCATGTTTTTTTCAATTTAGTAGCCAATTACGCCCTCTCTTTTTCATGTCAATCCCCCCCTCATATTGTGAGTTTGCTGCTGTAGCCTTGAGACTGGCAGTGACAGAGGTGAAGTATCGTCTCCTCCGAGATGGCACTCGTCAAGCAGTTGACCATAACTCAGGTACTCCAGAACCACTCCTATACGCAGCGAACTCATGCCAGCTTCCCTCCCCCCTCCCTGGGGCGGACAGCCAATTGCTGGTGGAATCGAACCCCGGTCGCAGTGGCCAGCGTCGAGGCATTTAGCTATTTTATTGGTTTCAAATGAAGGCTCTTATTTTGTCTTTGTCTGAATGGCAATTATATCTGTATCAGTAATACACGGACGAAGGTAATATATGTGCCGAAGCATTGGTCATTCCATAATATAAAAGCCCAGCAAGGAGAAACTAGAGTGTGTGATTCTCTTTTCTTACTGTAATGTTAATTTTCCGGTTCGTTAAATCGGAACCTGTTAGAAGATGGGTGTGCATCCTCCTCTTTTGTATATAATGCCAAGTATACCACAAACTCTGCTTATCATCATTTCAGAACAAATGTATGCATATCCTTCACTGTTTGTTTCAGAATCACACTTTTAATCCCCTGCTCGTAAACCATGCAGAGACCAGACAGGCATTTGAACAGAAAGTCCATTCGTAATTAAACCTATTAGAAATTGCAATCAGAATTCAGGCTTTGAAAACAATTAAAGTTCACGGGCTCCTCTCTCTCTGCTGTTTTACCAATAATTTACAACGGCCCCATTCAGACCTCTCAGATTGTCATGTTTAATCAGCAATACAGGTTGTAAAGACAAACGCCTTGCTTCTAACCAAGGGCAAATTATTCTTTCTGCCTCTCTCTCTCTCTCTGCCTCTCTAATGTTCTCCCTCTTTCACTCTATCTTTTTCACTCTCTCTCTCTCTCTGCTTTAATGTTGCTGGTGAATCTGTTGTCTTTCTCTATTCATCACCAAAACAAAATTAAATCTTAAGTGGAAATATTTATTGGAATTGCTTTTGTTCCTTTGTTTTTTCAAGTGATGTGCAAGTGACAATCTGTGTGGCGTCATGTTCCACACACACACACACACACACACACACACACATAGGTCTTCTGACAGCCTTCTCGGTGACCATGCAAAAGCCAAACCTCATCACTATCAAGCCACACTGTTGGCTGGCTCAGCCTCTGGTTTCTGAATACTAATTGCTCAACATTACTGTCTCACAGAGTGAAGGAGAAAACCAGGCCATCACTTGTGTTCTCGTTGACTCCAGCACTCCACTATAGCGAGTGAATGCTTTGTGATGTAATAATGATATTATTTATAATAATTACAATAACAACAAATTATTATTATATTACCACATATGCCTTTGTTATTATTATAATAATAACAACAATAATAATAATAATGCATTATTTCTTTCAATATATTCTTTGAGGACAAAGCTCATTTAGGTATTATTTATTTATATAAAGTCGTTTCTATGATTCCTTGCTTCTATCAGATGAAAAAACACATGGGGGAGAATGAAAGAAACACAAAGGCCCGTCCATGCCTTTGGTATCACAGAATTTGGAGCATTATTTACAGATGGTCACTCAAAATCCAAATCTGCTTCACTCCGGTCAGGAAAGCATGAATCACAAAGGAACTGGTGACCTTCTACAGCCCTGAGAGATTAATTGGCGGTTTGTTTTATCTTGCACTCTTCCTTGAGATGAATAGGTCCTCTTATTTGCCCTCTTCATCAAATAACATGGGCCCTTGTGACATTTGACTTTCAGCAACTCAGAATTAGGTGGGAGTCCTTTGTTCTTGACGGTTGGGGGAAAGAGCTCTGGTCTGTCAATATAGGGCACCTGGAGTCTACAGTAAATGCTCCGCACAGGCCCATTTGAAAGAACAAAACTCCTGAAAGCACCAAGAATCCTTTTTCATGCACTGCTAGTTAGCAACTGACATTTTCTGTTGAAGAGGCAATTCCAAAGAATTGATTTGAGAGAGAGGCATGTGTGAAAAAAGAAAATCGATAGACCATATACGGCCTTGCGTTCCTTTGAAAAATGTCCAGTCCAGGTGCGTACCTGTGTATTTTTTTTCTCTCTGAAAGGAGGAAAGCTGAGAGGAAATGCATGAGGCTATAGATCAGTTAAAAATATGGTCGTATTTGAAGGGAGAAAAAAAACTAAGTGCAAAAAAAGAAAAACCTGTGAAAGACCCACCATCCTGCTGTTTATTTCTTTATTTAATCACAGTGCAATGGATAAACAAAGATGCTGTGCCTGACAAGCAATCTACAGATGGACCCATTCAATTAGGGCCATATTCAGAGTTAGTCTAAAACTACACACCTGTCTGTTTGTAGTCAGATTTTTAACTTATTTGTGCAATTAAATGCCCCCTGGCATGTTACTTGTCTAGGGAGGGGTTTTCCCCCAAATAGAGGTGGAGATATTTGCTATTCTGATTTTGACTTATGTTAAGTGATGTTTGCTCCAGAAAAAATATTGAATAAGTACCACGTTGCTACCTAGAGAATCTGTAAGAGCATCTATAGAAGAAAAAAAGAGAATTGCGCATTGTCAACTTTGAGAGGATTTGCATTGTATAATGTGGAATAGTGTCTGCTGACCAGTTTTCACCAGTATTTCTCATTCTTCTTCTGAAAAATGTTGGCTTACGCCATTTTTCTTCCTTCTTCTCCATCTTGACTACTGTATAATTGCCTACATAGGACTTTCTCCTTTTATATCCTCTGTTACTGAAATCATGGGAGCATGCCGCTGCAGACAATAGCATAATACATTTATGGCCCCACTTTACATTAAGTGGCCCTACTATCTGTGTATAGAATGAACTATTCCTAGTGGGAAAAGTGTGACTATGGATATGGGAGAAGCTAAGCTTTTTTTGGAGTTCTGCACAAATCATTTTAGTAGCTTATTATTATCTTAACGACAATTATTAAATCAATAAATATTACTTCTGTTCAATTCATAGGTTGTTCCTGGACTATTATTGTCTAAATATATATATGTAAAAGATTTTTTCCCCCCATTATGCATACCTTTTGAACAGAAACTGGCCTAAACTCAGTCAACATTTGTCCCTTAACATATTATGAAGACAAAACAGGTGAGGGGGTTTGATTACGTCCCCCCTGAACACAGCCAGGGACAGGGCCATAACCCTGATGTGGGCTGCCGTGGTTGTTATTTCAAATGGAGGAATGTCCTTAAGCCCCAGGATTTACAGAGTGCAGAGGGCTGGGCCTTTAAGAAGGATCAGCGAGTATCTGATATAAAGGGTGCATGTGGCTATAATCATGATGGTTCATTCGTAGCAATCATTCACTCATTAATAATTTATATTTAGTTTATTGTTTGGTCTTTAAATTATTCTGAACTTTTATTATATAACTATTCTATTCTATTCTTAACAATGTGTAACAGATGTGGAACCGTATGGTAGGCAGAACCAACAACAGCTCAGTGGGCATAATGTATGGAGTTTATACAGGCCAGTTAATTTTAGATATGTATTAGCAGACACCAAAGTGTTGCCATTATTTTGGCAGCTACCTGTATATCCTCAGACTCTTGAGCTATTTGTTCTGAATATACTGGTGGATTTGTGAATAATTTGTGAAGTTTTAAGAAAGTTTGATCAATAATCCTTGTTGTTGAATACGTGGGTGGGTTCAATATAGATCACACTGAAGAATTGCAATGTAATGCTATCTGCATGCTACCATATAGCATTGCCAAGACCTTCACAAGAACAGAAATATTCCACTCATATGCTGATTCGATTTCAGCCTGACCTCCAATTTGTAACCTGAATAAAACATAAATAATACATAGTATAAAAATAAAATATACAACGAATAAATGAAATCACTTTGTATTTATTGGCATTTACCTTGCCCTCTAAGTGGTTGAGTGACCTAAACTATGCCAGGAAAATGCACCCCACACCATAACAGAGCCCTTCATTTACTCAAGTGTTTCCTTTATTTGGCAATTATATATATTTGTATATATAAAATGTTATAAAATGTATGACAGAAATTTCAGGGCACTGTAATGTAAAGTTTGAGGAGCGAGGGCAACTGCAGAGCTTAATTTTTCCACAAAGTGATTTTATTTTATTCATTGTATATTTTAAAGCCACATATATATTATTGATTTATAACCCTTCTGTCTCCACTGAGTAGCAGATGTGGCATACATGATTTACAACAGTCTTGAATCTTTAACATACCTGGTTTATTTAGTTTATTGTCCACCAAAGACTTCCACATTTGCACATATGTAGCTTGCATATTCATATTCCCCACAGAAGAGAAACATCCTGGAATAATTAATTTGGATTGCATTTAAATTAGTTTTCTTGGAGTTTATGGAGCGGTTTGAGTGCTCCTCTTGATTCCAGAGAAAATCAGGACTCAAAAGGTCCTGATTAAGCAAATGTTGATTGTTAGATGAGTGCATGATTAGTGCTGTAATTCATTTAGCAGCATTCACATCACGCTGGGACTCGCAGTGCCACGCAGTAAGTAGATAGGAAATGCAGTGCACTGGATCGCTCTGAAGCAAATAATCAATGATGATTTATGACAATAATATTGTTCCAAATTCTGAGGCAGTGAAGAAGGCCTTTGAAGTGTATGATAACTCCTGTTTGCAACACAAAGCATGCAGATTGGGTGATTGACTTTATTGGTTCAATTACAAAACACTTGCTCAATTACCCCATTTCGGATGTAACATTAAGCCAAGGTTATGGCCCCTGATTTGAATACTGAATCACATATTGCACAGTCTTGGCCGTATTCCATTGCTCCTTTTTCTTGGCCTGGTCAAAAGGCAAACCCCCATAGGTGATTATGTATCCTCCACATCCCCTACTGGTACTTATCTCACTGCTGTAAATTCAAAATTGACCATGGGCTAGTTTTTATACTGCACATCTGTCAGCTTTGAGAAACAGCGCAAGTCCCAAACTATAATACACTCCCAGAATGCACTAGCATATGAAAAGGGGCCTCATTGACATTATTTGACTAAGAGCATTTGAGATTTAAATATTTAAAAACAGTCAACAGACCAGTCAATGTCTAAGCATGGAGAGAGCAATACAAAAAAAGATTTTTAACACCGCAGTGTAAATGATTGGCTCTAGACTTTAGATCATTGTGGCTATCGATTCAAGACAGATCCGTCTAAATCCAGTATAATTGGCTGAAAACGAAGCAATTAAATCCATCCATTTTACAATTTCCATTTCTAAAGCATATTCCAATGAAAGCAGAGAAATATTTTCTGTTTTGCAGCATGAAAAGAGCAAGACTTGAGTAACTACAGTATATCAACTCTCATATCATCAGTTGCTTTCCTGTGCTATGAACTACTTCTAAAGAACGTTCGTTTTCATAGACGCATATGATTATGTGTGTTATTCAGGACCAAAATCCTTATGAACTTTTTTTTCATTACCAGCTTGGTGAGCACCACAAATAAAATTATAATTTCCACAGTGCTGAGACAGTGATGAAAAAGTAAAACCAAGATTATCTTAAGAAGAAAAAAAAACTCTTCTGCAAGAGCTAGGATTGAATTCTAAATTAAAACTCAAGATGAAAGTGTTTCCAAGTTGCCCTTGTAGTTTTCTTCTGTTTGCTGTCACTCTCTGAATGCTCTCATGGTACAGCCAGTTGTATCCTGGTAGTGTAAATTGGCTATTTAAAAATAAACAAAATGACAGTCACGGTGGGAAAATAATGATCCTTTATACAGTATATAAGACAGAAAAAAAAATAGGTCATGTATAATTTTGAGAAATTAAAGCCACCAAAAACAGCAAGTACCAAAAGTCATTTACAAAAAATAATATCTTCTTTCAAACGTTCAGCTGAAGTCTAGTGCGATTTAATTAGTGCTAGTGGAGACTACGCGGGCATGCAGAATGCTATCATGTGATTAGTGAAGAAGCTAAAACCAAAGAAGCGCATAACATCATCAAACTACCCAATCCTTTCTGTCTTGTACACAATATGTAATTCTGAGAAATAAAAGTCACCAGAACAGCAAATAGAGAAGAGCATTTGGAAACAATTTGATCTGACCTTAAATGTATTCAGATGTGTGGTGTGCTATTCAGCGCTGGATGAGACTACATGGACATTTTGGATGTATTCATGTGATTAGGGAAGAAGCCAGAATTGAAGGGGCTCATAACATCACATCCCCACCCCCTCCCATGTTGTATTCACATAATTTACTATTACTCGTATCTATATGTTAAATACATAATAAACGCTGTACATTTTTTATTATAATTTGTTTCGGATTTTTCTCCCATTTGGTAGCCAATTACACTCGCTATTTTCAAGTCAATCCCACCCTCGTAGTGTGAGTTCGCTGCTGTAGTCCTGTGACCGGTAGTAACGAGGGCAAAGTATCATCTCCTCCGAGACAGCACCCGCCATGCCGTAGACCACAACCCGGTACTACAGAAACACTTCCTGGGGAGAACAGCCAATTGCCGTCCCCGGTGGCACTCCCGACCAGAGCTGACTCTGGCGCGTCCATGCGGGAGGCCCAACGCTGTACATTTTAACAACATGTCAAACAGCTGTTGTTAAGACTAAGATAAGTCATCCACATATATAAATAGTTACCATAATCCATCCAGTGTGGTGCAGCTAATTAGTCAAATGTCATTGTTGACACCTAGCACATTATGACAACCTAAAAATGATGGTCTGTATCTTCCAAGACATTCGAATTTTGGACCTGTACAGTTATGTGTAGCATTACTTTGTACAACACTGATTAGTTATAAAACCAAGGAACTCATTTTGAAAATAAATATAAAGCCTATTCTCAAGGTGGCTATGTTACCACCAAAGTGTTTTAACACTTGACACCAGGGTGATCACTGATTAGTTATATCTTAAAGAGGGAAAACAATTCTTTTTAAAATTTTAAAATTTTTTAATTTCTCCCAATTTGGTAGCCAATTACTCCCACTGAGCTTAGTTCAATCCCCTCCCTCGTAGTTCGCTGCCGTAGCCCTGTGACCGGCAGTGACAATGGCGAAGCGCTGCCTCCAACGAGACAGCATTCGTAGTGCTGTCGACTGTAATTCTGGCACCCCAGAACCACTCCTGTGCGCAACGAACTGTGTGTCGGCTTCCCTCCCCCCTCCCTGAGGCGGACAACCAATTTCCGCCCCGGTGGCACTCCCGGCCAGAGCTGACTCTGGCGTGACGGGGAATTCAACCCCGGTCACCGTGGCCAGCGCCGGACGTTGAAACCACTAGACCATACGGTCTGTCTAACGGTCCTGTATAACATCAGGAGAATCTGCCCCTTCCTTACCACGTACTCTACCCATCTCCTGGTCCAAGCAATGGTACTGTCCCGCTTGGACTACTGCAACTTGCTCCTGGCTGGCCTTGCATCTGCCATCAGACCCTGCAACTCATCCAGAACGCTGCAGCCCGTCTGGTCTACAACCTTCCTAGACACTCCCATGTCACCCCCTGCTCACTACCCTCCACTGGCTGCCTGTTATAGCTTGCATCAAATTCAAGACATTGGTCCTAGCATACCAGGCAGTCAAGGGATCAGCCCCAACATACCTCCTCAAGATCTTCAAACCCTACACACCTGCCAGACCACTCCGTTCTCCTACCTCAGGACACCTAGCACCTCCCCCTCCGCACCTGTGCTTCCCGGTCACGTCTCCTGTCGGTTCTGGCTCCGCGATGGTGGAATGACCTTCCTGTGGAAGTCAGAACAGCTGAGACCCTGGCCACCTTCAAGCGACGACTGAAGACTCACCTCTTCAGGGTGCACCTCTCCCTGTAGTCCGTTTTTTGTTAACTTAGGGACATAGTTGCTCAGTATTACAAATGTCTGCTTGTTTATGTATTGTATTAGGCTTAGGCATTATTTTCTGCATTGATTGCTTTATTGCTACCTTTGAATTGTGGCTACAGATTTACCTACAGGGTCCTAGTTTAACTATAGCACCTAGGAACTTGCTTCCCACTAGGGCACCTTTCAGCTAAACTGTTCTTGACTACGGTTAACACTTTGTTGTACGTCGCTCTGGATAAGAGCGTCTGCCAAATGCCTGAAATGTAATGTAATGTAATACGGGAGGCCTAAGGAAAACAATTCTAATGTATTTTCCAAAATATATCATTTTATAAATACATTATATGAGTCAAAAGATATGTATATGAATGCTTGAGGCTCACTAACAGTCACTAGCTCTGTTTACACGTGTCTGGGTGTGGCTTTGTCACACAAGCAAAACTGAGCAGAGAAGAGAGAGTTCAGAGAACTGGATGATCACCAAGATGTTCCTGCTTTAAAAAGGCTTTCACTTTTTCATGTCTTGGGTTGAGTCTGGGGACAAGAAGCTGCAGGAAAGCCAGCCAAGCAAGTGAGAAAGTTGAAAAAAAAAAAAAAACTCTTAGAGAGAGCACTTAGTTGCTGACTTCGGTTTTTGTTGTTGTCTCACTTTATTAATTTCTTATTTTCTGCAATGATTTCTTAAATTATTTTAAAAGCCATATCTTATTATTTTATCTAGTTCCGTTGCTTAATGTTGTTTTATCGTGCAGATTTTCTAAATAAACACGTTGTTTACCTATACTTCATCCCTCATTAATCAGTCATGGGTAAGAAACAATGCAATCAGGAATGCATTTATGAACCATTATCCCACAATATTCTGAAAGTCATAAATATGCATTATACTGGATATGCTGGATATACAAATTAATACACATGGGTGGATTTAGGCGTTTTTGTGGGGGTGGGGGATGCAAGATTTCAGATTGTATTATTTATTTATTTTTCGCAATATTGAATTGTTGGCGGAGGGGGAGGTTGTTGCTGTTGCTGTTTCATTTAATTTAATTAAAAAAAAGTCTTTTCTGTCACCTCGCTTCCTTTTTAACGTGTGAGAAATTAATTTGGGACTTGTCAAAAACGATTTAAAAAAATGTATCATAAGATGATTTTTGTTTATTCAGTGAGAAGGGCGCACCCCCTTGCACCCTCTTAAGTCTGCTTATGATACTACATGCCAATACAGTATGTATGGTATACCATAGGCATAAAGAGTGGGGGGGAGTGGACATGTCCCCCCCAATATTGAAAATAGTCATATCTGTGTCCCTCCAATAATTTGTAGATATAAAACATTCCCTTTCATTATGTCCCCCCAAATATTTAATATGTGGTTATGCCCTTGATGTCATAGAAAATAGGGTCTATGCCACTATTGTAACTATAGCCAATATCAACATTTAACCCTTGTATTATGTTTCAATGTTTACCCAATGAATAGTGTTTCGGCCAAAAATAGCTGGTGCTATACAAGTCACCTCAAAATTGTATGATATATACACTACCGTTCAAAAGTTTGGGGTCACCTTCCATCTGGACTATGGCTAATCGGGCACTCCTTCATTCTTCAGCAAGATAACGACCCGAAACACACCTTGAAGTTGTGCAAGAACTATCTGGTGAAGGAGGAATGTGAACAACAACTCAAACTAAAGACCTGGCCTTCCCAGTGTCCAGACCTCAATCCCATAGAACTTGTATGGGACAAACTGGAAAGGAAGAGTCAAAGCAAAGCAACCCACAAGTTTCTCTGGGAATTGCTGCAGGATAGCTGGGAAAACATGTCGGGTGATTTCCTGCTAAAACTTATTAACCGAATGGCCACTGTTTGTGAGGCTATTCTCACGCCAAAGGGTGACTATTTTGAGGAATCCAAGATTCAATTTTCAATATAATTTTCTTGAACATTTCTTTGATGTTCATTTTGTTCATTGTTACATGTGTTTTTTGTCATTTTAAAGTATTTACAGAAATGTATACGGTGTAAAGCATTGTCAATTATGAGATAAAAATAGTTTCCAGCAGGTGACCCCAAACTTTTGAACGGTAGTGTATATTTAACCTCCTCAAAAACGAATGATTAGAAATGATCATGTCACTGACTATCATTACAAACTTGACCAGATATTTCATTTTTTGTCCATATAGATTCATTGTAGTCCGAATTACACTGCCGGTCAACATCCCCATTTTCCAGTTTTTACAGAAATGTAAGCAGTTCAAGTCCAGTGAATAACCTGAAATGGTACAAAGGTAAGCGATAAACTGCCAGAGGTTAAAAAAAAAGTTTAGGTTACCAAAAACGAAAAAATAATGTAAAATTCAGAGTTATAAAAAAGGCCCTTTTCAGGGAACAAGTAATGGGTTAACGTGGGTTAACAGTCACTCTGTGCAAGTCGCTGACTCTGGATCCAACAAAAGAGCCCCAGACCATCACGCTTCCTCCTCCATGTTTGACAGTTGGTGTCACATACTGAGGAACCATCCTTTCGCCTACTCAACGGCATACAAAAACCCTGCGTGATGAACCAAAGATTTCAAATTTTGATTAATTGGTCCATAAGACCTTCTTCCAGTCTTTAGTAGTCCACTGGTGGCACTTCATGTCCCAAGCAAGCCTCTTTTTCTTATTTTGCCATCTTAGCAATGGCTTTCTTCCTGCCACTCGACCTGTCAAACCTGCAGCTCGCAGTCTTCTCTTTACAGTTGAAACTGAGACTTCCTTACTTCAACCAGTGTTAAGCTGTGCTTGAAGCTGTCCTGTGAGCTGCCTATCACGCAAGCTGTTGACTCTCAGAAACTTGTCTTCTGATTTTGTTGTGGCTTTGGGTCTGCCAGACCTCTTCCTGTCAGAGTTTCCTCCAGTTTCCAAGTGCCTTTTGATGGTGTAGGAAACTACTCACTGCCATAAAATGTACATTATTTTTTCAGTTTTTGGTAACCTAAACATTTTTTTTAACCTCTGGCAGTTTACCGCTTACCTTTGTACTATTTTAGGTTATTCACTGGACTTGAACTGCTTAAATGTCAATAAAAAATGGAAAAAGGGGGTGTTCTAAAACGTTTGACTGGTAGTGTATGTTCAACATTGTCCTCAGTTTCAGACACTTCCTCCTCTATTTCACTGTCATTATCATTGTCTAAGAGTACAGCGAGGGCTTCACTGGCCGTACATGAGTCTTCTGCTCATGGTCCTCTTCTGACAATTGCTTCTGAGTGATTGAATGAGTAAATGGTGAGTGGGACCTTTTTTATATCAGTATTGCCCCTCTCAGACAGCAACAGAGTGGATTCCCACAACTTAGATCTGCATCTGTCTCATGTTATGTCTATGAGGCATTGGTAAGCTTTTTGAAGATAAAATATATTTATAAATATGCCTTTAGTTCAAATAAAAGTAAGAAAAAATATTTGCATCTATTTGGGATAGTCTTTATGCTTGTGGTGAGAAGTGTGTGTGTGTGTGTGTGTGTGTGTGTGTGTGTGTGTGTGTGCGTGTTTGAGAGTGTGTGTGTGTTTGAGAGTGTGTGTGTGTGTGTGTGTGAGAGAGAGAGTGAGAGTGAGAGAAAAACAAAGTGTCCCTCTTATTTATACTAGCTGCTAGTTCATAAAGGCCTATTCTCCTTTGCGGCCGAAACATCAAAATGGGGTGCAAAGTGCATATAGAAATAAACAAAAACATCAAGATCTCAATATTCTGTATAGAAGTTCATGACCCCAAATTAGGCAAAGTCACCTGGCCTCAGGCTAATACAAGTATGTTAACCAGCCTTTTTGTGATGATAAACACCTAAATTCGGGTCAAATCTGTCCGACACAATACTTAAGAAACATTTTACACTGAAACCCAATATTTCACATATTGCAGTGTGGCGTTAGAGTTTGTTATGATAAAACAGTATTTTGGGTAAAATAGTAATGCTGAAGCATATTATTTCACATTAACAGACGACAATGATGACCCATGTAATAAACTGATATAATGAACCCTTGCTTTGGGGAAATGTATGGTTTCATTTCTTTGGGGTAACCACTTGTGCATGACATGGAATGGGCATGGTAAATGTGTACATTTAACAGAAAACATGCTGTACGTTTCACGTTAGAATAAACTTCAAAGTTCCAGCAGCAGAACTCAGTTGTTTCTCATTTTTCATCTCTAAAGTCACACACACAAAAAAGAAACACAGCTGTCTACGTTAAGCCTTCCCATTTGTCACATGCTCTGGTAGCAAAACCACCACCGCATTAACGTAACAGCTGCGAGATCACTGAAGAGTGGCTTTTCGGATTAAAAGCACATGCATTGCCAATTGTACTGGTGACTGCATGTATTGATGGGGTGGGGAATTTTACATTAAACTTCAAGATTACTGAGGAGGACAAAATATTTAATGAGCATGTGCAGTACATCAAATACATTTTGAGTAGTCCAACATGTATATCTCAATTATTTTATTGTAGTGTAGTTAAATTGCTTCACTTGTAAAACAGCAATGGAGTGAATAACACTTTTATAGATCACCTGCAATTAAGCTGTTTCATAAAAAGTTATTGGTACAATAGTTTATCAGGATCGTTATAAGTTATGGTTTAAAAATACTTGGCCATTGGCAAGTATACCATTGGCAAGTTTACTATTACCATCAAGCATGATCAAGAACCTTAAAACAATACTCCACTGAAAACATTCTTTATATACCTTATGTAAAGTGAGACCCCTTTTTTAACATTTCGTGTTACAGTAGACACCTCAGACATACAAACCTCAGAGTTACGGAGTGACCAGTCAACCAAACGCGGTATGAACCCTGAAGCAGCATACGAAATGATTGTTCATCAACATCAGGCTCTTTATTATCACTGATACAAGGGTGAGCATTGAAAGGAGTAACACTTTCCATTGATAAAAAATGTAAACATTATCAAAGTGTATGTTTTAGCACAATTGATAAAGAACACAATGTGGGAAAATCAACAGTGTTGGATATAAAGGATTCCCAGAATATAAAAAAGCAGTTCGCAAAAGAGGCCAAAGATATCAGGTTACTGAAAAAGGTTAACCAAAAATGTCCCTGGATTTTATTATTGAATAAAAACAACTCTAGCTGCCTTTATCTAGGAACGTTTTAACACACACACTCATGCATGCATGCACGCACACACACACACACACACACACACACACATGCACACACACAAACACATGCATACATCCACATACACACACATTTAATTACGATAATTGTGGGAAACAATTGTGTGAGTGTGTGTCACTCACACAATTGTTTTGCACAATTCAATTTGTGACTAGATTAATAGCAAGTCGTTAATACATTGATTTATCTGGCCTGAGGTTGCCTTCCACAAAATCCTCTTGGTGCAACATCTTAACCGAATGAATGGATAGCTCATTCGTATGTTTCTCAGGAAACAGGGAGGTGGTGTCGGAATGTAATTAGGCCGTATTTTTCTTTTTAAAGAAAGCCTGTATTGTAAGACAAGTCAGCTACATGTCACGGTCCACTGGGAATGGAGCCCTCTCTCTGCTTTGGATTCGAAAGCTGAGATTGCACAGGTGTGCGGCGCATCAAAAGTTCCTTTCATTCACCACTCATAAAAAGAATAGCTGCTATGTGAATTAGTTCAATGACAAAAAATAATGCTGTTCTTCCTTCATATAAAACCATTTTAAAAGGGACCAGATGCATTTGAAATGAGAATGGTGGATATTGCATGAGGAAGTGTATGCATACACACGAGATCAGCTTCAGATCTGCACACAGACGTATATGTTATGAAGTCCTTGTCCAACCTCAGGATACATGGAATTTAAGCGGAACAGCTCCGTTCCGTGCACATGCATACCTTCATATCGTATGTCAATATGCAGGGCTTTGATGGCTGTGTTCTTGTAAGAATAAAAGTTTTCAGTGCGGAAGATCTCCCCTGAGATATTGAAATGGCTGCCTCACAGGAAATGAGCCCACAGCTACACACCATCTCCTTTAATTTTTTGCATGAAGTATGGGGCCTGTAATTCCCCTGGTGCTAGGAGAAGCTTCCTTCACACATGTCAGAAACACACTGGCAGCATGGCACTTCTTAAGGTAATGCCAGCAGAGTCTATAAGAAATTAATGAGTGCAAGGATTTATCAATAACCCAGTGGGATGGCTCCACATCCATTGCAATTCCCAGGCCGAAGAGAGAAGTGAAGGATGTTATGGATAGCACACGCCTGTGGGCCCCAGAAACCCAGGGGAATATCTTAACAAATGGCAGACTGACTTCTTTTGAGAGCGAGACACCAATCAGATTTGCTACTCATCAATTACAATAATGTTAATGACATCTGGCCTAATAGGTAGCTTACTCTTGTTTCCCAGTGGTTGCGGACGCATGCTGTTATTTGAAAGTAACTGAAAAACCTGATGTTAATTCTTTAGTGAGTGGGTAGGTTGTTGGTTTGCAAAACATAGCAGTCTTGACTTCCAAAGACTTCACAAAGAATAAGTAAAGGATGGAAAAAATGAGTCTGCAATGAGAAAAAAACAAAAAATCACCAGTAGACATTGGTTGGCATACATTCTATATTTCTAACTGCCTGTTAATCACCGGATACTTGAAACTATTTAAAATTGCAAATGGTAGTTTGATAATTGATCATCCATCCCCCAAAACCCATGAGCACTAGTTTCTTTAAATAAACAAACCAGTACATAAATAAATAGGTAGATGCTCACTCAAATGCAGTTTGGTGATTAATTTGCTTTATATTTTATAGGTTTGTATTCCTGACGCTTTACAGAAACCATTAAATAATAGAGTGGCTAGTCCAGCTCGAAATGAGTTTCATTATGGCTTTACGCACACACCATGGCTATCTTTGTTGTTGTTGATGTCGCTGTCCTTCAAAGGCAGACATTATAGTGAGGCTAAATGTGCCAAACTAAATATTCACATGTTCTCCTAGGAATGAAAATGACCTAGACGGAGTAATATAGTTTCATTTTTTTATTGCCAGAACAATGGATGGGTCAACACAGAAATGAGACGAGATGAAAAATGCTTTGCAATCTTGAAATCAGAGCTGTCCCCCTGTGAAAGGAAATGAGAAAGACTGGCCTTTTTATGAGGCAGCTGCGGTATCTGCCTGACCAGAAAAGTCCTGTGAAGGTCACCAGAAACCCTCTACGTAATCATCGGCACGTTCATCGCTGTGAGTACGCGTGAATAAACGCTTGAATAAATGAGACAGCGCTCACAGCGGATAGACAAAGAAAGGGGCTGCTCATTTAGGGCCCTGCCCCACTTCTGTTGACAGTGAGCTTCCGTGATTAATCAATTTCAAAACAATTGGTGAGACTCGCAATCTCCATAATGATATATCACAATACAAATACAGGTTTAGAACAGAAGACGGAGACACGACCGTGTGAATATCCAATATTGTCTCCATCATTAAACGTACAAAAATAGCCTCCTGCTTAATGCACGCAGCTCCGGAGTCACCTTCATACGACGAATTAGAGCAGCTAGCAATATCTCTTTATCAAAGAGGACACATGTCAGACTGCAATACTTTTATGTCATATTGCTTCTAATCACATTCTATGAATCATTATTCCTCTTTATCTTCTTCAATATGTAAACATCCATTATCCTAACTCCCCATGGCATTTTTTATTGTGTCTTGGAGCCCTTGAAGCTAAATGCATTTTGATCTGCTACCAAAAAAAAAAAAAAAGGTACTTTTTCTAACTCTAAATGCATTAGTTACGACTGCACCATTCGGCTATGCTTAACTTTGGGAAATCTACAACAATTATGCATGCATACTGGCCACAGAGAGAGTTCAGATGTATTGTAGTTGGAGAACTGTTAAAGACTGCTGTGTGTAGTGGCTTGGATCTTTGTATATTTTTTGTATAGACTTTAATTCATTTTTCTGCACTTCTGGGGGAGCACAATAAACACCCTTGCACTTAAGTGCTATTGTGGCTGAGCCATTTGTCTTGGGGTTTTTAAATTGCCTGTTGGGGCTCACGGGTACCCTCACCATACAATCACCGATTTCACAAACTGAACCTACAGATGATAAAATCTTTTTTAACTTTACATATGGCATTTATTTTTAATTTTTTATCATTTGTTTCTGATTTAATCCCATTGTGAGGTCGCTGCTGTAGCCCTGTGACAAGCCCTGAGATAGCACTCGCCAAGCCGTCGACCGTACTCCGGTACTCCAGAGCCACTCCTATACGCAGAAAACTCATGTCGGCTTCCCTCCCCCCTCCTTGGGATGGACAGCCAATTGCGGCCCCTGGGGGCACTCCCGGCCAGAGCCGACTCAGGCGCGACCAAGTGGAATCAAACCCGGTCGCAGTGGCCAGTGTCGAACGTTGTAACCGCTAGACCACCCGACATGCATTTCTTTTTGTTCAATATTTGCAGTGTTCCTGACGGTGATAGAAGCTTCCCTGTTGCAGGAACTGTGACCTATTTTATATAGGTCACAGTTTATATATCTTTACCCTCTGGTGTAAAGAGGGACTCATTTCAAGGGGTCGACTCAAGTCGACTCTTACAGATGTTCAATTTTGACCACTCACTTGGGGACGTGACCGAGTGTTGACTGACGCATCCCTCAGCTTGATTGGACAGAGCTTTGATTGGATGACACAATCTATCGATCAAGTCCCAGTGAAGTTTGGTCTGGTCTGGTTCCTACTCAGGGAACCCAGACATTCTGTTGCTTTTTATTTTTGCATGGCCGTGTTGCATGTTTTAGCAGCAGTAGTGGTGTATTTGCAAAGGAAATGGGTTTGCAACCAGACATTTGTCGATTTGTATCCCAGGTGGCGGGGGCGGCTGTTGGAGTGCACACCATGAGAAAGGTGGTAAAACTGAATTGCTATGCAAATGTAATCTCTATAAATTGCCCTGTGTAAAGGCATCTGCAAAGCAAGGAATACACATTGTAATCATGAAGAATCTAGAGAACTACACACACACACACACACATATATATATATATGTACCACGGTGTGGTTAAATACTTGATTCTGATTGGTTGAGAGGGTGTTTATTATTTTCCAGTATACCACCCAGAGAAACATAATAATGCACAGTTACATATGAAGTATTTCCAGCAATAGTGGCCACATCATGGTTCCGAATCAATACACAAGCACGTTCAACACTCTATCTCAACATTCAATTCACAACTGAAAATAATGACGAAAGAAGTAATATATGAACAACCAACATATTTGTTCAACAGTTTTGTTTAAATTTATTTGAGTGTTCAATTATTTCTGTTGCCGTGGTATAAGCGGAATAAACCACTCTGGGCTGTGCAGTTGTATGAAAACAAATCACTTCAGGGAGGTTAACGACCCCTTGGCTTTGCCTCAGTCACACCACCCTGTCATGGTTTATTTTCATACAACTGCCCAGCCCATCATGGTTATTCCTTACACACACATATATATATATATATATATTGTAGTGTCCCCTGGGGTTGGGCAACACTCACAGACCTTTGCAGAGGGCATAGGCAAATTAAATAACCCAGAGGAGGCAGTATTCCAAAGAAAACAATACTTTATTAAACAAATCTTGACAAAACATAAAACAAAGGGTGGGTTATTCGGGGCAATCCAAAACACAAAGTCCACAATCCTTACTCGTCATCGTTATCCGTAATCCGTAGTCCAAGTCCAATCCAGTTCCTCAATCCAATCAAAAAGTTGGTACACAAGCGGGGTCCTCAAAACAATCCAATTATAATCCAAACAGCAATCCAAACAATTCTCTCAAAAACCACTCTCCACTACACCAACCTACTCCTTCCTAGTGTGACAGGAGTCAGACCCTTAAATAGGCCTCCGAATGGCCTTCAGCTGTCCGTAGTCCTAATCGCTTGACTTCGTTCAGGTGTGGGACTGCGGGCTTCTGGGAAATGTATGTTTTTCCTCTCCAGTGGCTCCCAATAATTAAAGAGGCAGGCTGCCATTTCCTCATCCTGCCCCTTGGGATGGCACAATATATATATATATATTTATATACATATTTTCTCAGTGTAGCCATTGACATGTCTCAGGTTGAAATAGTGGCTTGGATCCTGATTTGTCTCCAGGATTGAGGTCTCAATCCTCATATAGCACAATACAGCAGAATGTCCCCTCTATTACTGTCAATTCTATTATAAAGATGTTATGATGCGATAATGAATGTGTTGTACATGCTTTATAAGCCTTAGGATTATACAGTGCGTATAAAAAGTATTCATATTTTTCTTCAGGGAATACATTTTCTTACTTTTCATTTTATTACTTCATGGAATCATATGGATTTACTTGGGATTTTTGCCACTGAACAACACAAAATACTCAAAACAAAAGCTTTTTAAAAAAAAAAAAAAAAAAAAACAGACAATAATTTATTCCATAAGTATTCACCCCCTGGCAGTAGCGCCTTTAGCTGCAATTACAGCTGTCTATAGCTATCAATTTGGATAAGTCTCTACCAGCTTTGCACATCTGGACACTGCCATTTTCACCCATTCATCTTTACAAAATTTCTCGAGCTCCATCAGGTTGGATGGGGACCATTGGTAAACAGCAGTTTTTCAAATATTTCCACAGATTCTCAATGGAATTGCGTTTGGGCTTTGAGTGGGTCACTCCAGGATTTTTTTTAGTGTTCCAGTCCAATATGGCTTTTGCTATATGCTTTGGGTCATTGTACTGCTGGAATATACATATTCTCCAAGTCCCAGGTCTCCTGCAGACTGCAGCAGGTTTTCTTCCAAGATATGTTTATATCTTGCTCCATCCATTTTGCCCTCTATTTTGGCAAGTTTTCCAGTCCCTGAAGCAGAGAAGCATCCCCATAACATTAGGCTCCTGCCTACATGTTTCAAGGTAGGAATAGTGTTCTTGGGATGATGTGCAGTGTTAGGCTTGCACCAAACATTTGCCTAACATTAAGACCAGAAAGTTCTATCTTGGTCTCATCAGACCATAGAACCTTCCTCCACTTGGTTTGGTAGTCTCCCACATGCGTTCTGGCAAACTCTAGGTAAGATTTCATGTGAGTTTTCTTCAACAATGGTTCTATTTTTGACACCATCCCATAAAGTGCAAATTTGTGAAGCGCCCGTGCTATTGTTGTCTCATGGACAGTTTCTCCCATCTCTGCCATGGAAGACTGTAACTCCATCAGATTTGCCATAGGCCTCTTGGTGGCCTCCCTAACAAGTGCCATTCTTGCATGGAAGCTCAGTTTTGGAGGACTGCCTGTTCTAGGTTATTCCATATTCTCTCCACTATTTTATGGTGGATTGAGCAGTGCTCCGGGGGATATTCTTTGAAATCTTCTTATATCCTTCCTCTGATTGGTGCTTTTGAAGAACCTTTTCTTGGATTTGCTTTGAATGTTCTTTGGTCTTCATGATGAAGTTCTTGTTGGAAATGCACTAACCAACTGTGGGACCGCTCACAGACAGGTGTATTTAATTTGAAATAATTTGAAACACCTTAACCGTACACATGTGGACTCCAATCAAATAATTATGTGACCTCTGAAGACAATTGACTACACCCCAGTTTATTTAGGTATGTCTTAGCAAAAGCTTTGCAGTTGTTTTTTTATTTGACATTATAGAGTATTTTGTGTTGATCAGTAGCAAGAAATCCCAATTAAATCATTCTTGATTGCATGAATTAAGAAAATAAAAATGTAAAAATGCCAGAGGGGTATACCCACTGTATAACAGTAACTGCAGATTCATTGTCAGGGGTCAGTTGATGGGTCAAGGTGGTTGTGGATACACAACGTTCAGATAATTTACATTTCTTGAGGCTGAGACAATTTACTTTTTAAGTGGCATTGCTTTCCTTTTACTCCATTTACGAGAAAATCTAGTGTGATTTTGCCTGTTTTGACATATAGAGAACTGTTGGCCTGGTTCACATAAAATTAATTCTTATAACAAAAAAACTGCTCCAAATTGTACATGTATCTGAGCTGGGCATGCTGTGAGGACACATATATATTTGATAATTACTATCTAAAAGCCATCTTTAAACAGTGTTGGGAGAGGCAAGCGTGGCATCTTAAATACTGTGTTTTGAATTCAGTGTGAAAATGCCTTCTCCGGTAAACCACTGTGAAATGCCTTCCCTTCAAGTTTTGAGAGCTACCAATCGACAAGTCTTTAAGATGCGTGGGCATTTATCCAGTATTAATGTCTCCTTGTGGAGGAGAGGCACCACAGGAGAATAAAGCACATTTAGACTCTTTTTCTTGTTTTCTTAGCATGCCCCTTATGTTTACTTCATTGGAAAGAAGAAGAGGAATAAGAAGATAGACGAAGCCCAAATACTATTTCAATAAAAGTTTGGGGGGAGAAGACTGATGTTCCAGAAGAAAAATGATTTCATTAGAATAGATATCTTTCTCTGTGAATCATTTGAACATTAGGTAAAGATTGTGTTTTCAGATTGGAGACTGGTGAAGGGCTCTTGCCCAGGGAAATTTAATATGTGTGTTTTCTGCTGGACAGTAGTCTGGCTGCTCAGGTGAACATGATTCATACAATATATATCGATTTATTGAGCAGAGAAAAACAAATATTCCTAACTTTGATGTCTGTTTTACCATGAGCCTAAGTCTGTCCATTTGCAGAACAACATTTTGTAATTCCAAAAAGCTGCATAATAGAAAATGACAGCTGGTCTCATTGCTTAATGTAGTTTTTATTATATTTATGCATATTTATATGAGCTTGCTTTATAGAGTTTGCTTTTTGTCATTGTGTGTAAACTAACCTTAGGGACAGAAAAGTCAAAATCAGTGTATTTAGCTAATTTGTGGATAGGCTAGGCTTTGTTTAAATATTGTCATCTTTAGTGCACATTTTGTTTATATACTGTATATTATATATGTATGTGTACAAAATAAGAGTAATGCATATATTATTAAAAGTAATTGAATATAAAGTACAGCAACCTTGTACTCCTCCCTTTCTGACAGCCTATTTCTTAATCATGCTCATGCTTCCACTCTTGCAAACACACACACATATGCACACTTGCATACACCCACAAACACATGCAAATGTGTGCACACATACACACACACACACACACACACACACACACACACACACACACACACACACACACACACACAATGATTACTTACTAAAAGTTAAAAAGTATTTCAGTCTAAAAAGAAATCTTTGAATCTATTTCAAAATAGATTTTTCATGAGCAGCTGTTGCCCCCGCACTCTGAATAATGTGAAGGAGAAATTAATTTCAGCAGCTGAATTCTTGGTGATGCTGATAACCCTTGTTTTAGCACAGTGGACATTCTGCTCAACAGAGAGAGAGAGAAAGATCATCAACACCTATCTCTAGATAACATGTTGCGAACGACACTGCTATAAAATGTTAATGTCAGTCATTAAACACGTTCTGATTCGAAAATTCTGATTGAATAAGAAAAAAAAGACATCTCTGTGGTATAAACCTTCTGCCATGGTAGAGTGTGTTACATGTAATCACACTCACACTGTCATAACCACCAACAAGAGTTCATAAAAGGAGTGGATTCATGTTTTCAATAAAAAAAACTTCTGACAAGCCACCCTAAAAATTAATTCCAAAGAAACTTTCTGTTTGAAGGTTTCTTGAGCAGTGTTTCATGAAAAATACATTATAAATATGAACAGTAACATCTCTATTTCCCTATTAATATTAAGATGAGGTGGGATGATTTCAGCTTCTGATGCTGCACTAATTGAATAATTGAATAGAAAGACTATCTGATGCCCTGGGAAAGAACTGGTTCTGCAGGCGGAGATTGGGAGAGCAGCACCCTTTTTTCAGAAGAGGCTCTGAGCTTTTTAACACCGTATGGGTTGAATGCTCACATCATTGTGTCCTGAGGATGGTCTCCGACGCGAGGAACATAAAAGAGGGGAGTACAGTGCATATGGATGTGTCGGGGTCCCTTTTAAAAATTTGATGACCCGCAGTTGGCAAAGGAAATCAAATTTCTCACAATCCTGATGTGTCAGAATGAAAATCGAATGTCAAAATTATTAATTTATTTATTTATTTTTATTTATGTGCAGTCTGGATTCAATCAGACAGAAATAGGGCGTTCAGTCTAAATGCTTTGGTACACATTCCTCATAAAAGATTACATCCGTTGAGCGCTCTGGCTCCTACGGGCTAGTAGCTGTGTTTTGGCTTCAGGAATGAGGACAGGTGGGGTCAGATACAAGGTTAGGTATAGCCAGGTGTGACCAGTGAGCGGTCTACTGTTTAAATTTATGTGCACATTTCTTACCTAGTTTTGAGAACATATTTATGCACTTGCCAAGATGAGTATGATAATACCAATGAGTGAAATGTGCAAGGATATATTCAAGAAACAAAAAAGCCAATGCGTACAGTATAATTGTAATTATAACTTTTTTATAGGGGAAAGAATCATTTTGTGTTCATGTGTTACTCAAGGAATATGAACAGTAGTTTTGTTATGTTATTGTTATTTAATTCATTGCTTAAGAAGAGAGCTCCTTAGAAGCTGAAATGAAGAAACCCCTGGACTCAATCAAAAGTGTTACTTTTTTTCCATACAGTATAAACATACTTTAGGATGCTCAAGGACCATGAATACACGATAATACAAAACATTTATTTAATGATACACTATGAAAATGTAAATCAAAGAGAAGTAATGTTTGTAGCCAATATTTAACCATTTCAAAATGTGGTAATGAGTTGTCAGCTGATGAGCTATAATTTCTTTATTGACATGGTCGGTGAAAGGCATCCTGAAGGGTATGAAATCAAATCACTTCAAAATAACATTATGTTTCTTATTAGGGAACTTCTTGTGTGTGGACAGGCACATATAAATTCAGGAAAAAAAAACGTTATTATTGTTATTACTATATATATTAGCATGTGCGTAAGACTATATAAATTGCAGTTTAGGATGTACATTAGATTTGCAGAGGAACAATTGGGACAGTGACATCTCCTCAATATAAGTGCTATATATATTAATAGTTGAGCCCAGCAACAAAGGAACGGGGGAATGGGGGAAACCGTACGTCAATTGCAAAGGGGCAAGAGAAGCGTGTGTGACTTTTAGCTAGCTAGCCTGTCATTAGCCGCCAGTGACTGTTGCAGTAGTACACTTAGCTTAGTGGTTTATATACTCTAATAAGAAGAAGTTATTGATTATCTGAACATGAAAATGCACATATATGGTTCTTCATGGGCTCAGTTGATGAATATCAGAACCGGAATGTAGCCAACGCTTTGCTCCCGTTACTTTAACCTTATCAGCCTGTAATTACCCTCATAGATCATTGCTTGGCACAGTGTGCACACTAGTGTGTTGAAAGGTGGTGTTGCAAATATGGATGATTGCTAGGCGCCATGTCTATGCAGTGATGTAAAAGAAAGTTACCTTCATGGTCATTCTTAGGCACTACATACACGTTAAAGATGGTTGTGGTTGTATGCATTTCTCTAATCACTGATGTGTTGTTTGTTATTCTGTAACCGTGCCCTTGTTTTCGCAGCACTTACAATATGCACTGTGTGTATCTTATCATGAAGGCTCCACGTATCCCTCTGGATAACAGCATCTGCCAAAATAATAATAAAAATAATACCATGAACATATGAAATGTTTATACAAAAGGGCATTTGTAATAAATATTTATTTAGCTGCAAGGATATTTGATTTATTTTGCCCTTGTGAATACCTTGATGAAGGGTATGTATGTGTGTTTTGGGATGGCACATACTCCATCAAGTTATGGGCTGATGGAACATTCTACCCTGTGTTTCTTGCATACATTCATGCGTGGCCCTGTTTTTCACCGTGACCCTCTTTTTCATCCTAGCCTCAAAAAACAATACTGTTAAGGTTTTATCCAAATACCATGTGGTTAAATGAGATGATATAAACTTTGTGAATATGATTAACTTTTGCTTAACATATTGTGGCATCCCAAAGGGCGGCACAGGAAAAATGGCTGCCTGCCCCTTTAACTCTTGTGAGCCACTAGAGCCATCAGGACTACAACTCCCAGCAGCCTGTAGTCCCACACCTGATTAGCAATTGGTATCAATTGAAAATCTATTGAAATTGAAATCAATAATGCACTGAATAAAAGATGCAGCTTTTCCCCCACACAAATTGCAAAGTACAGGAAGAGAAACTTGTAGTGAGCAAACGAGCGGAGCGGAGTGGAGTGGAGTGGAGTAGAGTGAGCGAGTGGAGTCAGTGAGTGGATTGATTGTTTTTTGGAAATTGACTTGGACTGTTTGAAAACCTTTTGTGTGTGCAAACTATTGATTGTATGAGGACCTGGCTTGGATTAACGACTGTGGATTATGGACAAGGACAATGAGAGAAGGATTATGGACTGTATGTGTTTGAATCCCCTGATTGAGTAATCAGTTAATAAAATTATCGTTTTGTTTTGAATACTGCCTTCTCCGATTGCTGCTCATATTATGCAATTCAATGAAGATCCTCTAAGAGTAAGGTCAAGAAGAGCTACAGGGGAAACATACAATAAGTATTCATAGCCAGTTGTCAATTGCATTTTACTCTCCTGGTAGGGAGTGCTTCTATAGGCTGGCGCATATGTATGTAAGCAGGTGTGATGAGTTTAACTGAGAATTCAATCCTGTATGGCCCCATAATGCACTGATACGTCTGTGCATATTGCCACATGCCCCATCCATGTAGTCGTTAGATTGAGGATAATGTGGTTTAGACAGGTGACTGCCAAAATAAAGGAAACTCATTGATTAAATGAAGGGTTCTGGCAGCTCTGTTATGGTGTGGGGTGCATTTTCCTGGCATGGTTTAGGTACACTCAGTCCCTTGGAAGGTATTGTAAACACCAATAAATACAGAACCATTCTGCATGATCACCTTCATCCTATGGTGACGCATTCTATCCTGATGGGTGCGGTCTCTATCAATAACCCCCTCATTTATATTTCATTTAATCGCAAAGCGGTCTCAAAAGTGCTTAACAGAAAAGATTTGTGTTAAGATGTGCGTTAATTATTCTTTCTCTTTCTCTCTCCTCACGTCCACCGTTGATTTCCCAGTTAAGGTACTCTCCCGTGTGTGTGTGGTTTCCCTTTTTCTGCGCCTCCAATCCGTGCACTGATTCACTGCAGCTGGGCTCCGTGAATCAGGAACAGGTGTTGTTAATCTCACCGATTGCTGAGGAACTCCATATATGGGCATTGGCTTGATTATCAATTTAGACGGTGGTAACGCAGGAACTCCATGTATGGGCATTGGCTTGATTATAAATTTAGACGGTGGTAACGCAGGAACTCCATGTATGGGCATAGAGGTAAACACAGGGAAGCGCACATATCGGCTTTCTATCACCTCCCCTCTCATGCACCTCTGCCGGCTGCCACCCCCCCCCCCTCAGGTCTAGCCCCCCGGTCCAGCCTCCCAGAGCGTCTCTCCTGGACATGGCGTCCGCGTTCCCATGCGCGGTCCCGGACCTGTGGACAATGGAGAAGGCAAAGGGTTGAAGGGAGAGGAACCAGTGGGTGACCCTGGCATTGGTTTCCTTGTTGCGGGACATCCATACGAGTGGGGCGTGGTCTGTCACAAGGGAGAAGGGCCATCCTAACAGATAATACTTCAGTTCTTCAAGGGCCCATTTTATCGCCAGACATTCTTTTTCGATCGTGGAATATTTTTGTTCTCCGGGTAGTAACTTCCTGCTGATGTATGTGATCGGATGTTCCTCACCTCCTTGTAGCTGTAATAGGACGGCACCCACCGCTGTTTCTGATGCATCAGTCTGGACTACTAGGGGCTAGGAGAAGTCAGGGATCACCAACACTGGTCCTGAGCACAGGGCATCCTTCAACCCCTGAAACTCCTTCTCCGTTTCTTCTGTCCACCTGATCCGATCGGGCAGCCGGCTCCGGGTCAGGTCCGTCAAGGGCGTGGTGAGAGAGGAGAAATGAGGGACAAAACGGCGGTAATAGCTGGCTAGCCCTAAAAGGTGCGTACCTGTTTCTTGGTGTGGGGACGGGGCCATCTTCTGATCGCCTTGACCTTACCTACCTGGGGCTTGATGCACCCTCGTCCTATGGTGTACCCCAGGTAGTCAGCATCCAGGAGGCCGAGGCAACACTTTTTGGGATTGGCTGTGAGCCCCGCCCCCCGTAGGGCTCGCAGCATGGCGGTGAGCTGTTGGAGATGGGTTCCCCATTCCTCCCCATGGATAACGATGTCATCCAGGTACGCGGCTGCATACTCCCGGTGGGGCCGGAGGACCCGGTCCATTAACCTCTAGAAAGTGGGCGGGGCTCCGTGGAGGCAAAACGGGAGCATCTTATATTGGAAGAGCCCATCGGGGGTGGCGAAGGCCGTCTTCTCCCTGGCTTCCTTGGCTAGGGGCACCTGCCAATACCCCTTCATCAGGTCCAGGGTGGAGATGAATCGGGCCCTCCCCAGTCGCTCAATGAGTTCATCCACCCTGGGCATAGGGTAGGCATCAAACTTGGAGATCTCGTTAAGTTTCCTGAAGTCATTACAAATTTGGATTGAGCCGTCAGGTTTGGGGACCAACACAACTGGGCTACACCACTCACTGTGGGATTCTTCCATTACTCCATTCTTTAACATGGTCTTTACCTCTTCTCGCACCGCTTCTCTTCGGGCCTCTGGTATCCTGTATGGGCGGAGTTTCACCTTCTTCCCTGGTTCGGTGACAATGTGGTGTTGAATGAGGTCAGTGTGGCCAGCCTCTGTTGAGAACACATCTCTGTGGCGGTCCACCAGTTCCATCATGTCTTGCCGTTGGCGGTTTGTCAGTTGTTCGCCCATGGGCACCCCCACCTTCTCCGTCTTGGCAGGGCCTTGGGGTGGGGAAGTAGAACACAGCAACATCTCTCTAGCGACCCACTTTTTTGGCAAGTTAATGTGGTATACCTTTTCTGGTGGTCTTTGTCCAGGCTGGCGGATGCGGTAGTTCACCTCTCCCACTGGTTTTCCATTACGGTTGTAGACCCGCTCTTGGGCAGCCTGGGCGGGCCCCGGTGCCACTTCTCATGTTGATTCTCTCTGATGGGACCGGGGCCGGGATTTCAAAGGGTTGGAGGCCTGGGGCACTAGCCAGGCAGTTCCTCGTCCGCTTCAATCACCTTTTTCAGCATCTGTTTTGGATGAGGTCTGTGGGTGGTAAACATCTGTGTCCTTCATGATCGGGAGATGAAGGGGTGCCTTGATCCGTGAGGATTTCTTCCGGTAGCCGGATCAAACCCCCATTCGGGTGGTGATGGTACCGCGCAGCACTCCTGCTGCCTGGTTATCAGCTGGTCTGCACTCTATGGCAGGCCATCCATAGCGCATTCAGTCCATTTGACTCCTCAGTTCTTCACTAGCCAGCTGACCTTCTGTGTGGGTGGTCATGTCCTGGTTATCAGGTCGTTTGGGCGATGCCTGACAGGAAGGGGGCGATCAGACCCACCTCTTCTGGCCACTCTTCTCTTTCGGCGGTCCTTTCAAGGTTCGGAGGAAGGTTTCGATGTCATCGGTGGGGGTCTGTTTCACCAAGAACTTCGCTGGGTTGGCCTGGCGCCCCCTTTCGGTGAGAGCGTGTTCCTCCTGTGTCTCGACTCTCTCCCTTAATTCAGCCCGCAGGAGTTCCGTGTTCTGGATTTGGACCTCCATTGCCTGGGCGTGCTGCCTTCGCTGTTCCTCCACGCTTTGGATCTGGACCCACATGGCTTCTTCATGTCGAGCCTGCTGTTGTTGACTGCTGGCGACGAGTTGCGCAATCAGAGCCTTTAAATCTGTTGATTCCATTGCTTTGGTTGTGCGTGATTTATTGTTTTCAGTCAGATTACGATGCCCGCGTTCTCCACCATATGTGACACACTTGAGGGTGGATAGAGTGTTCACTTGACTGAAAATGATAAAGTCACTGTCCACAACCAAATAAATGTAATTCAACAATTTATTTTCTGTTTGTTGGAAGCAAGAGCAAAAGGTTAGTTGTAATGAAACAGTCCAATCCACAGTACAATATAATCGTCGATATCCGTGAGCAGGGTTCGGCACACGAAGACGGATTCTCAGACAGTCCAGGATTGGGCTAGGCGGAGGGAAGTCAGGCAGGCGAGGGTCAAACACGAGGCGGGATCTCAGACAGTCCAGGGCAATGGCACACAGCAGCTTCCTCCTTTCAAACAAAATCATACACAGTGCGTTAATTATTCTTTGTCTTTCTCTCTCCTCACGTCCACCGTTGATTTCCCAGTTAAGGTACTCTCCCGTGTGTGTGTGGTTTCCCTTTTTCTGCGCCTCCAATCCGTGCGCTAATTCACTGCAGCTGGGCTCCGTGAATCAGGAACAGGTGTTGTTAATCTCACCGATTGCTGAGGAACTCCATATATGGGCAATGGCTTGATTGTCAATTTAGATGGTGGTAACGCAGGAACTCCATGTATGGGCATAGAGATAAACACAGGGAAGCGCACATATCAGCTTTCTATCACCTCCCCTCTCATGCACCTCTGCTGGCTGCCACAGTATGTGTGTACATGTGCACATGCACGCCAAACTCAGCCATACAATTTAATGAATAGGTATGTTTTGAGTCTGGATTTAAAAACATTAATGGAATCAGCCTCCCTAATAGAATTGGGGAGGCCTTTTCCTTAGAAAAGGAGCTCTAAAATAAAAAGCCCTACCTCCAACAGTTTTTTTGGCCACGGGCGGGACAACTAATAACCCTGCATCCCACGACCGGAGGGCACACAGCCAGAATATATGGCCGAAGCACATCCGACAAATACCCTGGCGCCAGTCCATGTAGGGCTTTAAATGTTAAAAGTAAAAAATTTTAATCAATTCTAGCCTCAATAGGAAGCCAATGCAGAGTAAATAAAATAGGGGTAATGTGCTCGGTGCGTCTCGTTCTAGTGAGGATTCTGGCTGCTGCATTTTGAACGAGCTGGAGGCTCCTTAAAGCGTTTTTTGGGCAACCAGAATAGACAGAGTTACAATAGTCCAACCTTGATGAAACAGCAAAGGCGTGAATCAATTTTTTGGCATCTTGTTGTTTAATAAATTGTCGAACTTTTGCTATATTTTTAAGATGGAAAAATGATGTTTTCATCACCTTGTTGATTTGGGACTTGAAACCTAAATCTGAGTCTAGGACAACACCAAGACTTTGATCCAAGAAGGTTTGATCCAAGAAGTCAATTTCCCCAGAGAACTAGACAGTTATTAAAAACGACTTCCCTTTTTTCTTTTGGGCCAACTAATAAAACTTCCGCTTTGTCCTCATTAAGTTTTCAAAAGTTTTTGCTCATCCATTGTTCTACGACAGACAGACAGGCAGTCAAGGAGCACAATGCAACTGAGTCATTTGGCTCCATTGCGATATATAATTGTGTGTCGTCAGCGTAACTATGAAAATTGACGTTATGATCTGTAATTATGTGACCTAACGGTAACATGCACAATGGAAAAAGCAGAGGGCCAAGACAGCTTCCTTGTGCAACCCCAAAAGCCATGTCGTATATCTCTGATGTGTGAGCTCCAAGACTAACATCAAATTTTCTTTCTGTGAGATATGTTTGAAACCAATTTAGAGCACAATCAGATAAACCAACCCAGTTTTCCAGTCGATTCAGTAGTATACCGTGATCAAGAGTATCAAAGGCAGCGCTCAAGTCCAGCAAAACAAGAACCGAGACCCTTCTAACATCAGCACTAAGTCTGAGATCATTGATTATTTTGACCAGTGCCGTCTCTGTACTGTGGCCGGACCTAAAGCCTGACTGGAATTTTTCCAAAATGTCATTTTCATTTAGAAAATAATTTAATTGGTTAAAGACTACTTTTTCGAGAACCCTACTTATAAACGGTAAATTAGAAATGGGTCTATAATTGCTTAGGACATTTGAATCCAGGTTTGTTTTTTTCAAAAGCGGTTTCACGACTGTGGTTTTGAAAGCATTTGGAAAAGTTCTGGTCTCAAGAGATCGGATCACTATCAGGATAACAATGTATCCATCCATAGGGCACAGTGGCTACCAAATGGTTTATGAGCATGAAAAAGATGTACACCATATGCCATGGCCATCCAGTCACCAGGTCTCAACCAAATTGATTCTGTCATGTAGAACACCACGTGGATAGGCCCTGGGAACAGTTTTTTTAAACCTTTGGTATCATCGTGCCAGGACTCAATCCACAACCTTCCTGTGACTGGACAGTACTCTGCCCACAAGGCCACTAAATTACTGTGGGGCATAGTCATGATTTTTTCACGTTTGGAAGCTTCTACACGAGACCATTTGTGTCCATTATCTGAATACACTGTCATCCCAGGGCATGAGTTTCCTTTGTCCTGCTTTGAATTTTCCCATTCAGTGTGCTAGCTCAGGCATGTTTGTTTGTTAGGGGTAATCAATCCACTTGGCTTTCAGAGGTCTGCCTGATATTTCTATCCCCCCTCTTTCTAACACACACACACACACACACACACATACTCTCTCTCTCCCTTCCTATCATAGTGGCCGGCTGGTTGTAGATGTGGTGCCACAGTTGATTCTTCACTCTAATGACTGTGATGTGAGCGCCGTGAAAAAAGGGACTTACGTCGTGCTTATTGTGCTTTGCCAAGTAAACTCATAGTAAGTACTTCAGTCTCAAGTGTAAATTCTCTATCTCTTAAAGTACTCCCCGTCCTCAGCTGCTCCCCGACTTTGCAAGGATCACAGTCCATTTTGGCATTGGCTGCACAAAACGTCTGCGTGTGCAATGTCGATTGTGCAGTTCTCAGCCCAGGGATCCATCCTGCTGGATTATCACTGTATCCTCTAGCTCAGTGCGTACGCAATGACACTCACCTCAGATGGGATTCAAGAGCTGTGCCTCACAGTCCAAACGCTACTCTAATGTGCTGTATGGCCAAGAAATAGTACAGACAACACACTACTCTAATGTGCTATAGTATCACTACGAAAAAGTAGAGTTCACACACTACTCTATTCTACTGTGCTGTATCAATAAAAGAGTACTGTCCACACGGTGTTATGTGGTATATCACCAAGACAAGGCATGCAACTTGTACAGAATAATGGAGCTTGTTAGTAAAGCCACCCAGTTCTCTTTCAATGTTCATTACTGCATTTCCAGAAAACATTGTGAAAAAATGTCAAGATTATTTTGTGTTCATTTCTAGTCCCCCCCGTGATTATTGCTGGGGAATCTACTGTAAATGCATTTGGTCAAATGACTCTTTCTTTTGGTGGATTTTGGTGGAAAACTTAATCCATGAAAGTTTGCTCAATTATTGTTGCGGTCACAGTTTCAAATAAATTACCTGAAGACTCTCTGTAGTAATATTTACAGTGAGATTCCGCGCCCCTCAAATGATAAAGAGTCTGTTTGACTGAGTCCTACTGTCAGAATGAACATAACCAAAATGAAAGGTCACTGCATCGATTTAGTACATTTTTTTATTCTTGTTCTATGACCTTTCTCTGATTTATATTGATGGAAATGAAGGGCACTGCCATCCCCAGATTACCACAGCAATCTCATAAGAAATGTCATTAATTATAGTTCTGCTATTGAAGTATTGACCTTGAGTAGTGTGGAATCAACAGGTGTCACACACATTTTTTACAAACAAATTAAATGCAATATAATATTCTCTAATAAGTGTACCGTATACACTGTTCATTATCAAAAGCCTGTTAAAAAAATACATTGTAGGAAGGAATCAGTCAGTGTTCCTGGAACTCTTGTTTACACATTGTCATGTTGAAACAATGATACATAAATACAAGAAATAAGATTAAGCGGACAGTGAAATGACAGAAATCAGACTGATTCAGTCTCTCTGATGGCAAAACTGAAATTCTGTGAAACTGCTATAGGGAGATCATCACAAGGTTATTTTTGCTCACCGAAACAGTAGACAGAACTAAAATGTTAAATGTTTAGTCCATACAGTACTGGCTACAAGTATTCTTATTCCCTGCGCTAAGCTGATGGTGTCACTCTGTCTGTAGTCTGCAGCCTTGAGTACATTTAGTTTACTGTGTTTCAGCCATTCTTGCTTCTTTTCCTTCTTGTGGACTTCTATCCGGTCTGGCCACATTGAAACGTGCACGCAGCCTGTGACAGCAGATAAGGGAAGTCTTATAGATGTGTGTAACTTTGGATTTCTGGAAATAAACATACACAAGAAATGTAAGTTTCATAACTGCCGTTTGGGAGGACAAGACATATCTGTATCCATGCATATTTACTCCAGCTAATCCAAGCCAGCACATGATGCATTTCATATAAACCCTCCACCAACCTTCCTCTTTCTGTTTGGATGTTTTGCGTGCCTACACCTCCTCCTCCGCTCCTCTTCTCCTACCTAGAGGTGTACTGGGTCATGCCTGATGGTCTTTAGCTCGGACCTGATGATCCTTGTCTCCCATTGGATCGTGGGTTCTGCTGTCCTTGTCCCATAGCCAGAAGGTAGACGATGGGTGGGTAGGTGGAGGCACACTGGCGGACTGCACTCAAGCCCGAGTCACTGATTCAGCAGACCTGCTTTCCTTATGTGTTAGTTCTGTACATAATCTGTACATACAGTATGTACATCTGCAGTCATTCAGAAAATCACATTTCCTCCACCTTGTGTGACAGCCCACTACATTCGTATGCCTACTCACTAACACATGCACACATTCACACACACACACACACACACACACACACACACACACACACACACACATGCGTGTGTATTATTTGATGCTTCCTCTGAGGATAAGACTAAAGGTGATCTGTTCACAGCAGTTAATTCTTAATCACGCTGAATATACCTGATGTTGCTTGCACTAATATATGCTATCACTTGGTAAATGTACGAGTCAGCATAATTGCACTGTTATACAGCATAATTGCTTATTAAGCAGAGGGGCTCCCGCTGAATGCCAAGTGCAGCTCAAATGGGACACTGTGAACAGTTGGGACCATGGGTGGTCAGACAGCCTGACAAGAGCCACTCATGTAGTCCCTTAGAGCGTGTGCAGCGAGGCTGAAGAAGTGAACCTGTAGTACGGGGTTCTCTTCACCTGTCTCAGGTAACAGCACATAACACTTCACTGGAGGTTAACAGGACCTGAGGCTATGACTCATGTAAAGTGATATACCCCCAGAGTTTTTAATTTCATCCAAGCTCATTGTAGTAAAGCTGTGAGAGGATGTATTATAGACTGGGTATGAGTCAATGGAGTTTTGGGGAGGTGCAATGGGTGTGCTGCACCCCCAAATGTACAGGTAACTGTCAAAATAAAGGAAACATTAAGTGTCTTAATAGGGTGTTGTGCCTTGGCATAGATTCTACAAGTGTCTGGAACTCTGTTGGAGGGATGCAACACCATTCTTCCAAGAGAGTCTTCCATGTGGTAATTTGGATCGCAATCTGTTGACTGAGATGGCCATGGCATGTGGTTTACATCGTTTTCATGCTCATTAAACCATTCAGTGACCACTGTGGATGAGGGCATTGTCATCCTGGAAGAGACCACTCCCATCAAGATTGAAATGCTTCATCATAGGATGAAGGTGATCACTCAGAATGGCTTTGTATTTATTGACATTTACCTAGTCCTCTACGTGGTTGGCACTCCATGCCACTACCAGTATCCCTCATTTACTCAAACTCCTTTATTTTACCTATAAGTACACCAATCTTGAATAAAGGCAAAAAGAATGTTATTAAACAAAAAGTTTACGATATGTTTGCATATGTGTGGATTGCTTTGATATGTGCAAATATGATCAAGAATCGGTAATAAGACAATTACGACTATAAGGCAAGCCACTGACAGGTTCTGATGAGCTGCCCAAAACATCCTTTTGCCCTGCAGAGAAGGGTGTGTTCAACAAGGCAAACATTTGCAAATAATGTTAGCAAGCAGACCCTAGCTTTTAGCAGATATAACTATAAACCCTTTGTGGAGGGCATCGGTCTCGGCCACATGGGAGTGGCATGGTTGCCTTTGTTTTACATGTGGTAGAGGCCTTTGGAGCAGGGAGACTTTCCGGGGGCAGGTTTGGCACTCTCACAGGGTGTGGGAGTGAACTGTCGCCTGGAAGGTTGCTCCAAAGGCCATAATTGATTTAATTATTATTTAATTGGCAATTGATTGGAATTCAATTGACTGATTGCGTTTGTGTGTGAGAATGTGAATTGTTTGGTGCTGAGTGATTGTGATTGGGTGATTGCCTCACGAGTCCCACCTGAGCCAGGCAGAAAGTAAGCCTATTTAAGAGCAGGTGGGGAGTGGGGAATCAGTCAGTCTTGTCGTGTCATGTGTGCGTATGGAATTGATTGTCGTGTGTGCATATTGTAGAGCGTTAGTCTTGTCATGTCATTGTGTGAGTGTTTAGAGTTAGTCTTGTCATTATGTGTGCGTATTGACAGTGAGTCTTGTCCTTTGTGCATGTGTTGTTGATTGTCATTTATGTGTGTGTATCTTGGAGAGTTGAGTCTTGGTGTGGTCATTCGTGTGTGGGAGTGCGCGGGCATGTATATTGTGGAGTGTTGGTGTTTGATGTGACTCTGTTGGGCATGGTGGTGCATGTCTGTAATCCAAGCTGCTGGGAGACGGAGTCTGTGTGGAATATATGTTGAGTTCTGTGTGCGTTTGTCGAAAGTGACTGAGTAGAGTGCTTCTTGTGTGTGTGGGAAAGAGGGAGAGGGGGCACACTAAGAGGGTCCACCTCTCGCCCTTGGTGTGATTGGAAGAGAACTCGCACTCGGGCAGTGGAGAGCGTCTCTGGGCAATGGCCCGAGAACTCTCACTGAAAGAGTGGAGAGTGTCTCGGGGCTGGTTGCCAGAGAACTCTCACTGTGAGGAGTGGCAAGGGTCTCAGTATGTTTGGGGTAAAAGAGAACTCGGACTGGAAAGTTCGAGTGTCTCTGTGTGCATGGGTTTGGGAAGCACTTGAAAAGTCACTGGATATATGTGTGCCTGGGGAGGTTCTAGGGGAACTCCGGTCTGAGGAGGCGCAGTGTCTTGAGATGTATGTGGAGTGTGTGTCGGGACAGTGCAGAGTTCTACCCTGTCCCGGTGAGTGTTGATCTGTGTTTAATGTGAACGTATGAAGGCGGTGTGGAAAGCCGCTGATTGTCTGTGTTTGTTCTGTGTTTCCCCGGAATGGGATTCCCCCCCTCGGAGGAGGCGGGGCTTTCATTTATGGTTAGATTATTTTGGCTTGTTATTTTAGTTCATTGTTTTTGCCTGAAAGCTTCACGGCAAGTAGGGTGAAGATTTTGTGTTTGTTTGTTTTATGTTTGTTTTATGTTTGTTTTATGTTAACCTGCTCTCCCACTGTCTCTCTCCGATGTCTGGGGGGAGAGGCAGATAAAAAGAAAAAAATCCGGTCCGTAGACCAGCAAACTCCACTCCGTCTCCAGACTGCTCTGTTCCCATCCAGGGCTTGTCACGTGGTGTATGACACCCTTTTTTAAATATCTTAATTATCATTGAATCAAGAATCCCTCTAGCCACTATTAACTTAGGGGTATTAAAGCTTGTTCGCCTCATAATAGTGCAAGCTAGCTAACTTGTGCGTGTGTTTGTGTGTATTGGGGAAAAAGAGGGATTGCTTGTGATAGCCTCTATTCTTCATCTGCTGTGAGTTGTATGGCATTGTGGAAAACTGTGATTCTTTGTTCTGGCTTTGTGACTTGTATTTATTTGTATTACCCTGCGCAATGTGACTGAACTATTTGTTGACTACAGAAAATCACCTATTTTCCGTAGCTTGTCTTGCCCCCCCAAGCCTAAAAGTCAAGCGATGCACATGGTATGGCTTCTAGCTTGCAACGCTGTGAATGAAAATAAGAGCAAACTAATAACCTTAAAAACTCTCAACAGGACAACCATCTTCCCATCTTACCACAGTGTTTGCGAGTGCATGTATCACCGTATCCCTGTCTCCTGTACTATGCCTGGTATGTTCAGTGCACATACAAAAAAATAAAATAAAGCAATGGAGTGTCGTTGCAGTCAATAAATCTTTTTTATTGAACTGTGCTCTGCCTCCGTAGCACCCTTCATCCCCCATTTAAATGATATACAGCATAATTGAAATATTGACCTTATGAAAATATGGTGCTGATTTGGAAAGGTACATTGAATCTTTCTGTTCAGATGTGGGTTGTCTTCAGTAATATCTCAGATGACGTAAGCGTAGTGAGGCAGTAATGAATTTAATGTATTTATGAGTCAGTAATGTATTAATGACCCACTTCCTGGAATGGTATGCGAAGTGATGCTGGTGATATTAGAAACTAGGTGGTTGGAAAATCGACCGTAAAAATATTGAATCAAATTATCATTTTTCATGCTTGAATTTATTGACAACACACTGCTGGTGCTGATTCATACATCAAACAACCAGAAGAACTCCTCATTTTTGGTTATGATGCTCTCCTACTCACATTCCCTCTCACCCGTGTATGAAGTATAGATATAAATATCTCTCGCTATCCCTCGCTCTCTCTCGCATACAAATTCAAATTCAATTTAATTCAATTTAATGTCATTCAGTTCAAATTTGCTTTATTGGCATGAAATGCAATCAGCAAATATACAACCATATACATTTGTAATGGAACATAACATAGGGTAGTAATTCAAAAAACGTTTGCAGATGGGGATTACAAATTACTAAGGGGTCATAAAAAAGATCACTTTGACCAAAACTGATTTATGTTCTTGCATAATGTGTGAGTCAAATTGAAAGAGGGTAACTCTTTCCAATGTGATTTTATGCAAGTTTTTACTCCACCCCTCTCCTGTAAAGACCTATTACAGAGTTGGCACTCATTTCCCAAAGAGGCTTATATTTCCAATATAATTTAAAATTGCAGATCAGTGTCAGTGCCGAGAACATATAACATCTACTGTACACACGTGAAAGAGGCTTCATGGTACTCTTCCAGACTATATCATCTGTGCGCTGTATAGAATCAATGTCTGTAGATTACTCCCTCAGCTAATGCCTATCAGTGACACGTTCTTGCTAATAGTGTATTGAGCTCTAACTTCATTAGTAAACTATAATGTGCTATTATTTTCAATCTGTATGCCTCAGCACTGGGCCCAAATATGGCACTCATTTCACTGGACTCATTACCCTTGATCCATTCTATTTTCTGGAAGGAAATGGGTGATGCCAATTTGCAAAAATGGAATTGTGGAGCACATATGATGGGTGTTGATTGTTTAGCACAACTGATACCTTGGCTACATACGCCACTCTAAATGATGGAGAAATTATTGTTACCTGATAAGCAACTGCAGTTTAGAGCTAGCTATTTGAACTGCCTCCTAGGATGCCACTTTCCCCCTGCTTTAACTGGCAATAGATATGTTTCCATTATCACAAATTTATGTGACTTTAGAATATTGATACCAAAATGGAAACTAGCATAAATTCGGCTTTGCATTTTCACTAAGTTTGGGAATTTTTTAAAATATATACGGTAGTCTCAATGCTCAATCAGAAAATAGAAACAATTCACCAAAACCTTCCAGTGCCTTTACTGCTTTTAACATCAACAATTATTTTCCTGTACAAATGGTAAATCAATAAAAAATCTATAAACATTTACAAAACATTTGTCACTATACAGTAAACCCTGGCCCAAACCCTCACAAAGGCAAGCCTAGGGCAACAGTGGCAAGGAAAAACTCCCTAGATGGAACAAATAGGAAGAAACCTTAGGAGGAATCAGATGCAAGAGGCGGAGCCCATCCTCCTCTAGCCAGCTCAAGGTCTGAGCTTGTAATGACCAACAGCGGTCAATGAGTCCATATGCAAAACAATTAGGGACTCAATTTAAGGTCAAGACAGCTGGAAGCCATGGTCCTGGGGTGGGGTGGGGGGCTGGGACAGGTGCCAGGTGGGTAGACAGTGGGTTCTGAAGGTGGAGTAGGCTCGGGGCTCGGGAGGCACCTCAGCAGTAGCTGAACACGTGGGGCTTGCTCGAATCATTGAATATCACTGCATATCTCTTGCTAAAATCATGTGAGACCTCTGCAAGAAATCTTTTTTCCACTCAAAAGTCATGGTTTGTAGGACTTAGTTTGTAGTTGAACTAATTCAGTGTGGTATTATTGTGCCTGTACCCCTTGGAGCAGAAGACCTATGCAGCATGTAACACTGGTGGAGCTAACCTCACGTCATGGCAGTGAGACAGAACCCTCTCCATTGGCTATTGAACCGATTCTTCACTCTTTTGCTGATTGACTTCTCATTTCACCTCTTGTTGAAAGAAACATTTATTTTGACATCCGGTGGCACCTTTTTCAAATCGAGGACAAGGAAGAGAGAATATTTCCACAGCTCACGAGTCACGCGAGCGACTGACACAATTACGGCAGAACTGCAGCGAAAGCACCATATGTTGAAATAAGTTTTAAATAAAACTTGCATCGGGTTTAGGTTTCCTGAACAACTGTTACGAAAGTTGAGTCGCTGCGCAGATGCATATTGGCAATTTGGCTCCGTAACAGACAGTTAATCAGATAAGAGAGATCAGTTCCCAATTTAGCCTAACATTATGTTTACATCTGTGCTAGTAATACACTCCACGCATATACAGTGCAGTGTCGTAAGTTACAGTATATACAAGTGTTTAGCTAATGTGGGGTAACTAGTACAGCTGTCAGTGTTCAGCAAGTTAACATTTAGCTATTTGAAATCCATTAACTCAGTTAGATTTTTGTACTTGAACTCAAAACGAACAATTGTTATTATCAATCTGTTAATGTTACTCAAAAGATTACCACAATTTGCAGATAGCCTGTTTGCTATCTTAAAGGTGTAAGAAATTATAGCTACCTACTGCAGAGTAGGGCTAGCCATCTAACTAGTAATTTAGGCTGGTAGTTGATTTTAAGGTACAGTTATGATAATGGGGATTTGTAATTAAGATTGAGATTGGACTAAAATGTGGGTAATTGGATGCTTAGATGTAACCAAGACGGTCTTATTTTTGCATAGGGCCAATTAAAACAATCGTGAAAAGAAAGGGAGAGATAACAGACTTATTTTTAAAGAAGAACAAACAGGCAGATCAGGTGCAAACAGACCCCAGTTCTTGCATCACCACCAGACCCCAGAGCAGCTCCCTACCTGATGCTAGTCAGAGTCAGTGTGGTCAGACTTCACAAGGACCAAGTCTACCACCACCAGGTCAGAGCATCTACCAGGCAGTCAGTCACATGCCCAGTCTGATGACTCTCACAAGGGTAATTTTTGAACAATCTTAGAAGAAATAGCAAAGCATGACCCTCTCATAGAGAAAAGGATGAATGCATGTGGCAATGCTAAGTACACAAGCCACCAAATCCAGAACGAAGGTCTTGAGGGCTTAGCTGAGATGGTACAAAGTGAAATAATAAGACAAGGAAAAGAAAGTGAAGTTTTTAGTGTAATTGCAGGTGAAACCAAAGATTTAAAGAAAAAATAACAAATGTCTTTAGTTGTGAGCTACTATTGATAATATTTTGTGCAGGCATATCTTGTGTTTTCAGTCAGACAGAAAAAACATATTGTTTGACTTGGGTCAGAGAGGTCTGTACAAGTTGGTCATACCTGGTATGTCAAATTTCAGTGTGTTTTTTGTAAATGTACTTACATAAATAAACTATGCAAATTATGTCACACACAAATGCCATCTTATCTCCTTGGTGCTTGAGCTTTATTTTCGGAAAATATTTAGGATGTTTCAACACTTATAGACCCAGATTATATATTCATGAAAACCAGTGGCGGGCCGTGCATTTCACACCTAGGCCTTCAGTAGTGCTCCGTCTGAATCAATCCACCCCTCAATAACTATTTTATGGCTATAAAAGCCATCTTATTGTTATGTTTTGAGTGTCTGTTCGGTTTGTTTTTGCACTTTGTTTATTTATCTTTCTTCAGTCATGTTTCATTCTCGTTCTGTCATGCACTTCGGGAAATTCTATGTTTCGGTTTTTCCGTCTTCGTTTCTAATCTCGTTTTACTTCCTTCTTACTTTCTAATTACACTTTGTATATATTAGTTAGATGTATATAGTACTAACCAACTAATCTACTAACATTAGGGATTTAGATTAAGTTACTAACACTACTAATTATCTCACGCTTCTAACTATCGCTGCCATTCTCTTTAATATGAAAATACACGTCTGGAAGCAGCGCAACCAGAAAAGCTATGAAAGGAAGCGGACAGACCATTTGGAATTATTTAATAAGTATTCATGGAAAAATATAATTAACATCAGTCTGTGATTCAGATATTTTTTAGGCCAGCAGAGAAGGCCTTGCAGGCCCTGACGGCCCACCACTGATGAAAACAGAGTGACCCAAGTCTCTCCAGCATGTGAGTACAGTACAGTGTGTGTGTGTGTGTGTGTGTGTGTGTGTGTGTGTGTGTGTGTGTGTGTGTGTGTGTGTGTGTGTGTGTGTGTGTGTGTGAAAGAAATTGAGCTGCAGTTGGAGGTGGAGACACTGGCTATTCATAGTATGTTAAAGCATTCTAGTAAAGTAATCCGAGTGGACTACACTATCTGCCACATTGAAGAACTCCGGGTTAAGTGAATGATCACTTCTACCTCTAATCAGCAATCATAGGATTCAGTCATGCTCCTTAGATGCCAGGTTAGGGTTACACACTTATTTTCTGTCATGGTCTATGGACCCCCTGAAGTAGCCGTGGCCACCCCCTGGCCACCCCATATATAAAACTCTAGTTCCGCCACTGCTTGTGTACCACGTGAATAAATTAAGTTGTGTAACACACTGTATTTGCTGATTATATATACAATTATGTATTCAGTCAGCACCTTAACAGTTTGCACTGCTGTGAAACTGTAAACAGAAAGGGACAGCAGACTCTGCTAGAAGGTTCTACTTTGTGTTGAACAGAAAAAAATAAAAATAAATCACCTGCTTGCCTCCTGGGTCTAACTGTGAAGAGTTGCATAGCCAGTGTCAACAGATGGAAGATAAGGACTGCTACACTAGCTATCTAAATTACTTAGCTAGCAAGCCATAGTCCATGAATGTCTCCTTACGGATGAAATGAGAACCATTAACGTGCAATCGTAAACTTAATTAAACCTAGAGGGCTATGTTTCAGGCGGGATATGGTAGCTGGGATGAGCCTAAAAAGATGGAAATGTCACATTATATCTTTTATATGTTTACATATGCTGTATATGTGGACAGGTGTTGGGAATTAGCCTTTGGCTACAAACTCTGGTTTATACACAGGGTGTCTTATACAAAATATACTTAATGGATAGCTTTGATAGGGATGATGTGCAATTTGACTGCTAGAAGCACCTCCCCCCCTCCCCCAGGGCCCAGTGATTGAGTTAAAGTTGTTCCCCAGGACTGAGAGGGTCATTTTGACCTCTGTATGTTCAGGTCTCTTTTAATATAATATTGCTGTGATGAGCACTATGTCAAGTAGGGAGGCTGTGGTCTCCTTCATTTGTGAAGCAAGCCTCCCTAACAATACCTCTGCAATTATCTCCACCCAGAGATATACCCCCGCGTCTCATCAGTGAATAATTGATTGCAGATTGTGGAATTTTCATCGCAGCGGTTTATTGACTCATTCTTGAAGAACAGCTGATGGGAACAATCCTGGAGCTGATTGCTCTGGAAACCCATAATTTAAATCCTGCAACGTGATCGAAGGATGCCTGGCATCCGATATTTGCTCCGTCTTTCTCTGTTATAATCCGCATTATCAATTGAGAATTTATACGTAAATACATATATAGTTATATACAGTGTGTGTTTGTGTGCAACACGACTTAAATGAGAACCGTGAGACTTGTTTCCATTCTCCGCCTTGCATTTGAACTGTTTGTCTTATCTCATAGCCTTTAATCTATTCTGAATGGAAGTGCCCTTTAAGAAAATGGCCAAATATTTTCTGCTTAAATGTCAGGGCCCAGACTATTAGCTGCCATATGAATAAAGAAACTAACGCAATCCGTCGTTAGGTGTTCAGGAGCCACATATCTGGCATTTGATAGTCCAGTCAGCCACACTTATCTTGATTTAAAAAAAGACACTTCCTGTCCATAAGTTTATATTTTCAGACACAAATGATTCTCCCCACCCTCCTTTTCTGCAGTAAAAAAGAGAGAAAAAAAGGAAAGACTCTTCAGCTGCGATGAGGACTAATTTGGCATTGGCTGCAGGTGCGCTTTTGGTCAGCAGGTCGCTCATCTCCCATGCCTCTCGGGCTTTCGGGGCCAGCCAAGAGCCACGTAATCAGCCAGAAGCCCTCGACAAACCGTGATACACTCCATAGATCAATTTCTTATATTTTTCATGAAGTAATTTTCAGCCACCGTACTGACAAATGATCAGCAGGCTGGATTCCTTATTACTCAATAAGAGACTCGGCACAACAAACACTTGAGTCGATTTGTGCTCTGTGATAGAAAAACGACCAGCATTGTGGAGTCCAAGAACCCCCAAAGAAGGCAAAGACAAATTATTTGAACTAAGAAGCTGATTACTGGTTGAATTTTTTTTTGCATCATTCATATTTTGTTCCTCGTGCCTATTAATCACGGATAACTAGATCTTCCACTTTGCATAGTGTAACACCTGTTGTGTGCTACTTCATATTTCTAATTATGCCTTGTCTCGATGCCACTAAAATCATAACAGTGGTGGTTATGATCACTATAGTAGTGTCCTCTGATATAATATTCTACATAATGTTTCCTCTCTATAAACTTGATTAAAAACATATAGACTCATTCATATTTATATTCTTCATGTCCTATAAAAATATTCTGTTTACACATGCATATGCACATAAACACATGGACATACAAGAATGGGCGGGCACAAACACACACACATATGCACATGCACACGCACACACACACAAATGCACTCATGAGCGCATGCACGCATGAGCGCACGCACGCATGCACATGCGCACACACACGCACACTGACACACACACCCACACAAGCACACACGCACGCACACACATGCACACGCACACACACACGAACGCACGCACATGCACACAAACACACACACACACACACACACGTACACACGCACACACACAGACACACACACACCATATCCTCAGTACCTACTCCTCTGTCTTGTTCGTCCATGCCAAAGTTTCTCTCACACTTGTAACTTTCTTTTGTTTAGCCACCCAGCCAATGCCCAGTGGCCCCACTAACTAACTCCCAGATTATTTTCTCCCTTTCCACCTACTCCCACCCCACCGCTCTCCTCACCTCTTTGTGCAATCCACAGCTTGCTCTTCTCAACTGTTTCAAAACTCATTCAGAACCAGCCAGCACCTTGTCAGATTTAGACCCAGAAACTGTACCACTTAAGCAGTAAGGTTTGTGGATGTTCATGGTGTGTGTTTTGTGTGTGTGTGTGTGTGTGTGTGTGTGTGTGTGCATGCTTGTGGATTGTCTTTATACACCTTCATGTTTTTGCATTAAGGTTTGTGGCTGTCCATGTGGTCATTTGTTTATGTGTGTGTATGTGTGTATGTGAGTATGTGTGTGTGCATATGTGTGTATATGTGCTCATGTCTGTTAATTGTTTTTATATAGGTGCTCATGCACATGTTTGTGCATTAAGGTATGTGGGTGTCAATGGTGTGTGTGTGTGTGTGTGTGTATGCATGTGTGTGTTTGTGTGCGTGCATGTCTGTTGAATGTCTTTATATATATGCTCACATCATGTGCACATCTTAATTTATATGTATGCACAGTATATGTGCATTCATATGTGTTTACGTGTACAGTCTGTGCACGTATGCACACATACCTTTATTTATTTTTGTGTGCATGCCCGCGCCGATGTGCTTTAGGTGCGTGCGTGTGTTTGTGCATGTGTATATATACTTGTGCCTGTGTTAATTTGTTTGTGCCTTTGTTCTCTTATCAGATTGACTCTCACACTTCATGATTTCCACATCATGTGAGAATTGTTTCTCTTTCATCCTTGGCAGCATTACTGTTCCAAACATTTCACTCCTTCTCTCTGCCGCTGAAACAAACCCGTTTGTAGCCATGGAAACTTGTCTGATTGGCCTGACTGAATATGCAAGATAACAGGCTTCAAGACGACTAACGCAGAAACAAGATATTGCTGACTGGCGCATATCCAATAGAGAGAGAAGGAGCCCTCTTTTGTGATGGAGTTTATATAAATGCACATGCCATTTTTCAGAGACAGAGTGAGAGTTTTTCTCTCTCATTCACAGCATGGCCGTTGTTCTTATTGATTTGTTTAGCAAACACGCTTATCCAGGGTAACATACCTAGCTTATATATTTTTCACACACTACCCATTTATACAGCTGCTTATGCACTGAAAATAAAATTGAAGTTGGAGCGAGGTGTGGGTTGATGGGAGACTTCCTTCCAGGTAAATTTGGCATGTCTTTCCCCTGTCCAAGCTCCCCTTTGTATGGGAATCACATCGCAGCGTCTCACCTCCCTGTCAGCTTGCAGGAGTGTTGCCTTCTCAAAGCACTGACAGATTGTGGAGAAATGGGGAGGATTCCCAGGTTGGATAAAATTATAGACAATTAACACGTTCCTCTGCGTTTTACGGTTTACATAGAAATATGAGGGATTTGACACAAAACGAGAATGGGTTGGTGGCTATAAAATATTGGTGTAATTGACATGTCTCAACGCTATCTCCATGCACAGAAACAGCACAGCCCCACACTTAAATAGAATAATTCCTGCTGGGGATTGTTCTTTGGACTTAGGGCTGAGATCCATTGTGACTGTCTGAACAGAAAGAAAAGCTCTCCTTTGTTCCAGGTTTAATGTTTGCGATTTTCAAAGAAGGTTTAAATGAATTCCCGCTGCATTAAAATAATTTGTGTGCCTCGATGGCAGACAAAAAAATTGCCTTCTAACTGCTGTGATGTGTCCCTAGCTTCTGGCTTGGCCAGAGAGTGCCTTGTTACACAGGTAGAACTCTAGACCTGATCTACACGCGCACAAGTTAATTTGCCCTTAACTGTCTGTGCAAGGTGTGGCCTGGTTCTTGGTGAAATTCGATACGTGCAAATGGAAATGCTTAATCGAACAGACCGCGGAGTGTGTCAGGGCATGACAGGCACGGTGACCATTCTTGCAAGGGTCTCATGAGGTTTGAGTGGACTTCAAACAGACTTGACATTTTTGGCTGATTGAAGGTTGTGTCAGGTTTCATTGGCAGCGAGGGGACTGCCAACAGCCAATGAAAAATAATAATTCAGTAACGTGATGCTCCAACAAAAACCAGCCATTTTATGTGAGCTATAAGTGTATTCTGCCTAACCATGGCAAACAGCAGGAAGACAGCCACGGAGTAAGAGAGAAATGCAAAAAACGCTGGGCAGAAGAAGTTGGAGATGAGGAGTTTATCGAGCTGTGGCAGGAGCATGAGCGTTTACTTAATCCGTCTTCAAACAGCTATCTCTACAAACAATGGAAACGTGGTAACAAATGGCTTGATGGAAATGATTTGGAACTTTGTGAGTTGTGGCAAATACAGTACCTCACAACCTTCCGGGGTAGCATCAGTGACCAGTAGGGGGCACCATACGGCAGCTCAGTGTTTGTCCTGAGGTGGTGACATGGTACAGTTACCAAAATTGCTTTGGCATTTTAGCCCTGACTGTCCTGATTCTGCAATAACCCATTGTTGAATGTAAACTCACTAAGTAAACTCACTTGCCGACTTTCCCATAATCTTAATCTTAATTGAGGTAAAATGTCAGCTTCCAACCTTTCAGCTTGATTTCAATTTTGAGAGATTTTTGTTATGCCTTTCCGGTGTGAAAATCAAAAGACTTGAGACTTTAATTGTATTTAATTGTGTGAGTCAACACCAATAGCTGTTAGGAATGTTTACTTAGCTTAGCTCTACTGGAAACCTTTCACTTTCACAATAAGCAATAAGCTCGTAGCCTGTGCATTGTATGGACTCATTTGATCAGTTTGCTGTGGTTCAGTGCTATGGCAGAAGGTTTAAAGTCCCACTTTCATGCTCATTTTAAATGTTATTTCCTTTAAAGATTTGTCTGATTGGTGAATTTGTTTTCTTATACAGTGACTATTCAGTATGCATTCATGAGTTGGTTTAAAGGTTAAATGTCCATTGTCTTTTGATTGTTATGCTGTGCTGTAGGTCTTTTGAAAATAAATATATGGCTTTCGGATTCTGTAATTCATCAAGGAGTGTTTGTTGTTTGTTGTTTCTGTGCACCTAAATTTGATTTTGAAACACACAAATAAGAATTCAAATGAAAGAACATTTTCATTTCATTTCATGTTCAGGAACAACATGCAAGGAAATAACTAAAACCCATATATATATATATAAAATACAGGAATACATTGTAATTACAATGAGCAGGCAATAAAAAAGATATAAAAATGTTGCCATTTGGATTATTTACATTACTTACTTTAATTGTAGTATTGTTTGTATTGTGCTGCCCTCTAGGGAAGCAGATCAGTACTGCATCTGAGAGCAGACGATAACCAAGTGGTGAATAGTAACTGCTTTTGATCAGTTGGCAGAGACGTTTTATCTTCCCCTCCCTCTTAATGTTTTGACACTGCTTGCCTCATAAATGTTCCACATGATGAGGTGAATTTTAAGTATTCTCACACCCACATCAAATAACATGTGTTAGGCAAACCTTGCCCTGAATGCTGAACATGTTAACAATATCTTTGCAGCAGAGATTTTGCGTGTGTGTGTGTGTGCATATGTGCTTGTGTTTGCGCGCATGTGTGTGTGAGAGACAGAGAGAGATGAGAGAGACTATATATACTATATATATAGATGAATATTTATTTGTGTTATTACCCATATTTTGTAATTATTTGCACATTTTGTAATTATTTGTGCATTTTACTGAATTACAAAAGTTAGTTCAAACTGAAGGATGACTCACAGAATATGATTTACTCCCTGGTATTCAGCTGTATTTATAGACACAATACTATATTATATTCATTGTAGAATTATTATTTTTTTTCACAAAAAGTAAATTTTATTTTCCACGATACATTGTGCCATTTTTCCTGTTTTGACCGTGAACCGCAACACAATGTGCCGAAATTCCAATACAGTTTCATGCGCCGGGTCTTTACGGCCACGCTCTCCCGCATTTGCTCTCGGTTTGTGTTCGCCGGCTCCTCGCCTCCGTTTCGGGCTGCTGCTGTGGGAAGGTTGCTTGGCCAGGAAACAGAAGACACGTTTGAGCATCTGTTCAGCAGCCGAGATCAGAGATGCGCTGCTATTTCATGCAGCTTTGGGATGCAGGCAAGTGTGTGCTCAAACCTGCCAATGAATAAGCTTCATTATGGACATATCAACATTTTAAAGTTTCTTTTCTGGGCACCACATTGGACACATTGTACTGCTTTTCATAATTCATCTGTTTCTTTGTAATCCATAGCTGAGTAGTTTATGTTTAAAAAAATGGAAAAATAGATGGAAAATATGCAGCTTTGAAAATGTTTATCGTATCAACGTACGCAGTTCTTCCTGACAGCTTGCCCATAGCAGTATTGCCAGAATGCCCTTCTGTGCTGTAGTGCTATCTGATTTTATTCATTGGATTCTACATTTTCACAGAAAAACCCACATGCCACCAAAGACTGGTTTCCCTCACACCAGATTCAGTTTTCTCGAAGGACTGTGGCACAGTTACCAATGTGCTGCACGCACAACAAACAGTTAATTATAAGATGGAGGTGAAATGCCTCCACCCCAGAAGGTTAATGGAGAGCTATTGATCAGCAAGACCCATTTCCATCTACTTTTACAGTTCCCCCTTCCCCTGTAAGACCCGACCAGCGGGGGAGAGAGGCTCTCCCTGCCTGACCACATTGTTCAATCAGTCGTTAATAGGTTAACTATCCTTCAGTCATGAAACCTTGGGTGTGCCCACCCCCAATGACTCAACATCCAGCCCCTCTGGTCACGACCCCAGCGTTCCAATCGGCTGCCCCTCCTCCGTCCGCAGTCCTGGGCGAGGTCACGCTTCCAAGACAATGATACGGTAAGTCTCGAAACTGTATTTATTTATTTCACTTTTAAACAACGATGCTCGTTGAGCACCTACCAACCCCCAATGCAGTCTATTTATAATGATAACAATGTGCGTCGCACAGTCTTGATCCAGAAATATCTGTGTGCCTTACAAGACCACTGGTACGAGACTTTCAGGAAAATATTTGATATGTCGGCTTTTTGTTGGTTTTAAACGTACACTCATTTCCATGTCTGTATGTGGTCTGTTTGCCACTGTTTGTCATATTGTTGTTCAGACTTTCTTAGTTTGTACTGTACCGAGCCATTTGCATGAGCCTGCTGGTTCAATGTGTCTGCTGCCTATTAGCAAACAGTTGCTGCGTTTGGAAAGATGTACAGCTGTTGCTCTGGGTCATTATCGGGTCACCCCATGCTTCCAGTCAGACAGGCCACTAATTAAATAAACGGCGATCCTGCGTCCTATTAAAATGCACTGCATCCACACTGCTTGGCAAGTCAAAATCATTCCTTCAGTTATAACCAATAGCACTACGGCTGTATTATATATCTCTCCTGTTTTTTATTATTATTATTTTTGGGGGGGCTTTTGTGGATTTCAAGGAGTCATACATTTTTTTGAAGGATTTAGAAAAACAGAGGGTTTGGGGGGCGAGAGTTGTTTTCTTGTGGCGAGGCTAGACGATCTTAACGATTTGGGAATGTCTGCCCTGAGAACGCCCTAGCTCAACCTAAATAATCTCTACGGCATCAAACATGATTTCGCCAAGAAAGGAAGGCAAATATTTTGCAGCGTATCTGAAAATATACTGTGGATGCAGTTAATTGAAACAAGCTGCGTGTCCAGCTCAAAGTCAACAGCACAAAGCCCGATGAAATCTGCCTTGGCCAGACAGAACGGCCGGGCCCGGTTAGATCCAACCGACCTTCAACTTCTGGCGAAGTGCAAATTGTAAAAACCGTCTGCTGGACAGAAATAACTGCATTTATACTGTTAAAAAAAGTCTTGTTCTGCTTTACCAATGACAGATTTCACATCATTCCCCCCTCCCCCCCTCTTTCCTGAAGCAATTGCTGGCCCGTGAAAAAGATGTGCGGAATGCTACAGAAGTCCACTGTGGCTCTGGAGGGGAGGGGGAGCGTTTGAAGATATTCCCATTTTAAAATGGAAATGGACAAATCTTTGGAGAAATCACCTTCCTATGGCCCTCAACCTTGCCTATTTAATGCACAATTTTATTGGAAGGGTACTTATGGCTTACCCTTAGAGCGACCGTTGTGTCTGCAGATCATTAAATAGCGCTTGACAAGCAAGGAGCTAATGAAACTGTCCACTTCAAAGAGCTACACCACAGTTATTGCATATGTCACCATGACTTACATAAACCCCACCCTGCCAGAAAATCCCACCAACGTATTATCATTCTACAGTAAGCGAACAGTCGTAATAGAATTGTTGCATAGTTCTGCAAGAAGCAAGCGATAGTACATTTGAATGTTAACAGCTTACTCAATGATGTATAAATGTTAACATTTTTTAAGGATTATCTTTAGGCCTTACTACAGTATGTGGCTGTAAAGAATTTTTATTATTTATTATTATAAGTAATGATGATAGTTACCATATTTTTTACATTTGGAATGGAGGCTACTGTAAATGATTAGAACATGTGTTTCCACCCGACCAACAAATCACAGACTATATTACTCACCTTTAATGTCAAAGTCGCACCGAGTTGTCAATAGTCCATTGTAAACAGTACTTCTTTGTCTGCCCGGTGGACATTTGATGTGAAAGGAGGATATTTACAACAAAGAGCTCAGTGACCATGTGATTCGAGTGTCTGCCTAGACACCAGCGAGTTGCAAGTTCAATCCCCAACCATGTCTCACAAAAGCATCTAAAATTGGAAGCCATTACCTTTGCGGTTGCGACACAGCGATGCAGAGAAGGGCTGGGGAAATTGCCCCTGTGACGGGCCTATTGTAGACGGCTTCTCATAGAAATCTGGATAATCTCAGACCACATGAGCTGTCCTTGCTCTTAAAGGGTGTCCAAACGATTCTTCTTGGTGTGTTGGGTGAGAATTTGATGAGGAGAGGGGCGTCCATTGTGTGATATGAGGTGGTCTATTGTGGCATATGAACTCAGCAAATATGGAGCCGTGGATTATTGAAATGCTATGGAAGAGCTGGACCATGATGTCAGCGACTGTGATACAGTGGGAAAGCTACATCGTCAACCACATCAGCACATCAGCCTGCCTCATGAGCGCTAATCGCAGATGGCACTGATGGTTTGTGTTGCATACTGTACATACATACATACATACATAGAATTCATACATGCATGAGATGAAAATTAGTCACGGGGTACTACACTGCCATAAGTAGTATGATAAATAGAGGGTGGCTGTACCAATCAACATTGTGTTTAATATAAATCCCACCCCCTGGATTCCCTGACAGGACTCCCCACTTCTCACTGCCCCACAGTGAGGGGCTGTCGTCAGCAGATTACAGGCCCTGCTGTGTTCTGCGGGATCACATGGTCTCGAAAACCTGGAAGGGACAGGAAACCCTAAAGCTGATTGGACTCCAGAAAGCCCAACAGAGCAACAAGGGACAGGAGGGACTAATGTTTTTCATTGCTTGAACCCAGTTTCTAAAAATGGAGAACATTTTGAATGGTTTCGAAACAGTTTCTAATGGTTTAAGTAGAGCAAGAAATATATCAGAACCTTGGATTACAGTCCTATAGACTAAGTCCTATATCCCAGTTGTCCCCAACCTTTTTTGCACCACGGACCAGTTTCATGCAAGACCATTTTCCGCGGACCGGGGGGATGCATGGAAGAAAAAAAACTGAGACAAGTGCGGAAAAGAGGCACACAGACAGAAGTGGTCATTTTTCAAAATAAAACGCCCTGCAGACTGCGATAGTCAATAAAATGGAAATCAAATTAAAACGTTTTTATTATTTCTGTGCGGCCCGGTACCAAATGCCTCACGGACCGGTACCGGGCCCGGTGGTTGGGGACCCCTGCTATATCCTATAGACAAATATTTTGGTTATATGTAATATTCAGTTGACAATGTGTGAATGTAATTACATTGATACTACTGTGTTATTACTGTAATACTAATCGACATCCTGTTACAAAATAGTTTGTTTTGAACAATAGTTTTGTTTAATATTATTTATATTCACACAGATTGTATGAATAACCCTAGTCCTATAATCCAGTTTACCCCTAAGCACAAATCTACCCTAAGCCATAACCTCAACCTTAACCCAAACCCAAAACTGAACAGGAAATTCTCTATTTCAGGGAAATTCAGGAAAAACTCATGGAATTTGCACCTGCTTGAAGTTACACAGCACTAACTTATTGTTAATAAAGTTAGTGAATTGTTGTCATATGAGCAAATTATCCCAAATGATATAGGCAAATATATACCCCAGCATAAGCAAATATACTGTATACTCCTAATATATACTCCCACCTCAATCTTTAATATATTTTCCCCCCTTTCATCTCTCCATCTTTATTTATATTTGTCCTATCACACATACATTTCTTCACTTCCCTTCTGTTTTTACCACATTTTTGAAATTGTTCTTTTTCTTCTTATCCTCCCTGTTCCTAATTCACATTTTCCATTTTCCTCACTCTGCAGGCAGGAACCCACTGAAAAACAGATTATCTGATTGGGCCTAAAGACTTTGTTTGTGCTTTTAAACAATGTTTTTATTCCTGTGAAAAAATAAAATAAAAATAAATTAGCTGACGGTGATTACTAATTGTCACCTCTTTGGTTGTACTATAAACCATCTACCATTCAGTATCTCCATGTGACACCCATTTCATTGTGGTGAATGTGGCTTTATCTGGCGTGCTGCGTTCTGATGCCCCTTGGATCAGAGCCCTTGTGCCTGTTTGCAAACAGAAAACAATATTTTAGGTAGAGAAAGTGGTCACCCACTGTGACACTTCCTGCTACATGCAGCGCCCATCTGGAGCGCTCTGCGAACTGGCAGCGCCTAAACCGTAGTGACTGCTGACCTTTTCCCACATTCAGATGACATTAAAGTTCCAGTCAGTTTGATCATATGAAACTTAATTATGGTGACACTGTAATGGAAAAATGCTCCACATCAAAAGAGTGCCAAGTCACCCGTGATGATTAATGTTGTTCAGGTATTCGGTTTTGTGGGGCTTTCCAAGCTCATTAGAAACTCTGGCGGGGCCGTTCCAAGTTTTAATTAGCTAGCGGTCCATTCCAAGGGAGACCCCGTGACCTCATCCACTGTTCTAACCCGGGCCTGAACATGGGCTGTCAGTTAGGGACTCTGATGATTAGAGTACTCCGCTCATTTTTTCTTTATTCATAAGGACAAAGCTGTACATACCACAAGACTTTTGAGACACTGCTACACAGGTTTGTGGCTCCCTGATATATATTTAATCCAGCAGAAAAAACAAGTTAAGGTAGACAATTTTTACAGTACAATTTTACATTTCTACAGTGCATTGTGGACATGTGGGGTTTGATGCTTTCTAAGGACATTTTTATTGTGTAACTGCTGCAGTAGTGTTGGCATCATTGTGTGTGTGCTTGTAGTTTCACAGGCCAGGGTGGGAGAGATATTGTTTCCAGGCCTCCAGTGTCTCAGGTGCAGTACCTGTTCGCTCACCTTGTGAGTGCTGTGAGAGTACAAAGAGATTTGAGTCTGGCAGCTGCTGTTACCTCAACCCCCCAATGCCAAGAGCGCACATTCCTCACTTGCCAAGGCTCCGTGGCATGGGTAAACGTTGATGAAAAGGAAGGCAGACCGTGCGGTCCGTTTGAAAACAGTTACCCCGACATATACCCTGACTGTATAGGCGTGCAGTCCTTCCGTAAACGTCTCCCTAAACGTCCATATATGTAAAAAATGTACTCCCCTTTTAAACTTTTAGATCACAGCGGGGAGTGAAATTTTACCCGAGGGCCTCCCAGAGCGTCACAGTCTGTTTTGAGCGAAACAAATGGTACTGTGATTGGGAAAAATAAGAGGGCTGTAACCGGACCTGATAGATAGATAACAGTTCAAACCACCCACAAGAATATGTCAACACGTCCGTGCTGAACGGAATCTCCTGCAACAGGGAGTCTGGAGTCTCATAAAAAAGGTACCATGTTGCACCTATTAAAGTACAAATGCTTGCCACTGTGGCAGTACCCCTGTGGATAATTGTACCTTTAGTCAGCAAAACATAATAGTACTCTTGCAACAAAAAGGATGTTGCAGTACAAGCCTCATTTTAATTCCAATATGGCTGCCAGTGTGAATAAGGATTCATGGTGGTTCTCTGTGGCTCAGTTGGTAGAGCACAGTGTTGGCAACGCTTAGGTTGTGGGTTCAATCCCCACTGGGGCCACATATACTGAAAATGTATGCATTCACTACTGTAAGTCGCTTTGGATAAAAGCGTCTGCTAAATGGCGTATATTATTATTATATTACCATACCTTGGTACATATCTGTACCTTTCCTCAATTCGGAAGAAGGTACACAGCCGTATCATGAAGGATTTTATGTGTAGCCTACCTTTGAAGGTACAATGAACTGCAACAAACACATTTGTACCCTGAGGAACAAAAGTGTACCCTACTTTTGAGAGTGTGGGTTCTCTCTATCTCTCCACACTTCATCGGCCACATGGCGAACAGATATTTTCATGTGAAAGGCCAAATGGCAACATAGGAAAATAGAAAAAGAATAGCACCTCTGATGATGATGTCCCGGAGGTGGCGATGTCCCGGCACGATGATACAACGTACGCAAAACATCCCCTGTGGATTTACACTGTGTCATTCTGCTGCACAAGGCCACACAGTGGAAATGGGCATTGATTTCACAGACATGCCTGCCATGCTATCCTGAGTATCAGATGGTGTCACATAAGGAGAGTATTTGTCATCCCCTAAGCAGATGAAGTGATGCTTCACTCAATATAAAATCACCAGGTTGTTGTGTGGAAATTTAAGTTGACATGCCCTTAGTGTCATAAGAAAAACACATTTTTATTTTATTTTTCATGCCTTGATGAAATGATGATGTCAGAAATTGTGAGCACATGAATCATTGGTTGAAAATGTTCTAACTTGTATTTGTATTTATTGAAATTCTTTCCGTTGCTGAAGGAGACCTTGTTGGAGAATTTAAAAAAATCATAAAAATTAAATATCTTGTTAACCGTTGGTGAAGAATTGGCGAAGAATTCAATAAACACAAAAGCTTGAAATGCACTTTCATCAGGGAAATGGGTATGAAGTACACACCATGAAAATTCTAAAACCTAATACCCATGGTTGTTAGACCCCATCTTGCATTCTAGCAGAAAGAATGACCAGTGCTTTCATTATTCATCACCTTGAAATATGTTTTCGATTATCAGAAGACGTGCAAAAAAAAAGATCACTGATGAGCATCACTCAATCACTGATGTGACAGCAATCAAGTAGAATGTCTGAGGTCATGGGGAACACGTGACAATGCCTCTTCCTTATGTGCTGGGACTGTGTCTTAGGCTCTTAAAATGGCCGCCGCCTCATCTCAAAGCCATTGCTTCCTGGAGAAAACATTTCCTAGGGCTATATCGCTTCATCACTCAAAAAGGTGCTGGCATTGCAGGCACTGTTGAGTAAGCAAAGCATTCAGGACCAAAGCTAATGAGCATAGCTTTCCCTATGGCCTGAGCTCCTCTAGCCCCTTGACAGCTCCTGTAAAATATAGCAATGTATTTCCCTGTGGTTGAAGCCTTATCTTCATATTAAAGCTTAATTTCGATAAAAGGGAACGAAAGGCCACAGGGACATTGAGGATCAAAAAGAAAGGCAGAAAGAGAGAGAGAGGAGGAGAAGGAGAGGGAGAAAGGAAAGGCTGGGAAGACAGAAGAATGGATCACAAGGGAGCTCCCAGTTCTCAACACATCTACACACGCTTTTCCAACGCTATCCAACGTGAGCATATGGGCACCCCGTGCGAATCGCGTGTCTTCAAGATGTATCGCGTTGTTTTTTGCGAGTGCGAGTCATGCATATGTGTACACGACCCCTGGAGAAGCTGTCCCCTCTCATCTTGTCTCACTGCTCATGGGGACAAGACCCCCCCCCCGGACATCTCGGCATTACGGTTAGCGCCATACGGTTAGCGCCAAAAAGGAGACGGTTTAAATCCTCCTCTCTAGACGAGGAGGCCTCGTTTTAAAATGCCAGTCTGTGGGCTAAGCTGCGAGAGGAAGTCGGGAGGACTGACTGCTTGGCCTGTGGAGCGGGAAACTTCCTCTCTCCTCCCTCGTCCTCGCCACCCGGACTCCGCCGTGAAGGAGTGAGGAAAGCTTCACACCTGCTTGGCGGAGATAAGTGGCTGTTGCTGGCAACACAGGCTCCTCCATGGCTCAGTGTGGATGGCGAATGCCAATAATCCCCTGACTGACAGGGGACAGCGCTATGTTACTCTGCGCAGTGCGCCTGGGAAACAATTTTGTGCCCCCTCCCCCCTCACCCATCCACTCTCCCCATTCCCCAACCCCCCCCGCAACCCGGCACTCACAGCGGCTGCGACTTTTCCGAGTCATAGAGTTTCTCCTTTGGGCATGTGGGCATGTTGTGGTGCGCGAACGAATTGAAAAGGTTGACGTGGGGGGGGGTGTGCGCAAACACATTTTTCAGCAGTAGATTAACAGTTCGGAACTGTCATAAAACATTTCAACATTTCAGGGGGTTAAGCCCAATGCCCCCCTCCCACCCCCGGATGCTAGTGGTGTGAGACATGAGAACGTGACATGAGTGAGACAAGAACGTGACAAGAATTGCATGAGACTCAGCAGGAGCTCAGCATAATGTGACCCAGTGCCGGGTTCAGCCCAGAGGACGGAGAGGAGAGGATAGGACTGGTGAATGGCTTCCAACCGTACCACACTGCGGCTCAGGGATCGTTGGCCGTCCGTCTCGCCTCTACTGCTAATGACACATCATATAGTGGGGGATTTTACATAAAAACTAAAGAACAGCATGATGTTCAGCATAACCAACTGTTTGTAACCTCAGGTGTTTCCTTTAAGCAGCTGAGGAGAAAGTAACTCACCTAGCTAAGTGAGGTCCAGAACGTTACATAACAAAATGGTGATATTAGACTTCCTTGTGTGTCAGATAACAGGGAGCAGTACAAACACAAACTCCCACATCTTTATGTCTCGCTTTAATTTTCAATGACTGGTGGTTCTCTCTCACAGGCATGATGGTACAGTTAAATGTGCCCGGCAACAAAATGAGCGATGGAGTAAATTGTCACGATTACAGCCGTGAAATTAGATTTACATATGAAACAAAAAGACGAATCTTGTCAGTGCTGAACCCATTTGAGCCCACTCACTACCGAGGGTGTCACACTACAAGAAATATCACAGATGTGAGCAGACGTGCAATGGTGAAGCCAACTGTGCTGGAGATGAGGGTTGTATAAACCTCAGATGCTTTGACTTCCTGCCTACTTTTAATGTAGGCGGTAATTTATCACTTTCTGTTTTTAAAATAATAAATCTTTAAGAAAATCTGCGATCAAGAATGATATATGTGCACACACATGTGTATGTATATACAGTGGGTATAAAAAGTGTCAAACTACAATGTCAAATAAAAAATGCGAACTCTAAAGCTTTTTTCTTAATTAACAACAAATTAAAAAAGGGGGTGAATCATTTTTATACCCACTGTGTGCACACACACGTGCATATATACATATATATACTGTATATGAGTTGCCTGAACAAACACCGTTTGCATTTTGATAAAATACTTCCATAATGTTTCCATACAATATCTGTTATGTCTGAGATGACCATGAGTATTTGTTCCTTCTTGAAATTATTCACTTCCTTTCAGCTAAAAGGTTTGCAACCCACGCCACAGGGTCAGATGGCCCAGCATGTCTTGCAACACTAAACAAACCGTTGGAACGTGAACGGTCCATATCTCACTGTGAAGGCGTATGGATGCTGTATCTTTCATTTTGTTCACCAGGTATGTATTAGATGCAGAGAATGCCCTGAATATAAAATCTACACGCTTATGAAAAATGTTGTTTAAATTGGGCTCAAAATCCAACAGAATAAAACAAGGTGAAGTAAAGTAAAAATTGAGGTGGAGGCGTGGGCTGCTCAACAAATGGCACAAAATCACAAACCACACAGAAAGTTGGCGAGCCATCTGTATGCGGTGAAACAACAACACCGTCTGTTTATTGTTATATGGAGCCAGGCATGGCATAGAATGCATAAGTAGAGCTCCAAACAGACGGACAACAAACAATCAATGACAATAGCTACTTGCACTCAGCATGGTTTGCAGCAATTTGTTTCTGGTCTTCTGGCGGAGTGTCTGAATGTCTATGATGTGTGTCTGGCTTAAGAGTCTGGAGTGGTGATTGGCTGGCAGTGACTCTCCTCAACTCCTCCTGGTCCCTTATTCGTAAGGCGTCTCAGAGCAGGAATGCTGATCTAAGATCAGATTTGAATTTGGGCTTATAATGGGTGAAGTTAAGACATAGACAGTGGAAGCCTGATCCTAGATCAGCACTTCTGCTCTGAGGCACTTTATGAATACGGGCCCTGAACTCTTGAGAACCCAAAAGATGTATAACGAGTCTCTCTCGTGCACACAAACATGGGTCTGGACCGGGAATAGAGGACGGGCGGGTGGGGCAGGCAGCTATGGGTGAAACTACGACTAAAACTGTCTCGGCCGCTCTCCATGAAATATATGCACTCTATGAAATGAGATCGATGGCCAGATTAGGGGCAGAGTGGTCTAGCAATATTTTCTCCTGGGAATCATAACTCACGGCCACAGTGAAGGCAGGTTTGCAGAGCAATTAAAGTACAGCCACCAAGGCTCCATGGCTCTGCCTGGCCTGTAGCACTGAGCAGTGACTCAGTTTTCAGCCCCATCAACCAAAAAGTCTCCCCCTCACAATACCAGGGGTTAAATCGAAGACAGAAGGAGGGGAGGACGAAGGCTGTGTTGGTGCAAATCGCAAATATATTTTCTCCTTTTGGCATAATTGCGTCTGATGGATGCCTTGGCTTTTATCCCAGATCACAGCCGATTATCTGTTCTTTTATACCTCTGCTATTCTTTCCCACTTTCTCGATAAAATATATATGTAATTAAAAAACATTTCCCTTGATGTAAATATTATAATAAAAATAGGGGGAGTGATTGTAATAAAATTATATGGAAGGCATAGCTTCCTTTAAGTGGAATGAGCTTCAAAATGACACCTTAATGTGTTTTTTATTAGCCGGTGTAGTATTTTTTTAAGGCTTTACAACCACTCTCCACTAAAATGTCTCTGCTTACCTTTTATGCGCTAAAGTTTTAGAAAATAGGACTTTGGCAAAATACACAGTACATACTGTATCAATAGGACATGTTGAATCTAAAATAGCATGTTGAAATCCAGGCTAACAGTCTGTATTGCCATAGAAACAGCCTTGGCCCAATATGAAGTTGAAACTGACCTGTTGTTAAAGATGAAACCACCAGTTCTATGGCTATCTCTCTTTTTGGCGTCTCTCGTCTGTGTAACAAAAAAGAAGAAGCTGGATGCAGTGTCAAACAATCGTAATAGTCAGACAACGAATAAATCATAATGTACGGACAATTCCAATCCAGTGATCGACTTATGTATTTTATTGGGGTAAGAATGTGTACATGTACATTAATACAATATGTACAATCAGGGCTGGATTAAATGAATAGACTAGCGAATGTAGTAACGCTAGGCAAACCATTTTTTTCCCTGCCCTGCCCCCATCTCCCCGACAAACATGCGCACATTTCGATACTTTGTAAACAAACCCAACGACCTTTTAACTGCCACATATTATTATTATTATTAGTTTAGGTAGGTATATATATTTTATTGTTGTGATTTATTTATATTTAGGTATTTATACGCAATTATTTAGTTGCATTTTACATTTGATTTTATTATTTGTCTTTACAAATGTATTTTGTTCATTGAGGCTGGCTCTCTGTTGATTTTGATGCTGTGCCAGGGCCTGAGAGGAACTTATGTAAAGCCACTCTGTCGTTTTCTTTCTTCCTCTTCATTTTTTATTTTTTTGCATTCTGCTGCACCCGAAAGCATTGCTGAAAGGACACTACATAGTAAACATGATCTGCACTGAACCAGAAATACTTTTTGCACACATTGCAAGGTGCTTACGTTGTGTATGACTTTCAAAAAGAATACATTTAAATAAAGTTTTTTGGAGTTTTTATCCAGAAATATTTTAAAATATTTAAATTTGATAAAATATTTAATATTTTATTTTTAATCCCTCTGTATGGGCCCCCCTGTGGCAACACTAGGCATGTGCCTAGTTTGCCTATGCCTAGATCCGGCCCTGTGTACAATATATAAAGAGTTATGGAAGATGGAGCATGAAGGTTCTCATCTACAACGTGGACATCAGGAGAATAAGTTCATTCTTCGTTTCCTACCTCATTTTCTTTTCTTTTTCTCCCCAATTAGAAATCACCAATTTAGCCTTTAGTGAGAGCTGGCTATAACTGTTTTCCATATATCTCCTGTCTAATGGACCACTAATACTAATTCCAGACAAATTTGGAAGATATTAATATGCTTGTACATTTCAATAATATTCATATGCTAGATTTTCAACTTTTGGTTTGGATTGGCTTGGAACACTTGCAAATGAGAGATTTAAGTGCAATTAAGTGTCTGATTAGCCGTTGAAGATATTTTTCACATATTCATATGTGTGTGTATATACAGTGGGTATAAAAAGCATTCTCCCCTTTTGTGAAAACATTTACTTGAATAGACTCACAGCTGTAATTGTAGCCAAAGGTGCTTCTACCAAGTATTAAGTTAAGGGGGTACTTAATACTTATGTAATCAATTATTGTCTGTTTTTTTATTTGTAATGAATTAACAAAAAGCTTTACATTATAGCTTTACATATTTTGAATATTTTGTGTTGATCAGTGGCTAGAAATCCCAATTAAATCCATTTTTATTCCGTGAAGAAAATAAAATGTGAAAAATGCCAAAGGGGGTGAATACTTTTTTAACCACTGTATATATATATATATATATATACTGTATAATTCACATCAAGAGATGTGTCCACGTTAAGTATGATCAACATCAGCTTGATGTGAAACAAGTAAAGAATCTGACAATATGAGAACATAGATATTTCACTCACATAATCTAGTTCCTCAGGCACAAAGTCACCTTAACCGACACAAGTCAGGTCTATTCCTCACCACATTCCATTCCACAGAAATGTAAATGACATACTTCACACTGGCAGCGGGGGAGAGAATAGCAGTATCTGAAGTTTGAGGAGACATCGTCCTCTTGGTTGAATCCTCGTAGGGCCGCACTTATACACTGCACAATATTTTTCTTTCTTCCTCGGGCACAGATGGAGAAGAAGACATTTTGGTTTGTTTATTTATACAGTAGCCATCTGAGCGAGTGAGCCACTTCATTATGCCATACTAATGGATGCCGCCGACCATCTGTCTTATTTATATTGAATTCCTGTTGAGTGAAAAGTTACCTTATAGACTGAGCTCTTGTTTGTGTGAAAGAACACGCTTTTTAAAAAGCTGTCAGCTGTGTAAAAGTCTGAATGACACAACATTTGTCAAATCGATTGGCGGCAGAAGACAGAGCTCTAATGAAGGCGGGCAGGTAAAGGTACCTGGCGCTATTTCTCCATATTTATAGCGTTGTGTGATTTTGGAAGGATCCCTGACAGTGGTGGTAGCCCACTGTCAGTCTGGTTGCACGTCAAAGCCGAAGACTACCATGAGTACTTCACATCTAGCAGGATAATTTCTCAGGAGGGCAGCAGCTGGGCTTCTGCACAAATTCACTCTCCCTGAATAAAGATGCTCTGTAGACCCTTATTTCAGCTGAACATAGAGCTTTTTGCAAGCAGTGTGGCAACAACAGCATGGAAGCCCATGTTCCACAGTCTCTTGAACTCACACTTTCTTGGGGCCCTGAACGCCAGCGCAGTTCATTGAAGAGCACATTAAAATGTATCTCACTTCAATAATTGGTAGATAACTATAAACTGGAAATGTGTTTGCATTTATGAATCATTCCAGCCAGCTGGCACTGATCAGCACTCTTTTTCGCGGAAGGACTCGCAAGGATCCCGCCATCAGTGTTGAAAATGCACTCTTTTACATTATTAATCATGCTTTATTACCATATTAATGGAATGTGGTTGTCCAGAAGCAGAGGATTAAAACACTATTGTTGTAAGGGATTGCGGTTCAAACACTTGCTAACCACTGAGGCAGCTGGGCCTATCTTATAGCTATTCATGTTTATTGGGATAGTTGTTTTTTGGTTTTATTTCTGAAACTGTCATGCAACAAATCAGACATCACCCCCGAGCAGGGCTGGACTGGCTATATAGTCTACCGGGCCGATTCCGGTGGGCCGGTCTAGTTTTGGGCCGGTAGGGCCGGTATAATTATTATTTTTAATTAAAAAATATATAAATTATTATTATTATTATTATTTTTTTTTGTCATCTAAAGGCCAACAAAAAATGGTTCATTTTCTATACTGACACTGGGCCGGCCCAATCACATGCTTTTTTTGCCATCGAACGGCCGCCCCAAAATTGACGTCTCATCACCTTGGAATAAGTCAACAGTGAGTGAGTACACTGGTCCACACTTGCATTGGTATACTTGATCTGTCCATGACACTGATGATTTGATGAATGGTAGATATGCATCATATGCATATTGAACAGACTGCAAGGATGTCGTAGTGATGGGCGGTGTCCGACCGATTGTGATGGGCCGGTCTGAGCCAAATGGCAGGGCCTATTTTTTGTCCCAGTCCAGCCCTGCCCCCGAGCAATAACAATAATCATAAAAAATCTTGAAAATTGTAAAACCTGAAAAACCTGTCATTGTAAAAAGTTATACAATCAGATAAAGAAATAATGGTGCTGACCTGTAAAAGTATAACTTGAATGCAGGTTGGTTTTGTGAAACACTTACTGTATGGCCTCCTCTTATTGGTACCAATGTGCTTGTGTGAAGGCAGGTGAACCTGCAGGTAAGCCACCAGTCAGAGTTTCTATTGGTGATGATGGCGGCTGGCTATGCACTGCGGTGACACGCACTAAGAGGAGCTTAGCCATCTAGCTCCTAAATTATCCAGCTCCTAAATCACCTTCCCAAACGCTCTTAGAAGGTTTTAGATTCATGGTAGTTCCTAAGTTGAAATTCTGACAATTCTGACTAATGAAATACTGTCATGTATTTACATAATGTACTTTATATGCAGTATTTGATTTACCAATGTTTTCGAAGTATGCATGTATGTATGTATCTATCTATTTCTGTTATATTCTGAGTATCTGTTCTGTTGTTTTTGTACTTTGTTTATCTTTCTTCGAGTCATGTTTCGTTCACGTCTGTTATCCCCGTCTGTTATTGTTCCTGATCCACTCCATGTCTTGTCATTCACTTCGGGAGTTTACATTTCGGGATTTCAATCTTCGCTTATTTTCTCGTTTCTTCCTTCCTACTTTCTTGATCGCACTTTGTATATATTAGTTAGGTGTGTACAGTACTAACTAACTAATCTACTAACGTTAGGGATTTAGATTAGGTTACTAACACTACTAATCACTAATTATCTCACGCTTCAAACTTTCGTTCATTCTCTCTCTTTATCCTATCCCTGATTAGCTTTTCACTTTCCCTTTCATACGCACGCACTTTCTCTCTTTGCGTTCCTCCCCTTCTAGCTATGCACGTGTCTGCCTGATCTCCCAGGTCGTTTATTGTAGATTTGTTTGTATGTTTCCCAGTCCGTGTCTTTCGTTTCCCCTCGTAATTAGATTACGATTCCCATTGTTTTCACCTGTGTTTCCTAACTCTCTCTCCTCCCAGTCACACCTGTTTTCCATTGTGTTCCCTGTGTCTGCCTGTATATATGTTCAGTGTTTTCATCCTTCCGTGTCAGTACGTTGATTCTTATTCCCTGAGCCTACTTTTCCGAAGCCAGTGTATACAGATTTTTCCGAGACTACCCTTCTGATTACGACCCCGAGTTTGCCTAGCGATTTTGTTTGTTTGCCTTTCTGCCTTCCTGTTCAACGACCTTTTGCCTGCCTGTTATCGACTTCTCTTTGCCTCGCGTTTTTGTACCTCCGATTCTCTGATTCCTGGTTGTGATCCCTGCCTTCCAATAAACTACTCTTCTGCCTAATCCCTGATCTGCGTCTGGGTCCTTACCACGGTCGTCACAATTTCTTTATCTATCTATCTATGAGTTCTGCACAATGCCTACATTATGCTAGCACAAAGAGGGGAATGTCAGAAACCAAGTTACAATATACTGTAAACTCCCCATGGGCTGAGTGCATAATTAGTCAAAATACAGTAGAAAGACCAAAAAACTAAAGCTGTATCAGGCAGACAAGTATCAGTATAATTCAGATAAACTGTGGACAAATGTGGTTGGCATGATCATTTGGCAGCAGTCATTTAAAACGATGGTGCCTGCGTGTGATAGTAGCTCAACAATCAATACTCAAACCTGCTCAGAATATTTGTGCTGAAATGGTCCAAACGTCAGTTTTTATATATTTTGCACATATTTTACATTCCATAGTCTAAAGAAGTGACATCAATGCATGCAGAAATGCAAAATAAAATTGGATCAGGAAATGAAGGATTTCCAAAGGTTTAGCAACTGGCTTTGAACACTGTCGCGTTTATTTCTGTCACTCTTCTTTTAGAACATACGGCATCCCAAACGCGGCTGTGGGATTAAAGTTTGGGATAAGTAAATAGTGTGAATGCATGCTTGGTGCCTGTGTGTGTAAGCCCATTAAAACAGCTGCATGGTGGGTGCAGTGCAGGTAGACAGTGCAGGTGCTGCCAAGCGTTTGCTTCTCTGAATGGCACCGAGAAAAAAAAATCATTACTTCTCTGCTGAAGGATAAATCACCTGCCAGTTACACGGCACACATCTCATACCAAAAAAACCCATCCCTTCCAGTATGTCATCAGAAGGCCATTTCCCATTCCTGCCTTTGAACATGTTTAATGCCTCGTGTTGGAAGAAGCGATTTTGCCATAAACGTCCAGGGGCACATTGGTCAGAGGGTTTATTTTCCCTGCTGTGGACAAGCAGCACACGCTCATGAATTTTAGCATAACATCTATTCAGTTCTGTACTTCCATCGACGTTCATGAATACCTGTTATTACACATCTCATGCCGGTTCTGCTTATTGTTCCTAAAACAAAGATCTGCATATACATTTTCAAAGATTTGTATTGTAGTAATGGTATTAATTTTCAGACTCGTTTTCAATTATGTTTCAAACTTACGTTGTTTGTGTCTTTGAAGCATAATTCTTTCACTTTTTTCTCCCATAAAGAAGAAGTGGCCACAATTTCATGGAAATTAGCATGCATCTAAGTTTTTTACAAATTGACCTAGATGGTGATAAACAAATTAAATGATTGCAGCCGATGTAAATGATTAATATCAATTTAGCAAAAACCTATCGGCCAAATGATTTGGCATTGAGAAATCGAACCCAGCCCTCTTGTGTCTCTGAACAGCTTGTCTTACATAATCAATATAAACAGCCACTGTGAGATTGTCTTTACTCTCAGTGTTTGCAACAAGCAAAAAAAGAAAAGAAAAAGAAAAGTAAGACTGAATAAACTGGAAACTCCAGGTTTACATTAGACCTTATCACAGGTTTGGTCTGTTTCTGTACACCAAATGATTGGAAAAAATATAATAATAATAATAATGACACATTGTACTTTATTCAAACTGGAATAACTTCAAAGAAATCCAAACTTATTATTACTGAGAAAAACCCCATAAAAGCTGTTCCTGGGGAGCAGGCCAGGTAGGAAACATTTATTCCACGCATTCCATTTATTTCAGCAGTGAAAATGTCCCCTTGAAACGGGAGTTTACCCTTTGATAACACAGTTTTTGTCTTAACAGTGTAGTGTGTGGTAGCAAAGAGGAGGAAATGCATTCTGTTTTCTGAACACAGGTGCGCCTTTTGATAATTTTTATTTTCATGCTTTTCCCTTCATTGCTTCCTCAGCAAGCATCGCTGAGTTACCCTGTAGTCAGCCTGAAACTCTCAAGATAAACACTAGACTCAATTGGCCCTTCTTAGGCAAATGTAAAATTGATCATAAAGCGTTTCTCAGATACGCCTCTCTCCAGTTCTGTGATGCACAGTGGTGCAAGCACAGAAGGTTAAGCGAAGTACAAAAAAGCGTGCATTGATTAAAACCCTTCTTCACTCACGGGTTTAGCCGCGAGTGCTGTATTAGCATTCACGGCGGCATCGTGTTTTCCTCGGCTGTGCATACCATACGCCAAAAAAAATGAAAATCTCAAAAAACAAAAGATGCCTTTCGTTTCTTTCATCTCATCCACGACACACCAAGAAATGCTGCATTAAATTTTAAAAAACAACTCTCCGTCACAAAAAAATAAAAAAATACCCAGAGCCAGACATTGTGAGGAACGTTTCCCATGTGAGAGGATGTCAACAATAGTTTCCCTGTGCTTGACAGGGATTCCACGCAGCTGTTTCACAGAGATCTTCTATGCCGGGTCTTGAGGCAGACGTCACCACAGTCGGAGAAAGAAAGGCACACCAGCGAAGAAGACTTCAACACAAGATTGTTTCCTTCGCGTCTTCACGTGTGTGGGGTGGGCGTTTGCGTTGGCTTGTTATTTTTCTGGTAACGAGTGGGGGTGGATTTAGTGACTGAAGTCTCTTTACAGACCTTAAAATGATCCATAGACAGGCATGGGGCCATTGAACAAGGTCGTTACCAGTGGAATAAACAGATGCTAATTGTTGATGCTAATTGTTTAAACAAGGTGTTAATTATTTTAGGAGTTGAATTCCTTGTAAACATTGTTTCCATTTTTTATATTTCTCTCTCTCCTGACCTCTAAAACAGTTAAACAGTGGATCTTGTTTCAGTCTTGTGTGCTTGACTGTTTGTTTATTTCTTCTGTTTTTTTAAGCTTGTGTGTACATGAGTCTGCCTGCTTGTTTGTGTAGTGTGTGTATGTGTATGCTTGTTTGCATGTGTGTGTGTGTGTGTGTGTGTGTGTGTGTGTTTTGCTTGTGTGTGTGTATATGTGCATTCTTGTTTGTGTCGTATGTGTGTGCGTGTGTGTATGCAGGTGTGTGTGTGTGTGTGTGTGTATGTGTGTGGTGTGTGTGTGTGTGTGTACGTGTGCGCAGCAGTCTTCCTCTCCAGAGGGTTTACCTCACATTGTCCATTCAGTCCAAACAAGGGCCGCTGAGAGCTCACTGAATGACTACAGGTTTCATTGTTTGTGGCAAGGTCGCAGAAGAATTCCTTAGGAGCTCAATTATCCTACCAATAGATCTGTTGCTGTTTGCCAATGCAGGAACAAAACTAAACACCGAAGAGCATGCGTCTTCATCGCGCAAACCTCCGCTGAGACATTAGTGTCAATTTACACTTTAAACGTGGCAGTATTGGTCCAAATCTTCGCTGAAAAACACAGCCCTCTCTTCAAAACAATAGCCCAGATCAGCTCTATAATCTTTTTGGGGGGTTGGGTAGGGGTAATGGCTTTGCATTAGAATGAAGATCAGGAGGCATATCTGCCCCAATGTTAATTGTTAGACTGCATTGTGACAACATGGTGTTGAAAGCATTTTGCATTTTAAAAATAGACGTGAATGATTTAATTAGTTGTTCATGTACCCAACAATTCCACACATTCTCCAACATTCAGCATGTAAACTTTTTGTTTCTGTTCCTTGTTGTATCCCATTTGTGCATTTCACACATCTGTTTATTTCCTCATGGCCTATGGGATGTGATAATGATACAGCACTTTAATAAGAAACAGTGTCCATGTTGTGATGGAGACAGTAGTGGTGTCCCCATCGTAACTGATGGATACAGCATGCAGTGGAACCAAATATGAAGTGCACAGATATATAATAAAAAGCTCTAATCATCACAACACAAACACAACAAGCTTGTTAGCTAGATAACTACTGAATCTTCTGCTAAAATTAACTGTCATGTCAAACCCCAGAGCACAAAAAAAAGAACCAACAATGAAGACACCATATTTTGAATCCATTTTGACAATGTATAATTGACAATGCAATCAGTCACAATAAGTAGCCGGTCAATACACCACACCAGATGTGGCTGAATAGCTCCTGTAAATTAAGTACATGTTCGTGTATGATCTACTCTGGAAGAACACTGCTAGTAACAGCTTGATAGAGAATTACTTCAAGCTTGGTGTCGGGAGAGCCTGACTCTACATGGACTGTTATGGCTATCAATGCCATGAGCACAATGTTACACAATTTGAGCACTGATAAGATCTTTGCCCTGACCAATCAACACAGCCATGTCTAGTACAGTAGGTGGTTAGGAACACTTTGAAAATGATGCATATTGCATCTCTTTACCAAAAATGTGTTTCCTGTACATTAATCAAAGTGAGTTTATGGTATTACAGTGATAAAAGAAGTGTGGAAACTGTATTTAATTGCAGGACTACAACCTTGCTGGCACACAAATACATGCACACGCACAGGTAACTTCCCAAATAAAGGGAACACCAACATAAAGTATCTTAGTAGGGTGTCGGGCTACCACAGCCCACCAGAACAGCAACTTGTTTCGCATATATTGTACAAGTGTCTGGAACTCTATTGGAGGGATGCAAAACCATTCTTCCATCATTTGGCATTTTGTTGATGGTGGTGGAAAACAGTGTGTCTGTCGGTGCCTGCAGAATCTCCCATGTGTTGAATTTGGTTGAAATCTGATGACTGAGACGGCCATGACTTATGACTTAAGTCATAATGACGGCATATGACTTACATCATTTTCATGCTCATCAATCCATTCAGTAACCACTCATGCCCTGTGGATGGGGGCATTGTCACCCTGGAAGAGACCACTACCATTAGCATATAAGCATCTATGCTTCACCACAGGATGAAGGTGGTCACTCAGAATGGCTTTGTATTTATTGGCCTTTACCATGTGTTTCCTATTTTGGCAGTTACCTGAACATACCTGCAACAAAACAGCTCATTGATTGCTCGCCTTTTGGTTTGATAGTTCCCCTCATAATCCATGAGTATGGTGTTTGGTTCCTCACCAGACAATTCAATTTTATACAAGGCTTGTGATGAATCTTGAGCTAAGGTGCAGTTTTCAACATAATAGATTAAAAAACTTGATAAAGATGGTTTACATGTGCAGTGTTAATTTAGTCTTCGAGATCCCTGTAATATGAATTCATCCTGAACATATTACTTGGAGGCTGAATTTGATTTGATTTTTTCTTTTCAATATATTTCATATTCCTCTGAGGACGTTCATATTATTACCTCTGAAGAGATGAGAGCTTGAAGCTGCACAAAATCTGTTTTTATGAAGATCTCATGTTCAAATTTTTCACTTTATGAATTCTGGAGAAACAACCAACAGACCTATTTTATTTTCCATCTCAAGGGGTAGGGAGAGGAAATATGGAAGATTATAAATATAAAATTCAATTGATCAGCTTTCGTCTGCTGCCCATATTTCTAACATTGGGAGGCTACATTTACAGGCCCAAATCCTGTTGCTGAAAAATAGTCAACCATTGGAAATTAGGACTCAGAAGGTATTCAATTCATAAGCTCTTACATAATAAATCCAAACTACATTTTTTTGTGGAAAGTTGAGGCTTATTTTTAACGTTGTTTCTCATGTCTTCAATCCAAAATTTCTACACCACATTAATCCTCAGTTACGGTTGATCTACCAAAGTCCTCATGGGCACTGTGGCTGACTCTTGAGAAAAATTAAGTCGGCTGAAGAAACAATCATTTTACAGTTAAATGATACTTTAGCAAGTCAGTGTGATACATGAGACGCATGGAAATGAAAACAGCTGCATCAGTTACATTGCCAACATGAAAACAGGACAATTCTACTTTATTGTATTAGTGATATTTGAATGGATTTAAATGGGATGATATGGATATTAGCAAATATCCAAAATTATAGAACATTTGCATCACTTTGCCTGAGGCATTGTTGAAACCATACCCTTCAGTGTGTTAAGAAGCTTGCAGTCTAAAACCGCTCTCATCACTTGAGGAGGGGGAAAAAATCAAGATTTATATGTGGCATCTTTGTACTGTAGCTGTATATTTATTATCACATCACTTCCTTTGCAAATGTTCAATGATCGCACTGTGTCAGATCCACAGCCCCTTTGGATTTCCATTCATTTCGCCGTTTCGGATTTCAGGCTTTGTTACCACTGCGGAAAATAAATATGAAGTGTGAAGTGTGATAAGAAAAAAAACGAGGTTATTGCTGGATTTTTATTTAATTTTTTAATAATATTCCATAGATATTTTTTCCAGTATTCAGAGATTCATTCAGTTCCTTCAGAATGGTGAAGTACCTGTGATTTTGAAGTGCCTATTTTCTCGCCTCTTCTCTGTCCTGACCCCTCGGTGGTGGAATGATCTTCCGCAATCGGTCAGGACCGCGGACTCACTTGCGATCTTCCACAAGAGACTCAAAACCCACCTTTTCAGACTCCACTACAACTGAATTCTGTACATCTAGCCAATTGCCATCACCCCTGCCTACTTGTTCAATACTTTTTGTATATGTATACTTGTTTACTCCTCAAAACAATAAATAAAAGAAAAATCATTTACTAGCCTTTTCCTAGTAAATTATTGACACAGCAACTGTACAGAATTAAAAAGATACAGGTTCAGGAAAAAGGTTCATAAAGTGTCATGATAATTCTTGCAGAGGTCACACAGTATACATTACATTTTGAGTGCAATTCAAAGCCATTGCTAAACAGACAGCTAGCTTAACTGATTAGCTGTGCACCAGTAGCCATTATCAGTGTCAGACATTATCTGGTAGCTTGTGATTAGGCCAGGGGTGTCACACTCAAGTCCTGGAAGGTCGCAGTGTGTGCAGTTTTTTGCGGTTTCCTTTCAATCAGCAGCCAATTTAGGCCTTGGGAACAAGATGTGTGGACTCTTTAGCCAACCAATGAATTCAATGAATTGCTTAAGAGCTGAAACACACCAAAAGAAACCTTTGAAAAACCTGATGAACGTCTCTACCAGACCAGCCCTGGTCATCAGCCCCGATCGGAGGTGGCATTTGGCTGTCCGTCGAGGAGCAGGTAAATGCGTCCGTGGTAGAATTCTGTCTCGGAAGAGGTGGATCAATCGGCCCGGAAAGAGTGTCTCGACCCGGAGGATGGGCGGCGGACTCGTGGGGGAGGGGAATTGAGATAAATAGAGGGTATAAGTGGCAACCAAATTGGGAGAAAAACAGGAAGAAATGTGAGATAAATTTATTTTTATTTTTTTTTTTTAAACCTGCTGAAACATACCTTCCAGAACTGGTGTATGACACCCCTGGATTGGACCACTGGAGAGAATGTTAACCAAATGTCAAGGACTCCAAAATAAATCAAGTTGTTGACATTTCTCCAATGAGCCTGGGCTCCTCTACTTGTTAAATTGGATATTAAAATATGGCCTATTTCTTTAACATAATTGAAAGTAAGACTCAAATTAAATACAGCTTAAATCTGTTCTAAATGGAGGTGTGTGTGTGGCGGGGGGGGGGTGGTAGGTGGTTAGTTTACTGCACTGCAGAGACAGAGCTCTACATCTGGTGCTTCAAAGCAAATTTCAACAGAAAATATTCACTCGCACTTCAGTGCCAGGTACCACTGTTCCAAATGTGTGCAGCCTAAACTCTCAACACTGGAAATATGCGGTGTGTGCTAATTAGTTTCCATGTCTCCTGGCCAGTACAGTGTAGAGCTGATCGCTTGCCAGTAGCCGTGCGTCATCCACAAGAATAGGCTGTGGGTACTGTTGGTAAAGGAGAAGAGCTCTATTCTTCATACTCCTATCAGATAATCAAAAAGGATCCAAGGCGCCACGGCTGAACAGCACCTGGTCTGTGTGGTTTTGATCACATCTGTAAATTAATAGGAACTTGTTGGCTTCACGACAGACGCTCAACGAAACATCTCCAGACAAGGTAGTAGGATGATATGAAAAAGCAAGCTTTGAAACTCAAACAAATTGGCTAAACTTCAGAGGATTAAGGAAGACATTTGATTGAATTTGTTTTGTCTATCTTGGTTTTCTGTTTCCCAATAATGTACTGTATATGTAGTTTTTTTAGTTTTTTGGGGGGAGAGGGGGGACTACATCATGCTAATTATATTGCTGCTTTTGATTTCAGCACACCTTCATTGGTTATTATGCAGGTGAGTGTAATATAGGAAATAACTATGAGGAACTGTGAATGCAGAGGCCAAAAAGTTAGACATGCCGTCCATTTACGCTTCTTTGTTCTGTTGGGACAAAAATCTCATGCTATAATTTCCCCCCCCCCTTCCTAGTGTTGTCATATACTGCATGTTTCTGCCAATATTCTTTCCTTCTGAATTATGTTTTTAGAACATTGCTTGATATGCAATTAATATGGAGTTTGTTTACTTTTTATTGGACAAATATTTCGGTAATTGCTTTTAATGGTTAAGTTAGTGATGACTGGAAGCAGCTTTATTCTGGTCAATGAAAGGATTTAGTCTGGTCAATGAAACTGCAAGAAACCAGCAGTCAGTATTGTACATGAGTTACATAAACTGACACTCGGGCATGAGGCATCCCCTGTGAAACCATTAAATACTCAGTAGTGTATGCACTATTCCGCCATTGTCTGTCTATTCACAACACAAGAGCAGTTGCAGGCACATCATAGTAAACAGCAAAATAATTATGACTGAGACATTTAACTGAAGAGAACCCGTTTAAGAACATGAATGTTGACTAATTCACAGTGGCAAAACATTTCAATGTCAATTGAAAGTAATATTTTACCTACACAAATAACCACTGCTGAAGGTTTATAGTGCTTAAAACCTGAATACGACTTCCATATAATTAATGAAATATGCGTCCTCACTGAAGGAGCAGAACTAAAGCTTTTGCTTGGGGAAACTGTTTTAACATTAACTTGGCAATGTATATCCTGCAGCAATGGTACTGGTAGTTTTTCTATGCACTATGCTTCAACCTCAAGACTTATTGTTGTTTTTCAGAAAAGTAACAGACGCCTTAAAATAATGTTTACCTTAAATTTGTTTTCTGGAGTTACAAAATAGGAGAGAGAAAAAATAATACTACTCACACACTTCTCCCCTCCCCATTTTATGAATAATACATTTAACAATCAGTTCACTCATTTTCAACTAACTGGAACATTAACTACAGATAACGGATTTTTTTTAAAGAGACTCCATTCCTGTTTGTACTACTAGGCAAACCACTTGTTTTTAATAAACCTTGGAAATTGGATGGACATGGAATATATTCACATATTTTGAATATATGAATATAAAATATATATTCACCTATATATTATGAATATAAAATGGCCTTATGAGTTAGTTTTGTAGATTCTATTATCCATCCATCAGAGATTTCTGCCACTGCCGCTGCATAATTCTAGTTCTTAGTTATCTCTTAATAAAACTAACTATAGTGATTATCATCAGTGTATGCAGTATTGGAGATAAGAGTTCATTGCGAACAAAAAGTTGTTAAAATAATAAACAAAAGTAATTAATCACGTCTAGTATCACCACCTTAACCATTATCTTCATCATCAACATCCTTGATAACATTATCAGCAGTTATCACCAATTGTTGTTTTTTTCAATTTCATATGCATATGATTGTAATAATCTCTCTCAGGTTTAACAGGGTATGGCAGGTTTGTGTGCAGTGCTTATTTGCATTTCAACTCAACCCAGTGCTCAAAATAGTGCTTATTCTCATATATTGTCTTTTATAGTCCACTGATTGAACGCTGAACATGTTTTTGTGGCGTTTTTGGGATAAATGTATGTGTCAGAGTGAGGGGAATGCAATGCATATTATCTATCTTCAACCCAACGCTTTTTTTTTTTTTTTGCACCAATCCGATGTTTAAACGACGACAGAAAAGCTCCCTCGCCGCTCTCAGACTGCTCCGCTCCCCAGATAGGCCCTGGATGTACGCTGACATTATTTAGATTAAATTTGCTCAGTGAAGCATTAAAAGTACCGAAGCGCATTGCTGCGACATGAAGAAAGTGAACGGCAAGATAACCGCCACCAGGAAGATTGGACCCAAATGGAAACCCTGTAGATGCCCGACTGAGAATATATGAAGAGATTACCCGGATTGTTCTCTGGCGTAGCTGTGTTCCGTCGACAAAGGGAGGTGAGTGTTATTAATGTAATTCAAAGACCCAGGTGCACTGAATTAATCCTAAAACATGAGCGATGTGCACCGGAGACTCCCCCGTCTCTGGCTTTCGCAGTGACGACATGTTAAAAGAAAGGAGAGCGGTTTTAGGTTTGAAACTTCCACCCCCGTCACGCCTGCCATATACAGAAATCCAGCAAGGAAATTCGGTACACCCAAAAACACCCAAGCAATAGACACAACAAACAGTCAGACTAAATATGTGTTCTTCCCATTCTTACAGCAATTCGCAGGGAAATATGTCGAGGGGAAAAAAGCCATCTTAATGGAAATTTTAGGAAAGTGAAATATTGCCTCAAGTATGGCTTTAGAGTTTTAATTAAATTACAGCAACTCAATAATGCAACATGTTCTAAAAGAAGCATTTAGATTGGAATCTAAAATGTAAGTTCCGTAATAAGACATTCACATTTCCTTCACGTAGTTCGCAGATACTGCATCGCCTGCAATGTGATGATTATTATTTTTGCCCCGCTTTGATGCCTTCTTTGCAGTTAATAATTGGAGGAGCATCTGGGGCAGCAGTGTGGTGTAGCGACTAAGGACCTGCATTTATAAGCGGAGGGTTGCAGATTCAAAATCCAGGCGAGGCGCTCGGTGTGCTGTACTCTTAAGCACGGCGCTTAACCTGAATAAGTCTGCTTGTATAAAGGGATTGCGTGTAAAAGTGTAAGCACTTGTAACAATGTCTACGTGAGGGAAACTTGGGAGGGGAAAAAAATCCTGCCGTTTCTTGGAGGGCGCTGATACTCTGAGATGAAGAGGCCGTGGTCCACAATTTCTCCTGGCTGCCTTGTGCTCCTCCTGGGGCGGCTGATTACTTTGAAATTGACCAACATCTGGCAGCGGCATGACTGCTCTTCGATCCTGCTTCTCAGGCCGCTGGCCCTTTCAGGCTCATCTGTAGAATTCGCCAACCCCCCCCCCCCACTCCCCTCCCCTCCCCTCCTGCATCATTAGAGGGCCGTGCTGTGCTGTCGATGCCCCCCTATCTCTCCTCGCCCCTCCTCTGCCGCACTGGGCATCCTGGCGTGTGCATCTGGCCGTCCTTCAAGCGCTGATGGCACCGTGCTCTGTGTTGACTCACGCAACACGCAGATCAGCTTCACTAGCTGAGGGTTAAAGGCGCGTTGAACCGACCTTGATTTGCGTAAAGTTGAAACGTAACCGTACTCCCGGTTTGAACCGACTGGCCACTAGCCATCCAAAGCTTAAGACAGCTGAAAATCAACAGCTGAAACGAATCTTCCCAACAGGTATAAAATCACCACGTACCTTTCTCCCATTGTGCTAAGCTGTTTTCGGCGCCCCACTACCTCCCCATCTTCCCCTGGTTCCATGTTAACCTTCATTTGAATTTTCTCTCCCTTTTTCTTTGATGTCCAATAGGGCGGTCAACAACCTCGTGCGATGGCCAGGTGTGATCCCGCCTCCGGACTCCAAGCCCAAGAACTAAATCCGTAACGCCATCTTGCTTAAAGTACTATATCCTCTGTGTCAATAAATCTTCTGCCCTAAACTCACTTTTGTTGAGTTTGAGGAAAATGAGGATGTGAAATTAGTCTATTTGTACCAAAATGGGGAGGGGGGGGGGGGACGACTGTATTAAAGTGCACGTGTAGCACTTGCTCTGTGATAGTAGGGATGATCTGAGATTGCAGAGGCAGTTACTGTATGGCTTGGATTAGATGCCAGGGTGCATACAGTCAGTCTGTTCAGAGCCTGTTCTACATCACATTTCATAAATGGATATTTTGAAAACAGGACCTTGGCTGAACATGTTTTGTTATATGCAATATGTATGCATAATTCTGTAACTGGAGCTTTGTGTCCTGGTCATTTTCTTTTCTGACAGGAAACGTGGTGGGAGGCCTCTCACAATCTGAGAACTTCCTCTGATTCTTCTTCCTATGAAAAGCAGGAAAATATTTCCCTAGGGGATTTTTTTTACTTCTTTTCCAAGACAGCAATCAAGTTGTTTTTTGCTCAGCTTCTTGTTCCCTGTGTTTAATTTTTCTGGGTTCTTTCAAAAACTACGAAAAGGTGTAAGATACGTTACACTGACTTACTGTCATAGGCTTATGCCATGTCTTCCTCACACGGAAGAGAGGTAGACACACTCATACATTTCTATTTTCTAAAAACAAATATTTATTGTAATAAAATGACAGTGCCAGATACTAAGATGTTGTTCTGTGGCTGGGGGGAAATTCGTTATAGCAATAATGCCCCTCCATTTACAACTTCATTTTGTACTATTTTTGTACACTTTTTTACGTTGATTTTCTTTGTTTTCTAGTGGGCTATTCCAATAATGGTAGTGGCCCCTGAGACTGGTATTGCTGGGTCAGCTGTGTAATTTACCAGGACACTGGAGGCTACCTAACTAACTAATTATAGCCTCACTCCAACTGCCCTCACACAAACACAAACTACCTCCGAATTGAGTAATGTGGAATATAGTATAGTTTTATTGCAGATGGTCAACTGAGCAATTTTAATTAAATTGTTGATTCAAGTGATCTTTAATTAACAAGAAATTAAACATCCTCTTTATTCTGTAATGCTAAACTGAAACTGTTTATGCACAGAACGTGAGACAACCCCTCTGTCACGTGTCAGGGGCATACCTACTGCATCGACTGTGCAACGTTTTCTAAGAAGAGGGAAGGAAGAACTACATCCAAAAATGTGAGATATTATGTGTCCAAATGTGTATGTGTATGTGTGTGTGTGTGTGTGTGTGTGTATGCATGCATGCGTGTGTGTGTGTGTGTACACATTAGCACACGTGTGCCTGTTTGTGTCCGTATGTACACGTGAGCACATGCGTGCCTGTGTGTATGCGCGCGTACATTCCTGTGTGGGTGTGTGGATAAATTGGCCTGTGTATATAAGTATTATCTATCCCCGCTGTTTCATGAATGCAACATGGGTAAATTATAAGACAATTATAAGATCTCACTTGAGTATGAATTACAGCAGCAGGCGTGGGAGTCTAATTCTGTTCCTGACTTCAGCACATGCCCATGCTCTCTGTAATAGTACTGATTTCTGCTCTCATATCACATTTCTATATAGAGTTAAAGAATTGTCGCCTTCTTGGCATGCAGTATGCAAATCATTTAAAAGAAAATGTGACTAAAGGCCTGGTTATGCAAAAACCCAATGGACAGTGATTACCATAATTAATATCTGTAATTATAATTCTTATGAAAATGATAGCTGTAATGAAACGATCGCATATAAAGTAGGATACTGCCACAAAGCAGGATGCCATCAGTGAGGCCACTAGAAATGAAGAAGACTCAACCAACCCCACCATCAAATGAAATGCTTCTCTCACTCTTTCCCTCGCTTTCCCACTGTTTGGGGTAATGTTACATTTTATTATTGAATTACCTTTCTGCTAATCAGAACTGACTGATATTTCAGATGCTGAATGCATGAATTAGGTAGTACCATGCATTCCAGTGGCCTTCTACCGGAACCATTACATAGGCAGGAACGTAACACTGAGTACTCTGTAGGCAGATACACTGGCTTCTAGTACAGTCGGCATATGAACAACAAGACGCACTTACACAGTACATATTTACTACTTTCAAAATGAATTACCCAGGCACAATGACACTGTAATGTGATGTGGTACTGGGTAGTCTTTTCTCTCCTTTAATCCAACTCTTTTAGTATTACATTAATTTAGCAGATGGTCTTATCCAGAGCAACCTGCAATGCAATTATTGGCCTTTGAAATGCAGTTTAGAGAACTGATCCCAATCAAAACTGCTTGAAAGTGTGTTACTTGGTTGGAAGGGCATTGTTTTGATTGACTCTGGTCCAGGGGGTCGTGACATTCTGTACAAATGCCTTTATAGGCCTCCCTTGGTGAGCAAGTATTGCATTTTCAACAGCACTCAACCAGCTCATAGACCTCGAGAGACTCATAACAGAGGCTTTAAACAGGCTGCCGAGCTGTACATAACGTGAATTTCCAAATGACACAACAGCACCCAGATGGCTGCTCGATATGAAACAGGACATTTACACCCCTAATACATGCAGACAAAGATGATCCACAGCTTCCAATGAGTAAAATGAGGGTACAGGGGAGGCCATCTCACTACAAAAGAGAGGGAGAGCCTCAATTAGTTTGGCTTCAGGGATAAGGAATGGCAAAAACCAGCTGCCATTTGATATTTTCAACAAAGAATTGACGGATTGCCTTATAAAACACGTTGGCACTTAAACACAAAGTATCTGTGGTAGGACTCTTATTCTGTAATATTCTGCAGCATATGACCCATCAACAGTTATTGATAACAGACCATTTTATTGATGTTGCAGGTTTTCTCACCGGATTGCTTCATTACCCACCGTCAGTAGTAATACGAAGTCCATATATCCAATATGTAATATGATTATTTAGTTCATGCTTTGGCATGGTTGCATTTCCATTGGAAGGAAGAAGAAATAAATAAAAGAAACCCAGTAGGCTTTGGATGCAGGATAAAATGACTTTGTGTAAGTCTTTGGTGTTGACACAGTATCTGTGTGAAATGGAAAATCATTATTCCAGTAAATAGTATTTCGTAGAGAAAAAAAGAACAAATGATTGACAGACTGTATTGTTTTCACAGCCTAATTGGTGAGTACTGTAACTTAGGGATTTTCATGAAGAATATCATTAGGTTGTCCACTGAACTGACATGTAACACTCCATACCCCTCAGCTCATTGTAGATTTATTTGTTCGAAAACATGTCAGCACAAGAGAGCTTGCTGTTGTTCATGTGCAATCTCTTGCCTTGCCATATGAAAGGGAGCCTGTGTGCTTCTACATGTGTGTGATGTGCATATCTGACAGATATAGATCCAGTTTATTGGAGATGAGATTAACAGCAAATTCAGTGCCTTCAATTGAGCAATGTAATTACTTAACACCTTCTGTAGTCAGTACCTGTGTGCTTTTCCACTGCTATTTCTTTATAGCTTTCAGTGGGTGTTGTTTTCACGGTAAACATGAACGCGGGCATTAACACAAGGCATTCACCAATGTAAGAGCCGGAATGCACATCAGTCAAAGTAATTACAGTGTATGTATTAAAATATGCAGCCTATTTCAGATACAGTGCAGAAAGGTATATGAAAAGAAAAAAAACGTGTCAATTATGTAGGCCTTACTAATACTTTATCCATACAGCTTTGGGAAAAAAAGTAATCTTTGCATAAGAAAATGCCATAGAATTAATGCAAAGGATTATACTCGATGTGCGACAAATGAAAAGAGGAACTGTAAAGCTTTCATGCAGATGATATACTAAGCAGACTAGCATATCAATTATTATCAGCAAGATAAACTGTTGGGATAAGCCACAGCTGGATTTTCCCTCTGCATTTCACATGACAAGAGCACCTCCATTTTCAATGCGGAAATCAATTCCTCAGAGCGAAACACGTAGGCCTACTCATTAAAAGCATGACCTCACAGTGGATGGAGCATTTCAATCAAACCTTAAGTGTGGATTTGTCCTTCAAGTAAGCACAGTTTAAGCCTTTAATTTGCCATATACACTGTGTGTTGTGTTTCTTTTGCATGGTCCACCCAGTAAGTGTATCTGAATCATTAACAATGGCCATACTGGTAAAAGCTGTAGACACTCGAACACTTAATGTAATCAGAAAATACGTCCCCACAAGGCAAGATTACTTTGCTATGATCTTGGCATCATGGGAAATAAAGCTTGCCCGTTGGACAGGAGCAAAGACGGTGATCTTTCATTGCTAGTCACCACACTATCGGGAACAAACAGGAGCTGATGCCATTAAAAGATATTGCCATAACCATTGTTCTAATTGGCAAAGCTAAATTTTCTAAATTTGACAGACCTTTATATAAACAGTGCAGAAAATAACTGGGTCCATAGAAACAACTAGATTTATCTTTGTGTATAATTCAGAGATATATTATTATTATCCTGGGGCTGCAGGTGTTTTCAAATTGCATATGAAGTTTGCCGAATTTGAATTAGAATAAAATGTTATTACACATCCTGAAAACAGTATGTAGAATGACAGGAATATATTCAGCGCACTCCCCAATGGCTCAGTACTACAGGCCAGGGCCAGGGCACTGTTGGAGTGGAATTCCTACGTATGTATTGGATAATAATCACACATACCTTTCCCTATGCTTTAGTACAGGATTACTCAAATCACGGTGCTCGTGGGCTGAGTACTGTTGTTTTTCCATACTCCCTTTACCCAGGAGTCCGCTGTAAGACACTCTGGCCAATAAATTGCACTAATTGCTCAATTAACTACCTGAGAGAAGGGAAAACCAGAACCGAATTTGGATTTGTGGGCCAGATTGGAGATTTGAACAGATTTGAACCCTGCTTTTGTAGGTGCTATGTGCCCTCTTATGTTACTTTGTCTACTCTGATGTACAGGGGTTTCAGATATATGTTTGTACTATACAGAACCTTCACAAGGTCTCCTGCCAGCCCGGGATGTCTCTGGGATGTCTAGCACATCTCCGGACCGCGATATGACGTTACAGTTCTATTTTTAGGGTCAATGTAACTCCCAACATCAGTCTTAGTGAGGGCAACATGTATCTCTGAGGCTCGTGTGTGTTGTACAATCACTGTCCTGTTTGGTATAAAAATACGCTTTGTGCTTTGCTCTAGGATGAGGATTGCTTAGCCACGTTGGAGCTCTGTCTCTCCTTGCAATTGCAATAAACTCCAGAAAAGATTGGCTCTTGTCTGTGTGCGTCTCTACACTCAGAGGTTTGGGGTTGCAAATGGATTAATACTTTATCCGTCCTAACACCACTGTGGCCAGGGGTCGTTAGATAAATGACAGAGCTGTTAAACATGCATCTGGTAAACAATAAGCATAAAAAAACTGCAAAAAAAAAGCAAAAAACTAAAAAACTGCAATGTCTCACTGGCTCGCATAAACTTCAAAGAACAATGAAAGAAAATATTTTGCAGCATTGTCAGTATTGTCAGCATGCAGTATTTTATTTTATTTTTTTGGGGGACATAGGGGGGAGAAAGAAAATATCCGCATTGTGTCAAAACACAGAAACACACATCCATCAATGCTGACAGCCGATTGGCCGAAGGAAAATAGACAACAGGATGCGATGTTCACTCTGGCCCGAGGGACAGCATCAGAGCGAAGATAGCAGGCAGGCTCATTCAGGTCTGGATGGCACTATTAAATCCATCCACACTCTGAAGACATGTCAGAAGTCTCTTCAGAAAAAGAGAGATTAACAAAAAAAACTGAAAAACACAGAAAAACAAAAACAATCAAAATATATAAATAATAGAAAATAGAAAAAACTGGCAAATCTTACTCTTTGACTGCTTTGGGAGACAGGGAATGGGAACATATTGGAGGCGACAGAAATATAAAATGCAAAGTAATTTTTGTCTCCTCAAAAGCCTAAAATATTGAAAGGTTCCTCGATCATGGTGGCGCGTTTGGGGAACTCATTCCGCAGGACGCACTGCTGTGCGGAGGCATGGGTGGAAAACTATTAGGCAGGAAACCAAAGGTTACAGAGTGTGACTAAAACAGCTGCATATTTTATAGGCTAAATGCACACAGGTTGGCCCTATTCAAGGGGCAGCAATACTTCAGAGACCCAGTTAATGCCTCATGGCTGACATTCTTTGGCTCCCTCCGAAGAGAGACTCACAGAAGAGGAGGTTATGGGGAGCAGGTGCGAGACCGCCAGAAAGGCTGAATAAACAGAAAGGAGAAGGAATTCAGAAACCCCTCGACGTGGACAGGCTCAAGTGGACGAAAGGACATAATTCAAGAGGTCAAGTTACCGGCGAAGAAAAGTTATCATTAAAGATTTATGATATAGTCGCCATGGGGGTTATTTTCCAACTCTTTGACTCATTGCGCTTAGTACATTTATAGGCTCTAAAAGTTTTTCAAACATAAAGTTATGAAAGAAAGTTGAAATTCATTTGTAGGTTTCACCAAAACCCATTTCATTATTTATAACTGGTATTATATATAACCCAAACTCTGAGTATAAAAGAGCGTTTTCTAAGCTATCAGCTCATTTGTTAGGGCAGTATCTGCTGGGAAAAACCTATATAGTCCAAAAATTTTCTTTTTGTGGAAACTTGTTGAAATATCTGCTGAGGATTATGACTTGAATACCATTGCGGAGATAATTTTTTCTCAAGCTAGCCTTATAGAACAAGCAAAGAGGTACAGTAAACACACAACTATCTGCTCATTGCATGTGGAAATAAATGGTTTCGGATTACATAGGCATAACACATACTCATCACACCCTACACCCCAGCCAGACCCCTCCCCTCCGCCTCCTCTGGCAAACTGACTGTCCCTTACCTCCAGGTGCCCAGCAGCCGCTCCTCGCGGTCTCGCCTCTTCTCTGTCCTGACCCCTCGGTGGTGGAATGATCTTCCACAGTCAGTCAGGACCACGGAATCATTTCCGATCATCCACAAGAGACTCAAAACCCACCTTTTCAGACTCCACTACCACTGAACTCTGTACATCTAGCCAATTGTCATCACCACTGCCTACATGTTTAATGCTTTTTGTATATATACTTTTTTTTAAAATTGTTTAAATAACCTTTTCCTTCCCAGTGTTACAGGTATGGTATGCAGCTGCCAACAATGATGTTTATCGCTGTATTACTGCACTGATCTCTTGCGCAAATGTTTTCTTACCATGTATTTATGCACATCTTTTAAGTCGCTCTGGATAAGAGTGCCTGCTAAATACTTAAAATGTAAAATGTAAATTTAAAAAATGCATAACAAGTGGGGGGGACAGGGGGGAGACAATATTTCATATGTGGTTATGCCCTTGGCAGATTAGTTGATAGGGGACAGCTAAACATTTATGCATAAATTAAAACTTTGACCCAACTTCTCACAAATTGCATACAAAAGCAGAAATCTGAGCACCCGGTCATAGAATTAGCACCTGCACCAGTCTTGTAATATGTCATTAGAGGGTCAACATTTCAATGAATCCCAGACGTTGTCTTGACACATTCATAGCCAATCAGTGACATGGCTCAGGGAATTTGTTATTATTGGACAGGCCTAGGTTTGATCACATCCTTGACCTTGTCAACACACATATTCACATTAACATACTTAGATTTTCACCTGGAACACAACAATAGAGGAAAAGTTAAAATTACAATCTTTTGAGCAGAAGTACATAGTTTTTAATGATTGATTTTCAGGGGTAAAATATGTGGTTGAAAAGATAACACACCTTTTAATTTAAAATACACTGTCACAAAGTTATACTGTAGCTGATGTGCCTATTTTATTGATTCTGATTTCTGCAGTCATGTGTGGTGAATATAAAACAGAGGAAGTTGAGTAAACATTTAATAATTAAATTCATTTTACAGTAAAGAGCAGCTACCATGTACACAACACTGATTGGATATGAAGTTGGAAAGTATTGAAGGGATAGCAGCTGTCACTGGGGTTTCATGCACATCTGTGAAGGAAGATGGGATCGTTTCGCATTCACTTTGCATAACCAGTAGCACTTTTTCATTCACACTAATATAATCAGATCTTCTCCACAACGTATAGTGGGTTTTTAAATGTAAATATCAAATGTAAATTCAAACAGATTTATTTTCCTTAAATCATTTCATTCAAAGGAACTATTTGTTTAGAGCTGAGTTTCGGTTTAAAGTACACATCCCATTTTTTGTTCCACATTTACATTTTAGGCATTTAGCAGACACTCTTATCCAGATAAACTTACACAGTTTATATTCCTTTACATACAATCCATTTATACACCTGGATATTTACTGAAGCAATTCAGGTTAAGTACCTTACTCAAGGGTACAACTGGGAATTAAACCTGCAAGCCCAGTTCCTTAACCACTATACTACACTATCAATGTAACTGAACTTTTGACAGTCTGTCCAAATCCATGTCACATTAGAAGCATGCTGAAAATGACCTGCTCCTCCATGTGCTTCGTGACATCATGGAAAATACTTCAAGTATACTTTAATTGCAGAAAAGAAAACCCTTAATGTGGGTGTTCATTTCTTGGGACAACTCTTCAAACTAAATGACTTGTGAGGAGGATTTGACATTTGTATGGGGCCCAGCTAGGGAGGCAATGAGCTGCATATTTCATGCTGAGTAGGTCTTGTGCCCAGGGCCCACAGTGTTCTCTTAATGTCATGAATACAATTAGCTGTAAATTCAACATTGGCCTCCACAGTACCGAATGTATTCATTGTATGAAAGGAGGTCATTAGATCAGTATTCACTAGAGCCAGAACTCATTGGTAACTCTTCTACTAAAGCTTGCGAGCGGGTGATCACTTTATCAATCTGAAGTGTTTGTGTCAGGGACAAGCCGACCACTGCTGCAGACATGACCTTATTTGGGGTGCGTGGGTGGGGGTGGGGGTGGGGGGGAGGAGGTGTTATGGTGGCAAGAGAATAGTGTGCAAATATTCATAGAGAGAAAGAGAGAGGTGCAATCCTTTTCTCACTTGATTAGCAAAGAGGGCTTCACGGCACTTCAAGTACATTGACTCATGTACCACTGTCCTCTTCAGAATGCCTCTCTTAGGAGTTCCCATCTTCCCAGCACCTGGCATAAGATGTACAAATTAAGGAAAATCGGAGCACTCAAAGGCTTGTGCTCTGGAAGCAGTCGTTTATAGATTGATTCTCATCAAATCATGCTTCAAAGCCCATATTAATGCTTTGGGAGAAAGATAATTTGATCTCATGAATAATGAAACCCAAAAGAGCATAGCAGTGGGGCTTAATTTTAGGAAGGCTCTCAGGAATTAGTGAGAGGTCACTGCCAAGTTCCTGCATAAATTACAAAGTCAAGAGTCCCATTCCAGTCCCTGAAGAATGCACTCATTATTGCCTTGCCTTTCCTGAGCCTGTGTCTCCAAATCCCCAAAGGGTCATGCCTATAATTCATTTCTAGCAGTGAACCTGGGACTTTGTGTGGCTGGGAGTTTCTGGTAAACTCGCTCCCATCCCTGTCGCTCTGTTCCCTCCCCTCCCGAGGGTCAACATAAGAACACTGTTCATTACATTAAGAATACCAGAAACAACCACATGCTAATCTTTGTAGCAACTGAAATACCTTTCCCATCTGAAACATTTCATATATACAGGTAACTGTATATAATAAAGGAAACACCAACATAAAGTGTCTTAGGCATTGGGCCACCAGGAGCTGCCAGAATAGCTTCAATGTGCCTTGGTATAGATTCTAGAAGTGTCTGGAACTCTATTAGAGGGATGCAACACTATTCTACTATGAGAAGACCAGTGACCACTCATGCCCTGGGGATGGTGCATTGTCATACTGGAAGAAACCACTCCCATTCATAGAAATGTTTTATCATACGATGAAGGCGATTTACCTTGCCCTCTAAGGGGTTGAGTGGATGTAAACCATGGCAGGAAAATGCACCCAAAACCATAACAGACCTGCCACAACCCTTCACCATGGGAAACAAGCACTTGGGCCTGTAGTTTTCTTTTAGCATGCGCCACACCTGCACTTGTTTGCTTGTTTTTTCCACTGCTCAGTAGATCCCTGCCTTGTTATTTGCCCTACTTTCTCGCAAATGTGCATTTGTAGGTGTAATAAGGGGTTTATGCACTGCAACCCGACCATAGTATCCCTCTCTGTGAAGTTCTCTATGGACTGTTCATGATGAAGCTGCCTGCTCATGCCCTAGATTTATATTTTCAGTCAACTGATTCAGAGTTGCTCCTCTGTTTTGCCTTGCATCTCGAACCAATGCACAGACATTATGCACTTTTGACCACATTTGTCCCTAGATAATGATGTTTTTTACTCAGAGTTCCATAGCAACATCACCTTAGTCACTGTTCCTCATAAAACATCAGCGAGTAGTCTTCTTCACTTCATTGAAGCTCCTGCCCCAAAGTCCTGTTGCAAAGTCACTGAAGTCACAGAAGTCTTCTTCTAGCCATGGTAGCCAAAATAATGGGCAACTGAACCTACTCAGCATTTGTATGCATGACCCTAAGCATGATGTTTGCTTAATTAACCTGTGTGGAAGCACCTGCTTTCAGTATACTTTGGATCCTTCATTTACTCAAGTGTTTCCTTTATTTGTCACCTTTATATTTAACATGTTAAATACAAAGGCAAATTCTCATATTCTCTTTGACCAAAATGATTTCGAAATCTTCTCTAGGTGGACTGAGAGATCCACACAGATTTATAGTCTGATAAATGTATAGACTGTGGTGCTACGTTGCGTTTGTTGTACGACACAAAAACTCCTGCACCCATGTTACTGGGTTCAGCAAGTTTGGAGACAAGGTACATGGGGTAACTGGATAAGCAGGGGGTGTAACCCATCCTGAATAAACAGCTGTACGAACTCATCTATTTCATCCCTCGTTCTCAGCAGATAAGCTGTTATCCCCCCACACAGGCACACAGACACCCAATGCGCTGTCATACCTTGCCTGGTAATTGCAGTTAACGCGTCCACATCGACTGATGTGACCGCCCCTGGGGAAGAAGTTGCTGCAGCCATGGCAACATATGTTCTCTGTGCTCTAAATCAAAACCTTGTTGATTCTCAGCGCAATGAGGTTACGGGACCGAGCGCTGCTCTGTGCTGAGGCGTCGGTCAATAATGTATGTATATCAGCAACAGCGAGCCGCTGCGTTTCCTCGCTTAATTAGGCCAGTTGTAATGGCAGTTTGGCTAATTGCGCCACTATCTTGTTTGCTGTCTGAGTTTGCTTCATGGAATAGCAGGCTCTCTTATGTTTTTGTTTTTTTTGTTGCCCAAAAGAAGTTTTGGAGGACATCAGTGAATTCCAAAGTTCTCCACTGCATTCCTGACTTGTATGTGAAGAGAGGATACTGACCCTGGAGGTTGCCCTTCAAAGTCTTGTATGAGGTCCACAACTAAAATCAAGAAGACGGTGAATGCGCTCCATTGCAAGAGGGCCCAAATACTGACTTCATCTCCGTGGGGTAACGGAGACAGATGCAAGACTAATATTTTCGTCTGTACGTGTCTGGCGTTCTGAATTGAGCGATTCAGAATACGTGGAAGAGGTTAAAGTGTTCCAGAACCGCTGTTAGCGGGGTTGCAGCTGCAGGGCTAAATCAACAGACGATGTAAATCACATGTGACAACACCACCTGTGCACATCTTTGGGTTCATAGATTATTATAAACAAGCCAGAGACGTATGGCGTGTGACTGTGCCTTTTAAGTGGCTGCGAGCGCTGAAAGGACACGAGAGAGGCAGTTTATGCTCCGTGTTCCCGCGTTGCAGCCAACATCAGGAGAATATGACAAATGAATTAATAAATTAATACATTAATAAATTAATAAATTAATAAATAAAAGGCTAAAGCAGCAGTAGACACCTATAAACTGCATGTACTGCTTTGAGTGACTGTCTTCAGGGGTTGGCACTAGAATTCACCTCAGGAATCCCGAAATTTGCTTAATTTGGTTGTGTCTTCCTTATTTCAAAACGCAGCTTTTATGGTCGGCAACGTCTACTTCGGTAGGCTAACTGAGGAAGGAAATATTTAGGATAAGTGCGAGTAACAATATAGGGGCGGAATCATATACATATCATCCACATAAAATCATATACCCCAAACTGGGTGAGCCACCGCGCTTGAGAACCAGTGCACTCATGCCCTTGCATGGTTCCTGTGTTACCTTATTATTTATCGATTGAGAGCAGAGAGGGAGAAAGAGTAGCAGAGAGCATGCGTTACATAAGTAAACACGGGTAAAATACAGATATGTGGAAATTTGGATAGCATCCTGCACGGGCAGTGCACATCTTATATGGACTCAACCCTTGTGATACCCTGCATAGCACAGATCCTTGTATTGCCTGACAAGGCCGCTGTGGCTCTTTGTAATAAATCCTAAGTGACACCCCTCTGCTTTGTGCACATGTTCCCATCAGCCATGTTATGCTTGCACATTTTCAAATGGAGAAATTCTTAGGTTTTGGACAGGTTTATTCATTTATTTTGGTAGACCGTAATGAAATGAAACATACAGGTTTATATCTTCCACTTCATGCGTCAACACATTTGATAAATCATAGCAGTCTGAGTATGTTCAGAAATGCATTGTCATCATCGGTATCAACAGAATTCCCTTCTAAATCATGAGAACAACTGTGTATCTCTGACTGTAAGTGCCATTGGTTGCTGTCCCATTGACAAATTCATCATCAATGCCAACCTTATCTGCCATTTCTTCTCTCAACAGGCAAAGCAAGTTGGTGGTTCTGACCTAATACATAGCTAACAGTATTTTATATGGCCCTCTGTATCATTTTGTCATGATCAGACTTGACTTGACCAAAGCGTGACAGTGGAGAAGTGTACATTTCCTGTGTGTCACCATGAAGATACACAGAGTTCTCCACTATCATAACAAAGTGAACATAAGCAGTCAAACTGAGAGTGTATGGATCATATAGAGCATAGACCTTTAGTAAAGCCAAAGTCAAAATAACCTATACAGTAATTACCTCTCTGAATGAACTCTGAGCAATCTATTGAACATTAAAATTTCATTTGTGGGATTCCTCTTACTTTTTCATGACAGTATACATTTTGTCTTAAAGTGTATTAGCGACATTAGCATCTAGTCATTTATTTATCATTCCAACCATGGGATGTGGCTTGGTGTTGTAAGACCATACTGAATTGATGTAATATGACAGCGACAAATCCATGGCTGCTGCTGTAACATTTAAGATATAAAAATTTCAACATGAAATGAAACTTCATGATGCTTTAATCTTTATTAGAGGAGTGCTACACATTGGAAATGAATGAGGTGGCATTACCCCTTAGTGCAAAGTGCTTGGATGAGAGATAATTAATAAATAAAATGATTCTTCTTCTTCTTCGAATAAAAATAATCATAATAATAATGTTATCATATTGCATCATATTTTATTATGTGTGTATATATACAGTATGTGTGTGTGTGTGTATGTGTGTGTATGATTATTTAAAGTTTTGAATAATGGACACATCTCCATAGGATTTAATTCAGTTATAAATAATACCTGACAGAGATCTATATCAATGTTATCATGAAAAGCTTGCAATGAGGTCACAGAGACATGGCGCTATAGCCTGCTGTTGGCTACTGTGTTCTAACCAAGAAACCTGTAATACGTGCTTGGAACTGAAATAATGTACCTTATCCCAGGCAAACTGATTTATAATTTATAGGCAATTCACTTTGAATGATTGAGTTCAGTTCCTTATTTACTGTTTATGCTTTATAAATATTGCAAAGGAAATGTGTTTTATTCTGAATTAACGTGTTTGGGGAGGGATGTGAGTATGTTATGCTCTTGGGATGGGGGGCTCAACATTTAGAAACAGGCCCCCAAAAAATTAACAGCATTGGCACCTACTGGCAAATGTATTTGACTCTTAAAACACAAACATCTTTTAAATGAACGTCAGAAATCATCACAAATTTACAGTTTTATTGTTCATGAATATTCATATTTCCTTGCTAAATTCATTTCAATGGAAATTGAGTGGAATATTCATGACCTCCTTGCTAGTTAATTGTTAATTAAACCTGCCATAACAAGAAAGTCATTTGTCTCAAGCTTGCATATCTACAAAGAAGGCTTAATCTCTTAAAAAAAACCTTTCCTTCCAAGAACACCAAAAGCATATGCTCCCTTAAACACAACGCTTTGAGCTCTCATATGTATGCTAATGAGTTGTTGCGGTGGACTAAGGACAGTCATATAGTATCAAACAGTACAATGTTTAGTGATAAGGTGAGCCACTATCAAATGTACCAATCACTTCCTGGTTCATTTGTTTGAGGACTCACCAATTAATTCCACCTCCCAGATTTAGAACAAGTGCTACTGCGTGGTGGCAATTTACGTTTTCATGAGCGGAAATTTGCTGGTGATCATAGAAATGAAGGTACACGTGGGTGCTATCAGCAGCAAAAGCTGAGGTCCCCGTTTTTTAATTAGTCCCACCCTACTGAGCTTGTGGTGTTTATTTGTGTCTCTCTTTGGGTCTCTACTGAGGAAAGGAATAAAAAAACATATCAGCATGCCGCTGTATAAAAATAAAATAGCAGAGAAAAAAAGGAAAAGAAAATGCACGTCCGCACACACACACACACATGTATCAAAAGGACCTGCTGGTGACTGAGGCAGAGAACAACTGCCTTTGTGTTTTTTGTTGGGGTTTTTTGTATATCAATGTTGAGATGAGATGACTCACAGATTAGGTTGATTAATGCATACCTTTTGATCTGGTATTTTGCTCGGTGACAAAACACTGGCAGCAGTCACAGCTGTTTTATATTCACCCTGTAAATGCAACAGGCTGCCTTTTAATTGTTGATTTTCATGTTCGTATCAACTGGTCTGCAGTTCATGCACAGGGAGGATGTGTCTGATAATTGTTAATGATACAGGTAACCACCAAAATAAAGGAAACACTCGAGTAAATTAGGGATCCTGGCAGCTCTGTTATGGGGTGGGGTGCATTTTCCTGGCATGTTCAAGGTCCACTCAACCCCTTCGAGGGCAAGGTAAATGGCAATAAATATAAAGCCATTCTGAGTGTTGACCTTCATCCTATGGTGAAGCATTTCTATCCTGATGGGAGTGGTCTCCTCCAGGATGACAATGCCTGGAAGAGACCAGGTATAAAAAAACTATATAAACCATATGCCATGGCCGTCTCAGCCACCAAATCTCAACTGAATTGAAGAATCATTTGTAGAATCTATGCTAAGGCTCATTGAAGCTGCTCGTGGTGGCCCAACACCCTATTAAGACACTTTATGTTGGTGTTTCCTTTATTTTGGCACTTACCTGTGAGGCAAAATTATTTAAGTGATCCCCATGCATGTATGAATATAATTGTAATGACATATGCATGCTTTCAGGCAGAGTATGATAGACAAATATATGTTTTTCTTATTCTTACAGTGTGAGATACCTCATAAAGTACTGAAAGTTTAAACACAAAAACATCCTTTTAGCCTGCTGTGCCAATTACATAAATATTATATAATGTGAAATTATATATCTCATTGACTCATTAGGAGTTCTACAGAAAGAATATGGGGAAATGTGAAAAATAGTCATAAGATAAAGATTAATGGAAAGATACACAATACACTTGTGTGCTGCATGAGAACAATTTTTAGAAGGAAAACATCTGCTTTCTTTATAGAGAAAGATTGCAACAAAAATGCACCATTATATTAAATAACTGTTAACGATACTAATTATACTATTATATACCTTTTGGGGGATAATATGTGAATTAGTGAATTTGTAAGTTAATAGTAATTTTATTTTAATTGAGAATTTATGACTCAATTTCAGGATTAAAAAAACAAAAAACATAGGCAATAATATACAGCACTAAAATGTGCAATAAAATTAATGTGCAATAAAATTAATGCTTGGATACCGTTGGAGAATTCTACAGCTGCAGGGTGTACACTTGACTATATTTTCCATTGATAATTCATGAAAGCTTTTAAATTTTTTATTTATTTTTTAAAGCATTGCTATATTGCAGCATGTGGTTGCCATGGTGTTATTGGAACAAAGACGCAAGGCTTGATTTTTTTTTCCATTGTCTCATTAAAATGTAAACTAGCACACCCGTTTCAGAGCTCTGAAGCGCTCTGAAGAGCTCTTTATTTGTCATTATGTCCCCTGCATGAGACAGAACTGAGATCAGTGCTAAAGGTAGCTGACCCTGATGATGGGCCTTGTCATGACTTGCTGACTTCCTGTCTCTTCCAGGCAGCATATTTCCTGGATGACTGTGAACTCTGAGCACAAAAGGCGGGCGGCGGATGAGCAATCTATTCGACATGGACCTCACTCGGAAGAGGACAAAGAGTCTGGGTCACAAAAAAAAAAAAAAATTGGAGGAGAGTGATACATTGACTTCTAAAAGAGCAGAAGATGACAATACAGTAATGACTGTGCTGCTCTTTTAACCCCATGTTTCATGAAAGCACAGCTTTAGAGAGTATCTACAGTACAGCTACATATATTTATATGTAGCTACATACAGTTAACTGCCAAAATAAAGGAAACACCAACATAAACTGTCTTAATAGGGTGTTGGGCCACCACAGGCCACCAGAACAGCTTCATTGCACCTTGGCATAGATTCTACAAGTATCTGGAACTCTATTGGATGGATGCAACAACACCATTCTTCCACAAGAAATTCCAGCATTTTGTGCTCCAGAAGTGTCCATTAGTGTTCATTGAGAGTGTTCAAAATTCAGTTGGTGAGATCTGGGTTGACTGGGGCCACATATACTGAAAATGTATCCATTCACTACTGTAAGTCCTTTGGATAAAAGCGTCTGCTAAATGGCATATATTATTATTATTATATAATTTTTTACACCTGGTCTCTTCCAGACATTGTCATCCTGGTTGAGACCACTCCCATCAGGATGGAAATTCTTCACCATAGAATGAAGGTGGTCACTCAGATTGACTTTGTATTTATTGGCATTTACCTTTCTCTCTAAGGGGTTGAGTGGATGTAAAGCATGCAAGGAAAATGCACTCCACATGATAACAGAGCTACCAGGATCCCTTTACTCAAGTGTTTCCTTTATGGCAATTTTTTTTCCTTTGGCAGTTACCTGTATATTTACACACACATACATACACACACACACACACACACACACACATGCATGCATGCAACGCACACATTTTTAACATGTGTAGTCAGCCCAGACACATTTGAGATACTTTTTGTACAATTTAGTGAATAAATATATGTATATATATATATATATATATATATATATATATACGTATATATACTATTAATAAATAAATATAACTGCACAAGAAATGTGGGCAAATGTCAGAGATGAGCCACCACTGCGAGCAGCAGACATGTCAGCATTCATATTGACATTAAAACACCCACAGGGGACACACAGTCCGGAGGTAGGCGGAGGTGAATCACCAATGCCGCCCTAAACCTCCATTGTGCCAAGCGGTCAGGCCTGATTATGCTCGCACGGTAAGTGATGTAACCCTCTAACGAGGTGATGGAGCAGGAGGCTTTGTTTCCCGAGAGCGGACCCCCCTCATGAAAAGATCATATGCAGATGATCGGTAGCAGAGGCTTGTGAGAAGCGATGAGACAGCCAAGCTGTCGTGTCACATTAGACGCATGGTCGCCTCGTCTGCAAAATCAACATGATCAAAGGCTAACCTGAAAGGATGTACTGTAGATGTTTGGGAAACATTTAAGAGGATTGAAAAACTGAATAAATGCCTTGGTTTCCAGACATGAGGGTGGGAATTGGGAGGGCTAAAATTCCTATTTTAAAAAAGCACTTTTATCTTAAGCCACATGTAATTGTCTATATTATCAAGTTTTTTTAAATCTAGAATAGTATTCTTTAGATCCTAGATACCAAATATTTTCACGCATACATGGTGTTCATACACCTGGCACTGCTGTTAGGCTTCTGGGAAATACCAAATGAAAGCAAAGAAATTATGTTTTATTTTCTATACCCAAACACACTATATATATCCTATACAGTATATCTCACCAGGTACTTTCACATTCTCACAAGGCTTAAAATGACAGTAGCAGTATACATATTACTGCCACGTCTCAATAAAAACAGCTTTTATTATTAATTCCACTCATCTTATCTTGCCTGCGAAAACACCTTTATCTGAGCCACTTTCAGTGAGTTGCTTCACTTCTAACTGTCACTGCTTAAAGTCATGGAAACAACAAATATATATAAATGTAAAAACCACAGAGCAGCTAAAACTGGTGAAGTTAATCCCGGTGGTTGGTTAGAGAGGATATGATGTCTGAATCTAAAGAGTGTGGGCCTTCATGGTAATTTAAATGACAATTTAATGACCTCCTTGCGTGATGGATTCATAGAGCAAGCTGGTAACTTACATAATTACCACATGGCACGTTATATTTGAGAGACACTAATGGTGGAGACCGGTTACGTTCAGGGAAGATCTTTGACACTGCACTTGCAAAGTGCTATCATTTGATTTTAAGTGGAGGCACAGTTCAGAAAATGGATCTTATGGCATAGGTAATGGGACTTAATAGGCAGGAATACAGAGGGATAAAAGCCATAATGAAGCTGAATGATCGGGTAAAGACAGTTGGTTTTAAACACAACAAATGCTACTGAAAATATTGGGGCCGTGGGAACCACTTCTTAAATTCCACATAACAGATATACCTTATTCATGATTCATTGAGCTCTTGTGAGGCCTGAGATATGTATTTCTATTCCTATTCTGTGAATTTGTTTTCTGATAAAAAACTTAAGAAAGTTTCACCATTCAGCTGATCTAGGCTTGTAATTTTGCTTAATTTTCAACATAGGATTAAAGTGATCACTCAGAATGGCTTTGCATTTATTGGCATGTACCTTGCCCTCTAAGGAGCTGAGTGGACTTATGATGAACCATGCCAGGAAAATTCACCCCACACAATAACAGAGTGGCCAGAATCCTTAATTTACTGAAGTGTTTCCTTTATTTTGCCAGTTATGTGAATGTGTTTTCTGGAAAGAAAGTTTGAGCAGGCCACTAAGCCCATATAGGCTCTTAATTTTGCCTACAGTCTAGAGCGCATCCAACACTGTCTCAAGCCTGTCCTATTGCTCAAACTGATATTGCTAATTACAATGTAATGCAAGAAGGATTTTAGATGTGCCTTCCTTTGTTGTTGGTCTGCATTAACTATTTTGCCAAGCAGCAATTTCTGCTTAGGTTGAAATGTTTTTTCCAAATCTGCAAAATAGACCCTAATTATAACTATTTCATTTTTGCTGTCCACGATTGTCTGCTTTTCAAAAGAGATGGGGTGCTAACCCCAGTGTCTTGGATGAATTCCCACAAAAACTGTCTCTCTACATCTGGCCACCTAACCACCCCCTGCATCTGATTGGCTGCACAATCCCTGGCATTCCCTACCCACTTTGATTCCCCAGGTCATCACTGCCAAATAGAATAGGGCATCAATGTGCGCACAATAATAGGACAATTTTCAAGAGAGGCTCATTTCTTTTCTGGATGACCTGCATAATCGACTTGTGCCAGCGGAGGAGAGAGGGGCAGGAAACTCCCCTACCTTCGTTGTTGTGTGGGATAATGTGGCATTCCACCACTCTGCTGCAGTCACAGACTGGTTTGCTGCACATCCCAGGATGTTAGTACTATTCCTGCCTCCATACTCCCCCTTCCTAAACCCCATAGAGGAGTTTTTCTCTGTGTGGAGGTGGAAGGTGTATGACCACCATCCACATGACCAGATGTCCTTACTGGATGCCATGAATGCGGGGTGTGGAGACATTTCTCCTGAAGACTGCCAGGGTTGGATTAGACATTCCAAAAGATACTTTCCAAGATGCATCAATGTATCCAAAAGATACTTTCCAAGACATAAGATATGATGTTGATGAGAACTTGTGGCCAAATGCAGGAGAGAGGGAGAACTAGAACCCTCACAGTACTGTACAGTATGAGTGATTATACTATACATGTTGTAGTTTTTTGTGATTATTATTGCAGACCTGGAATTTCAGGAAATCGTTTTTTTTGTTTCAACTTTTTATTTTTCACAAGTAAATTACTACAGTATATGCAAAGATATAGAAAAAATAAAGGATATTGAAGAAAATTGCTGCATTTCTGATTCATTCTTGTTACATATACTTTAGTCCAGTCAATAAAGTGAAAAGGTGTTATTCTTATTTTATAATGAAATACTGATTTATTGGAAAAATCATTCAAACTTCAAAGATAAAGTCAAAGTTCAAAGTTCATCATTTATGTAATGCTCTGTGTTGTTAGTGTTTTTTAGGTCAGTGTGTTATGAGTGACAATGTATGCTTTCTGAGTGAGAATTGTTGCCAGTGTTCTGGTCGAATAACTTATTTTGAGACATGTATGAAGTGTTTTGGTGGTTTGAGTGAGTTTTGGAAGTGAGATTAACTGTTTGGCCAAGATGCATGTTGGTAATGCAGACTGTATGAAGAGTTTTGAAAAAGTGTCTTCAGTATTGGCCGATGCTTGTTAGCAATTGAAAAAAACTGTAATGCAAATTTTAGAATCCAGATATGTTGGATTTTATTAAAAATAATTATTAGGGGAATATAATAATTATGAATAGTATCAAATAATCTTTTTTTAGCATAAAATATAGCTCATTACCTGTATTGTTTATTTGATACAACCATTTTCGGTCATCTTTATCAAGGGTGTGAATCATTTTGGAGTTGACTGTATATATATCAGTGGTGGGCCGTCAGGGCCTGCAAGGCCTTCTCTGCTGGCCTAAAAAATATCTGAATCACAGACTGATGTTAATTATATTTTGTCCATGAATACTTATTAAATAATTCCAAATGGTCTGTTCGCTTCCTTTCATAGCTGTTCCCCTGGTTGCGCTGCATCCAGACTGTATTTTCATATTAAAGCATTTAACCAATCACATTACATCATAGTCAGACACTCTCTGACTATCCAATCAAAGGGTGTGAATACGCTGACGTTACCTAGGCCTTCTAGAAGGCCTTCGTGTCCCCAACTCAAAATCTGATTGGTTGAAGCAACAGTTTGATCAACACTTATTTTATGCTACAGGGCCTGCAGAACTGATTGTGAAGGCCTCCAGGCAGATTTCTTTGACCCTGGCAACAAATGATGGCTGAAATGTGATTGGTTAAATGCTTTAATATGAAAATACACGTCTGGATGCAGCGCAACCAGGGGAACAGCTATGAAAGGAAGCGAACAGACCATTTGGAATTATTTAATAAGTATTCATGGACAAAATATAATTAACATCAGTCTGTGATTCAGATATTTTTTAGGCCAGCAGAGAAGGCCTTGCAGGCCCTGACGGCCCACCACTGATATATATACAGTCAACTCCAAAATGATTATTAGCCGATGCTTGTTAGCAATTGAAAAAAACTGTAATGCAAATTTTAGAATCCAGATATGTTGGATTTTATTAAAAATAATTATTAGGGGAATATAATAATTATGAATAGTATCAAATAATCTTTTTTTAGCATAAAATATAGCTCATTACCTGTATTGTTTATTTGATACAACCATTTTCGGTCATCTTTATCAAGGGTGTGAATCATTTTGGAGTTGACTGTATATATATCAGTGGTGGGCCGTCAGGGCCTGCAAGGCCTTCTCTGCTGGCTTAAAAAATATCTGAATCACAGACTGATGTTAATTATATTTTGTCCATGAATACTTATTAAATAATTCCAAATGGTCTGTTCGCTTCCTTTCATAGCTGTTCCCCTGGTTGCGCTGCATCCAGACGTGTATTTTCATATTAAAGCATTTAACCAATCACATTTCAGCCATCATTTGTTGCCAGGGTCAAAGAAATCTGCCTGGAGGCCTTCACAATCAGTTCTGCAGGCCCTGTAGCATAAAATAAGTGTTGATCAAACTGTTGCTTCAACCAATCAGATTTTGAGTTGGGGACACGAAGGCCTTCTAGAAGGCCTAGGTAACGTCAGCGTATTCACACCCTTTGATTGGATAGTCAGAGAGTGTCTGACTATGATGTAATGTGATTGGTTAAATGCTTTAATATGAAAATACAGTCTGGATGCAGCGCAACCAGGGGAACAGCTATGAAAGGAAGCGAACAGACCATTTGGAATTATTTAATAAGTATTCATGGACAAAATATAATTAACATCAGTCTGTGATTCAGACATTTGAGCGGACATTTTCAGCCCTAAAGCGAATTAAAACTTATGCCAGAAATACGACAGGGCAGGCTCGACTTTCAGCATTAGCTTCGATGGCGATAGAAAATGACTTCTTGATGGAACTGAAACACACAGATAATCTGTACGACAGAGTAATTGAACTCTTTTGAGGAAAGAAAGGAGGATGGATTTTGTGTACAAATAATAAGGATTTTTGGTGAGTAAAATGTTGCTATTTTCCTAAATAATATTGCAATTTTATGAGGTTATTATTATTTATGCTTTTTTATGTGTGTCGCAGCTGTAGCACCCCGGGTTTGTTTCTTCAGTAAAGGCATTTATTCTGGATACACGAGTTATCTATCTGCGATGCAACAGCAACGGGTGTCTGTTCGGTTTGTTTTTGCACTTTGTTTATTTATCTTTCTTCAGTCATGTTTCATGAGAGAGAATGACAGCGATAGAGACGAGAGAGAATGACAGCGATAGTTAGAAGCGTGAGATAATTAGTGATTAGTAGTGTTAGTAACTTAATCTAAATCCCTAATGTTAGTAGATTAGTTGGTTAGTACTATATACATCTAACTAATATATACAAAGTGTAATTAGAAAGTAAGGAAGTAAAACGAGATTAGAAACGAAGACGGAAAAACCGAAACATAGAATTTCCCGAAGTGCATGACAGAACGAGAATGAAACATGACTGAAGAAAGATAAATAAACAAAGTGCAAAAACAAACCGAACAGACACTCAAAACATAACAATAAGATGGCTTTTATAGCCATAAAATAGTTATTGAGGGGTGGATTGATTCAGACGGAGCACTACTGAAGGCCTAGGTGTGAAATGCACGGCCCGCCACTGATATATATATATATATATATATATATATATATATATATATATTGTAGCAAGAACAGGGGTGTGGGGTTTCCACTCAACCAAGTTAGATAATTAAACAACACACAAGACAGTCATTGAAAGTATAACTAGGTTTAAACACACAAAAAAGGGGAAGGGGAAATAAGGCAAAGTCCAAATCCGTAATCCGTTTCCATAGTCGTTGTTTGTTTCCAAGTTCTTTAAGGATAACAATTCCATAAGTCCAACAATTCCAGGTCATACACAAATCTAATAATCACAAAAACGATTTTACTCACCAATCCACCCTCCTTGCTTTTCCCAACGGTACTTAGCAACCAGTTAGTGGCAACGCCCCCTCTTTTATCCCCGAGAAATCAGCTGTCAGGGGTTCCCTGGTGTGTCTCCTTTCCTCCGGACCTCCATATAAGGTTTGGGGGTGGAGCCAGCACATCGTCACGTATCACCATTCCCCGCACCTCCCCCGGCCGTCGTGGCAGCAGCAAGGAGGCATGCCGAGGGGTGGTGATCAAGGGGCGGTACGTTGTGGCCCGCTGGCTCCACCCTCACACCTTAACAGGAAATCCGGGGTTGACGGAGCGCACCTGTTGCAACTTTCACCATAATACAGAGGAAATAAAAGGTGCACCTTTACCCCAAACAAACTGCAAAGTACTGGAAAGGGAAACACGTTGGTGAGTGGATGAAGAGAGAAAAGCATTGTATTGAATTGACTACTTGGCTTGATTTTGGACTGTTTTGATAACCCAGTTTGTGCACTGACTTTTGGATTGACTAAGGAACTGGATTGGCTTAACAACTTTGGACCACGGATAAAGACCACAAGAACGGATCACGGACTGAACTTGCCGGCTTTCCCCCTACCCCTTTTTGTATTTATTCCCCTAATAAAGTAACGTATCTTCCTATTTTATCGTTGTATGGTCATTTTATTATTGTTTATTGGCTGCGTTGTACCCCAACACCCCTGATCCTGCCACAATATATATACATAACTGTATACAGTATATGCATATATAAAGAAGCTAAGTCTTAGTTCCGTGCATATGAATAAAATGGAGAGTACTTGAAATGGATGGGTTGGTGCCTCAGAATGATTAAAGCAAACCGCCACCCACACGTTTGATTAAAGCGCCACTCTGGAATGCGAAAAAGAACAAATACAGAACACTGGCTCCTGGCTCTGCCGTGAACTTTCTGGCCTGTGTGAAGTGCCTATTCAGGCCGCCCCAGATCTGCGATCAGCCTTCTATTGTTTGTGGCCACTAACTGTATCTATAGCATGAGCTCACAGAAGAAGAATCTAGAGAGGGTCAGCTTGGGCTCCTCTGCCATGAATCTACTCTCTTCTGACTACAGTACCTCCCTTGTGCTCTCAACTTAAATCACAGCACTTCCTGTGCCACTCATCGGCAGGGTCCAGTGAGCTCAAATGAATGACGTTAAAACTTTATTGATAGCAGGGAGGAGGGCAGCATAATTGCCTAATAGTTACATAAAGGTTGGTGTCATTTCATTTATTTTTAGTATGGTTTTATGGGTTGTTTCTTTTGTGGAGCTAGCAAGTTATCATCAACATATTACATTTTTAGGACGGCTTTACTTCTTTCCATGGTTAATTATGGAGGTTTTAAATGTTGGTTTTGGGTTTACATAGTGTGTTTAAGTGGTAGTTGGGAAGTAGAGAACATAAATAATCTGAGGAAAGAAATAGGTTTATTCGCGTGTGCATTTCATCAAGCGTGTGTTGTTTTGTGTGTGCATTCAGACTGTGGGAGGTATTGTATGTGCTATATGTAGTGCACTCTCCCTTAATGAAGCACCCTGCAAAACTCATGACACCAAGTGCACTCTATGTCCAACATGTATATATGTACATGTTTATCCACAATCTTAGCTCAACACAGCCTGGTGTTTTATTAATGTACATTTCCCATATTAAGTCAGTGTTGAAAACAGGTGTATATTTGTCACGGAATGCTGTAATCAGAGCCTTTTGGTTTCACATGTGGGAGAGGGTGTCACCAGCAACTGCATGGAAATGGTGTAGGTTGTTCCAGGGAATGATTGCTTGTATTTGTTTGTTGGACACCTCTCTGCTAGCTGTTAGTTTCAGGGGAGACAAGCCCAACAGAAACCAAAAAATAAGGGGCTGGCGGACAGTGTAGCGGTCTAACGCACCCGTATTTGGCTGGTCCTGTACGAGTGCAAGCTGCCTATCAGGGACGCAGTTTGAAACTCGTCTCTGCCAGACCAGCCCTGGCTATGAGCCCCGATTTGAAGTGCATTTGGCTGTCCGCTCCTGAGGGAGGGGGGAGGGTGGTCGGCACAAACTCGCTGTGAAGCACATAAGAGTGTCTCCAAAAAGGGGGTCGTCTAGAAGGCGGTGTATCATTACCGGCCTCTGAGAATAGCTTTCCCTGTTAGAGACGGTCGGCGAGTTTGTGGGGGAGGGTTAATAAAAACAAAATAGAGGGCATAATTGGCTTCCAAACTGGGGAGAAAAACGGGGAAAAATTCTAAAACATAAATTAATTAAATAAAAAATATTTGCTGAAAGCAACCTCACACATGTTTGCCATCCGTTAAATCCGTGTGCTACATACAAGATTTGACTGTGATGTATGTAGCCAATCCATAAGGAGTCCACCATTTTGAAAATAACTTAATATGGCTGCTAGCTGATGCTTTTAAAAAAAATACAGGAAGTCCATTTAGACACATTTTTATTTATTCAGGCACATTATATCCTAGTGCTCTCTTCATTTAGACTGAGGGGGATTTTTCCCCATTCCTTTCATTTTATCTGGAAACAATTTCCTGAAAAGACGGCCAGCAAATTCACATTTGAATATTTTATATCATGCATGTAGAGTGGCCATGAATTAATGCATGTAAAACATGTTGGGGAATGGATTTTTCCCCTAGCATGCTTGGGGTGAGCTATGACAATGCTCTGGTTTTCACCATGTTTAATAGCTTGAGACATTCATGAAAGGCCACAAGGAATTTTTTTCTTCTCCATTTTATGAATTCCACTTGTTACATTCAATTTCATATGCTAATTATGAGTTACATTTTTTGCATTGACTGTATGTGAAAGGGATGTGGTTAGTTACGATTTACATTTGAAAGAACGCATGCTGCCTTGATCTTTGCTTATTGAAGGAACTGGCCTCCCTTAATTTACGGGGGTTATTAAAGGTTGTTAAAAAGTAGAAAAAGAAAACATTTACTCCAGCTTGAGCATGCATATACTTTCATCTACTTACATCTTCCGTGGAAGCCATTGATCTGGGCCTCATTCACTACACTAAAGCTCATAAGTATCACCTTTGAGGCTAAAAACATTATTTTTTTATCTGCAAGCCAGAGGCTGTTATATAGGTTCTGAGAGCGATTTCTCCGTGATTATTTACGAAATTGAGAGGTATGGCGTAATGACGTACATTTCGTAATGACACGCACTGCAGTGTAACTGTCTTGGAATCCTTGCTCTTTTGTTGTCACTTTTGTAAGCCACTCTGGATAAAAGTGTCTGCTAAATGCCTAAATGTAAATTTATTTAAATGTATGGCAAATACTGGGTAATGATTACATTTTGTTCAGTTTGGCCAAATGCTGTGGAATTAGCCGATCACTGTGGACTGTTAAGAGTACCTCATGTCCTTCACAATTTCATGTTACAGTGTTCAATATGTTCTGTGTGCCTATTTTGTTAAGTATATTATCTTGTATCAAGTCATTTGATGTAGAACCATTGGCATGGGGGGGGCATCATTCAAATCATAAAGAAAGTTGAAAAGGGAATGTTCTATATCTGCAAAAAAATGTATGGGGACAAATATGACTAATATGACCTGACGTCCCCCATCCCCACTCGTTATGCCTATGATGCAGGCCTTGTTTGATGTCATCACAAGTTTTCATCTGCTTAACCCATCTACTTGACTGACCATTGGCTTTAAATGGCCTCTTTTTGAATACAGTAGAAAACAAAAATGCGCGAGTATGAATTCCATGAGCCCCCAAAACATTCTTGATTCCTAATAAGCAACTTCAACTAGTCTTAAGCAACTAGTCGTTCAGTTGCTCATTTTTAAACTAGGCTTTGGATGTCGATGATGCATGCGCTCCAGCGTACCAGCATATGCTAATTTCCCTCCACTGTGACGGGTGGGCTGTGATCACCCCTCGGCTTCTGGGCCCGTCACCCGATGTGCCTTCTGGATTTATTTTCTTTGAAGGCAGTCCTTCAAGGCATGGGCCAAAAAAGAAAGCATCACCTGTCTCTTCCCTTTCTATCAGATAGACATTTTATCACAAGGGTTTCCAAGAGTTACTAATGTGTTTTTTTAATGGAATCCATTTTAATGGATGGATTTGTTCCTCTAAAAGACTCATTTGGTCTGGATTCTAAATCACTTAATATACATGAGCAATGAGATAGATATGTGCTTTGCATTAATCGGAATATTTCAATATCTTAACAGCGCAGTATGATGAAATGCAAGAATATTGGCTTGTTTGCATTCAATTAAATTTATACGCTGGCACATTCATTTGGTTTAAACTGGTAATGCCAATACTTCTCTGTTGCTCAACAGATAATTGTAAAATTATATGGGAAATTGTGAAAGGCTTAATCCTTAATCCTTCAGTAAATCTTGCCCAAATATGAAGATGTGTCAGGATCAAGTTTAGCAAAATATGTAATAATAATATGTAGAAAACATTATGAATGCTTCTGCATATTAAAATGATCATTAAGTTGTATTATACCAATATCTCTTGATATTTATATAGATAAATGAAATAAAATGAATGACATTTACAAAGGCAATCATTTACCGTAAAAAAAAGAATGCCTCATGTTTGTTTCCTTAAAAGAAAGGTCAATAGCAAAAAATCTATCATTTCCTAAACTGACAAATTAAGAGCCGGTATTTTATGGAAGTTCCATTTGCTCACATGGTGTTGTGTGTGCATGCGTGTGTGTTTGTTTTTGTGTGGTGATTCGGATTTAACCGATCCCATGTCATTTTCAACTGTGTCTCATCTCTGGGACCTCATGGGTCAGTGGGGTGCTTGTGAGCTTGAGGAGATGACATTAGTGAAACATGGTCACGCTGTGCATTTCCCATGCGGCAGAAGGGGTCAAACACAAATCCTTGCTGCGGTGAGGGGAGAGGACAAGACAAGTTGGAAATATACGTGCAGGCTCACATACACACACACACACACACATACAAATGCACACAAACACATACACTCACGCACACATGTGCACACGCACACACACACAAACACCACAAACATACACACACACATGTTTGTGCACACACACATGCACAAACACACGCATGCAAACAAGTGCACACATACACACACACAAGCACACACATACACACACATGCAAAAACACACACACACACACACACACACACACACACACACAAACACACACACACAGTGATGTGTGGGTCAACTAGAAACCTGTGGGACTCACGGGTTTATCTTTGGGTCAGGTGGGGAATTGAGTTAGAAAATATTCAGTTTTTTGTAGTTTTTTCTGAATGCTTAAACACTAACAGTGATTCTTGAAGCACTATCTCTGAAACCATTAACACTTGTAGCCAATGCATTTACCAAGTGTGCCAAACTGAATGCACATTCTCTGCTTTACACTCAGTTTGTAACACACTTTTTGCAAAACTGTAAACACAAACCACTGCTTTGCAATTTATTAACACACTTCTAGCAAAACTGTAAACATTGGTCTCTACATTGCTACACTATTTTGCCAATTGCCTTTCCACATTGACACATGTGAAAACACCTTTAGATAATGAGTTCACTTACAAATCAGAGCTTGAGCACTATAAATAGGCCACAGGTAAACATTTGGTTTGGACAACAATGGAGGCCAATATTGGACAGAGAGTAAGAGGGGTGAGAACTAGAGGAGGACGAGGAGGTGAAGAAGTAAGAGGAGGAGGAGGAGAAGGAGAAGGAGAAGGAGAAGGAATAGATGAAGTAGGATGGGGAAGAAGAAGAGGAAGAGGAAGAGGAAGGGCAGTCAGGATCACAATAACTGATGAAATCAGAGTAACTGTGGTTGACCATGTTGTCAACCATTGGATGAGCATGAAGGAGGCTGGAGTTCTATTCTTTTTTTTCTAATACAAATGTTTTTGTTTTTTTCTACTGCGGTTTTGTTGTTTGAGGAGTGTTAGAACATTTTGAGGATAAAAAAAAAAGTTTTCCCCTTATTTGTATTGATAGTGTGTTATGTTCGGAATACACATCCATACTTTACACATTTAGATACCTGTGTGTAAAGCAAAAGCCACAAGTGTTTTTCATTTATACTATCAGTGCGTAGTTGGTGCTTCGTGTGCTTATTCAAATTATGGTTTGCGTATACTCTATTGATGCAAAAAAAACAATTTTTTAAAAGAGTTTGAAGAGTTTTGCAAGAATTGTTTGCTATTGCAAGAGATGTATAATGTTTTTCTGGTTTGGTGTAAGGTTTTGTGATTAGTGTGTAGAGTTTAGCAAAAATAGCCTATAGTTTGAAAAAGATAGTGCCTAAGCAATCATAAAAAACTGTAATTTAGTAAGATCGGGTTGATTGGATGCGGTTTTAAACATTGAGCAAATGGAAAACTAGTTTACAAAATGTATAAATATTTTTGAAAAATCCCTCTTGTGAAATGAATATGCAAAATGGAGCTTTCAAATTCATGAACAACATTTCCAACATTTTGATTCAAATTGGTATCCATAGTTCAAGCAGTAGCCTTTGCACGATAGTGGTGTAAATTAGCAGGGCAAACAATAATTTGTAACGTGATAACGATAGCAAAATGACTACAGCTGAGTTGGAATCTATCAGAGCAAAACTGTGAAACAGTGATTTGAAAATAAAGAGTGGACAGGGACAAAAGAGTCGTGTATGGGAGAAATTCGCCAACCTTGTCAAAGATACTTAAGAAAGTACTGTTTACGTAATTTGCAAGTATGATATGTATTACTGTAATGACCGTTTCTGAGACACATTGTACAGTGCATTTTTTAAATGCGGGGTCGGGTCAGGTGCTGTTTCTTTTTTTTACGGTATCACATCAGGCTGGGCTGGTGCAGGTAAAAAAATCTGACCCATTCATCACTAACACACCCACACTCGCACTCGTGCACAAAAATACATACACATGCACCCCCATTCAAACAAATGCACACAAACACCCTTTGGCTTCAAAAGCAATGGATGTACTTGAAAGTACATATTTACCATATTTATGCATATGTACAAATAAACAAACAAGTATGCACGTGCACACACCCACACATACACACAGACGCATGCACATTCTCTCTCCATACACACACACATGCATATGCACACATACACACACACACACACACACACATGCAGTATGTGTGTCCCTTATACATCCACTGTCTATGCAAGAGTGATGTCAAGGTGAGAACAAATATGAGCCGTGGAATATGAGGTGTAACAGCACCTTCAAATTACTGTCTCTGCGATTAAACCTATAATCAGCAATTTAAGGAAGCGACTGAACGCAGCTTCGTTTTTTATTTATTCTTCATTTTCACTTTTATTGTGTATACTTTAAGTGCTGTGCTGCTTTTTTCCCCAGCACCTTCTCTCCCATGGTCTCCTTTTCCCTCCAATCAGTCATGTGGGCATATGCCGGAAGGGGATTACCCCAGGGACAATATCTGTCGGGATCCGTGATCACAGTGCTCACAATGTTGTCCTGCACTCCAGCCAACGCCCCCCTCTCAAACCCGTCTTCAAACAACTACAGATGGTATAGATGCCGTCCGGTTCATAAGCAAATCATATAACGTGGGTTTCCATGGCGGCAGAGGGAATTGAGAAGAATGTTTGTTTATAGGGGATTAAAGCAGGCCAAGCCAAAACTCAATGGAGGTATTTGAAATTGAAAAAAAATAAACCCTCACTGAATGGATTACCAGTCATTGGGAGGCTAATTCAAACCGAGAGTCTTGGTGAACACTTGAGTGCTGCCAAAACATATTGGACGGTCAAATACCAAGGAGTGAGCAAGCATCAATTACCACACAATTATAATTAACTTTGTGTGTCATATTGCGCACGCTACAAAGTGATAATGATTGTCAGATTGTTTCTCAAGAACACCAAGATGTTCCCTAATTAGATTTGATAGGTGTAGTGAAGAGAATCGCAGCTGGATTTTTTGGAGGGGAAAAAAAAACTTCTGGAGGAATGCAAACCACATAGCCTAGTTGGAAATACCACGGATAAAAGGTTTCAAGGTTTATTTTACAAGTGAAGAGAAATTCATTTTTTAAAGAGGGGGGAAGGAGGAGGGGGAAAAAGTCCCTCTGTCTGCATGTGTCAGACTGCCTGATAATGCACTTCAGTGTATGAGTCAGTCCGTGATGTTCTTTACAGAAGACAACCTGAGGTCATGGAGCACAAGCAGGGCAACGGTAAGTCAGAAATTAATAAGGCTCAGGGAGGCAGCTTTTCTCTTTGGCCTTTTCATACCATGCGGGGGGAAAAGAGAAGAAACAGCTGCTCATTTTCAATTGGCTAGAGAATTTATATATATAAAAAAAAGTTAATGCAAGCCTGGATCGAGGAGAAAATCTAAATTTTATGTTAGGATAATGGCGTGAGAAGTGACAAGCGCCATTAATTTTGCCACTTGGTTTAAAAATCTTAATGATAATTTTGTTCATCCATAATAAAGGTATAATATAACTACTGTATATACTCTGTTATGATACCCTGTTCATATTTAATAGGTGAAACATCCTGAATATGCAAACAAAAAAATATATTACTTAAGTTAATGAAAAATGTTTCTCATATTAATGCTTGTTTACTTTTTTGTGATCCCCTAAAACTGGGAAGCTACAGCTCATCCCAGTGGTTGGCATGTCTAAGAGACTCCATCTGGCCTTCCTTGCATGGGTTACCACAAAATTTAAATACACTGGTTCTTACATGAAGTTCCATACCAGCCGGGCTTATTTTAAGCCAGAAAGGGTTCATGTTTCTTTTTGCCATTTATAAGGTTTGGCAACTTGAAGTGATACATCGAATTGTGACACAAGCCTACTGTATGCCAGAAATGCAAATTGGAAATGTTAATGACCCTTCAAATTCATGTGAAATTTCATCTGAGAAATGTCATATTTTAGTGGTAAATTATACATTAGCCCAATCAACCTGTCACTTTTAACGTCATTTCCCCCGTAATCCGAGACAGTGCAGGCAGCACGGATTGCACTTAATAATCAATGCCTCTCTTCTGTGGTCTTAATCTTGGGAGGAAAACGTGGATTTAAACAAGCCCAGTTGAGATCAAGGTAACGATTTGCTTTGGGAGCCCCCTGAATATTGCGGACCCCTGACAGCCTCTAAGCTGTTGAGAAACGGCAAATTGGTAAGCCTCTCTGCTGTAGCGTTGGTACTCCATTCAAACGGGTTGGGGGGGTGGGGGCAACGACACAACAGTAACCGCACTAAAACAACAAAGAAACAAGAAACAGCCTTACTGTGCTGAACCTGGGATACAATTCAACACACATTTCTTAATCCAGACTGTTATCAGGGGTGTATTGCAGTCAAGCCATTTACCTTGGAGTGGAAGTAAGGCTCTGTGTAGGGCGCAGTGTGTGTGTGCAGAGCTGCTCTTTGCACATGGCTGTCCGTGCCTGATTTTCTGTGCCTTCGGTTTGGTTTATCGCTGCATGCGCACAGCCTCAGATTTTGTAGCTATTTGACACGGATAACTGTTTTGTCAAGATATTTGAAGAATAGACATGTACACATTTTATATATGGAGGTCAGCAAGGGAGTTCCTTCAGGATATTGCTTACAAGGTTTTTCTCCCCCCATTTTCATTTAACCTTTGGTGGGTTTGATATAACAGGTGAATGTTCCATCGATTTTGCACAATAAGGGCAGTCGCTGACACAATGCGTTTTGTGGATCCATGACTAATTGGCTAAGTCGAGGACAGCCACGGCATCAATCACGAAATGTGGAACGCAGAATCCTCAAGGTTTTGATTCCGTTCCTCAAGGGCTTCATGTCTAACCGCTGATCCCCAGTGAATGCATGCCTTTCTGAAAGCGTTGCTGCGGTGTTGTAATAACTTCACTGGTGAAAGGTGGGTGTTGTTGGAATGTTATATGTCTAAGCCAGGTCACAACCTGTAGGTGTGAAATCTTTAAAAGCATATATATTTTCTGACTGTAACAGGAGAAAACTGTCTTTTAAAAAGGCTGTGTCCCTCTACCACTCAGTGAATGACACAGTGACTGAGTGTGCAGTTCCCGTAATAATGTCATTTTATCACTTGATGCACTAGAGGACAAAAAGGAAGCCAAGCAGAGCAGTCACAGCCAAAACAAACAGCATCTGTTCTGGGGTTTTTTCTGCTGCAGCAGTGTCCAGCCACATACACATTTTGTTTGAAATGACTTGGAATATAACTACAGAACATTGATTCAATTTCTCCCCCTTTTGAATACTGAAGTATGTTTGCCTTCATATGATATAGACCATATAAACAGACCGAGCAGCCTCCAGCTGCAGCAGATAAGATGTCAAACTGGAATTTCCCCAGGTGGCATGTCCAGGTAAAACCCCACGGTTCTGAATCAAAGACTGACCATGCCGGTGCTGACTGTGGCAGGGAGATACTCAGCACGATGCACTGGCCATAGCATTGCCCAGGGAGGGAGGGTTTCCGTCAGCACAATTTCCCCCATCTCACACTACAAAACGGACTCCTCCGTTTGTCTGTCTGACTGTGTTAGTGTGACCGCAACATCCAAATGTAGTTCACCATCACAATGACTGTGCAGCGCTCAGATGCAGAGTGAAAAGTAAAAAAAGAGATATATATTTTTTTACATTTTGTTTCAGATTTTTAGACTGCAGACTACCCAATTTGGTAGTCAATTACACCCTCTATTTATTTAGATTCACCCTCCCCACATGAGTCCGCCGCTTGTCTCTACGATGCAAGCTAATTCTCAGGGGGCAGCGAACTCCGCTTCCTTCGAGACGGAATTTGCCCACCCACGTTCTGGAAACTCCTTATGTGCTTCATATAAGATCCAACTCAGCTCACCCTCCCCCATCGCCCTGGGGTGGACAGTCAAATGCCGCCCCTGATCGGGGCTCATGACCAGGGCCAGTCTGGTAGAGACGGGTTTCGAACCACGTCCCTGATTGGCAGCGCACACTCGTATCCGACCAGCTGAAATACTGCGTTAGACTGCTACGCTATCCGCCACCCCAATTTGACAAGGGATGTTGCAGCAATAGGACAGTCCTACAAACAGGGTTTGGCATTCAAAACGGGCAAAAGTGAAGGATACACAAATTGTTTTTTTTTCTTTTTAAGTAAACTTCAATTTTCAATGACGTACAGACCCTCATAATGTATTTTTTATTTCTTTTTTGAAATAAACATGAGGGAAAAAAATACTCTCGCGCGCTCTCTCTCTCTTTTTTTCAATTACCCTGATCTGCAAAATTGAAAATAGCCATCCGTTGGGGAAAGGGTTTGTCGAGTCAGCCAATCACCTCTCTCGGTGTCATTAGAAGCGGAATCGCTGCCGGGAAGCTGAGGAAGGCAAAGCATGGCTCTCCTCTCGGTTACGGCCGTGATTTATCTGAGGGCTTGGGCTGGTGATGAAAAATTAGCGGAGAGCTGCTGGAATCATAAAGACACAGGGTGATTAATTATCTCAGAGGCCATTCGAATCGGAGGGGTCTCCAGAAATGCATGTTCGGCGGTTTGGCTGTCTTTCTGCCTATGCGAACACCGTCCTGAAGCGAGGTGTGCTAGAATCATTACGGCTCTCAAAAAAGAAACGAGACGATCCCAGAGCATGGAATATTTTACTGGAGCAATGAAGTCACACCCACAGAAAATCAGTTAAGCTAAACCAAATAGCAGTAGACTGACCTTTGGCCTCTAGACAAGAGTGCATGTGATGACACATGACCAGGTGCACACACTGTAATGCATCTGAAAGACCTGACATCTTGAAAGGTTCAACTGAATTTAGAGTGAAGCAGCCACAGTCAGTGCAAGAAGGATTCCCAAAGTGTGTTCTCTGCTATACCCAGAGCAGTAATGGAAAATTCCATTCACGATATTATGAAATGTAAGGTGAGTTATTGAATGAAGCTTATGTTGAGTTTTTATTTCAGTTCATGTTCCATTCCTAGACTGAATAATTTATGATTTTGCAGGTCTCTTCTGTTAGTCATCCCTGTATTGTTTATTGATATATGCTTTTTCCTCTAGTGACCATTCTAAAAGCCATTGCTGTGCAACAGTGATTTATATTCTATTCTGACACGCTGAACTCTCATCAGATCTCCAAATGCTTCACAGAGGAAGGAAGAAACTCATTAAGCACCACTCACACTTGCACATCATTATAGTACTGAGTGTGCCAGAATTCTCTGTGCCTCAGTTGAGGTAGTGAGGCAAGCCTTAATTTAGCAAATTATTATTAATCTATCTAGAGGACTTCTAAATAATATTTTACACTAGGGTAAATCCAATTGGAATAATTAATTTCAAAATTCAAAATGTGTGCACAGCAAGATAAGATCCTCTTCAACCTCCACATAACCCCCGCCACCCCCAAACCACACACACACACACACACACACACACACACACACACACACACACACACACACACACACACAAACACACACACATACATACACAGGCACCTGCATACCACACACAGACATGTAATCACGACATACATGCAGACAAGTGCGTACACATCAAACATCCACACACCCACACATAATGCACACACACACACACACACACACACACACACACACACACACACACACACACACACACACACACAGTCACACAACTGTCCCTTCCCACCTCCCCCCACCCATGTCAGTATTTTTCTGTAAATGGGGAAAGGAACATTTACAATGGGTTATCAGCAGAAACTGAGAGATGTTGGTTGAGGTGAGATCACAGAGTGAGCTTTAAGGTAGTTTAGTTCAAGCCCCAGGGCACTGTGATGGTCCTTCACTCTATCTTTCAGGCTGAATGCAATTCTTTCCACTTTAATGTGTCCCAGTGCCTCATTTGCTCATTCCCTCAAATTAAAATAATGGATCATTGCAGGGTGAGTGGAATTTGAAATTGGGCCAAGACAGTAGAACTCTACCCCTTCTCTTTCAAAGGGCCTTAATGGGACCTTTTAATGAACACAGGAAGTCAAGGTCTTTGTTTGATGTCTCATCTAACGGATGACTCTTTGTGCGGCACAGTGTCCTCATCACTTAACCAGAGCTTTGCTTTGTTTCTCTTGGCGTGTCGGAAAGAGCTTCCCTTCTCCTGGTCCAACATCACCAATTACAGTGGAAACCAAGCTAGACTCTATAAGGCTTAGCTTAAGTGACCTTACAGAATAATGTGACACGTCGGCATGGATACTGTTTAAAAATAAATAACCTCTCACAAATAACAATTTTATTGAAAAGATCCACACAATGGATATTTTTGCAATGGACAGGACATGTAATGCCGCACCCTGAAAACGGATTAATTGTGTACGACGTGACGATAACGTGAATTTTAAACCACTGCTAAAATGTATCAATTACATGCCGTTCCTTGATTTAGAATAGTTTTTGGAGCTGAACAGTGTTTGAATTTCTGTACCGAACAACGCCTGCTCCTGCTGAGCCACGGCCATTGTTCAGCCGATACCAGCATCGGCGCGGGGAAAACCGTGCACACGACCATCAACGACTGTCATTTCAGGGTTTCAGGGTTGAGACTGATTTTGAGACAAGCTGGTGGGCTTTCACATTCAATGTACGTCAAGATATCAAATGCACATTATCTCCTTCTCCTTTTGAAGGCCCTGCTCAGATCACTCTTTCCATTTTCTCTGGTGCCTAGGGCAGGGGTCTTCAAGTAAAATTCAAAGAGGTCCAGTTAGATAAAATGGCCTCAAGCCAAGGTCCGGTGGAACTTTTCTTAAATTTTGCGCCCCTTGGAATTTTGCGCCTGGTGCAATGATAAACCAGTGCCGTAAATGCTAGAAAAGCTGCGCGGGTTAAAATTGAAATGCTCCGTCAAAATGTAGTAATTCTCAATAATTTATCGGTTTTTGGACGCGGTCCGGATAGGACGGCTTCTGGGTCCGGACCCGGACCGCGGTCCGCCTGTTAGTGACCCCTGGCCTAGGGCATTTCATATTAACTTGGCCCGGTGGCACAGGACTGTCCGAACAAGCACTTCAGCATTGTTTTAAACAGCAAGCTACTGCAAGCTACTACTGGCTACGATTAAATTAGCCCTGATCTGTTATTATTCTCTGTTTGCTTTAGTAATAAGTATTCAGAAGCGCATGGTACAGATTGGGAGCAACAGTTTAAATATGCAGAGGTTTGGACCATTCAGTACAGAGATTCCTTTTCCATCAATATCCCCATTGGAAATATGACACTGTAATATATTTCACAGTGGAACAGGGGGCCTGAAAACTATTAACAATATCTCTGTCTATGTCATTGAAAAATGGAAGAATATCTCAGGAGACAGGAAAGTAAACCTAACTGGTGTAAACACCAAGCTGTACAACTATAATATGCGATATATTTTTGACATACAAACAATGTGGTCATGGCTATGTTTTAAATACACTTCCACTGCATTCTACATAATGTCAACCTACAGGTAACTACCAAAGGAAAAGGAAACACCAACATAAAGTGTCTTAATAGGGCATTGGGCCACCACGACCCGCCAGAACAGCTTCCGTAAGCCTTGGCTTAGATTCTGTCTGGAACTATATTAGGGGATGCAACTCTATTCTTCCACAAGAAATATCATCATTTTGAAACACTGTTTCAGACACTGCTCCAGAGTCTCCCATAAGTGTTGAATTGGGTTGAGATCTGGTGACTGAGATGGCAATGGTATATGGTGTACATTTGTTTTCATGCTCATCAAACCATTCAGTGAGCACTTGTGCCCTGTGCATGGGGCATTGTCATCCTGGTAGAAACCACTCCCAAGATAAATATGCTTCACCATAGGATGATGATGATCACAGAATGGCTTTGTATTTATTGCCATTTCACTTGCCCTCTAAGGGATTGAGTGGTCCTAAACCATGGCAAGAAAATGCACTCTACAGCATAACAGAGCCACCAGAACCCTTCATTTACTCAAGTGTTTCCTTTATTTTGTCAGCTACCTGTATAGAATTATTCCAATCTGATGGTCCGAAAGAAGTAATTGTGTGAGATCATTGGGCAAGAGCAACACCACGACACAGAAAAGTGCTGTAATGCCTGGCGATTAATGCTGTCCCAAGGGGATTTCAAGTGACTTCAGTTGTAATTCAATAATTAATTATTTTAATTATATAATAAAACCTCACTGGGTCTCCACAGCAGAACCTTCTACCAATTTTACAATTAGCCAAACAAATGACTTTGCAGGAAGACGCTAATGGAATGCAAATCCTGTCACCTAAAATCGTCTTTTTGAATTAAGGCTGTGTTAATCATTTCATGTCACAGTAATCTACATTTAGGTTACCTCACTCTGTTTATGGTCTTATTTCAAGAAATATATTGTATTTGATATACCTACGATCTATCCAGAACACACACATACACACATACACACAATATGTGTGACATGATTACTTCTATAAATATCCTGGCAACCATATTTATATGCTTACTTATTTGATCATTTCAAATCTGTTAGCAGGCAAATTTATTTGAATATTTTTGGGCCAGGATTATTCAGATTACTATACATATGGTAACATAATTGACCAATAATATTTCCTAGTATTGCAATAACTGAGTTACAACACAACATCAATTTGAACTTTTGTAACTTTATGTACAAATACCTTTTTTTTTTTTCATGTGCAATGCAGACAAATTTTTTTAATTTTTGATAGATAAGATACATTATTATTCATTCTTGCTGGTTGTGTCAAAGGTTCTTTGTGATTGCTGAAAACAAATCCTTCTAAATGCCTTTTCAATGCATGTTATGCAATGCAATGCAAATGCTTAAAATGTAAATGTAATCTTCTGAGATTCTACATTCGAAATGTCATAATGCAACCCTCAACTTATTTCATTAAATCTTAATAATGGAATTTTTTATTTCAATTTTGTTGATATTATCACATCGCATACTATTCAAATTAATCACATGTACGACACTATTCAAATTATGGCAATACACATTGATCCCATTTCCTTAGAACTGAATAAATCAATGAACGAATGAACATCTAGGGTGAATTGGGCTTGGCCTATGGCCATCCTATAGCGCTCTTAACTTTGTAATTTTCCCTGCTGTAGTCTCTCTTTTTACCTTGCAAGGCAAGCACAGTGCCTCCATGTGCAGTTCCATTTCAATATTATCTATTTTCGATTCATGCATTTCACAAGAGGCAGAAATACATCAAAGTGAGTTTTATTTTTATTTTTAAAGAAGTCTTTCTGGTTTCCCGAGGCCTGAATTTAAAATCATCACAAGTGAAGCTGCAAAGAGGCAATGGGGATACCAGCCAGTCAAATAAAGGTCAATTGTATAATAATTAGGACAAATTATCTCTGCTGCTGTGTGACAATTAACTCCTAGGAATATTTAAATGCACAGAAAATAAATATGTTATTTATTATTTACTGCATAACTGTTGATTAGCATTTTTTGAGTGTATAAATAAGAATGTCCATCGAATGAGCTTTACATGCTCTGCGATTTGAGAGTACGTTTGAGCACTGCAGAGATAATTTTCTACAGCTGGTATCACTGGCTTGCAAAATGCACCTGCTGAAAATTGGAACAGCATTTTGGTCAACTGGAGTAAAATACATAGTGGGCATCTAATTTGTTTCATTTGGTCATACTGAGCTAAATATAATCATCTTATGGAGAATGTGGGTGTTCATATCTTTTGCAAAAGTGACCCATCCTACCTCAGCTCTGGTGGAGGTAAGAGAACAGCATTAATTTTCACACAAAAAATGTTTTTTTTCAAGTAAATTAAAGTGTTGGCAGAATCTAAAAAAGCAGGGAAATTCAAGTAAGATTGCCAAGGTGTAATGACAACACTTTCCACCATACACCACTTTTGTCAGGTCTTCTGTTCGTGTTCCCCGTAAGTAGGTGTTTTCGTTTCCAATGTTCATTACCAGATTGTCTCGTCATTGGATTCAATCAACATTTGTCCTTAGTTTTATTTATTTTTAAAATTTGTTTCTGATTTTATCCAATTTTTCTCCCAATTTGGTAGCCAATTAGACCCGCTATTTTTACGTCAATCCCCCCCTAGTAATGTGAGTTCGCTGCCGTAGTCCTGCGACCGGTAGTGACGACGCGAAGTGACGCCTCTTACGAGACGGCACCCGCAGGCCGTCGACCGTAACCCGGTACTACAGGGCCACTCGCAGCGAACGTCACGTCGGCTCCCCTCCCCCTCCCTGGGGCGGACAGCCAATCGCCGCCCCCTGGTGGCACTCCCGGCCAGAGCCGACACTTGGCGAGACGGGGAATTGAACCCCGGTCTCCGTGGCCAGCGTCGGACGTTGTAACCACTGGACCACGTGGGAGGCCTTGTCCTTAGTTTTGACTCATGTCGTGATTACATATAAATGCAAATGTTTATTCTTTTCTTTGCAAACATGGTTAGGGGAGTTCATTGGTCAACAAAATAAACTAGCCAAACTGTTTGTAAAAAAAAATTAAGTGGCCTTAATACCTGTGTAGTTACTCTGTACCTACTCTGTACTGTTGTGCGGGACCCCTTCCTGTGTATGCAGAGGCGGTTCCCTCCGGACGGCAGCCTTGAAAGCCATCACGTGGGAGCTGGTGCAGGTGGGGAGTCGGATGGGGTTACCGAGGGGAATTTTAACGGACCAAGGCACTCCCTTTGTTTCCAAGGTGATGGCGGATGTGTGTCGCCTGCTGTGGATCAAGAACCTCCGCACCTCCGGGTATCACCCCCAAATGGACAGGCTGGTCGAACGCTTCAACCAGATGCTGAAGCGCATGCTGAGGGTGATTTCTGATGGCTGCCACTCTTTGCTATCCTGGAGGTTCCCCAAGCCTCCACAGGTTTGTGCCTACTCAAGCTCCTCTACGGGCAGCGACCACGCGGACTTCTTGACCTCATGAAGGAGGATTGGGAGGAGCAACCTGCCCCACACCGCAGCCTAATTGAGCATGTCGAAGCTATGGTAACATTGCTGCCAGGTGAGTGTGAACTGCTGTTGGTTCCCACCTCAGAAAACCCAGAAGTCTGGGGTGAGCATGAAAAAGAAAATAACTAATCTTCTTAAAGTTAACCCCTGAACGGAAATATGTGAACACTTGAAACAATCTTTCTACTCATTCACAATCATCCATTTTAACGATACCAAATTAATCTTTATTTTGTGTATGGGTAAACTGCAAGTGGGTACAAATAAACATAAATCCACATAAATATCAGCAGTGCTCCATTTATCATTGACCCATGTTTTGGACAATACCTTGAGTGGGAAGTTCCTTGTGTTGAATCACATGTTAGTTACAACTCTATAATTGTTACACAATTATATTTATATGTGTGTACTTATGTAGGTACAGTAAAACTACACTGGTATTAGGGCCACAATGTAAAAACAACTAACAATTGCAATTCAATGTTAATGACAAATGTTCATTGAAACCAGGCCTGTGCACGTGTGTGTGTGTGTGTGTGTGTGTGTGTGTGTGTGTGTGTGTGTGTGTGTGTGTGTGTGTGTGTGTGTGTGTGTGCATGTGTTTGTGAGTGTGTCTGTGTGTCTCCCTGGTATGTGAGTATGTGTGTGTGTGTGTGTGTGTGTGTGTGTGTGTGTGTGTGTGCATGTTTGTATGTGTGTGTGTGTGTGTGTGTGTGTGTGTGTGTGTGTGTGTGTGTGTGTGTGTGAAGGAAAGTCCTCAGTATGTCACCTCAGTTCCCCCTGTGCTCCTGCTGGAGCCTGCTGTCAGGGGCACAGTACTGATGAAAGCCAGAAGCATCAGGTGTGCGGCTGAATTGAGGCACAGTGTCCAGATGGTCAGGTACATCTCTGTAGGGGGTTCTGAGATCCCATTTGTGCGCAGGCCGGTTGGAGAGACGAGGCAGCGGTCACACCTCTTGGCCAGTCTGCCGCACCACAGTGGGGGTTTTCCGAGCGACAGTGGTGATGAATCTCGAGGCCCGGGTCTGTGTGAATAAATTAACTGCACTCCAAAACTAAGCGCCAGATTGACGCTCTGAATTGGATTTCGATTGACTGCGTAAATTTCAACTTCGTGCACCTGCCCAACATAAAGTCCACGCTGTGTTGCATGTTGACTTCATTCCTATGTGTATGGTGAGATGTTTAAAGTGTTATGCTGTATGTATGTAACCCATGAATGTAAAACAGTCTGGCAACAAACTGTGTAAGACTGCTGGTTTAATGTTATAATTCTTTTATGACTTAATAGACTTCAAAAGAGCTGGGCGTATTAAATCTAGCAACAAAGAGTTAACACAATTGCAATCAACCACTCTGCCTTTGAAGCTATTACAAACCTAGAATTGAGGGCAAAAAGGCTAACAAAAAAAATCTGTTTGTAAGAAAAAAAGATGGCCCTCTAACAGATTAGTTTTAATGTGGGTGAAAAGTCATTTAACATCATCCAGCAAGCATGAAAATCTGTTTCATACCATTGATGATTGCAACTATGGGCCCAGACCGCCATGAAATACAGTTCCGTGTTTTTTATTAAATCAAGACTTTTACCAATTCGATTTACTTTCAGAGAAAGGCAGTAGAGGATACAATAGGGATTATTGCATGTGTCTGGAACCCAGGAACAGCAGATCTGTGTGTTCCTTTTAATCCCTTGACGAAGAACAGGTCTGTGTTGAGACTTTGGATATTTATGTGAAGCACCACTTCCTGGAAAACCTCTCCTGCCACAGACCAGGGATATGACTTGAAAAAGTTTTGTCATGCCCTGGAGCAAAAAAACCAACAACCAAAAAAGCTGAGATCTACTAAGTTGGAAGTCTTTGTAGCATTTCTTTGAGTCTTTCTTTCTAGTCTTTTATAATACAACAAAACATAAAAACAAAAAAAACTGAAGGTTAACCTACCTACTTTGCTGACATTATTGAAGCTAACAAGGACAAACCAAAAACATCTCTTTGACATGATCACTTGACTCATTCAGACTATTCAGACTCACTCATTCAGACTCTTGACTCAAAACCATTCTTGTCGATATCCCACACATTTACAAGTATTTATTTTTCATTCATTTCTTTATTCAAAGAACAATAATGAGATCATAAAGAAAAAATATGCAGTAACATTTTTAAATTCAACACATACAGTATGCTAGACAACACCACTCACTCTACCGGGCCTGGACAATGCCTTTCTTTTCTGTCTGAAATTGCTTTGAAAAAGTCCTGAGCCAAATCTTTTGCTTATTTGAGTCCTTTTGATGTATATAAAGAATTCCTCTCAGACCCTCACCAAGTCGTAGTGTAGAAGCTGATTTGTGAGAAAATGTGTGCCCTCTGACCAATCTATCTATACTGGTTTCTGTACTGGTTCTCTTTAAGTACAGCTTTTGTAAATACAGATCCTCAAAGTCCTATAGATCAGAGATCCCAAACTCAGGACCATAAAGAGCTGTGTATATGCAGGTTTTCATTCTAACCAATAACTTCTGCCTTAATTGGTTCTACTCATCCAGCCATATGCTTGTATACCTCTGTGCCTTTCCAAGTTAAAGCACAGAATATAGGCAACAATTGTTATTTAGATAACAAAAAGAACTGATCCCACTTTATATGCATTGTGTGCAAACCAACAGGATCATTTAGCAAATAATGGAACTAATTATCTAATCAAAACCAGAGGCTGGAGTAAAAACCAGCATACACATGGCCCTCGAGGCCACTGCTCTAGATGAATTAAAAACTGTCAAGTTGGTTTAGCGGGGGATACACTCTTTTGGTTCAGACATACTGTATCTATAGCACATATTCAATTTCCTGCAGATTGAAGAGAGGTACCCACTGGTCTCTCAAGTGAAATATGAAGTCCCACAAGGTTCTGTTATGGGGTGTGTGCTCTTTAATCTATACATGTCACTCCTTGGAAACCTTATTCAGAAAGATGGTGTCGGTTTCCACTGTCATCCTGATGATACGCAGCTTTGTGTCTCAATAAAATCCTGAGAAAGCTGCACCACTGGAAAGACTAATAGCATGCCTTAGTGACATTAAAAAATTCATGACTACAAATTTTCTCTTAGTAGTCTCTGACAAAACAGAAATTATCCTTCATGGTTTTAGACAGCTCTTTGATGTGATGACATGGTGAATGGCTTTTCTTTTACCCTCAAAAAAAAAAAGAGTTGAGTGACCTTAGTGTCACATTACACTCTGATCTCTCTCTGGCAGCTCATGCAAAAACATATCCAGTGTAACTTTTTTTTAAAGTAAAAACTGAGATGATTCCTGTCGCTCAAGGATACAGAAACCCATCCATGCCTTGGCCTGCTCACAGCTGGATTATTACAATGCCTTACTGTCTGACATCACAAACTATGCTTTGGCCACTCTAGACATAGTCCAGAACAATGCTGTAAGAAACTTGACATAAACAAACAAAGAAAAAAAGACTGATCAAAAAAAAGACTGACTTCAAATCTAAAATGTACAAATCATTAAATGGGCTGGTCCTCTGAATGAACTTCCCATATTATAAATCTGATCAGCAGACTTCAAAATTCTGTTCCTGGCATACAAATCATTAAATGGGCTAGATCCGTCATACCTGAATGAACTTATTACTCCATATTATTCTGTATAATCCTGATATAGCCTTACAGCCTATGGCAGCTGGCTACTTGTTCATCCACAAAATGTAAAAAGTTTGAACAGGAGGCAGAGGAATTTGGCTACTGGGTCCCATAATCATGGAAAGACATATCTCACCGTGTGCAGTATTTAAATCCAGATTAAGAATCCATTTTGGCAGCCTTCATGGTAAAAACCCTGCACTCAATAGTGTGCATTGCTTTATCCATAACTTTGCTGCTATAGTTTAGACACTGCAGATGTTCCTTTATGTCACCTTGGTGTGAGCTGAATTACAGTACTCTAAAGCTGTCATATGACTACAACCAACCACTTACAATGTTGGCTGTCACATGATTACTATCAACCACTGACAACACAAGGGACCACAGGCCCATATTTATTCTGTGCTTGTTTCCTCTTACAGCTAGATGCCATTGAGATCCAACATCTACTTTATTACCACCTTTACTGCAGATCTACACAAGTTAATTGAACTCCTACCATGGCTGTTTTCCCCTTTCTCAGCACTTAAAAGCTGCCAATACTGTGAATTATCTGCCTCTGTTACAACAGAAAACAAGTCTGTTTTCAAGTTATCACAATTCTATAATCTACCAAAGTAGGCCAAGTAGATTTGCTCTCAAACTTTGCTTTTGTTTGCCGTTAGAAGACATTTTCCACTTTCTGTTTTTTGGTTCTGACAAAGGCAACCGAGATTGACAAAATTCTTATCACACTAAGATGTTCTTTTTTTGCCATTATTATTTATTATATTTTTATACCATCCCCATTTGAACACAGACACATTTCTTCTGGAACGGATCAAACCATTGTGCCATTTAATCAGATGTCTGAAATGTAATTTTTTTTTTTAAACATGACATTTTCGAAATGCATGCACCAGTATGACTGCTATGTAATACATTTATAATACAGTTGGTATTCTTACACCTTTCCTGATTGGCAATATGGCAAGAATAATTTTTTATTTGACATACCTGAGAAAATAGAAGTAAACAGTCCCCTTGTTTTAGACTAAATAGTGATTAAACACAGATTTATACCTAACTTTAAGATCTCATGATTCTGTGAAAGGAAATGAACCACAGCCACATATGAATCAACATGTTTGCATAGCTGGGGGCTTGTTTCTGCTATCTCTGGTCTTTGGCCTGTTAGCTTGTCACAGATAGACAGCCACTGTGCCCTACAGCTATCCATGTGAGTGAATGCTTCAGAAGAGGATAATTGAAAGGGAGTAGATGGTAAAAGTGACCTAGTAGCCAGCTTTAAAAAAAAAATGTTTTTACATAGACAATGCTACAATCATGCCATAGTATAATTGACCGAACACTGATCCGTGACAGTCTTGCCTTTTTTTTTTTTTTTTCGTGCAGACCAAAGTTGTGTTGGTTTCAAAGAGAGTTGAGTCTTACACTTGACAAGACAAACATGACATAAAAATGAGAAGTCATTCAATGCCCAGCTGTCAAAGCTAAATTCTGCAAAAAAAAAAGTATTAAGTGGAAACATAGAAGAATGCCAGAGATTGAATTTCCTAGTTTCCATCCCAGTTCTGCTGTGTGAAAATTTGAATGCTCTACCGGCACAGCTTCCTGTTTTCATTTGCATCTGAAATGACATTCTTAATATTCAATGGCCAATGAGCAGGCAGAAAATCATTTAAAGCCTATCCTAATGGCTCCATGTTGCAGTGCTTATGCATCCTGCCCCTCCCTTTTCTCACCAGCAGCTAAACTCTGCTTGACAGGGACTATTTATAAATAATTTCATGATGACCAAAGTCCTTAGCACTATACATTGCACCCGAGTTACATGTGTACCTACACTACATCCATGCTGTGGCAAATAACTTACTATAGTGTATGTTTAGTAGTATTTGCATTAATACTATCAATGATTGCATAATCATAATCCTATAATCATCATTTAGTGACAATGCCCAACTGGGGTTTTATAGACATCCATATCAGTTTAAAACTCACACAAATGTAAAACAAATTACAACCAATGCAATGTACTCCAAAGGCAATACGGGTTTATTTGTCTGAGCTAGGTCAGCAGTAGCTGGCCAAATACATTCTGATTGGTGGATTTTTTTGTAGCATAATCCAAAGCCCGGTGGCTGTATTTCATTATCATTTGTTTCCAGATTCAGTCCTCAGTTTCTGGATAGAAAATAACAGACGTTACTTAGACATAGAGAACAGTGTGTTTCCGTCAAGATGGAACTGAGATAAAAAGCTTCCCTATAACAACCTGGTATATAACAGTGAGCCAATATTTCAGTCTCTCTCAGGTCATAAAGTTTCAGCTTAACTTCCTGCATTATTCACAATGATGTGCAAGTGGCCTAGGATTGTTGCATTGAGCAGTTTCCAAGTCAATGCTGTTGCTTGCATGTAAACAATGTCCCCATATTCAAGTGCTACAAGAGATGCTACAGGGTGTGCTTGTTCCTTTCTAGTGGCTAAAGAAAACAACATACATGTTTGGCTTTTATTTTTTAAGATTTGAGAGCAGTTTCAGACGTGGTTTACAATGAAATCTTTACAAGGCACAGCACTGGCAACACGCCACATTGCTCAGCTCTTCTCTGTTGTCCAGTGACTCTCACTGACCTATATTTTCCAGCACAATTTTTACCCTGATTACCCCATTTGTGTTAGTAAACTCGTTCTATAGCTGAAACTTCATTTCAGGGGAGCTCTCCCCTGATGGCTGCCTTTTATTTTCACTCCGCAGTCCTTTAACTGAGCTCGCACAGTTGTTGCTTGGGAGGAGCATGCTTCATGTGCAGCTTGTGCAGGCAGACTGCAGGTGCCCGATTGACCAGATGGGGTGTGCAATGAGACACGGTCACCCTGCTATTTGAATCAATCTCTCCCTGGGTGACAGGACAGCAAATTATAATCTGCCCTGCGGGGATGCCAAGCACAGCCCACTGGCACAGCTTGGATTCGATACCAGACCGTGGGGCCTATCCACATGCTGGAACAGTGTATAGAACAAGCCACCTGACAGCCCATATATAGCCCTATTCAAGCAATATGGATACAGTCGGCGGGGAGATCTACGATTTAATACGCTAACACTGTGTGGAAAATTCCATTCCACTGAGAACTAGGCAGCATGTGTATCCTGTAAAAATCTATTTCATACCAATGAACCCAACACAGTGTTGTATAGATATTGCGGACAATACTGCAGTGGAATGATTGAGGTCATCCATTGGTGTTGCAGTGAAAAGACATGGTGTATGATATTAGAAGTCGTAGAGCGGATGTCTTTTCACAAAGCTGTTCAGTGGTCTGCTGATCAGTGTTCTCCACTCAACCCCCCCAAAAACTCCTGATTCTAACAGATAGCTGGCTCCCACCGTTTTCCTAGATCGCTACTGTTTCCCCTTACACTTAGTCAAGCAGCCTGCTATCCCAATGGCTCTTTTTGAAGAACTACTCAAATTACACCATGGAAGAGCCAAGGAGGGTGGGTTGGAATTGATCCATTTTCAACAAAATTAACTGCCCGTATTATCTCCGGATCCCCCCGGTATTTATTTATTCACTGTGAGGCAGACAGGAGGACGGTGCTTCGGTCCGAGCCACAGGTCCAAGTGGGTGACGGAGCTTATTTCAATAGCTCAAGAGCTTGCATCCATCTTCTAAGGTGCATCAAAGGTCACAGGCTGCATAGTTAATGTCTAGTTTACATTTTATGTAGATAAGCACATTATTCTCCCTGACACCCACTGTGGGGGAGGAGGCTGGATCGGAGGCAGCACACAGGCTCCTTCCACACTGAGGTGTGGTCCCCATGTGCAAACATAGCATGCCTTTTCGCAAACATGCCCCTTTGACAAATTTTGACCCTCCCAAATGAAACTTGGATCTGCACTTCCTTAAACACGAGTCAGAACAAGGAGGTGTGCTCCCCACATGCTATGCTATGGTTAGTATATGCATTTCTAAATGGATGTCCTGACTTCCAAATCAAATCAAATTCCAATAGTTTATGGTGTATGATTATTTACCATACACCTAAATCTTGTAATATATTATGAGACAGCATGCACATACAGATGACAACCGAAATAAAAGAAACACTTCAGTAAATGAAGGGTTCTGGCGGCTCTGTGATGGTGTGGGATGCATTTTCCTGGCATGGTTTAGGTCCACTCAACCCCATGGAGGGCAAGGTAAACTCCAATAAAAACAAAGCCATTCTGAGTGATTACCTTCATCCTATGATGAAGCATTTTTTTAATTAAAAAAAAAATATATTTATCTTTTTTTCCCCGTTTTCCTCCCAATTTGGTGGCCAGTTGTACCCTCTATTTCTTCAATTCACCCTCCCCCACAAGCCCACCGCCCATCACTACGGGACAAGCCAATTCCCGGAGGCTGGCAATGATCCGCCTCCTCCGAGACAGAGCTCGTCTGCTTGTCTTACAGGGACACTCTCTGCGCTTCTCGGCGAGCTTGTGCTGGCTCTCCCTCCTCCCTCCCCTGGGACAGACAGCCAATCACCACCCCCAAGCAGGGCTCCCGGCCAGAGCTAGTTGGCACAGCCGGGGATCGAACCCCCAGCCACAGTGGGCAACCTGCACTCTGGGTGAGTGGTTTTACCGTTACACCACCCGAGGCCCACTTTGATGAAGAATTTCTATCCGGCATGGGAGTGGTCTCTTCCAGGATAGCAATACCCCCATCTACAGGGCACAAATGGCCACTGAATGGTTTGATGAGCATGAAAACAATGCAAACCATATGTCATGACCATCTCAGTCACCAGATTTCAACCCAATTGAACACTTATGGGAGATGCTAGAGTGGAGCCTGAGATAGCGTTTTCCACAACTATCGACAAAACACCAAATATTGGAATTTCTTGTGGAAGGATGGTGTTGCATCCCTCCAACAGAGTTGCCAAGGCATATTGAAGATGTTATGGTGGTTCCTGGTGGCCCAACATTCTATTAATAACCTTTATATTGGTGTTTCCTTATTTTGGTTACATGTATATGCACATAACAGGCACATTTATAATGCTATGTACATTGCACAAGCATTTGAATAAAGGTGGGCTAATTCTAGAGTACAGCATTGGAACAGTGAATGCATTTAATTCAGCAGAAGTTGGAAGTAGTCCAGTCCTCAGAAGGAATGAGAGCAGTTTTCTAGTCTTCTTATTGTCATGCTTGTGCATTTTAGTGAAGGAACGTGCTAGACTATTCTGCGGAATTAAGATATAGCCCTTTAGGGGATACTCCATAATTGGGTGAAACAAGAATATGCATTAATTTTCTTCTCTGCATTTCAAGACCAAAAATATATATAAAGTCTGTTTTTTATTTCTAATTAGTTGAGAAAAGGCTTTAGAGTTTTATTGGGTTTTTTAAATATTATAGAGTATTTTGTGTTGATCAGTGGCAAGAAATCCCAATTAAATCCATTTTGATTCCATGAAGTAAAAAAAGAAACATTCCAAAGGGGTGAATACTTTTATACCCACAGTATATGTTTAAACATTTCTATGAGACAACCTGAGAAGCAGAGAGTGTTATGGTCCATTAAAAGAAAAAAAAGAGGAGAGTGGTTTCTGAAGCTTTTGTGTGGGGAAAATAATATATAGGCAATGCCTAGAGATTACATAATGTGTGGGCAAACTTCAGCTGCATGAGAGGGTTTTAGAATAGTTATTATATTCATACACCCCTTGATGGTGTGTCCAGCTACAGCAGTGATGCTGACTGCAGTGATGCACCCCATGGTCCAGAATTGAATCCTGAGAGTGCTCTATGGGGTGACGCACAATTAGCCACAGCATAACTTAGTGAGCAGAGGTTTCAATCAGCAGGGTTTCCCCTGATTCATTGTGCAAGAGCACCTCCTCTGGTCAATCAGGCACCTGCAGTCTGCCTTTGCCAGCTGTGCAAGAGGTGTACTCACACAACACAATGAGTGCACATCTCAGCCGCTGGATCGCAGAGTGAAAATAAGTGGTGGCTGGCAGATTTCCCTTTAGAGGTCACATGAGCTGATCTGTTTCTCTCCAGAATTGGACCATCAGAGGACATTGTAGCAGTGAAACGGGACAACATGTGCTACTGGGCATTCCAAAATTGGAGATAAGGGGAAAAAATAAATAAAATAAACATAGTGAACAGAACAGCCACAGCCAGTACAGTATATATCATGCTCTCCTGCTGAATAGAACAGTTTTGAAGAATTTTCCATTTAGAAAGTAACATGAGTTGCACATGGAGCAACCAGAATGTCACGTATCTGGGAAACATAATTAGATCCTGTATCCCAGGATTCAGGGGTGTATCCTAATCCTGTTAGGGAGAGTATTACCAATGGGGGATGCTAGAGGAGGTGCACTGAACATCTGTATGGGAGAATGGGTCTGGCTCAGCTCTTGCATGTATGTCGCTGTAGGGCATTGTAAATATCCCCTCTCTACATGCTTCACTTTGCCATGAGCCTCTGTGAAGCAGATAGAGGGGAGACATTTCCACTGCACTGTGGCAAACTGCATTACATTTCTTCATTTACATTGGGGGATTTCTGTGTCACAGTCAGTTTTAAAAGCTAATTCTTAATTAGCTTATTTAAGTTAAGAATGCCTTCCAAATTAGGCCTGGATTTATTTTCATCTTTTTTTCCATTGAGGTAGTTGTTGTAATTGTTGTTGTCTGTTTCCTCTTTGATAACAAATTTGCATCTTGTTCTGATCTCAGTTTTCTGGAACATGGCTGGATTATTTAAGGAGGCGTACAAAAATAACTACAAATATTTCACCACATTAGTGGACTATTCCACTATTCCAGTGTGAGAACAACCAAAGAATGTTTTTCACATCCCCAATGGAGGATATTTTTGGACTGTGATTGTAGTATTACCCAAATTAAGATACCTTCCATGGTCTGCATCCAAAAACACACTGTGATAAGTGCTCCCACAAGCCACCATGTGACATGACACTCAGTGAACCCAATCTGACTCCGCCAAAACAAGCCAACCTGTAGTTGTACAACATCTCATTACAAAGTCATAGTTGATGGGAGAATGCTGTGTAAAAATTCAGAAAAGGATTCCTTTTTAGTCTGCATGTGAAACATGCCAAGACAACTTTCTTTGTCAGGATTACTTATTGTAATTGTGGTTGTGGTTTCCTAATGAAAAATGTAACCATCTCCTACAGCTTTGAAGCTACAGATGCTAAATTTGGTCAAACCATTGTAGGCTACTATATCCTACTTGAGTTGCTTCATGTGGTTTTGATGAAAAACTTTGTACTTTGATTTATGAAGGCTGAAAAACCTAATTTTCACCAGAGAGTAACATGGTGGAATGTTCCGCATGCACTCAGTATTCCATTCACTGACTGTTAACCAAGCTGGCACTTGGTTTTGAAAAGTATCCTCTGTTCTTTGGCTAATTTAGCTTAAAGCTTAAAGATGCTTCATAGGTAACACTGGCTAACTGGATATTTGGAATACACTGCCGTGGTTAGTTGCTTTAACCTGACGCTACCAGAAAAAAAGAAGAAAAAATGTCACTTAACATTAACAATTTCTTGCTATAAACACATTGCTAACATTACATGCCTATGATAGCCAACATTAGTTGGTTATGCTAGTTATGTTTATTTTGTTAGCACCTAGCAAAAATCCCCTTTTGATCAGCTGAACCGTTAATAATATTAGTTAACCTCTTCCCAGGTATCTATGTCTGTGCAAATCTGTATTGTTAATGTATCATGTCACAGACACTTGCTTTTAAGAGTGTATGACACGTCTGCTTAGATCATGACTGGAAATCGGCAATACTTTGTGCATTTTGGAGGCATTAAAGGACTTGTGGAGAGCAACATCAAAAAAATAAAAACAGTTGGTTGTTAGTTAACGCTAGCTAGCTAGCTATCCAATCAAGGGTAGCAATAAAATTATCTGTATTAGGTCCCAGATAGCACAGGCGTCAGTCCACAAAGTATTTCACAAATCAGCATTACAGAGTTCTGCTACTAGCGTATAGGCACAATTGTTGGTGAATTGTCCTGCCACTATTGGACTGCAGTAGTGCCGATTTGCTCACGGCTGTGGTCCAATAGGAGCACGCTTGCCGGGATATTATTCTTTTTCTCACTATGAATTCTGACAACAATGTTTCTGGCCATTAGTCAGCAAGTATCAAACCAAATGCCTGCTTATAAAACCCCAGAATAAATGAAAAGAAGCGCGATGTATGACATGTTGATCTCAATCTCTTTTATTCCTGAACTAACGTTCTGTTGCTAATGAAAAATATAACTCACTACTGTTTGCTTTTGAAATGTTCATGTGTAGTGAGTTAGGACTGTTGTGAGGCACTTTGTCAAGAATATGCAGTCTTTGTCATGCATATAAACAAAAATAAAGCATGACTGCCTGCCAATCACAATCAATTATTTATCCAAGCCTTGGTATACTATATATTGTATAAATATCAGCTGCAACTATAGTCTAGAGAACTTAGTGTCATGCAGTGTGCTACATGAAATTAGCTATTCACATGTAGACAAAACATTTTGAACCCATTTAGTTTTCCTTTTGTTCTACTGGGCATTGCAAGTAGTATCATATCCTTTTGAAATACGTGTTTGTGTTCATAGTTTATCATGACCTTGAAAGCTCTGAAGAGAACTAATTAACCTATTGTGGCATCACAAGGGTCAGCCAGGGGAAGTGGCTGTCTGTCCCTTTAACTGTTGTGATCCACTAGAGCCATAGGAACTACAGCTCCCAGCAGGCTGCAGTCTCACACCTGGCCACCAGCTGAATTTAATCACACAATTGGGACTGCTGGCAGCAATTTAACTCAAGTTGTGGACTGAATAAAAGGACTGATTGTGCCACATAGAGGAGGGACAGAGTTTGGAGGGCTGCAAGCACCATGCACTGGTTTATCGACATTTGAGTTATGGTTGTGTTTTTTAGAAGATTCTTGACTTGAAAATTATTGATGAAGACTTTATTTTGTATTTTGGATAATTAATTCATTCAAATGTGTGTTTTTTGGGGGAATCCTGCCTCCTCTCTCCTTTCTTTGACTACCTACACCCTCTGAATAAGTACTGTGTGTCACCAACACCCAGTGACACTACACTATAAAGCATGAATTAGTCAATCCTTTATTATTAATGTTTTATCAGATAGGCTACACATTTTACAGAATAGTGCTGTTTATATGTTGAAAAAATAATGTATTGGAGTTACTTAAAGTACTTAAAGAGAAAACCATTTGCATTGACTTGAGTTGTTTCCACTATTCTTAACTTTAAGTAATTGTACTTAAATAGGTTTACATGTATGCTCCCAATTAAATTTAGTCAACTTTTAACAGCTATGAAAAGTAATTAAATGTATTTTTCAATTGTGATTATAACATCAATTCAAATTCATGATTTCAATTTATGCTATCTCTGTATTTATGTTGTCTCTGATAACAACTGGAGACCATTGATTCATTTCAAATCAGAATAAAACAAGTCTCACAGTTATAACCAGTACAGTACAGTACTGAATTACTTAAAACCATAAAACTGAACAACATCTTTCCTATAATGCCCCAGTGGTGAACTTAAAAAAACACTACCCCTAGACCAGAGTCTGGTCAATTTAAGCAGTTGAAGTCAAAACTTCATAATAAGATTGCATGCAATTACATTTTTTTTAGTGGCCTGTCCCACCTCACTCAGTATTTCTGACTTGCTTGATGCATTTATTTATTAAGTTGAACGTGTATGCATCCAAGTTATTTTTGGCAAGAACTAATGCCCCAAACAGCACAAATCTGATTTAAGTCAACATGAAACCTTGAGTACTATGAGCTTCATCTAATTTTTTTTCAGTTCATGCTACTTTTTCCAAGGACACATCTACTGTATTAACACCATAATAATTATATAAATAATTTTGAGATTCAAAAATAGATTTTCAGTTGTCTGCCTGCATGCAGTAAGAAGCTGGAGTTTGGTACCCTAAATGAAATACAAATGCTGCACAGTAATGCAATGATCTGCACATTACCTATTACATTTTTGTTGAAAAACCAAGAGTTATATTTTTCTGAGAACTGTTTGAAATTGTGCTGCGCTTTGAATTATCTGTAAATTATCTCGTGATGAGATGTATTATCTGAGAACAGCCCCGAGACCAGATATACAGAAGACATATCAGTAAGGTCCAGTATTTTCTTATGTGGGAGTAATTATAGATTATCCCTGTGGTTGTTTTCAGTATGAATTTAAAATTACCTTGGTGGTTCTGCAGTTGTGTGACAGTCGTATTTGATGAGGGAGCAGTGCCAAGGCGATAAGCGCAATCGAATCTGGAGCATAATCATCACTCGAAGATGGATGCAAGCTCTTAACTAGTAATGCAAAACTGTGTAAAACTGTAGGGGGGGTAGGAACGCAGAGTTGACAGAGGAATATAATCATTATCTTATTTTCCTTTAAACAAGGGGACAGATTAATCATTAGATACAAAGCCCAGAAGAGAAGAGCTTTTAAAGGGAGACAAAACGTCTGATTAGCAAACACATTCGTAGCATGTTCCCCCTTGGCCAGGCAAAGCTGATAAATGGATATAGTGTTGTTGAACATGTAAATATTGAAGGGAAAAAATTGCAGTGATAATGCGATGCACTAGCTCAAAAGCTGCAGTTCAACAAAATGGGTAACAAAAAAAAGACAGGAATTCATTAGAGATAGAGCAACTCATTGTCTCTCATGGCTATAAGTCATTTTTAGTTGTCCTCTAGGGGGGATGGAAACATTCTAGCCCCCAGCAAATCCCCCCCACCAATATAAAAAAACATAAAAGGCTATACACAGGACAGTATGCCTGCAAGACCACTACTGGGTGCCTAGATCTGCGGGTTTGCCATTCCAAACCAGTTACTCTTTAAAAAAGGGGGGAGACAGCAAACCTGTATCAGTTGATCAATGTCATTTTCAGCCTCCCATGAGCAAATGGAGAGGCTATATTTAGCAGATCTGCTACAATGCATGTATTTCTAATAGGGCCAGAAACAGAAAGAAAAAAAGAAGAAGACCAAAACAGCACTGGATCCAGTCTGCTCAGAAAAAGGGCTTTGTGACTCCACATTAAGTGTATTAGGATCATCCATTGATCCATTTTGATGTCGTGTCTTTTTTCAAGCTCAAGCTGTTTCTCAGTAAAGTTTTTTAGAACCATTAATCCTGAGAGAAGCAAGTTCTCGGCCTTTCTACCACTGATTTGACCCAAGAACAGGCTTAGAAACAAAGAGCTGAGAAATGGTAAGTTCAATTTTTAGCACGCAGGATTGGATGCAGAGAACGTCAAGTTATTGATATGTTTTTAATTGTTTCTATTTCTGCCTCGTGTTGTCTAAATGTACCCAGGACTCCCTGGAAAGCAGTATTATTACTGAGTGGACTATCCTGGTGAAATAAAGTTGAACTGGAACTATTCCTACCCTGGATGACCCAAACAGTCAAATATGGACACTTTCGCTGTCTCTACATTCTTACTATTGACGTCCCACAGCCACCCCTTTGACACATCGATCTGTGCCAGAGATACTGTTGGAGCAACACCAAAACCTCTCATTTCTGGCTGGAGTGCACATCGAATTGGATCCCCAAAAGGCAGTAATAATTCCTGTTTTCAAGACTTGGGTCTTAAAAGGCTCTGTTGAGAACCTGCTCATGTCGAGTCTGGCCCATTTGTTTAATCACTGTTTTACCTCCACTTACCTGCAAACCTTTTGTTGCAGATTAGTGCATTTATACAGAAATCCATAGAGGATTTCAAATACATGTTCAACGGGCTTTCAGTGGCTATAACTGTAGCAGCATTGCTGATGCCAAAGGGGGATGAAAATCCCAAATAGGGGCTGAACCATCCCCCTCCCCCCCAACACACACACACACAAATATCAAATTTTTCAACCCATCTGTTGTCTATGCAGTCCCAAGGTCTCTCTGAGATAAATCTATGATGTATTGGAATTTATTCCACTGCTGTGGCCACCCTTACTTTACAATGCCTGGACATTTGATACAAGGCAGACACAAGGGTCTATATATCCCACTATAATAAGACTCAGGTATGAGCTTCTGTAATCTCTGAGTGCAGCACAATCTGTGTCTGTGTGTAAGTCTTAGAGAGAAGAATGTTGCAGTTGCTGGAAAAAAATAAGGGAAAAAATAATAATGGCTGCTGGGTTTTCACAGTGGCCCACAGAAGAATACTGAAAAAAGAGGGTGCACTGCTTAACTCCATCCAAGGATGATTGCAAGACTATTCCAGGACAGAGGACAAATTGCATTTCCAGTCACCGACTGTCCTTGGAGGGCTCCTATGCCCCTGGCTCTGTTGTTCTTCGTTGGGACTTTCATGAACAGAAACATCAGGAATGGGGAAGCCCGGTGAGGGCAAATAAAAGATGGATCTGTTTGATACGTGCGTGGAGGCCCTTGGGTAAGGGAGGGTGGGAGGCTGTGATGTCTGGAGCCCCTCTGTAACCCAGACAGATGATAGTGGGAATCCGAGTTTGCCACTGAGCTGGCTTAAATGATGGCGAAGAGTGGCGATACGTGCCAGGGATGACCGTCTGGCTACTTGATACCAATGCGTGGTTAGATGGGCAGTCGGTGACTGGAGTTCTAAACTTTCATTTAAAATTCCATTATGGACTTCACCAACGCTCTCTGGCAGAACAGAAAGAAAAGTTTTTTGTTGTTGTTCAATTTCTGTTTGATGTCCATTAGAAAGCTGTCCTCTCTCACTGTGCATGAACAGACAGATCAGATAACACACACACACACACACACACACACACACAGACAGAAGTGGGATTGACCCTGCTAAAAGCATCCGGTGAATAAAGGTGGTCCAGAGAGAGCGATGAGGAAAGAGATTATTATGTGTATCTGATCTCCTGACGGCAGACAACTAATGAAATTACCATGAACCCAGAACAAAACAAATTAAGTCTCCCTCAATTACACTATATGCTTGAGAACGCCCATGGCAGTGGATTACTAAGTGAGAAAGCCCGCTCCAACTGCATGCTATCAAAGACAACCTTCAGTGGCAATTCACAGGCCTGAAGGTCATGAATGCCTTTGCCTTCTGGCATTTTACTATTAAGAAAAACATTAATAGCAAATAAATTGTTTTGATGAAGGACATTCCACACATTCTGAAAATACATTCCTCTTTGCTCTGATTTAATAATTTGGTGTTGTGGAGCTTTGCGGTGGGTCCTGTCATTGTACAATTAAAGAAGAGGCCAAAAGGAAAAATGCCTTTCTATTGGAGGTGGGAATATTGTTTTGAAAAAAAAAATGGTTTGAAGGTCTTGATTATGATGGCAACAGGGATTTTTTAATTAAAATATATTCTGTTGTGTGGCACAAAGAATGAGAATCACCTTCAATTTTCTGTTCCAGTTAATCCATTTGGTGTAACTGCTTTTCAAAGATAATGGTCCTTTCTCATCTGACAATATCACACATAAGCAAACAGGATTTCAACCTAAAAATGTGCTTTCTTTTAAGAATGGAATTGCATTTTCCACTGCTTGAAGCCTTGTCAAGCTTGAAGCCAGTAAGTTTAAAAAGCAGTGGTCATACTCAAATATATTTGTGTTGCTGTTGAAAGAAAACAGAGAGTGCCTACACTGACTAATATAATTAGACTATCAAACACATCATTCTTCAAACTGTGTAAGAAAATAAATACATAAATAAATGTATTCCCTCATAAAAGGATCCAGACACACTGATGTGTTAGAAACAAAAACAAAACAAACAAAAAAAAAACAATCCAGAAACAGTCACTAGCTCCAAAATTAGCATTTTATTCGGATTGTTGGGGTCAAAGATGTATAATTTGTATTCTGGTACATAATATTATCCGCAAAGCTTCTGACAAAAACCTTTCCAGTCTTAAAGCTGTTTCAGTTATTAGTGCCTCTAGAGTCAGAACAACCCCTTTTTTGGTACGAATTCAAACAGTTGTGCTGATATGATACCCCTCTCTCGCTCTCTCGTTCTCTCTTTTACAAAAAGGCTCTCTCTTACCTTCTACACATCACATGTCATCCAGTTGTGTAAGTGTATATTTTCTTTTGTAAATAAATTTTGGAAATACCTTTTTTTATAATGAAAAGATAAAAACATGCAAAAAACTTTAAATTGTAGTCCAAATTATACATATACAATTTCTGCACTTTTTGCACTTCTTCATAGACTACGCCAAAAAACATTATGTACACACATTTTTTTTACAGTGAAGTAAAAATCAAAGTTCCAGAGGATGACTAAGGCAAATAAAGTGTACATGGATTAGAACAAAATCAAATGTTTTTGTAAAATACTATACCACTCCAGAGAAACAAAACTTATTCCGCTACAAAATGATGGTTTATGACTCCCTTTATTTGCAACCAGCTGCATAAGTTTTTAGTGAAAAAAAGAAAAGAAATAAAAGTCTAGCGCACTGTACATTGCTGTTTTCAGGTGTTTCTGCCCATCCAAGCTAACAAAGATACCTCCATCATTTTTATTTTTCTAATTCACTTAAATAATAGTTTTTTTAAACAAACAGCAGTATGGTGTAACCAAATTAAAAGCATGTAGAAGCATACATATTTTAACATACTTTCTTAATTTTGAAATCACTCCAAAAGTCAGTACCATTAAAGCCTTGAACATAAAACTAATTATTCAGATCCAAAAATGTACAAAAAGGCACATATAATCCCAGTGCTTCTGTACTGTGAAATTCAAGTGTAACTGAGCGCGCTTAACATCAACGACCCAAATGGTGTCAATTTACCAATGTTCCCACTGAGTTGCAATCGGTTACAACCTATGCCAAAGCCTTCAACAAGCATAAATGCTAGTGGACTACATCATTAAGCCTATTTTTGTTTTTGCTGTTGTCATTGTCGGTGGTGGTGGTGGTCTTGTGGTCGTTGGCTTGTTCTCTCTCTTCGGGAATATCGTTTTTTAGAAGCTGTCCTTGTCCCATAAAAAAAAGTGCCACTCCGATGTATTTTTTACACTCGTGTCCCCCCCGACCTCCCCACCCCACCCCACCCCACCCCATCCCAACCCCAACCCCCCTCCCCACGTTAGTCGTCACTCCCGCCGTACATGTCCGCAAGCTTCTTAAACCTTGGCCCCCAATCGTTGAGGTAATCGTAGTCCTGGTCCCCTCCGCTGCTGGACGAGTTGAGCGAACTCAAGGAGCCGGCAGTGGAGCCGCTGCCCTCGTAGTCGAACACCAGCAGCGAGTCGTAGGGTGGAGCTGTCGGGTCGTTGTCAGCGGCCTTAAGTCCCTACACAGAAAGTATTACAAAGAAAAAAAGAAGAAGAAAAAGAGAGGAAAAGATTAAGGACACTCCATTGACAGATGCTGTCTGTCCCGTGGATGACTTCAGCAGGTTATTAAATCTTCTGTGTAGCCACCCCCACCCTCTGAACAAATTTCATGAGCCTCTTCTTTCATTAAATAAAAAAACGAACACCCCCACCTTGCATATCACAACAAAGTCACTGATTTTAACACCATTTCTAATCCACCGCAGGAATGGGCTGTAAGCGCTGTGCTTTTGGCTGTGCATTGTATCCCATTGCATCCCTGTACACTTATCCCCGATTGGCTGGAAATAAGACGTCCTCTGTAGCCATTCCTTACATTTGACTCTGTGCATCCGCAATGCAAACAAACAATGAAGCGCAGAAAAACTGATCAAATCAGGGATGAAATAAACAATTATATATATATATATACACACACACACACACACATACACACACATATGTACGTATATATACATATATATATACACACACACACATATGACAAATTGCACCAACTGCAGGAATACTCAAAACCCTCAACTACCACTGTCTTCATTTTCTTCACTCCCCCCCCCCTTCTTCTTCGGTTGGCTGTTTTTGCACAGGCATCACAGAAGAGCCTTGGGGATAGAAAGAAATGTTCTGCTGACCTACACTGAACGCTGGCTGGGTTGTTATGTGGAGTGGATCACTGTCTGTCGCCCCAGCCTCAACTGCATGCTGAAGAGGCTCGGCTTCCACTGGCCCCCTCGCGGCCCACAGCGCCAGAGGAAACGCCCACTCTGCCGCCATGAGCCGGGGAGAGAGGAAGAGCGCCAAGCCACGGCCCCTGGACACCCTGGCGCAGTAAACTTTTGCACCCAGCAGCACCGCTGGAATCAATGCAAGGAGCGAGGCACTTCGCTGAATGTAGATGTCGAGAAGCACTTATATACTTTTTCGCGTTGGGCGCTGCTGCACCGGCGTAGGTAAGGGTCCACACGCTTAATTGCATTCTCACTGTCATTCACAATGGCGTGATGAGCTCCTTCAGATGGTTATTGATTTTCATGAGGTGCAGGACAACTCATAATAGATATCTGAAGCAAAGGCAGATTTATGAAATATGGCTTGGTATAATATCTGGTCAGAGCTATGCATAGTGCGTCTAAGGTCCCATTTACACTTTTCTTTTTATGAAATATAAATTAGATTTATTGATGAATCCGATTGTGGTCTAAACACAAGAAATGGATTGCATTTGTCCAAATCCGATTTGAAACTCATCTGGAGGTAGTCTGGGTATCGGATCTGAACGCAAACGTTCCAGCATGTGTCTTCTCCGGTCACCAACATTCTTCGGACAAATAGCGTACCATAATTAGCACGCAGGAGTTGCGAGACACCTTGTTGCTGAGCTGGTCGTCAGGCCGGATGGAACACTGAGCGCAACAACTAGGAGAAATGCGATCCCAATATAATCGCAATGGAATCAGATGTCCACATATATCGGATATGCACAAATACAATTTGTCAGATTTATCTGATTTGAGTGTAAACGGGGCCTAAGAGCACAATGTGCATGAACCTTCCATTTTTGCTACACCTGTGCTAACACCACGCCTGTTTAGCCTAGCGAATGCCAAACTCATCACCAGTTGAGCCTGGAAGTTGAATAACAAAGTAAAAATAAAACAAAAACAAAACAAAAAATGTTTCCAAAGTCATTCATTGAGTGTAATTTGGATTATCTAGGCCTACTTAAAAAAAAAAAAATCAAAAAGGAAAACGGTCTCTCTGTGGTTTGAAATTATTTTCCTATTGCTAACCCTCATTAAATGTTCACTCTAGGCTGCTGTGCTAATGCCTTCATCTGCAACGTGACCGACGAATCATTCATTATAATTCAAGCAATCATTGCTCCTGTGGTTGACTTGTCCATTATTAAATACGGTTCAGGATCGCTCCACTGGTCACACAAAGGCCCTCTGCCTTACATTTGTGTTTAAGTTAACTTCGGAGAGTACGCGAAACAAAGCAAAGCTTCAATCAACACAGCACTGACTTCCGTCAGTGGGCTCAATGTTTAATACAAGCCTCTGTGATAACAGTGTTACCGTGGCATTTGGCCCCGCTGCGATTAAGTCCGGTACCGGTCACGTCGCTCGTTATAATTAAAAACAAGGAAAGGCTTACAGTACACCAAACAATGGAGCTTGTGTAACTCGGTACAAAGACAGCCTAAATAATTAAACGTTCCTTTATATGGTCTCAAATTGTCAATAAATGATGGAAGGCAGGAAGGAACCATAAACGTGAATGAATGAGAATAAGAGACTGGAACTGCAAACACAACTGCAATGATTTCTATGCTGAGACATACTATTACTACTACTAATACAACTACTACTACTATACTAATGCTACTACTATTGTTACCAGGCGCACAACTAGGAATTCATTATTATTATTATATTATTCGTGCCACTCATCTGGAAAATGTAAAAATATAATTCTGTAAGGGGTGGACTAGTCAGAACATATATTTGGGCCCTTTTTTGATTTTTGAGGAAGCTCATTTCCTACTATGACCTCTGACAGGTGAAATAACCAGATTCCATTTCAAATACCTGTATTTTTCAGTATTCATATTTTCACTAAAATTTTTCTGCTTTACACGTGTTAGCGAGGCTGCTCTGATGGGTGCACTTTCACTTTCCCATCTGTTCCTCAGTTTTGATTTGGTAACAGTTCGCTAGTTTTCTCTGTAATGCCGTTTTCACCCCGTGGTGAAAACAACAGCATCGGCATGCATTGATGGAAAAGGAACGGTTACATTTTTCCTCAACGAGACACAATGAATGCCTGAAGAAGGATTTGCAGAAACACATCAGAGCAGAGCAGAAACACATCAAACACAACTGTTTGTTAGAATTCGCCATGTAGTAAAGGCATTTTATTATTTTCTAATGACAGAAGAGTGCCTTGGATTTTTCTTCTTAGTTAGGGTACAGTGAATATCCAATAATGTGTACAAATAATAGGCTATAGCTAAAAATCTACAGTGAATTGGGCAACACGCATTTAATAACACTTGCCGAGCCTTTACGGCTACACTAATATTACATAGTCTCAAATTATACAAAAGCAAATCCCATTAATTAAGTTCATATTCCAGATAAATGTGTTTATATTAAGTTGACTTAGTCCTTATTAACGTCATATACCTAGCCAGATAGATTTGCTCTCATTTCTCCCATGAGCTGGATGCAATGGGGAAAGCGGCCATCCTATCATGAGCAGGTACATGTCTTGTCATTTTAGCTGCTAGCCTGTTGTTTTCAATCATTCACATCTTACTAGAGAAACGTCATTCTCTGCCTGTGATTCTGGGTCAAAGTCAATGCAAGGAGCAATCGGGGGGGCTACAGCCCAGTTAGCCCAACAGTCGATTCGCGCCTGACAATTACTACTACTACTACCAGTACCACTACCACCAATACCGATTGTACTGATATTAATAATAATAAAAATAATAATATTAATAATATTTGTATTCTGTCTAAAAGCTTCTTGCTTATCTCTTGACTCAGCACCATGAACACTGTTTGCAGTGCAAACATCAGATGTGGGTGTTGCGAGAACATGATGTCCCTTTGGAAGAACTATTCTGGCAGAATAATCCAGCCTTGTTTGGTAACCCAGTGCATTTTTAGGAGGTGAAATTCTTCGGCGTGTAAGAGACGGACACCATCCAGATTTCAGAAATCCTAAGCCTTAAAGACAGAGCTGGTGTCAGCTCTACCAAACTGGATGCATTCCTTCAATTCATTTTCAAAACCAGCTGGATTGTCATCATATCCAAATCCAAAGAATCTGACGTTATAAAAATTCAGTAGTCGCAGTAGATAAAGAAACTCTAAATATCACCTGCTATGAAAGGTGTCCGTTTTATCCTTCTGCTTTAAACTTGTACTGCTATTCAAGCATGTGTTGTCTAATACAATATGTAATTGCCTTATGCATCTTGTAAATAAATTCAAATAAATCATAAAATCTAAAAAGGTTGCCATAACAATTCCGTAGGTGACACTATGCTTGAATTAAATGATAACTCTATTTCATTTAGCTAAATACAATTCTGTTTCAACTACAACCAGTCCAAACTTTCCCAATGGCACACTTAATCATATTCAAATTGGAGTTGACCACACATTTGAAATGTAATACAGAATTGACCACTACCCTACATCAAGACATCCAAATAGATTGGATTTCCAAATGTGTGAAATTTGAATGTGCCGCTGTGCTTTCCTTAATTACATGCAGCATAGACAATAAGAATTCATTTTGTGCACATTTTGAAGGTGGACCAGATGCCTGGATCTTCCAAAAGTCAAACTTTTCATACTGTGAAATGGTGCAGCACTGGTGCAATATTCTCACAGTTCCGTTACAAATTCTGCATGGTAGAAAAGGATCTAACTGAAATCGTACGACCAGTTCCACATGGGCCTTTCTATCAGCAGGCATACTGAATGAGCAGAGTCCAAAAAGCACAGAGAGGTTGCTGACACTCCTTCTATGGTACCATCATAGAAACAATACTCGCACAAAACACATGACAGATCATTTTGATAATTTACAGCCCAACCACAACCAATGGCAGATGCAGGCAGCTATCACATTATAAAAATATATTGCAACCAAGTAATTTACTGTTTTTAAAATAATTTTATGACACACACTATCACTACTACTATTTCTGTTCAATACTACTAATGATTATAATCATAAACACATGCCACTAAACATGATAACACAGCGTATTCAATTAAATCTTGCAATATAAATAATATATTTTGAAAATCAAATGAAATAAACAGAAAAAAATGGCTTAAAGAGACAACTTGTTAACTGTTAATATGTAGGGAGTCTCACAAGCAAGAAGGATGAACTTGGAAAATAAACCCAATAAACTGCAGAAATGCAATCACATGTGGATGGTTAAAGCAGAGATAATGTGCAGTTTCAATCATGGATAATTACTTTAAGTTTTCCTGACAAGGATAGTGTTTAATTCATTACCAGTTTAATTTAACTGTGTTCCTCGCTAATCTCATTTGAGCAGAGTTCAGTGTGGCCCTATTTAAGATATTAAATTCCCCCGTCTATGGTTTAACCAGAGAGGAAATGGAAGATGAGCGGAAAGAATCCATTGTGGTATGCATACAAGATGGCAAATTAAACATATTAACTACGAAAGAAGCTAATTCGAGCGTTTGTGCAATTCAGGTGTATAGCGCGGCTTTATTGATTTGATTTTACACACATCCATACCTTTTCATAATTTTCCGCCCTGCAGTTTCCGCTGTGGGATTGTTCACACTCCCCCCCCCCACCACCCCAACTCTCTTTAGAACTTGAAAGTGGAATGGGACAGCCTGAAAGCGTGCACACTGGTTTACCTCATTAATGAAGTCACCGATGTCTCCAGGATGGGGCGCGGCCGACCTGATGGGGTACTGGGCTCGGGGTGGATGGGCCGCTCGTCGAGGCGTCTAATTCCAACGGGCTTGATGGCATCCGGCTCCACTGTATCAGGCTGCTGAAGCTGGCTCAAGTCGTAATCCTGCGAAACAGATGGGAATCAATGCAGGGCCACCTGGCCACAACAGACAGAGCCGCCATGCGCGGGAGCCCAGCAGGGGGGGGGGTGGTGGGAGAGCATGTGAGGGGGGAGAGGGGCCTGCGCGCAACGCACAGCGGCGGCGTGGGGCGATTCTGAAAACGACAAAGGATCAATTTCTGAGAAACCCTCCTGCCTCCCCACAACTCCCCCATCAGACCTGGATAGAATAGCTGCAGCGCCATTACTAATAATTATACTTAACTGGTGAAATGCTTTGTGGAAGAAGAGAGCTAGTGCATTTTACAAACAAAAAAAGGAACAAAAAAACATAAAACGACCGGAACGTGTGACGTGCGACGGAACGCAAAGACAATGAAGGGGTCCTTTTGTGAGAGTAAGACTGATCCAATCCTTTTGTTTGTTAAAGTCAAAGGACAATTTCATCCAACAATACAGTCAGGATTCAGGCAATGGGCTCTTTATAACTGAGGGTTTGTAACAGCGGAAAATGCCAGAGTAAAGGCGGCATTGTTCGGTGACAGTAAAGCCCTCGACATGGAATGGTGGATGCAGGAAAGCTGATGGAATCCTATTTCCATTTTCAAGGCAACCTGTAATTCGTGCACATTCTGCAACATGACAGCTTCAGAATGAAAACCACGGGTAGGATGTGGCTCGTCTCTGAACACAACAACAACAAAAAAAGAAAAAACGAGGTGACAATGGATTTTAAACAGAAATATAATCTCTGAACAAAGGAACATTTAGTAGCAACAGTGAATCATTGCTATTCATAATAATGTGTGATTTATTGCTCTTTTTTATGAGATATTCCAGCATCCAACCCCCCCACCCCCACTACCTCTGCTCCCCCACCCTACACACACACACACACACACATAATGCAGAATTGTCTATTGCTATTCAGTTCCACAGAGCACTGTTGCCCCCAGGCTGGTTAGAGATGGACAAGTGGGGTCATACATTCTTCAGAACAGCATCGGCCTTATACTTCCGTTATTCACTGTTAGCTAGTGGGGCCATGCAGTTTGGACGCTCAGCCATGATGGCTTGCAGACAGCCAGAACATTCAGGGGTTGGAACTACAGAGGGGCAGGGATCAAGGGCCTGTGGAGAGAATATTTTCCAGCTCAAAGATAGCCATTCAGCCCAAACAGCAGCCACAGCAGACTACTAGAGAGGGTGGGTTCAGTCTAACCACTAACCATAACTTTGCAACTCTGAGAAACAAATTTAAGACAAATTTAAGAAAATTCCCCGATTCACAATTATCTTTTGTTATTTGGTTGGTTTGCAATCAATGGCAGTCTAACCACTTTTGAGAAACAAATTTAAGGAAATATTAATTTCTTACAAATTGTTCCCCTCAATTATTTTTTATTTATTTACATGATTGCAGGACCGTTGGCCTGATATGCAAATGGAAGACATAAACGCTACGCTTTATTGCAGTACTACTTTCTAAAGATAAGAAACAAGTACCTCACCCAAGAGGAAGGATTCATTCGATGAGTCTCTGGATCATACCAGACAGAGCCTTTGCATAAACTCACCCTGTTGCCAAGACGCTTGCAAATAAAACACTTTTCAATTTATGCAAACCATATCGTGACCTGAGTGGTGAAAAGACCACACTGCCAGGGCTGATCAAGGCCTGAAGAACTCCTCTGTGGATTTATATATTAACTGATTCTCACTGCCTTTTGTATTGATATTTTCACTACTAGCCCCTTTCACACTCTGAATAAAGAGACAAGAACTGCCTAGCCAACAAATACATAAATACCAGGTCTAGGAGAAATATATATACAGGTAATTGCCAAAATAAACAAAACACCAACATATAAAGTGTCTTAATAGGGCACTGGGCCACCACGAGCCGCCAGGACAGCTTCAATGCACCTTGGCATAGATTCTCCAAGTGTCTGGAACTCAGTTGGAAGGATGCAACCACATTCTTCCGCAAGAAATTCCAACATTTGGTGTTTTGTTGATGTTTGTGAAAAATGCTGTCTCAGGCACCGCTCCAGAATATCCCACAAGTGTTCAATTGGGTTGAGATTAGGGCTGACCCCATTTAGTCGACTGGTCGATTGTTTGGTCGATGGGCCATTGGTCGACCGAGATTTGTTTTGGTCGAGCAGTCGCGGAAAAAAATAAATTATAATAATCCACGCAGCATGAAACACCTAGATTCGCGTCACAGTTCGGCGCGCTTGTCAGTAGAATAATCCATTCTGGATGCTGCGGGTATGGCAGTGACAGTCCTTCACTCTTAACATAGCTAGGCCTATATATGTTCTCTTTAAATTATATTAGGCAGTTAAGGTAATAGTAATGTTGTAAATAATTCTGCAAAACTAATAAAAGTAACATTCTATAATAAATGTGTTTTGCTAATTGTATGGTTTATATATTTATAACTAACATGCGTAACACCCCCTTTCATGTAGCCTATATTGTATCCTTGTTTTAGGCATGCAAATGTGCATTTTCATTGTAGCCTAACCCCGCATTCTAACAGGGGGCGATTCGGCGACGAGCTGCCAGAAATGCATTGATTCTCTATGAGAGTGGGCGACTTCCGGGGACTTCCGCCGCCTGACCGATTGGCCGATTTGTGGGCGTGGTGGCGACACAGAAAAGTTGAAAATTCTGAACTTTCGGGCGACATCGTCCATGTCTTGCTCTTTTTACCTTCCACGCGGAAACCAACACAACACCGAAATTTTGTTCCTAGTTCTGACACTTCAACATGAGTGAGGAGAAACTGTTAACAGCGGTCTGCAGTACCCTCATACTTTATTTAATCCTAAAAGCATAAATATTTATAGCTAGCTAAACTTATATGGCCTACATACATCTTATTTAATGTTTGTGTTGGTTAAAAGGCTATTTTTTATCGCATGGGTACATTTGGAAAACGTACCAGACAAATTGCGATCTGTTTCCAGCGCAAGTAAATGGCCGTAATTGCAAAAAGCCTTCTGAGTTTGAGTTTGCGGTTCATAATTGAAGGAAACAATACTGCTAGCCAACTAATATTTATAATAAAGATTCTCAAAATCTATGATGAACTATTCGTTTACCATGCAAAAATTTTGTTCCTAGTTCCGACACTTCAACATGAATGAGGAGAAACTGTTAACAGCGGTCTGCAGTACCCCCATACTTTATTTAATCTTAAAAGCATAAATATTTATAGCTAGCTAAACTTATATGGCCTACATACATCTTATTTAATGTTTGTGTTGGTTAAAAGGCTATTTTTATCGCATGGGTACGTTTGGAAAAACGTTTGGAAAATGTACCGGAGAGAAATTTCGAGCTATTTCCAGCGCAAGTAAATGGCCGTAATTGCAAAAAGCCTTCTGAGTTTGAGTTTGTGGTTCATAATTGAAGGAAACAATACTGCTAGCCAACTAATATTTATAATAAAGATTCTCAAAATCTATGATGAACTATTCGTTTACCATGCAAAAATTTTGTAAGCACGTCGGAAGCATTTTTGAGGAAGCCAGTCAAGCGTGGTGAACGCCCACTGGGCGATTTATTCGCCTAGTATCGCCCCCTGTTAGAATGCGGGGTAAGATTTGCCTACGGTTAAGATTAGTGATATAGGCATACTTTAATTACTCATTTCGATATAACCTAAGAACATAATGTCGAATAAAAAAACTGGAGTATGGCAGCATTTCGTTTTAGTCGTGGACAATCAAAAAAAAGTGGAATGTAAACTTTGCAAGCGTGTTTTCCAAGGCAGGGTTTATCGTTAATAAAACGAGGAGCAGCCTTTTGCCAAAAAATGTGGACAAGCTAGTGTTCCTGTGCCATAACATGAAACGACTGGGGAGGTAGGCCATCGGATGGTTTCTGACTCGAGTAAGTTATTTTCGATAGGCTATAGCCACTTCATGTTCAGCTTTAGGCTACAATTTAAGACATTAGGCTATGTGTGATCATTCGTTTGTTAGCCTATTTTTTTGCAAAAGAGATTTTAAATCCCAATGAGACCAACCTGGTTAATTAAATAAAACATAGCCTACGCATTAGAATGTGTTATGGTTGTGGTCAAATAAAAGCATCAGCCTATTATGTGGCCATACCGCAACTTCACAAGCACAATGGCAGAATCTGCAAGGGCAGCATGAAGAGGAGGTTCGTAACGAAGAAGGTTTTTTTTTTTTCAGGTAATCTTGAACTCCAGCTCCATAAACTCATTAGCCTATTGTTACTCATTTGTGTCATTCACTTAAGAAAGTTATAAAACATGAGGCAAGCGCAGTGTGCATATAGTTGTATTTATTCAAACAAATATGGTGTGTCATATAGAAAAAGTTTAGACCAATCTGAAAAAACGGACGACTGGATTTGTTTTAGTCGGGGACAGCCCTAGTTGAGATCTGGTGACTGAGACCATGACATATGGTTTACATTGTTTTCATGCTCATCAAACCATTTGGTTTGTGTCCAGCAGATGGGGGAAATGTCATCCTGAAAAAGACAACTCCCATCACGATATTAATGCTTCACCATAGGATGAAGGCGATAACTTCACCATAGGATAAAAGCTTTGCATTTATTGCCATTTATTATTGCCCTCTAAGGGGTTGAGTGGACCTAAACCTTGCCAGGAAAATACACCCCACAACATAACAGAGCTACCAGAACCCTTCATTTACATAAGTGTTTCCTTTATTTTGGCAGTTACCTGTATATATACACACATCCACCGAACAGTGTCCAGAGGAAGAATACATCACAAGCAATGCAATCATTTCCTGGATGGGTGAATAATGAATTCAGCTTTTTTTGAGTTAATATTACCATAAGGCGATGCCTGCAATGTGGACACCAGGACAGCTTTAATTTAAAGAACATTGAGGTTACAGCCCCGCAAAGCAAAAAAAAAGATTGGAGGAGGGAAAAAAATTGCAGGAGGTGGGTAGCGGACGGAAATTAAACAGCTACGTGTGACCAACAGTCAGACATTAGTAATCCTCCTCTCGGCGGGAGAGATAAGGCACCATAAGGGGCTACTATGCAGTCTATATGACTCAGTTGTGTTCATTCCTGGTGCACACTGACTCAAGAATGCAAGCTCCCAGACGTGACAATTTCCTGGAACAGCGTGAATGTGATCCGTCCAAAATGAAAGACCGTTTCTCATGGTAAATCTTCCCCGTGCTGACGGCAATAGATGATAAACGGTTATCACGGGCTCTTATGGCTCCATTTTAAATCACGGCGGCATGAGGAGATTCCCTGTCCCCCCTCCCCTGGTGGGGAGGCAGTCACCAGTAGGGCTCTGTTATACCGTCGCTCCGAAAAAAAAAAAACCATCCACGGGCCCTCATTTTCATCCCCCATTTTATGCTCCACGAAATGTCCACCTAAATCAAAATGTAATTGGCAAACGGCAACATTTGGATTGCATTAGCTGTGCAATTAACAGCATTGCAGGCTAATTTAAGGCTATAAAGATGAATCCTCCCAGCTTGCTACGAGAGCATTGCTCCATCAACACTGGGGGCCTCTGGCGAGAAAAGTCAATTTGCAATATTACTTTGCCTTGCTTGGCGAAATGATTCCCCAATATTAACTCCTGAGAAGGTAAAAGCGTTTGATTTGGATTAATCAAGCCGGGGATGCTGGGATAGGCGCCCTGTACCTGGTCTTCCTCTCCGCCCCCTTCCTCGTCGTACTTCAGGATGTTGTCCCTCACATCGTCCTCCGGGTCGATGAGCAGCTGCTTGGCCTGACGTTCCTTATCGCGGCGCTTCATCCACACCACGAACAGGAGCACCAGGACTGGAGAGAGAGAGAGAGAGAGAGAGAAGTGAGAAAAGAGAGTGTGCAAGAGAAAGAGCCAAAAATAAAAAAAGAGAGAGAGCAAGTAAAGGAGAAAGAGTAAAAGAAAGAGTAAAAGAGAGGAGGTAGTAAAGAGAAAGAGAGACAGAAGAGAGGGGGTGAGAGAGAGCACAAAAAAGGGGAAAGGGAAAAGAGCAGGAGAGAGAAAGATGGAGATTGAGATGAGAGAGCATAGGGTGTGAAAGGAGGAAGATAGAGGGGGAGCAGGAGAGAAAGAGCATCAGACAGAGATGACAACTCAACAGTAGACCAAACATACACAGTTTCAATTTTAATTCACAGTTTAAGATGATCCACAGTGTTAAAATAAGCTTTATAACATCCGTATAATGTGCGGTAGTGCCCTTACTCAGGAGGATGATGATGCACAGCAGGATGGTGATGATGGCGCCGGTACCGAGGCCGGCGGCAATGATGCGCTCCACGTCCGTGCAGTCGCCATTGTGGTCACACTGGCACACCTTCACCCGCAGGTACGATGTGTTGGACATGGGCAGGTTCCCTGAGTCGGTGATGATGATGGGGATCTCGTATATCCCGCTCTCCAGGAAGCCAATTTTCAGACTCAGCTGGGCGTAGTCGCCTGTGGCGGTAAAGAGTTAAACACGTCAATCACGAGTCGATCCCGCCACTGATTGGTTTGGGGTGGGAGTGGCTCCCATTCGTCATTCATGAAGAGGACTTTGATGTCAAGGAAAATGTCCATTCAAGGCAAAAGTGCCCCACTCTGAAAGGGCCACATCATGACAATAATGAGGGAAAAATGATGGATTTAATGGGTACTTTATCCCTGAAATGACCTATCTAAACTTCATACCGTCAAATTTATACAACGAATATAGCATTTTCACAGAGCAGAAACAGGTACCCAAAATATATACAGTTAATGCGATTAGATGACCACAGCTCACCCCAAAGCACAAACTATTTCCATTTTTCCCCCTCCCCTGCAGTATTATTTTTCCAAATACAGCCAAAAACACTCAGAAAACATCAAACCATTAACATAATCGATTCTCCATTGCGTCAGTAAATAAATAAAATAAATAAAATGGCACGGCTCATAGACTCATGACTCTAATCTATTCTAATCCCTTTGACATTTTTATATATTTTTTTCCCAGCATTGGGTTATTCCTTCCGAGTAGCCCCGGAACGCACCGCTGAGCCGGTTTATGGTCCAGTTCTTTCTGACGTCGGAGGACAGCTCAAAGGCGAAGGGGCCGGCATTGCGGCTGAGGTCCAGGTCCACGGCGGTGATGTTGATGGCGTTAGGCTCCGGCTTCTCGCAGACCTCCGTCTCCTGGGGGTAGACGTGGGGGGCGTTGTCGTTGATGTCCACCAGGTATATCTGCACTGTGCCTGTTCCACTCGCCGGGGGGATACCTGGGGGAGGTGGGGGGCAGGGGACAGGCCCCAAAACGGGGGTCAGCGCACGCTTTGGGAACATGGAGCAAAAGGGTGCAAGCCAAAATCACGAGCGGCTCTGGGAGTCTGTCATCGACTTTGCATGGAAGGTACGGCGGGCGCAGGAAGCGGGTCATTACCCTTGCATTATGTATTTTAAAAATCAGCCATCTCGTTTAGGCCATGCTTCTAAAAATGTACCACTCAGAAGCACCCTTAATGAGCTGTCAATGTGCTGCAATTACTTCCACTGTAACACCAGCGGAAAGTTTTGAGTAAAAAAAAGTTAAAAAAAGAAGGGGAAAAAAAGCACTTTAAACTGCTCCTATTCTACATACGCCACATCTAAATATGCCATGCAGGAAAAGGAAGAAAAAAAATGGGTCAGTGAAGCTGGTTTTCATAGCGGTACGTGACACATTCAAATCGAATAACAATCTGAGGAGTGCGTCTCGAGACGGATGTGAAGACGTGTGCTTTCATGATGGGGCTACACAAGGAGAATACTAACGTGACTTCAAATAACGACGACGTGCAGCCGGACCACTATGCATTCAGCGGATAAGCGTGTTTTTCAAATGAGCCGCAACTCAAAGGAGGTAGTCATCCGATTCTGACCGATTCATGAGTTTAAACTCCCTATTGGAAATTTAACCGATTGCTCATACACAATGCCTGCAAGCGGGCAAGGATAATTCCTGGAGTATTTCAAAACTTTAGCGGGTCAGTGAACTCATCAACAAATCCACTGCATTGCACATACTAACACAGCACGGGAGAAACACCTTTCCCTAAAATATAGAATTTAGTGCATTGGTATTGACTTTGTCCTAATGGAAATGTCTGTTGCAGGATGTTTGAGCCAAACATACCATTGTCAGAGGCCAGGAATGTTGCGTTGTACATATTATTTTTGACGTAAGGTGACTCTCTGTCCAGTATGGCGATTGTAGTAATCCGCCCATTGTTCGGGTCAATTTTCAGCCAGTTCGCGGGATCAGAAAGCTTTGAGTATCTAAAAATAATTAGAGACAGGAAACAAAACAATAATAAAATGTAAAAAAAAAAAAAAGATTTATTGTCAGAAAATCCCACAAAAGTACACAAATAATGTGCAGTCCTCCCATTAAGAAGCTTGGGATAAAATGAGGAGATCATTTAAAAAATTAAAATCCACTGGCCGGTAGGTTTTAATAATTATTGCACTCTAAGTTGGGGACTCCTCACCGAAATAAAAATGAATACATATGTAAAATAGTAACAATCCACACTATTATGTAAACCTACACCAGGCCCAGTGTTTTACACCTCACAGCTTGATATCTTGATTTAAGCTGCCATGCTGCATGCTGTCCAGAAACACTGAAGCTACGCCCAAGATTCTATAGACCCACCAGATACTCAGCATCCTCCATATTCATAACACTGAAAGTTCTGTCTCCCTATCACTGAAGCTGAAGCCTTCACATCTGATGCATTTTAGGAATATCCATTAAGGGGCTTGAACAAGGTTTGTCGCAATGAATGTTCCGTACTGTCACACAGCGCCGGAAACTCCCGCTACCACCCCAACCCTCCCGTCATTAATTAGCAGGGAGGACAGAAGGAATGCACAGTGTACAGAGTCTATGGTTATAATTCCCCCCACCCACCGTCCTACATATCAGTTTACCTTATTGTCTGCTGCATGAATCGGTCGGGATCTTGGGCAGTATACAATGCCAAAAACGTTCCAGCCGGCACGCCCTCATCCATTCTGAGTGGCTTGGGGTTGGGGTGGAAATCAGGACTCTCGTTCACATCAATAACTTTAATGGAGACTGTTGCAGTCGACTGACGAGGAAGATGAATACCCCTGGCCAGGGGCAACTGGTTTTCCGCCACCACAGTTAGCTCAAATGTCCTACTCATCTCATAGTCAATAGGCTGTGAAAAGAGAGGATCATGCTTCGTAAGGGGAACAAATCGGTCAATACTCAAATGTTAGGACTGTCTACCAAACAAATCCACCAATCTGGCAGTGAGTAAATACAGTGCGGTGCCATACCTCAGCCCCCCCAAAAATATATGCATTAACAGCAAACTTAATAATGACCTCTTTCACAAATATTCACACATGAACTGCCTTATAATATTATAAAAGAGAAATGAAGAGAAAAAAAAATCTAAAGTTGTGAATGTTTCTTAAATAAATGGGGAGAAACAGGTAAGGGAGAGACATAGCCATTTCTGGGAAAAGGAGACTGGGCCTTACCTTGACAACGGTAACGAGGCCCTCGTTAGTGGTGGGGTCGGTAGGGATGGAGAACTGGCCCAAGGCATCCCCTCCAGTAATCTTGTACACCGCATTCCAGGCTAGCGTATTGGTCTGGTCCTTATCAGTCACCGTCAAGTTGGCAACTATAACATTCACCCGATTCTCTGGCACTTCTCCATAGAACTGCATGAATAAAAGATTGAGGGGGGGGGGGGAAATAAATAAATAGAATAACATATACGTATATTGCATATATGTAATTAGAAACCGTGACAGGTATAAGATAGCCTTGTTGAATATTTCCCCTCATTTAAAAGAATCGGTACCATTCCACGACAGCCTATTACACTAAAGGTAATGGCCTTTTTAAAATAGCAGCAAGATATTCCGGTCTGTTTTCAGGCCTTGAGCCATGACAAGGATGGACCGAATTGCATTTTGAATAACTGAGATGGCGCGGAACTTATCTCACACCGTCCGCACTACAGTGTGCTTGAATAAACGGAAACCGAGGTGACATGGGAAGTGAGTCATATACATATCTATACATTGCCGCTATTTGTGTTACATCAATACGACGCATCGACAATATCACAATGAATACATCTTTTTTTAATGCACAATTCTGTTCAGCGTGTCCCTCTGGAATGTGTCCATTAAATCGATGATTAAAACACAAGCACCATGTGTGCCCTTGCAGGCTGCATCGCGGCTTTCCTAACACCATCTCTTCCGAGTTTACAGCTGCTGTGTGGAGCCACTGGAACACCTTTAACTGGGAAGCCACCGATTATAACGATGGCTTTCATCTCTTATTTTTCTGAGCTCAATTTGTGTGAATATGAATCGCTCTCTAAAGTAGCAAGCCACCAGGATCTCAAGTACCCCGGAGTGTCGTTAATATAAATAAATAAATAAACTATTTCTGAAAGCTTCACTTACGGTGTCGGCGGTGAACTCAGGAGGGTTGTCGTTGACATCTGTGACTTTGATAACGGCAGTCGCTGTGTTAGAGAGCCCATATGTTGGATTTCCCTCCATGTCAGTCGCCTGAATTATTAAAGTGTACTGCTGTACTTTCTGAAAAACAGGGATGGGGGATAGGAACGCCTCTGCATTAACAGAATATTCCTGAGTAAAAAAAACATGAAGTCCCACAAGCATGCACACGCCCGCCCACACGCGAACGCATTGAGGACGGCTCAGCTGAAACTGTGCCATTAGAAAAAAAAATTAGATGTAAAAAAAAAAAAAAGACTGATAATTTTACTAAATAACACCTGATCTCTCCAGCCTTCGTTTGTTGCTTTGGCGACCAGACAAACGGCTGAGATCTCTTCATTGGTGTCGCATTAGGAACGGAGCGGATCGCGTGAGAGGGGGTAGGGGCATCGCGTTTCTCAATATCCTGGGACCCACTGGGGGGTCCGACTTCTTACAGATGCCTCACTTTCTGCTAAAAAAAAAAGTTATTTGAGTGCCGTCGCCAGGTAACGGGAAGCAGGCGAATTACTTCCACTGAGGCAACCTGGTCAACCTCACGCAACGGAACCCCGGGGTGTAGCCTAATTACCAGAACAGGAGCCCGTCACACCGATCGCCCCTTGCCCCAAATTACCCCAACGGATGATCCGTTTTAACATTCCAGTCAGCAGCGCGTGAACAAATTCAAGGAGAAACACGGGGCCCAATTTACGGAATGGGGAAAAAATGAATTAATAAAATAAGATTCAATTATTCAATCGGATGTTCTGCACGCCCCATTCTGAATGTTGATAAATGTGATCTTGTGGGTCAATCTCTGAAACACCTATCAGGAGGACCTGTCGAAACTCCCTGACAGATCAGGCACGGAATGCACAAAATAAACCCAATTATTTAGAGTTTCGATAGAGGGATTGAAGCCTTTTAAAAAAAAGAAGAAAGATTAATGTCTCATCGCGGGGGTGGTGGTCGGGGGGGTCAGTGAGAAATGCTAAATAAACCAATATAAGAAGAAACTCAACGCTTTCATGCAAACATAAATACAGTGACTACTAAAACAAAGGAGAAACCACCCTCGCTCACCACCAACTGAGTCATCAGACAAATACTGGGGAATGTTGGATTAACAACATGGCTGTGCTATGCTAAAAGGGTTTACCCTATACATCACCCACTACTGAATTCATTAACAGCACCATTACCTCTCTGTCGAGTCCAGCGGCTACAGTGATAATGCCTCCAGTCTTGTTATTTATGGTGAACATGTTAGAAGTTGGGCTCTCTGGATTTTGGGACAAGATCTTGTATCGCAAAATTCCATTGGATGTGTTGGGGTCATCCTTGTCCAATGATGTGACAGTCATCACAAACGTTCCTGAGAGTGGCGGGGGAAGAAAAAAAAGTGTTATAAATACACATATACAGGTAACTGCCAAAATAAAATAAACACTCAAGTAAATGAAGGGTTCTGGCGGCTCTGTTGTGGTGTGGGGTATATTTTCCATCTCATGGTTTAGGTCTACTCAACCACATGGAGGGCAAGGTAAACACCAATAAACACAAAGCTATTCTGAGTGATCATCTTCATCCTATGGTGAATCAGTTCCATCCTGGTCTCTCCCAGGATGAAAATTCCCCCATCCACAGGGCACGGGTGATCACTGAATGGTTTGATGAGCATGAAAAAAGCATCACCAGATCTCAACCCAATTGAACATTTATGGGAGATTCTGGAGTGGCGCCTGAGGCAGCGTTTTCCACCACCATTTCTGAATGGTGTTGCATCCCTCCAGAGTTCCAGACACTTTTATAAAATATGCCAAAGCGCATTGAAGCTGTTCTGGCTCGTGGTAGGCCAACAACCTATTGAGACAATTTATGTTGGTGTTTCCTTTATTTTGGAAGTTGTGTGCATACATGAGTGATATATATATATTTTTTTGGACATTTTAGGCATTTAGCAGACGCTCTTATCCAGAGCGACTTACACAGTTTACATTTCTTTACATACAATCCATTTATACAGCTGGATATTTTACTGAAGCAATCCAGGTTAAGTACCTTGCTCAAGGGTACAACAGCAGTGCCCCACCTGGGAATTTAACCTGCAACCTCTGAGTTACAAGCCCAGCTCCCTAACCATTACACTACACTGCCAGCCCTATATATGATATATGTTTAATCATGAGTTAAGCATTCCACTAAATTGCCAGATTTCCCGCCACTTACTCGAGGGACGACATTTACTTTGTCTACTAATCGGTAACTGGAAGAGACGGGCCAAGAAGAATCCCATCAATTTCATTGACAAAGACGAGACTCGAGGCACTTCCTCATTGGTTTTTCACCATATGGTGGAATGGTGAAGTCAATATGAGACTAATGGAAGCCAATAATATGCGATACATTATTCAAGTGACATTTAAAGGCCATCAATTAACGATAAGAGAGGCGCCTCTTTTCTTTTTCTTTTTTTTACCTGGCTTCGATCCCTCCGGCACACTTCCGTTCCAGACCTGATGGATGAACTCGGGCCGGTTGTCGTTCATGTCGATCACGTTGACCACGATGTCGATGGGGTTCTCCACCTGGTTTCCGTTCAGGTCCACGGCGTGCGCCCTGAGCTGCGAAAGGACATTGCAACGTACCCCTCAAAACTCAGTCAACGGCGACATGCTCTGATGGGCCGCTGGCTGCGAGCCTCTCTCTAGCCCGGCCTGGAACAAACCCAGCATGAACTTGGAACGCTGCTGTCCTTTTGTCTCTTAGCTATTTTCACCTATTTTCAGCCATTGTACTTTTTTTAATCAGTGTACGCTTTGGGGAAATGTTCGCTCTGTTACACAAAAGACCTTACATTTACACTCCCAGCGGTCATAATCCAAAGTCAGATTCTTGTGCATAATGGCTGTATCATATAAAATTCAAGCTCTGCTGTATAAGCACAAATGTGACTGAGAGGCTCAATTAAAAAAAACTATTGGCTGACTTTTTTTAATACTTTTTTTTAACCAGCTTTAATAATAAAAGGGAAATTCTCTTGAATCAATCAAATCTGTGCCCCTCCTAGTTGGGTCTTAAACTATTATTAGTTATGAAAAGTTAGAGACAGAAAACTTCAAGCCACACTGCTATCAATTTTGTTTTAAATTGAACAATTTTAATTACAAGACTAAAAGAGACACTGAGCAAGTCCAGCGAGAGGCAATGAGTCCTCATACAACATCTAAAGGTGGATTTAGAGCATTTGAAAACACACACAAACACAGACAGACACACACACACAAATGCACAAACACAGACAGACAGACAAACAGACAGACAGATGCGCGCACACACTGAGTTGGCATGGTACACCCTTGCAGACTGGTCAGACATACACACACACACACACACACATACACACACAGACAGACAAACAGACAGACAGATGCGCACACACACAGAGTTGGAATGGTGCACCCTTGCAGACCGGTCACTCCTCTTACATGGAAGTTTGAAATCTGCTCTCGGTCCAGAGGCTTAGTCACAGACAGCTGTCCTGAAATTGGATTAATGATGAAGATCCCGGTAGGAGGCTGATCAGCGCCCGGGCCCGTGACGCTGTAACGCAGGAGCCGGTTCTTATCGCGGTCTGACCTGATCTGGTGACGGGAGAGACAAAACAGGGGAAACAGTGTTTCTTTTCTGAGGGCCACTGCTTTGTGTGTTACATAAATGTCAGAATGCATTACTTTCAAACGTGTCTGCAAAAGTCGATTATGGCAAAAACGGAAGAAGAAAAAGATAAAAGAATAAAAAAGGCACCCATCAATCTACTAATTACTTATGTCACGGTTAGAGATGACGGATATTTTCCCTGGCTGGTTCAGCAGGCAGCTCGGCTTTCATATGAAGCAGGGATATCGCCCTCTGAGGGGTTAATTGTGTTTTCACTACTCTCTTCCTTGCTACGATAATCTGGACATGCTATCGCTGGGCCTCTTCCAGACCGTGCAATGTCATTATTATCTCACTGCAAAGCTACTCATTAAACCACTATCATCTCCATAATTCCGCAGATTAAATATTATGTATACAGATGGTATACAGATGACTCTGACACACACAAATACAAAAAAAAGCTTTTAATGAAAAATTATCTTCCTCGTGACCCACTGACTGAGTGACTGACCAGCACCCCCTAGGCGGGGGGGCTCAGTGACGGTCCACGCGTCCACAATTCAGCAAAAAGAACAGAAGAGGAATAAGGGCTGGATACTCCATGGAGGTAGCGTGTCATGTGGATGCGCCGAAGCAAGGCCAAAACTAAGCATACCCAGGGGGGGAGGGGTTGTGGGGTTGATGGAAGGGAATGGCATCCTTACCCTGACCAGTTCCTGAGGGAAGGGCCCTCGGGAGTTTTCGGGCACATTGATGGCGGGGATCACCCAGTCTCTCCTCATGCGTTTCAGGAGGCCCGCGCCGTCGCCATGGTGCCGAGGGAACAGGATCTCACGGAACTGCTGGGGTGTGTCGGGAGTGGAGGAGTCCTTCCCACGCTGCAACATTTACACTTAGGTTAAACTTCTCATACACACACACACACACACACACACACACACACACACTCATAGGCACATGCACACACACACGCACACACACACACACACATTCATAGGCACATGCACACACACACAACACACACACACACACACACACACACACACACACACACACACACTTGTGTAAACACACACATATACACACAAACACACACACACACACACGCACACACAAGCACACACGCATGCATGTGCCTTTGAGGAGGGGCAGCGGTGACAATTGTTATCTAATATAAGGGGAACAACTACCTGGTGTATGAGTATTTACACCCATTTAATTTCTGCATGAGACAAAAGGACGTCAGAGAGATAAATATGGTAACGCAATCGAGAGCAGAAAATCTTTCCTGGGTTATCTTTCACCGCATGATATTCCATGACAGGAGCAAAGACTTGAATGCGTTTGTACTCTTAGTCCCAGGAAGTGGTTATTGGAATCCGTCGCTATAAGTCATAGGCTTTGCTCTTTTCTCATCTGATGTACTGAAACATGGGCCCTCAAAAGGTTCCTTTATGCTCTGTTGGACACAGTGAATACAATTCTAAACAAAGGCAGCAGTACCTGCAAGGCAAACATAAAACACGCAGATGGCTCCAACTTTTTTTTGCCATTACTTTGTTTTGGGAATTTGAAGTTAAGCCAAAAAAGTCAGAGTAACCTTGAGGATGGTTTTTCTAAAAGAGGATCTAACCTGATGCAGTCAAAGTGATGGATGACAGCTGCAATTTCAGAAGAACAACTATCTATTTGTTATGGGACATTTTTACCCTCACCCCCCCTCAGCTCTACAAATCGCTGATTTGTAAAATCGCAGTGAGGAATCTAAATAATGCCACTCTAAAAAAGATATAAAAGAAATAACAAAAATCTGAAAACAAACAAGAAATCCATTACCGCTTCGCTCGCAGAACTCCAGAATTGTTGGACCGCTAATGCTAATCATGCTCGAAATCCGATTATAAATTTAATACATTTAAATTCAGAGAAGCAGCTCCGAGAGCTACCGTGAACATGACTCAGAAATATTTATTACCCTATTAAAATGGGGGAGAATTAATGCAGTAATTATTTGGGACCTGTGTCAGGAGTGATGAATGCTGGCGATGACTTGCTTAGCGGGATGGACATTCATCTCGGGAGGTTGAGGTGAGCATTGGCACTCCCTTCCATCTCCTCGCCAGACGCCTCGGTGCTCGAGCAGAGTCACATGACTCCCTCTCTTAGTTCACCCCCAACCCCCTCCCTCCCTCCTCTCTCCAGGTAATTTGGCTGTGTACATTTTACATAAATGTAAAGTTAATTCTTGGTTGTTTTGGGGACTTTTCTTGCACTAGGTTTAACGTTCAAATTAACAGCATTTCTTAATCCTCTTATGCAAAAGCGCTTAACCCATTGGGATGGAAAATGGAAACAAAAGGTCATTATGTCCGCCGTGCTCAGAATACAAGGCACAAACTGCTGGTTTAAGTTGAAATGGTCCTCAAAGGTTAGATACGATTTAAACATATATTCTGGGAAACATAGCGCGTGCCATAGGAAACCAAACACATTGAAAGCATGAATTCATGTTGTCAAAGGACTTGGAAGAATAAGCGCAAACAAACAAAGCAAAAAATCAAAAAACAAATACACCCTGTTTATAAAAGTAGGCTTTCCAAATGGCAAAAATCTGTCTTTCCTATCACAAACTAAAATTAGACCCTGTAAGCGATTTCCAAAGTTAATTGTTCTCAAGGCAGCATGTTTTCCTCCACGGTGGGAATTCATGACTGTAATGAGGAGGTGAATATTTTGAAGGTAATTGGGAATATGGATAACTGTAAAAGCACTTTGGAAACCAGTGGTTTAAAAAAAATGTTGTTTTAGCAATTAACCCACTGGCTTTCAATGTATCCCCACAAATATTTTTGATGTAAGAATGAAGTCAACTTTTCTGGGGCTTTCTGAATCATGCCTGCTGGCGCATGAACAATGCAGAAGGCAGACTTCAAGATTTACTGTACCATGACAGACATGAGGTGACGTTTGACTTCTTCATTACGGAGACAGAAGTTAAGTCACTGGCTCAGGCCTCTCTCCTTACACTCCTAACGCTGCGGGCTTCAAGCCGACCTCTAAGAAACTTTCCCCTCAGAAAGAGAGATTTTTATCACCATGAAAATGCAGACTGTTTAACTGGGAATGCTGTGGCCCAGGTCCATTTTGGTAAGATTCACAGTATCCTGTTACACAGTTGCTTGGAGACAGGCCTGCTCACTGGCGCTGTTCTTTTTTTTAAAGCAACACTCAAGGACAGCAGTTCTAAACTTAGCTCTTTTCCTCACACCTTCAGCACAAATTAATTTTCTTTTATGACTAGTAAAGATTTTTTTAGTAACACTCTTCTTTATACTTTCTCTACTGGGTAATGGAAAATAAGAATACGTTTTATCCTTCTTTGTCTTGCAGCCTACAAAATGGAGTGTGTCTAGACTCACTAGACAGCCAGTGAAGTCTATTATTGTTATCAGGTGATTATCACAGTCTCCAATCACCTGAAATCAGGTGTTATTTTTTTAACCCAAATGTTAGACTCTTCTGAGAGTGCAGGGTTGAAACTTAGCTGCCTTCTCTAACACCCCCCCCCCCACACACATTCCTTACCACCCAGAAGGCCAGTGGGAAATATCAGTGCATTTCTGCATTGTGTGGGAGATCCTAAGGGGCGGTACATGTGACCATGCGTTTCCATGTACATTATAATAAAATCCATGCTACTATTTACACCGCGGACTGTCGGACTGAAATACAACCATCCCCAGCCTAGGTTCGTTTATTAGTACCAATATTGGGGAAAACACAATAAAACATTATTCCCAAATTTGAGCAAAAATAATGTTTAAAAAAGGAAAACGTCAATGGTTCTATAAAAGGAAAACAAAAAAGAAGGTGTATTGGAGCAATAACGATGATTGTGAAGATGTTTATGTAATAAAGGAATCGATACCGAGAATTGATCCGTGCGGTTTCAACAGATCGTTACGCGCATTTAGCACACTGTCTAATTACGGGCGTATTGAGGATGATGTCTGAGTTTGGGCACAAAGGGCAAAATAACAGCCTAAAACAAAATCAGAACCAAAACGTGCGGTGGCATGTGCTTCGGTACGTCTCACATTCCGCATATCCGTAACTCACATCTCTGTTTGAACAGATCAAATACTCTTCATATAATCATATGCAACATGAAGCATATCAATTTCAGATGTAGTAATATCTATCCAGATGCACTATCTACACAAAGTGGGCAGCACACGGTATAAAATCTAAGACGTGACCATTAACATGGAACATGACAGACCCAGTAGAATTTACGCCCGCATCAGCAAAGGGAAAATTCTGATGTACACTCGAGCCTCCAACGCTTCAAATATTCATGATAATAGCCCACATGATTGTCTTGTATAAATGCATCGACTGTCTGCTGCACATTTCTGGCGAGTGGCAGATCCTTCTTTAGCATATTACGACAATGATGAATGCTCTCATTAAAATCACATATCTACCACAGACAGAAGACTAAATGAGCGGTGAGAGCCAGCAAACCCCTTTTCTGCAGTGCCAGTGTGTCATCTCTTCGCAAGGCTTTGTATTCCAGTTGACCGATGGCTGACTCACGTGCCACTTGTTATATTTAACTGGCCACATAAACCTTTTTTTTAATTTCCACAATTTAATTGGATTGAGGGCAGTTAGGCTTAAAAGGGAGCTTATCAAGCAGATGGCTACTTTCAATGTGCAATGTATTAGCATATGCATGTGTGCGATAGTCTATCAGTATGTATTTGAATGTACATGATTTCTAAAGCAACCTGTGGTGACTTTGGCAGAATATATGGTTCACAAGGCAGATCAATTTTCCAGGTATGCTACCTTTATTCCACCTTGTATACCTGGAAAGTAAAATCCTGACATAGCTTACTGGAGAACAGTGGCATCGTATGTCATCCATACTTCTTTATCTGCAGTAAAACTCCTCCTCTAAAGGCGGATGGCTGGTGGACACTTAAAGAAGGCTAACTGGCACCAGTGTTTAGTGGTGTGGGTGGGTGTAGGTGGAAGTTGCCCGTGAGCGATGGTCTGAAGTCAGTTTAGAATTTTTCTTCCTAACGGTTAAGCTTAACATTTGGGTAGAGTTAACTGGTCCTGTGCCAGTGCTTAGGGGCAACTTCTACCTTGAGCGAGTGGTGGAGAATTGTGGCTTCCAGGTTAAGCTCGATTTGGCATGCATGGTGCAGAGGGCTGTTCAGATGCAATCGTGAAATTAAGCAACCACCCAATCGGGGACCTCGTGCTGTGCCGTGCACCTCTCATATTTTGAAACAATGCGGCCACTTTCGATACACAGACGGTAGTTTATTTAGCTTATCTATACTGCCACCTATTGTCCTGGAGTGTATCGACTCTGCTCTTTGAAGCGTCAGAACCATGAATGCCCCGACGCTTGCAGAGATCGCCGTTTGTGGCGTGGATGCCGAATCGAGCATGAATCGGGTCTTTAATCGACACGCTGCATTTCAATTAGGGTAACCGCAATAACACACCCATCCAGCCTTTCGGGGAACAGCCATTAGAATTAGGAGGAAAAAACACCTTTGGAATGAAATAAAAAAACAATCCAACAAACAAACTGAAAATTGACAGTCAGTGCCAGGATTCACTGCAGATAAATTACATGAGGTTGCTAACTTAAAAATGCAAGGGGGTATTTAGCAGCGGATGTGAAAGGGTTGTCTATAGGCCTTTTTTAGGCCTTACCTGCAGCGATCCGCTGGTCTCGGGGGTCAGCTTCACGTGCGTCTGCCAGCTCTCCTGAGAGCCCTCTTCCTTGGCCTTGACCAGCAGCAGCAGTGGCCGTGCATTGGGCACGTGGAAACTTCTAGCGGCGTAGAGCACTCCATCATCCCCTATCCTGAAGTCTGCCGGGTCACTGCTCTTGTACCGCAGTCGAACACTTCTGCCGCAGTCAACAAATCTCACTGGAGGGAAAAAAAGAGAGGGACAAACTGGAATTGATTCCGACTGAAGCACGGAGAGACTGTGAAAATAAAAACGCACCTCACACACACACACACACACAAAAATCCAGGGCTCATGGTTCTGGCTTGCGAGCTTGTACAACTTTTGCAAATAACTTGTGCATTATTCATTTCAGAAATGTCCCCAGAGGGACATTAAAACAGGGGTAGTTTGGGGAAAAAATAAAACATGAAGAAGAAAGAAAAAAATCTGTCAAAATCAACTGCGCTGCCCTGAAGGAAACCTTTTGGAAGTGATATTATAAGAGCTGCCAAATACATGAATGTAATACTTTACAAATTACGAGGCCATGACACTGAGTAAAAGTGACGTATGAATCTTTTGTTGCATATGTAAATTGTATTCACTCGCACTGATGATTTCCACAGTGAATTCTTATGCAATCCCTGAAAATGAAAACAAGGTAACATTGATGTATTTGATGCAGAATGGGCTACATTTAGTTTAATAAACGGACCAGAATTACAGGATGCAGAACTTTAAATTATGTACACTGAACACCTGTCTTTAAATTGTTTCTTTAATTACAGTCTGTCTGATCAAATAGTTACATACTGTATATTTATGTGATACTTACATAACATACACATATAGTTTTATACCCTATATAATTAAATACTGGATGCAGTACTGTCTGTTGATGTAATGTGTTTTATAAAGGATGTGTGTTCAAGGATATCATGTTGCTCAACATTTTGTGGTGACTCACTGATCTTTATGGTTTACGGATCCGCTACTATGGCAGGCATAATAAAGTAGGATGAGTCATCTACTGTAGATGAATCAAAGATTGGTGAATCAGCAGAGGATATGATAGCACAGCACATACGATATCAGCACAATCAGCACAGGATATGTTAGCACAGCACACATGACATAGGCACAATCAGCACAGGATATGATAGCATAACACATAATGTATGATATCAGCACAATCAGCACAGGATACGATAGCACAACATATGATATAGGCACAATTAGCACAGGATATACTAGCACAGCACATGTGATATGTAGATGAGACCAGCCAAACGAAGCACATGGAAGATGTGCACAATTAGGAAATAAACTAATGAAAAGTTCACATGAGGCTTAACATGAGCAGAGAGAGACTGTATGAAGTCGACAAGCTTTACGTCACAGCAACAATGTGTCAACCGTGTGATGCTGCTGGTGTTCTTCCAAGATTCCCAGAATGCAGTGCGGCGCAATGCTTCCAGAATGCAGGTTGAGATACGGTACACCATACATCCTGTACACATCTGCCACTGGCTAGAGAGCATTAGCTCTGTGCATCAAAGAGGGTTTAACCAGAGTTGGCTCCCTCATGCTGGGAAAAAGTTACCGCAGTAGTTACACTGCGAGTTCAGGGCACAAACACAACAGGATACCTGGGACATGCCGGACGGGCCACATTCCTTGTGATCCCCTACACCCACCTAAAACATGGGGGAAGAGGCAAGTGAGCCACTGGAAAAAACTGATCATCTTCTCAGGGGGGCCAGCTAGAGGCGTGCTCTGGCACCCCAGAGAGCCAGAGCGCTGACAACCTCTTTAATTTTGTTTCTTTTAAAAGTTAATGTCTGGAGTTATGACTTGGAATGTTTTCTTCGATGTCCTTTTAGATTTTCTTCTCCCTCTATAAGATATCCCATGTGTACCAATGTCTACTAATGTGTTTTGAATGTTTTCTTTTTTGAGGAAAAAGTCCTTTGTGAGGAAAGTTTGTTGCCCTCTTGTGTGCTTTCTAGTTTTGTTGAAGATGCTTAAAAACCAATAAGACTATGTTATCACATCTTGTAAGTCGCTCTGGATAAGAGCGTCTGCTAAATTCTTAAAATGTAAATGTAAAATGTACTATCTTAGCCGCTCTGCACCTTGTCTTTGGTACTCAATACCACATCATTTCAGAAGAGTCATTACAACTGGCTCTATTAAACGTTGGGCTTGCTTGTTTTCATGTGCCTGTTTGGCATCCAATTCTGGTTATTTATTTTATTTTATTCCTTTTGTGAAGGGCCTTTGTATATTTGTATACAGGACACAATATAAAACCTTGGCCATTGTATTGTATTGTACTACATTTTTTGTAGGACTTTGTCAATTCATAAAATATATTAATTTCCAAAACATCAACTTTCCAAACATCAGAAAGAAGTGTCCAGAACCTCACAAGAATGCATCGAGATACAAAAGCTAAGACGAAAGCGCAAGCTGGCTATCAGTCAGATACTTTTTTAGACTGGCATAAATACACCCAGCTGGGGGGTGAAGCATTTACTCAGAGACTTTTTGTAAAACATTTGAACAAAGCGGCGGAACGAAGCTCAAGCGAGGTTAGATCTGCTTCCTAAGGCTATCATTTCCAGCTCAAAACAAGGCTTTAACTCCAATGAAATTAATTGTATTCACTTTGTTCTGAAAGCGATGAATGGAAATCTAATTTCAGTTTTAAGGTACATATCCCCCTTATCATGGAGGTTCACAAAAGCCTGAAAGCCTCCTCTTGCATCTTATTAAAAACGTCTCACTTGGTTAAAAGAGAAACAATGAAATCGTCTAATCCGTAGCACAAGGTTTCCCCAGTCTAGTTCTCATGACTTTTAGCTACTCTGTCAATGGAGGCACATATCACATATACAGGGTAAGTTATTTCTTAAAACACGTTCCTTATTGTAGCTAAAAAGCTATACTTGTACCTCAGGTGGCTACTGCATAATCAAGATTTAAAAGGCATGCGCGAGTGGCTATTATAATTTTTTTTTTCTTTCTTTCAAATTTTTCCAGTTTTTTCGCCCAATTTGGTTGCCAATTATACCCTCTATTTATTTCAATTCACCCTCCCCCACGAGTCCGCCACCCATTCTCCGGTTCGAGACAATTTTCCCGAGGCCCGGCAGATCCGCCCTTCCGCTCCTCGACAAACTCGGGCCGGCTCACCTTCCCCCCTTCCCCTGGGGCGGACAGCCAAATGCCGCCTCCGATTGGGGCTCACGGGGACGGCCGGTCTGGCACAGACAGGTTTCGAACTGCGTCCGTGATAGGTAGCTCACACTCATACCGGACCAGCCAAAATACGGGTGCATTAGACCGCTACGCTATCCGCCAGCCCCTGCGAGTGGCTATTTTGTCAAGGTAATTAACAAGCCATTTTTGAACAACAAAAACAACAATAAACATTATATTTCTTAATTTTTTTGTTTTCCTGAAATGTCATTTTTCAAGAAAAATGAGACCCTATTAATATGTAGATTCAAACTGGCAGAAGCAATATGCAGGTGAAATCCTGAATTTTTGTTCCTTAATTAAACAGGCAACTTTTAATTGCAGCTGCTACCTAAATTAAACATCTCTTTATTATTGCAACTTTTTCCTGCCTAAATAAACCTCCTTGTGTGATTACGACCTGCTCTTGTGAAAGTGGTTTGTTATTATGTCTAAATTAATTATGCAACATTTTATTTGTCTTTGCTCGTTTGAGTGTTCAAAACAAGTTAAGGCAAATACAACACATTGGCATATTTTATTTTTCATAACAATGAGATTTTCAATCCAGCTCTGAGTAATCTCTTTGATTGTTTTTGTTTTTCTATTATCTCTTAAGCCATTTCAAAACCATACGCAAGTACTTTCCAAAGTTCCTTATCTGTCGCACACAAAAAGAAATAGCTCTTAATAAGATGAAATGAGCCCTGTACTCATTTCAAAGGAGCACTTACTTTAAGTCTATGTAGGGCACTCCGAGTTCACAGAACAACTCTCAGTTGGGCAGTTTGGCTGTAAAACTAAGGTTACCAAAGACCAAGCATGATTTGGTGTCGTTCAAATAATTTAGGGTGCAAAATGTGTGAAAAAAACACCCCTGTCCATGAATTTTCTCTACCATACCATATGCAGTAGAATGTGAGAATTTAGTCAGGAGTACAGCAGTTAAACCTGCCATCTTCTGCAAAGAATACACACCATATTGCAGGCTGGTGAGTAGCCATCCGAGAAACCATCTGATCCCTTTTTTTTGCACACTGACATATCAAACATAATAATAAAAAAACATTTGCTCTGTTACCCACACATGTCACCAGCATATGACACAACTGACAGAAAACATAGGATTTATTGAAAAGGACGGGTAATGGGCTGTATGTTCATAACTATGACGGGTCTAACCCATGGACATACTGGTGTGACCTGACCTGGAATAGGTTTGGAGAGGGTGTTGAGGATTTGGAAACGGGGAGGTTGACAAAGAATCAAAACCGACATTCATGGTCGCAAGTTGGTTTATGTTTCCTTTCGTCTCGTATCGTATGTTTCCTTTCATCTCCTTGTTCTCATTGGCGAGTGGAGCCCTGGTTTTAAAAAGCCTCTGAGAAGGGGCTAGCGGATAGCGTAACAGTCTAACGCACCCATATCTGGCTGGTCCTCTATGAGTGTGAGCTGTCTATCAAGGACGCGGTTCGAAATCCGTCTCTGCCAGACCGGCCCTAGCCGTTACCCCCGATTGGTAGCGGCATTTGGCTGTCCACTCCTGAGGGAGGGGGAGAGTGGCCGGCACAAACTCGCTGTGAAGCACGTAAAGGCCTCTACATGCTTCTGCGTAAACAACAGGACTGCAATGCGACTGCAACGCGACATTCCTCTGCAACATGTTGCAGAGCACTTGGCAATACATACTTCTGCGCAACCTACACAACATGGTGTCCTTACACTTCCTGAAGCTGGTTCATTTTATACCGTGTTGAACAAATTATGCTAGCTATCTATATCGTTAGCTACTGTTAGCGAGCTTTATTTGGCCATGATACCAGGTTGCTAGCTAGCTAGCTAGCTAGCTAGATATCGATAGTTTTGCTTAGCTAACGTTGACATAGATATATACAGGTATGGTATGCAGCTGCCAACAATGATGTCTATCGCTGTATTACTTCACTGATCTCTTGTGCAAACTATGATTGTTTTTACCATGTATTAATGCACATCTAGTAAATCGCTCTTGATAAGAGCGTCTGCTATATGCTTAAAAAAATGATATGCACCCTGCTCTTTCTTTGTTTTGTTAGTTGAATATTCTGCGCATTAAGGTGTTGTAGTGACATGTTACATTTATATGTAATCTAAAGCACAACACAAAACATCTGGATATTTGCAACCTTAAATATATAATTTAGAATGGCGTGAAGACCACAGTCGATCCTTCGTTGTTTGCAGAATCTCCAAGTTTAATGTATTGTCAGTACAATAGACTTTAAAACCTTTGAAGAAAAGGAAGTACGCCTGTCATGAAAGCAGCTTGTGTGCAAGCAACTCACCTTTATAGCATTAAAATAATAGAGTAAATTCACGTGGAACAAAGAAACCAGCAGATGACTCTTGAAAATAATGTTAATGTATTAAGGGAAATGAAGGATGGTCTTTTTCTGTCTTTTCACAGAATTGTAAAAATTGCTGCTTTTATCTTTCTCCCCTAATCTGGATGTCGCTCTGGATAAAATCGTCTGCTAAATGCTTAAAATGTAAAATGTAAAAAAAGGATGTACTAGCTTGATGAACTATGACCATGACAGCTCCGCCTCCATTCGCTAACCAACCAATGAATGCTGTGCAACATCTACGGGACATGTTGCGAGTTAGATTTTTGTGCTAGGTACGCAACATCCTCTGCAACACCCTCTGCAACATCAATGCAACCTCTGCATTGCAGCAGTCGCGCGAGCATGTATAGGCCTTAAGGGGTATCTCCAGAAAGGGGGTTGGTGAGTTCCGCCTCGAAGGAGGTAGATCATCGCCAGCCTCGGAGAGTAGCTTGCCCAGTAGAGACGCGCGGCAAGTTCGTAGGGCAGGGTTCATCGAACTAAATAAAGGGTAAAATTGGCTCCAAATTGGGGAGAAAAATGGGGAGAAATCTGACACAAAATAAAACATTTATTTTTAGAGAGAACTGTGAGAGAACTGCTATTCTGTTCTGTGTTTTGCTTTGTGTTCTGGGTTGTCTAAATAAATGAACAAACTGATTCTTAATGGGGAGAAGGAGAACAACGGCAGGCCCTTGGCTGTGACCGGGGTACTGGGCTGGCGGAAGGACTGCTCCAAAGAGCTGGGGTGAATCCACCTTAGCCCCTGTCTTTTGGATTGTGGAAGCTGCTGTTCTGTTTATTTTTCATAACATACTCCCTACACTCACATCACCCTTATGGTTACAGACCTGTATTGCACACATTTTGGGGTCTAAGGGGAGGGTCATAACAATAAAATGAAATATTCAAAATAATAATAATTGTGGCTAAAAATGTAAGTGTTAACATAAAGGCTAAATGTAATCCAATGCAGGCATATGTTCTTATTGCCAACAACTGTCTTTACATAATTATGTAAAGACCGTAAGCTGCTTTAAGCTTAAAAACTGCTACTGATTGTACTTTTCTGCTGTCAAATTATTGGGTGAGTAATGATCTAATGAAAAAAGGTGTGTGCTGATCAATCTCATGAAATATATAAATATACAGTGGGGAAAATAAGTATTTCACCCCCTGCTGATTTTGTGAGTTTGCCCCCTTACAAAGAAAGGAACGGTCTATAATTTTCATGGTAGGTTCATCTTAACAGTGAGAGACAGAATATATAAAAAAAATCCCAGAAAATTACATTATATGAATTTTAAACATTTATTTGTGTTTTATTGAGGAAAATAAGTATTTCACCCCTAGCAAAACATGACTCAGTACTTGGTGGAGAAACCCTTGTTGGCAAGCACAGCGGTCAGATGTTTCTTGTAGTTGGTCACCAAGTTTGCGCAGATCCCAGGAGGGATTTTGGCCCACTCCTCTTTGCAGATCCTCTCCAAATCCTTAGAAATCCATTTTCAGTGTCCTGGCTGAGGGAAGGAGGTTTCACCCGGTACATGGCCCCATTCATCCTCCCCTCGATCCGGTGAAGTCGTCCTGTGCCCTTAGCAGAGAAACAGCCCCAAAGCATAATGTTTCCACCGCCATGCTTGACGGTGGGGATGGTGTTCTTGGGGTCCAAGGCAGCTTTTTTCTTCCTCCAAACACAGCGAGTCAAGTTGATGCCAAAGAGCTCGATTTTAGTCTCATCTGACCACAGCACTTTCTCCCAAGCCTCCTCTGAATCATCCAGGTGCTCATTGGCAAACTTCAGACGGGCCTGTACATGTGCCTTCTTGAGCAGGGGGACCTTGCGGGCACTACAGGATTTCAATCCATTACGGCGTAGTGTGTTACCAATGGTCATCTTGGTGACTGTGGTCCCAGCTGCCTTGAGATCATCAACAAGCTCCAGCCGTATAGTTCTGGGTTGTTCCCTCACCTTTCTCATGATCAGGTTCACTCCACGAGGTGAGATCTTGCGTGGAGCCCCAGACCGAGGGAGATTGATGGTAAATTGGTGTTTCTTCCATTTTCTAATTATCGCACCAACAGTTGACTCCTTCTCACCAAGCTGCTTGCCAATGGTCTTGTAGCCCATTCCAGTCTTGTGCAGGTCTACAATTTTGTCCCTGATGTCCTTAGACAATTCTTTGGTCTTGCCCATTGTGGAGAGGTTGGAATCTGATTCATTGATTGATTCTGTGGACAGTTGTCTTTTATACAGGTAACGAGTACTTAATTAGGAGTACTAATTATGTAAGAGGACTAATCTGTGTGCCTCCTGGTCACATAACCGGTCTGTGGGAGCCAGAATTCTTGCTGTTTTGCTAGGGGGTGAAATACTTATTTTCCTCAATAAAACACAAATAAATGTTTAAAATTCATATAATGTGATTTTCTGGGATTTTTTTAAATATTCTGTCTCTCACTGTTAAGATGAACCTACCATGAAATTTATAGACCGACCGTTCCGTTCCTTTCTTTGTAAGGGGGCAAACTCACAAAATCAGCAGGGGGTGAAATACTTATTTTCCCCACTGTACATAAATAATGACAACTTCAGAATCAGTAATTCCATTACAAAAAAGCAGTAAAAGTTCAGCCACAATATCATATGGTGCAAACAGAAGCACTGCTCTCACAGTCTGCCTGTTCCCTGAGGATGGCCTTAGCCAAGCCCCACAGCAACACGCATACCCAGTGGGAACGCTTTGGGCCTAAAAGTCATCTGACTGCCCTCCAAAAGTGGCTTTCTGTAAACAGGAGTTGTTCAGAAATTTACCGCAGGGACATTCAGCTTCATATGAGCCCTTCATATTATGGGATCTCTGGTATGACACATAAACTGCAGCTAAGTATTTTCATCACTTGGTAACAATAAAAAAAGAAATATGCTGACATTGACAGGAAGCCGTAAAAGTCTACAAGTTGGCAACACTTGCTCATACGCATACCCCCCGCCCACATCCTGAATAGTCCCAGGTCCCGTCAGGATAATTTCCTTGTGGACCGATAGAAAAATTCTTAGGTGAGAGAATAAAACTGAATTGTGGTTCTCCGCCCCCACAGCCACACCTAGAAAACTCAGCTGTGACCCGTAACAATTGAGGGTGAGGCAGCGTAATGATGTCAGTACGTGTGTTCTGTCATACATCACCAAACATTGTTCACGGTCTCAAGGAAGTGTCAATTGAAAAGACCTGCCCTACGTGCTGCTGCTGCTTAGTCCTGCTGTCGACTCCGAGCCTTTTTGCATTCCCCTGCTCTGGCAAACAGCGAGGCCTTAACACCTCCAGGAGAAACCCTCCACATCGAATGCAATGGCGATGGACGTATAAATTCCAACTAGGCGGTACAAATTCCAATAAGGATAAATGGGTCTGTTGGAAGTGCGCTAATTTAATTCTGACACACACACTCATCTCACAAGGGGGCCAAAGAGCAGCTCAAAGAGTGGAAAAAAATCAAGCCAGTGTCTCAGGCTATGCCCATCCTTCAGTCTCACAACAGCTGGAGCACAGGCTAGAAAAACATCTTCCCTGTCTTTTCAGCTGTCTTATTCTCTTCGGCATTACTGAGACTTGACACATTAGACATGTCGTAATGGACATGGAGATCCAAAAGGTCTTTTTTTTGGGGGTTGCCAGAAATGCCTATGCAGCGCTCCCAAAACAGGAATACGGCCCGGTCAGCACAAACACAGATTTCAAGCCCAGAGCAAAGCCAACATTACCTCCGATTCAACGGTCACATTCACGGCTAACCCCTGCGGCTTACAAACACAAAACCTCCCTAACCTCTCAAGTGGCCTTTGTCCACGTCCATCACGTGGTGCAGCCAAACTCAAACACAAACATGGAAAGCAGAGAGAGAAAGGGACGTTGAAGAGAGGGGAGGGGAGGGGAGGGAAGGGGGGGGTAGAAAAAACGACTCGCTTAATTTGCAGCCACGGACTAAACATGCAGCAGCATTCCCTCCTTTTAAAAAGAGAACAGCGATAAGAGTGGCTTTGTTTAATTGGTTGTAATGTAAAGGGGAAATATTGCCCACACACTGTGTTTGTGCAGTCCCTGGGAAAGGAGGAGGGAAGCTTTGAATATAAAAACGCACTTCATGAAGTAGACACCCTTTCTGCCCGACTTAATAGCCCCCCACAAAAAAAACAGTCGGCCCACATTAGCACCTCAAATGGGGAGTGCGTGTGCTCAGTGTGAAATTTATTGACAAAGGGGGCGTATGTTACTCGTTGAAGTTAAATTATCCCTCTCGCCATATGTCTGTGAAGTTGAAAAAAGACAAAAGAACAAGTGGTTTTAAGGACGGACAATTCTTCTACAGATGAGGCCTTCGAAGGACCCATAACACATTCAGGCTGGGTGATATATTTAATTCTCAAATTATTATTTCCTTTCATTCCCAATGCCAAGGGCCTACTGTAAAAAATAAGCCATCATTTGTTATTCCTCGTTTATTAATGGGAGTGGAACCATTGGATGCATGTAGATATAATTTCTCACTGTTTTAAAGTGCTTCAAAATTTCCTTCTAAAAGCTTTACCGGGAAGGAAAACATATGCAAAGGATAAGATACAGAAATCTTCAGTTTCCCGCAAAAGTAATCCAGCTGTTTGCTGATCATTTTTTACCAGCACTGTGTCTCTTGATGCCAGCAAACAGGCTTTCCACTGCAATGATAGCACTGTGGGTATCACGTTTTCCTGCTATCGCCAAGCGCTTTCATCAGAGAGAATTCAGTGAAACAGCCCTGTGTATGGAAGTTAAGGAAGGAACTTCCATAACTTTTTTTTTTTTTTACCGCCCAATCCCATTAAGGACTGCCTTTAAATCATAAAGAATAATGTTATTTCCTGCGTTAACACATAAAAAATGGTCTTGGCTATTTTAAAAACAAAAACGTTAGTTCTGGATCGGAGTTGGCCATATGTGTGGGGGTTTCGTCTGTCGACCTGCTGAACAAGCACGACCCTTTCACCGGGCCTGTGAGTGGGCTGGAGCGGCGCAGGCTGCAAGACTGGAAGAAACACTATAATGGCATTCATTATCTCATGCTTGGCTCTTACAACACCGGGCTGAGAGACTGAAGGAGAACAGCCTCTGCTTTAATCTCACCTTATCTTGGCTAATCTGACAGTCCATTTATTTTGAATAGAATAACTCACAAAAAGGGATATATCAAATTATGGACTCCAAATGGCAGCCCAAGAGACACACACTAATGACATATATTACACTGGTGCATATATTCTAACACACGGCCGCTTACTCTATGCAGGGCCAAAAAGGTTGTATTACCATGTAAAAGTCATAGAGAACTACCATTGACATGGCTTCATTTATTACCTCCAAGGGCAGAGATTCTCTCTCCAGTAGGGCATGGATATATATGAATTATATACTTGTTCCTATTGAAGGATGCAGAGTGCCAGATTTGACCCGAGCCAATTTATTTTTCTCTTCTACCTGCAAACATTTTTCCGAGGAATGTTTTGGCCGATCGATACAAATTTAAGAAGCTCTTGAAATAATGAACATGTTGCAATAACACTCCTGGCACTGGGAAGGCTGAACTCTTAGCGCAATGTAAACTGTTTACAGTCAGTGGAGAGACTGTGGGACTTTGCAGCTCCCCTAAACAGACACAATCCTTCAAGGCGTTTGCTACTGTGCACCACTTCCAACGCGATGGCAAGCTGTTGTGCTTAAGCGTGCGCCGGAGCTGCGTGTGGCCAAGGTTCCGCGTGCACCGGGAGACAGAGTCTGCGGCAATAACTCACTCATTCAGAGCGTGCCCATTTCTCACAGCACAAAATGTGCAGCTGAGGAGCAATGCATTTTTAAAGTGAGTAAGGAAAATACGGTAAACATTATGTTTCCCAGGTGCAAGCTGACATCTCTCCCACACACACCCGCCAACCCTAAGCTTGTTATAATGCGACAAAGAGAAGTCTAATGTCCACGGTCCGTTGCAAGTATCAGATAGGCAGTAAGGCATTCTCTTATTTCTGAAAGCATGCAATTATTTATTAATGCTATTTTTATTGCATGGTTTGAAAACACACACGGTGCATTAGACAATTATGGTGGTCTCTATCACACGGGTACGGACAGACCAGCACACATATTTTAATTTGACTTTAGTTGAGACCACAGTTAAATATAAGCAACAAAGGGCTGCACATCCATTCACGTCATCGTTTTCAGAGATTGCAAAATTGACACACATACACACCCACACAGTAATGCACACAAGTGTGTTAGGTGAACATCTGTGAGTATGCTTCAGTGTGGTGTCAAATAATGATAAAAAAATTAAATTCATCACAATCCCTGATTTTTATTGATATTCCTGATTCATCTGTATTTTAGAAATGTTGTCTAGAACATTATCCGTTTCAAACGTTCTCCCTCCTGAGATGTTTAAAGCACTGCCATGACAATATGTAAATGTCACCAGCCCCCAGTGTACGATCTCCGCTACAGTTATTTGAATGTCATCAGAGGCATGAGGCCCATTCACATTTCCCAGAATGCTTTGCATATAGTAGAGATCAATAAACAAGGTAAGACAATCCGCTGGTTACTTTTACTGAGGCACTGACTCCTCTTTCAGGAGAATATCTCTCCAACTACTCCCTTCTGCCTTATCTAACTGTCAGAAACAGCTAAGAGTTTTCTCTCTAATTCCTTGTTTGAGCACCCCTCTCCCTGTACTTCAACAGTCTGGCAGGAAACAGTTCACATATGAACTGCATCCACCAAAGTGAAATAAATTGCCCTGCCACGTTGTTAATACAGACACACGGGTAGATTCCAAACAAATCCATAGCTTTGAAAACATTTGTCTTAAGAATGCACTGTTGACATTCACAGTTAAAAAAAGTATAACAAGCAAGGTCTAAAGAGGGAACAACAAAAAAGAAAGAAATTGAGCAGCATTGCAAAGCTGAATCTTCAAAGTATCACATCCATGAAATACATATTCATTTTACTCATTTTAGAATCAGAACAACTTGTACACAAATATTTTTCACAATTTTCTCAAAAATCCAAATTAAAACTACCACTAGACAATAAAAAAAACATTGTTTAACGTTATGTGTTTGTGGGTTGCTGTTAGGTGCTTGGTTACAAGAAAACGATGAACTGCTAACATAGTCTTATGTAATTTTTGAGACGGGGTGTAGACTTTACAGGGGCACTGTATATAAAAATATGTACTACAGTCAAAATGCCACTTCAGCAGAATTGGAGGTGCACAATGAAGAAGAAAGGGAAGGAGGCTGATAGTGGTCTTTTCAGCTTTTTGCTAACAGACGACACCACATCCACACAACCATTTGCAGTCTGCTGGATTAGGATGTCACTGCATCAAGAACCCAGGCAGATAACACTAAAGCTACAGCAGTCTGCTGTTATCAACAGACAGTCCCTGGGATTCGCTTTTCCCAAGTAATTATGACAAAGCTTGATGCTTAAGCCTTAGACATTCATTAAACTCCCCAAATTCCAGCGGTTCTGCCGCTACTTTTTCTTGTGTCGTCTCTTATCTCTCCATTACACATCCACTCCAAACTATCATGCTTTCAGGAGGGGGTTGGTGGGAACTGTATTGGACCTGACTGCAGATGTATAAAAAAAAATCGGCGTCTTGAGGTAGACAACAGCTTTCCAACTCTGTCTGCTCTGGTCTGACCCCAGCTGTTGGCAGTGCATTAGGCTACATGTTCAATGTGAGACCCATCTGCTGCCTAATAGCTCTTTCACAAGAATTCCATGCATAGCTTTTTTTTTTTTAAAGGCCCTATTTCACCTGCCAGACAAAAGCATTGACTGTGCATGGCTAGGTAGAACAAAAATGTATTGTACCTGTTTTCAATACAGAGTAAAATTATTGCATCGGGGCAGCCTTTGTCAAATCAAAGCAACACAAAAACATAGATTCCATACCTTCAAAGTGCAAACCTTTACCGACTTCACAAAGGCATTAGTCTTTTAATTGCAATTTCCAATGTTTAATTAATAGTAGGGCCCATCTCGTCCTCCCTACGCTACACACTGCCTCCCCCTAGGGAGCACATGAAAAAGCAATCCTTACTAAAAAGCCGTCAGGGGCCAAGACCCAATATATATTTTCAAAATTAATCGCGGTTAATAAGCACCTAACGCGCACACATTTACATCTCACCTTTACCCACCACACGTAAAGGCCTCTCGCAAACGACCTCAATTTGTGTGCGCGAGGAAAGCCTGGCTTCCCTCTGTAGATTTGCATCGTCACCCCCGCCCCCCCACCTTGCTGTTACCTGGAGCCGTCTCACCACCGGGGGATCCATGGTGACCGAGCGAGCGGGCGAGGATTACATTCGTATCTCGACTCGGAAGCAGGCCCCGCATCAAGAGAGATAAATGAGACGCGGCCTTCATTTTAACAGCTAATAAAAGATCCAGTCGATAGTGCAGGGGTACCACGGGCAGTGCAATCCGCGCTCATTTCTTAACCTCACCTCCCCAACCTTCACCGTACACATTTTATTGCTGAAAGTGCGCTTCCGTCTTCCTCCTTGACAATTTTGCGGCGTGGTAGAGTCACATGCACACACGTGCAGGTTATGTAAGAGAGAAGAGATTAAAAGTAACAATATTAACGCTGAATCAATAAATGTGCTGAATCATTGATAGTGCAGATATGCTGTGGGTGGGTGACAAGCCTCCCTGAAGGCCTGCAGTCCAAAAACGCACAAACCAACTGAAGGACAAACGCAAACAAATTTGGAGGAAAGGCAAGACCAACCAGTGAACCCACAAAGTGGAAAGTGACTACATCCTTTTCATAAACCGCAATAACAGAATATGACCTACACTTTAGTCAAACATAAGTGGAACACAATCGTAGCTCAGATCATTTTGTACATTTCCAAGGGGCGAGCTCTCATGACTGTACTAAGTCAAGAAGCCCTAATTACAGTCACATGATTTGCACAGACGGAGCTGTAATTCCCTGCTGTATTCCAGAGGATTTATTGTTCAGCTCTTTCCCTCACTAAGGCCTCTGATAGGGGCATCGTGGGGCCCAGGCTGTTCTGTCTTCTTTCTGATCCCCAAGAGGAGTGATTGAGATCAGAGTATCGAGTGCTTACCTCCCATTTCTTCTGTCTCAAACTCTTGAGGGAAAAGACACAACTCCTAACGAATGGATGATCCTTAACCCGAGTCAATATCGATCAGTTACTTTAAATCAAATTCATACCCGTCTGATAGACTTTCCTTCTTTTTTTGTCAATGTCAACACACCAGACCAGTTATTAAAACCCCTTTCATTTAATTCAAAATGAGAATTAACAGAGGCTTTGATCTGAAAACGTCAGCTTTAACGCCATTTTGTCTTAAGCCCTAGATAAATTCCGTCAAGTCCACCTTCTGAAGGGCAGATGACGATGAGAAATTTCCGTGGGGTTCACGGGGGGAGCACGCATGTCCCCGGAGTCCACGAGATTTGTTTCGCCGAAGATCTCGGGGGACGGTCAGGCCTCGTCGAAGTTTCCTGGACATGCCCCGCCGAAATGTAAAACAACTCCAATAAATCACGGCTCGCAGTCCGCCTCCCCTGGGAGAACGACGGGCTCTCAAAGGTTTTTCTCACACAACAAAACTCGAGGTGACCTCACAGTAGGCCAGACGCCGGTGAATCTCACTGTGTTTGGGAGACAACGCTTTCAATAGATTTATTTTCAGTAATCACTATCTATCAAATCCTATAAAATGGGGTAATTTAACGAGTGAACCACAAACACGCCTTCTGCCAACTCACTGGGTCTACAAGGCTGTATAAATGAGTTAAAAAAACACTTTATGACTAAAGAACACTACTTGATGTCCTCTTAAAGATTCTAGCAGTCATTAAGTCGTCCGAATTAATGACAAACAATGTCACATCCATATCATTCATAGGGTATGGCACAATAATCTGATATCTAACCGGGATCTTCAATCATGTCTTCAATCAGCCTGCTACACTGACACGACACGTCATAAATCATATCTCAGAGACAGAAACATAAATAACTTAAGACGGAAGAGCTTTCTGACCCATTTCCTACATCATCCTCTTTAACAGCATGCCAGTGCCAGTGCCAGTATCCCCCCTGCGATGTTGGGAACGTAGCTGTGGCTTTGCTTAAACAATTTTAAACTGTATGTACCAGCCTTTCTTGTCCTTGGTTATACTCCCAGCCACATGTGTTACGGTGGGCGGTGAGCTGCTCCTCCAATTCACTTGCTCTTAAGGCATGCATTTGCAGACAAACACGACCGTCAACAAAATGTATTTCAAGTGTTAAAAAGCCTAACATCCTCTGCCAGGTTTAGGCAGGCTCACCAGGCAGGCAGAGAGGCAACATTTTATAGAAGGATGCCTTAATTACAGCAAAGTTAATTGACAGTACATCAGTGTTTACTTTTTGTTTTTATACACCTGTCGAACAACAGTCTATAAGGTCTTTCCTTCATTACTGTTGCAGCATTTGAATGACACACACGAAAGCACCTTTTGATGAAAAGGCTATGAAATGTGCTTTAAAGACCCCCCCAAGCAAAACCAGCTGTGAAGTTACCAATGGCAAATGGAATTGTGGTGCCTAGTGTCCAACACCCTGTGGGCTGAGCATCCTCCTCACAGCTGCATTTCCTTTTGAATAGCAATCAACAGGAGTGTAAACTGTAGTCACTTAGAATATAAAAACAGAAAATAGATGTTGACATGCAAGTAAAGCCATTTTTGGTATCGTTCTAGGGAAGATAATAATAATAACTGTATATGTATACAATATGTATATATGTGTATCTTATACACATATGCACACAAAAACATATAAACAAAAGTATGCATATATAATAATTGACACATATTGAATAATTCAAGCTCTCTCTCTAAAAAAAATAAGCATTTGCTAATCGAATGCAGGGAACATTGTGTCTTGTCTTGGCCAAATTCCTGATCGGGGCTCTTTCAATCTTGCTATCTAATCATCCCCTGGTTCAATTAATAGGCTTAATAAATCCTTGCTTTTCCAGCCTCAACTGACAGTGAGGCGAGCGTTCTAGCAGAAAATGGCTGCCACGATTTACCAGGGGGCATGAAAAAGCACTGTAGGAATGGTACTGTACTTCAGTGGTGAAATGCAAATGCAAATGCAAATGATAAATTATAATGAGTATTATTTTCGATTGTCGAATGTACCCAAAACACACAGTAACGGTGCTACCCACTAGGCTGAATTATATATGCTTGACACGTGAAACCATTTCACTGCAGAGGTATCCCTAGGCACCTTTTAAACACCTTTTATAAATAGAAAGAGAGTCCTGCATTGCGTATGTGACTGGTGCACTACACTACAGGCGTGAGCTGTCGTCAGGGAATCAGGGAAACAAACGCTCGGGGGAGGAGGCGATTACCATGCTCCGAGGAACGCTGAGCCCGAGTGCCTTAAACACCCCTACATGCAGAGAGCCAAACCACCCCTCCCTCTACATGGATTCACCCAGCCCCTGTGAGCCAGTCAGAGAGACAAGGGGGTACGATTAGAATTACTGGGAGAAGACAATGGAGATGCCCCTGGAGAAACACCCACCATTTGTTAGATTTTAATTTAGATCAAATGAACATACTGTAGATCAGTCGCCACTTAATTCAGACAAATTGTCAGATTTGTTCCATTGTAACGCATATGCTTGACGCACAGTTCATTCTCGTGCGCTTGTTTAGCCTGAATCCTCCGATGTGAATTATTAGTGGAATAATGCATGAAGGAGGTATGGCACACGCGTGTCCCTTGATATAGATATCCGAACATAGCACATGAGCAGCGAAATTCTAGATGTCTGAACTATCCTTACATCACGCATCACCTTTTTTTTTATCTCTCCGTTTTAATGAGACCACTGCATCCCATAAACGGCTTTCTGTGGGTTACATTTTGTGCTTACTCACTATTCCAAAGGCATGCTTATGTATTTGTGTTCTGATTGAGTGCATCCAATAATGTACTAAACAAAGTAGCCTTACTGGGGAGCTATAAATTAATAAACCAAACATTCACAAAATGCACAAACCGGCTGTCAATATTTAGCTATTCAGACAAATTACCAAAGAAGGAGAAGGCAAAATAGAAATATCAGGAATTTTGTTATTTTATTTTATTGTTATTGTGAAATTGCTATCAGACATATATATCTGAAATGTGCCTTAGTCTTGGAATACAAAAAGGCACACATCAATAGTTATTTGTTATTGAATATTAAATTTGTGTCTGTACTTCAGGTGTGGAGAAGGAAAAATAGAAATGTGCACACTATGTATACAATCTATTTTTAGAAATCAAATAAATGTAGGCACATATACAGATGTAGTGAATGAACGCACTGCCAGCTGTAGGTACTTGTCCTACATGAAACGTATATGTCTAATCGATGCTGCCTCAAAAGCGATTGATCAGAGTTATTGTATCAAATTACAAATCTACCCCTTGGATTTTGGAGGCCAGCTGTCAGTGTTTTTGTGCGTGTGTGTGTGTGTGTGTGTGTGTGTGTGTGTGTGTGTGTGTGTGTGTGTGTGTGTGTACATGTGTGTGCGCGCATGTTTTAGTGTGTGTCTGTGTGTGTGTAGGTTCACTCTTGTCATCAGACATCAGACATGTTTTAACCTTTGACCTGTTGGTTTCATATGTCCAATGAACTTCAGGGTTGTGTGGACATAAGATTTACAGCACAGCAATATCCTGCACACAGCAAGCATGTGGCAGGAGCCTAACACCGATGATATTCCTTAACACATGTACTGTGAGGCAACACATTCTACCCAATACACAGATAGCAAATTTAGCTTATTTTTTTGTTTTAGTAAACCAATTTATTTCACAACACAACACAACACAACCATTCCCTTCATCCCTGTAGTGTATTAACCTATTATAAGAAAAACATGAAATACCCAAGCTGAAAGACCGATAATGCTTTGATGTAATAAATGCACAACACACTGGGGAAAATGGATAATACCATCAAATTAGAACTGTAATGCGGAATAAACATACTGTTTGATAAAGAAATAATATTTCAATAAAATATATCAAGCAGAAGATATATGAAAAGTCTGACTCTCTGGAGAAGACAGACAGAACTGTAACCGAACCATTCTTTAATGGCTTGTTTTCAGGGGGCAAAATAATGGCTGTCAAAGGAAAAAACTATTGGAACTATACTTAAAGTTACCCTCGCCAAAAACTCCCTGTTGTTCTAAAAATGTATCCTGCCAGTCGAGTTGAATTAAAGAAGGAACCAAAAAAATACATGCAAGTTGTTTTGCTGGACTGTCATATTGTTCATGTTATTTTATGCGAAAGGAAACAAAGTCAACGGAGGTAAAAATCCTTGTGGTTTATATAGTCTGCTTCTGTCTTACACACTGACATTGTGTCCCTCATTATACCCCAAACCGCAGAGCCTTAAAACTTCTCCCACACCTCAAAGACTTTTGAAGTTGGACTAACCTGCCGAGTCTTGAACGTCTGAACTTATCAAAACAATAATAATGATTAAAGGAGGGATATCTTCTAAAGAGGGATTATGGAGCCTGCCAATAAACAAACCACACGGGAACCGCGGCTCGTTTGTATCAATGCAGATCAAGTACAGACTTGAAATACAATTAGCAGAAAATATACATCACTGCTGAGATTAAACGCTAGCCGGATCTATTGTCAAAAGCATTTCACTCAACGCACACAAGTGCACATGCACGCTTGATATCAGACACAGTGTATTTTAGCCTTGGGAAAAAACGGCACCGTGGCAACAAAAGAGCGTCACGTGATGGCGGCGCAATCAGAGGACGGATTAATAAACGGACAGCGCCAACGTCCAGAAGCCATTTGCAATAGTTATTGCCGTTCGGGATCCGTTTGTTTTAACGCCATATAAACATGATAACCATGACCGGGCTTCAGCTACTAAACTATGTTGAACTGAAGCCCCACCCCACCACCTCACATCAGTATTCTGAGAGGAGCAACAGGGCATAGTGAAATAACAAGGGGGGTGGGAGCATCCATCTGTGCTACCAATTAATGTCTATCTGGAGGCCAAGTGAATCACATTCTTTCAAATCGATGCCATTGACTTCTGTAATTGTACTCATGGTCTGAGACTGAGTAAATAAATAAATAAACAAACAAACGGACGAGCAAAGGAGCAGACAATAGACGCTCACGTCCTCGGAATAGGCATTCGCCGTTAATAATATGTCGCTTCGTGAAGAAGCTCGGCGTTCGGAAGATAAGGGCACGGTTCAACGGAATGAAAGCCGCAGATCCTGGCGCAGGCGTGCTTGTTGTCCGCGGGCTCCCCTTCCCGAACGCTGGACACCTCTGAAGTTGAGGAGTGGCGTAAATTAGAGCGCGGCTGATGGGTGTATCTTTCCATTAGACTGCTCGCCATGCATGGCTTGCCTTACTTAAGAAATGAAGCAATTTGACGCATCTCAGCCAAGGAAATTTACACACACGAGTGACTGGATTTTCTAAAGAAAAGAAAAAAGGAATTGGGGGATCCTATACCACAGCTATGCTAACAGGAAAAAATAGTAATACATGTTGTGGGATATCTGCCTGAAAATAGATCAAATAGAATTTGTTCACTTAAAAAAAAATGCTGGCAGGTAGCTATCCCATAACTTAAAATATCATTGTATTCCTTATCCTTTATTATAGTATTCAGGTATTCTGTAGATTCAAACTGTACACTGCACTGGGTGGTAAAATCTGCAACTATCCATATTTACCTAGTACCTAATTAATGTGCACACTGAACTACACTTTAAAGGCCTACAGGCATCAGTTTATAAATGCCTCTTGTTAAGTGGATATATATCATATATAGTTAAATTGCTGTATGTTATTGTACACTCGAGAATTAGTATTATCAACCTGCACATCAATAAATAGTATCCATATGAACACAACACACTTGTGGGTTTTTGACATAGGAACTCAGGTAGCGTACCTTGCTTAAAGTTCGATTTGAAGCCACAAATGTGCTCACTGAACCACATACTGTCCAGTGTGACTGTATGTCATTTGATCATTCCGTGAATCATTCTACACTTCAACAGAAACATTGTATATCACTTCAATATTGGAGGCATGCAATGGAAGATTAATTAGGTTGTAAGACAATTTGCCTTACAGTTAATAGGGCATTATGATGTCCTTTGTGACAGCCCTGGTGATTATATGTTTCATGGTGTCTTTAGTGTGCGATGTAGGACAATCTATAGTAAATACTTTCAAATATCTACTTTTTAATCTGACTGAGGGAGTTCAGCACATGAGCCAGGCTGCGGTTTGTCACTGTCACAATAAAAAATAGATTAGAGAACTGGGAGAATGTGTGTGTGTGTGTGTGTGTGTGTTGGGAGAGAATTGGAACACATCTGCCTTCAGTTTGTGTTAAGCAAAACACAAACCACAAGCATTACCACATTGTAAATCTCCTTTAGTTTGGGCACATAATAAAAAATTAAAATAAAAATTTCCAAACCTTGTTCGACAGGGGCTTTGTGGAGGAGTACGCCATATCAACTGCTGGGAGTTTTTAAAATTAATACAACATTTTAAAGAATATATATATATGTGTGTGTGTGTTAACAGCAGCCTTACTCTGATTAATACGCTGACACTACAGTTTGATGGAGAGCTGTTAAACTATGACAGCAAGTACAAATTCCTTTATTCCCATGAAATTTGAATCGATCTGGACCATGCCACTCCCTCATCTTTCCTGTGAGGGTCACAAAAATGCACCGTTAACCTTTAGCGCCAATAGTCCTGTAGTCATACAGAACTGACAGATTCTTTATGTGCACCATCATGAGTGAGAGGATGCTCTTTCTTTGGAGAATTCAGCTAGCACATAGCATCGATTAGCACGTAGCTACAACCCTTACTTTAAACTTGAAGAGAATAAGAGACAAAAACAACAATTTAGGCAGTTTAAACTTTGAGGGGTACAAGCAAGCACAGAGGATTAACTCGAGTATAGCAAGCTGTGTTTACTCTACACATATCCTTTGTGTGTGTGTGTGTGTGTGTGTGTGTGTGTGTGTGTGTGTTTGTGTGTGTTCAATCCTCGTGTGAGACATGTACAAAACAAACCGGTTCAAAGTTTCGCCACACCCTGCGCAGGATCCACGACAGACGTATCCCAGACGCCATGGGGAGGGGGGGATAAGTATTTATTCAAACCGTTTTTTTGTTTTTTTTGAAAGCCCGATGGAAGCTTGGAGAGCAAACCACAGGTGCAGGGATCCAGCGCCTGTTCAGGCAGCTTGGAGAATAAGGCACACAAAAAAAAAACCCTGAGCGCATCGGTGACTGGGGGAAAACAGACAAGAGGATTAGAAGTATGTCAGGTGGCGTCCCATTTCCACAGTCCCCTGCTACGCCTGCGGATATAAGAATAGCAATTTGCCTCTCAAGTAGATATTATTTCTTTATAGACACCGAGGGCCGCCTGACCTGCTCAACTCAGTAAGACCCGCAAACTCAAGTGCGCGAGTTCAATTACATTCGCTGATCAATCTGGATCTTAACGATTCGGTCCGTCCCGTCGCCAGTTAAAGGGCATGCTCTGCTTCTAAATGGTTACGCGCGTTTCATTGCACTCAAAGCACTTCACTGCTTTGACATTACCTCAAACTGCTGCTTACTGCACTACTCTAAAATCACATTTTGTCAGTCACAGTCTTTTGTGTGTGCGTTTTTCTCATCCTCTTGTCCAGTTTAAAAAACATTGTTTAAAAAAAAAACAAGTATTCTGAATATCCTTCTGCCGGCTGTGCACCATACAGGCTGCGATTATGAGTTAACAAGATTACGATGTTCATGTTCCCAAAAGTAAACGCACGGACATAATGACACCCTGGCCACTTGCTGCCTCAGCCACTGTTCTCCAGCAACCTTTCAAGCTGACAATGAAGTTGAAAGAGGAGGAGCGTTTGTTTGGCTGAATAATTTAAATTAGCATAGCTGAATTGCTGAATAGTATATTTGCCACAGATTCGTGATGATAAAGGTTGTAAAACAACATTTACATCACGCTATATCAAGACACTGCTTTTGTGCTATCAAATAACTCGTTGACTTTTCTGTTTCAGTGTGAAAATTCGCTACGTCATCTCAAACCATATTTCTCACATTGTATTTCACATGAGTTCTGCTCAACTTCATTATTTTTATTTCAAGATTTGAATATGTCCCTTCCATGGTTTTGATTTCCTGGCAATGGTCAATTTGGAAATGAGTGTATTTATCATCACTTTTAATGATAAAACCACTGAAGCATTTAAGGTCCAATAATGCATCCCAAATAAAAACATGGAGGAAAATCATTGTAAAAATTGTCTAAATTTTTACAAATAAATATGGAGGTCAGGAGGTCTTTAAGTGTCTGGTTCCTCTTTTCAGTCCAAGTCAAAGATGCTTTCCTTGCAAAATACATAATATTGTGATGGAAAAAAAACAGACACCCAACGGCCATAAGCAGACACTGTTTTTTTTATTTTTTTATTTAATAGTTTAATAGTTTCTATGTGGCCTTCCCCATAAATTCTGGATGTTTCCAATTATGTCTCAGCACTTTCAGGAAAGCCACACTGCTGTTGAAACAGGACAGACACCGTGATAACATGTACTGCCAGCGCATGGTACAATGTTCCATTACATAAATTGAACAGCATAACATAAGGCTGAAAATGTACACTCATTACTGAATAAACTATCGATTTCTGCAGCTACTCTCCTAAAAAAAACAAAAGCACACTAGAGCCATGCACAGCAGTCTTTTTTCCCCCTGTATTTGCCTTTCAGCAAATGTCAAGACCAGGTTTGAAAATAAAGGCCTGCATAACAGCAGCATGACAAGAAGTAGAAGAACAAAAAAGAAGAAAATTAATACGAATCCAAGCAAATGGCATCCATTATAAGGCTGAGCAAGCCGTGCCATTTTCTACCTTAATAGCCACACTTTATTGCTCGACGGAAAATGACCAATTCCCAAAAGATAAGGCAAGCCAACACATAAAATGGCAGATAGATTCTATAGAAAATGTTTTGTCAGTTTTCACCCAGTGTAGCCAGTCATGAGAAAAACCATCACTGAACACTGACTGCATGACAGTTTTGCTCACGTTGTCAAGTGGGTTGAACCTTCAGGAAATTAAACAGGTTTTTGAACGTCTTAAGTTATTTCTTTTCCACTGTGCTGTTGGATACTGACAGAACCAGAGAGCATAAACAAACATGTATGTATGTATATATATATGTATGTGTGTGTGTGTGTGTGTGTGTGTTATATACAATATACAAATGTTACATAAAGTGTTAGAAAAACTGTGATGTCAGTTATGTTCCCACCCATGAACTGTCCATGTCTTGTTTCCCGAGAGTAAACAGGCCAAAACAATAGTTGCGTAACCTTAATGGCCTCTTCAATTTCGAGAGGAACCACCACATGCTCTCTAGTTTCTCTAACCTAGTAAAGGGGTAATATATAGGTTACACAAAGCTTTAGAGATTCATCAGTGAAATCTTATACCTGCAGTGGGGAGGGATGATATATATTCTGGGAAAGGGCGGTGTCCACGTACCACCAGGCGCGTCCCCACATCCGATTACACTCACAACCCCTGCAGCTCCACAGACAATAACAGCTTTTTGCGGGGGGCTGGGGTGGGGAGGGATCTCTGGTTACTAACTATATGCATGCCAAATAGAGCACAGAAAGTTACATTCTGCTACCAACCAATCTGCAAACTGCCACTGCGTCTGTGGTAAGCACATACTGTTTTACCCGCCCGGAGTGCAGGATGCCCACTGCGGCCAGGGTTCGATCCCATTCGTGACGGGAGGGGGAATTAAAGCAACAGGGTACAATTGGCCACCAAACACACGGGGGGAATTAAGAGATACATAAGAACATAAGAATACATAAAAGGAACATTCAGCCCATCTAGGCTCGTCATGTCCTAATCTAAAGAGTATCTAGTACTGCATGTAGCCTGGACTTGAATAGCCCAAGTGTTTCTGCCTCAACTAACTGGCCTGGCAAGCTGTTCCAGGGCATTAACACATTACCCTTCCGCTGGCTCTCTCAGCACACCACAACGGGCATAACAAAAAATAAATATATTTTTTAAATTAAATAAATAAACCGATATTTCAATAAGAATCAGCCCTCTTGTTCCTGATTTGCATGTCGTAGGAGTCAGGCCCAGAGGCTATCTGCTTCGTGCAGCCCTTTAGAGGCCTCTGCAGATGGGGGTGTAAAACTTTGGCCATGTTTTGCTTGGGGCGCCCCCCACCCCATCTTCACTCCCCCACCCCCCACCCATGCTCCGTTGTTCCACTGTTCTCCCTTCACCTTTGAAAAAGTATCTTCTGGTCAGCACTGAAACTTGATGCGGTCTTTCGCTATTGGTTTTCAAGCAGAAGAGACAAAGGGAAGAGATGTATGAAGAAGAGGATCTTCTCACACACAAAGAAGAGCCTATCCACAATTATAAAAGAAGAACACAAAATACCAGAAGAGAGGAGGATCTTTGTCGAGAATCTGATATCCGGGGGTCTAATGAACGCTACGGAGAAGAGAGGAGGCGTGGGGCTTCTACGGTTCAAATAAATAAAAAATATATTATTATTATCTTCTGTTCTATAAATGAAAGCCTTTGGAAATCTACCCTGAACTTAATGGTCACATGAAAAGCCTGCATTTTCTATTTTTTATTTCCTTATTTTATTTTTAAACTGAGAGAAGAAAGACCGCATCGTTGCCCACTGCGTAACCTCTTTTAACACATTTCGACTGCCGCAGCAACATTTATAATAAGATTTCCGCTGATAGAGTTGTTGACCCACATAATAGAAACCATAAACGTTCCACAAAAGCAGGCCCAGAGATGGCAAAAGTGTATTAAAAAATCTGAGGTTTTTCTTTCTTTTTTTATCACCTGAAGTAACCATGCAACACGAAAGATCTTCAACAAACCGCATTTTAATTTTGCATTCGTCAAATCGTTTGGTTCAAGAAAGTTCAAATTGTTGCAATCCCCAGCCTAACTAATTCTCCACCTTGCCTGTGTGTGTGTGCGCGTGTGTCTGTGTGTGTTTTCTGATGCTTGCAAAGTTGTCCATCTCACAAAAGACCTTTGTGCAACATGTCTATTGATTAACCGGGCAGGCTGCCGTGGGATATTAGCAGGTCGAGGCGCATTAAGAAGAGGAAGTGACAGCTGTGGTGGCAGGGGATAACAGGAGGAGCTGGGCCGCGAGCGTTTGTGCTTGCTTCAGTGGAATCCCTTTGCAATCCAGAAACTACGCAACTAAACTCCACAGCAGATGTGGACGGATTTACTGCTAGACGCAAAGAGTTGGAGGTGAGGGGCTAGACAAGGCCAATACCCTGACCATCACACATGGTACGCACAGCTAGTGTAATAAATTGCCATTCAGAGAACAGAATTTGCCGAAATTCAAGTGGATCAAAGTTGCATTTTCATTGAACCACCAGAAATATGACAATCCAAAGAAACCTGGTGATCAAACCTTGGCGCCGCAGATTCCATGGCGCAATGAAAATTCCATCTACTGCGTTTTGGGGTTAAAAAAAAAAGAAGAAAAAATACACCACATTCAGCAGAAGGACATCCATCATTTGGATAAACCCGCCAGATTGTAGCAACTCAAGTGATACAGTCCTCGAATTAGAAGCCCATACTCATTTCTCATCAGCGTCAACCACAGCCCAGACCGAGCACTTAATAGCAAATGCACATGGTGGTGGAGTGAACAATGTGGACAGGCTTGCGGTCCTCGGAGAAGACGATACGCGAGCCTCGCAGGCTGCAGTTAAGCGGCGGGCTTTGCGGGCCCGACTGAAACAGCAGTGCACCCTGTTATAAACATTAAAGGCCTTTATAGCTTCCCCAGACACCAGGGCTTAATGACAGTCCGTAGCCTGCGTGCGTCTTTGTTAGCTCTCCCTCACGGGTCTCAGTCACCCCCAAACCTTCGGAGACAGTGGGATATCATGCAGCTCCCAAATTTGGAAACCAAGTACAAATTCAGATCTTCCAGCAAAAAATAATTAAATAAATAAACAAACATTTCTGGAGCATGGCTCAATATATTCAAACCAGTACCCCAGTACATGTTCCTAGCCCTGCTGTCGTTGGCCTTAATCACACAATTACAATTACTTATTAATGTAATTATCACCAGAGGCTATTACCCTCCATGCCGGGCTTGAAAATTATGTCAGATGAATTAAGAGTAAGCAACATCTTTAAAATTGAGATTAAAGCAAAGCATATTTTTGTCAAAACAAGTTAATCATGTTTATATTCAATTGCCCGGCCGTGGGGCACAACAGAGTCATCTCTGAAGTAAACATGAAAGGATAAAAACTAGGTAATGAAGCACTTATGGACTGAGCGCTGTGCTTAGCGCTCGACAAACCTTCCATATGTAAAACCCCCAAAAGCTGGTTTGTGTTTTCTGCCTCGCGGTGTCAGCCAACAGGAAAGCAAAACCAGTTGCCGAGAGCAGTTCTGGTTACCCCTAGCAACCCACGGCTCACAAATGTGTGCCCTTCTCCCTTGGCTGATGGGGGTCATGCCCCAACCCCCCTCCCCCTTTCATGACAAACACAACAATGTTAACTGTGTCAAATCCATCGGCAACGCCCAGGGGAGTCAATATGGAGCCAGAACCCCCCCGCCCCCACAACCCCAAACGCCAAACCCCCACAGGCAGCAAATAAGTGATATGCCAACTTTCCTATAATCAAGGTCCAACCCCACAGATCTAGCTCATTTTGCACATACATTTTTAAATAATTTACACTGGCCTGTATACTGTATTAAATAACTAATCCCCCACCGCCCCCCAAACATTTCCATCAGCAGGAGAGAACAGTTTGGCTATCCCCGGCACACATTTAAAAGGTAGATAATATATGTTTTCGCTAACATCAATAGAAAGGAAAGAGGGAGGTAGACAAAAAAAAGAAAGAGGAAAGAAAAACAAACAGCCAGATGTATGGCGCAAGAGAGCCTGAGAGGGGTTTTAAGTCAACCTGGGTATATAAGCCTTTGGCCACAGAAAAAAGGAAACTGTATAAACATACTGTATGGGAGCGCTTAACAGACTGCACTGCTTTAATTCTAGTGAAAGAAGAGCACCACAAACAACGGCACCCCACGTACTTAATCCCCTTTAATGCAACAAACTGGAGAAAATTCAATCGTCAAGTCTTACTCGGAAAAAAAGCAAAAACAATTAATGTTAATGGTTTGGACTAGGAGGCAGTCGCAAATTCAGAAGCCTTCGAGAATCTTCCGTCATGCGCCTTAGCTTAGCGCTGATAGCTTGAAACAGGAGGCCTCTGACAATTAGCACCTGCTATTCTGACTGCTGGCTGGTCTGACGCCACTGAACAAACCAAAAGGGAGTGTGAACTCTCCGGTGCCTAGCTCACGGGCCGGCCAGTTTGAGCAGGTTCAGTCAGATTTAACCCTTCAACGGAGGCGCGCTTACACGGAGAAAAGGAAGCCTCAAATGTATTCCAGTTCATCTAAATCCAGCACCTTGGCAGTGCCAAACAATCAAAGAAAAGGCAGAGGCCCAATATCGAGGCTCACTAACGTCTTCCGAAATACCCCACACGGAGTATTTCAGATAAAAATAAATGACATTACTCGTGGACAAAGAATGTAGGTTGATGCAGGGCGTGTGGATGAGAAACAGCTGAAGCAACACATTTGGAGGTTCTCTGATTTGCGGTAATATTCTGCCAGCAGCAGCAGCCGGCTCCTCTGAACAAGGACCCTTTCATACTTCCTGTGAACTGTGACACGGGGACCCGTCACAGCTGGGGACTGCTCTTCCCGGAGGAGTTCCCCTGCACATAAATGACTTTACTTCACATTACTGTGCTTATTTACATTCAAATGTTAAAAGGAACAGTAGTTCCCCGTCACATCTGCAAAACCTTACGCGGCATTAAGGTTATGTTCCGGTAATTCTTAACACATGCCCTCATTAGCTTTGCTTGAAACCAAACTCCAAGGGGCAGGATTTATTATTATTTTTATTTAATTTTTTCTTATTTGACATTACCCCTCCCTCGTCCTGAAAAGGAAGGGTTACAGATCAACTTTAACTTTAACTTCAACAAAACCAAAAAAAAACCTGGCCCCAGCTGTCACGTTTCCTAACAGACGAAACATACTTTAACAGACGGGAAGCATGCCAGTCTTCGCTTATCCCGATAGAATGGCGCTAAGGTTTATCACACAGCTGCCCTGGGACAGGCACAGGCCCCTTGCTGCATGAGGCGCACACTTCCATGCCATTCCACACATGCACACACACACACACACAGACACACACACACACACACACACACACACACACACACACACACACACCGGGAAAGGCTTAAACAACCCCCGCCCCCCAACCACCCCTTACGGTCAGGGAAAAGAGAGAGGGGTGAAAAAAAATGAAAAAAACCTTAAGTGCTGTCCGCTCACCCACTCGACGGCCCACAAATCGGTGATGCAATTACACTTTTAAGGCGTCTGCGGATTGGCCAATAAACGGTGTGGATAATAACGGCCGGATTAGGGGCGAAGGCGATTGGAGGCCGCTGGGCCCGGGGCGCTCCAGCTCGCGGGAGAATGGCATGAAACGCTATTACAGATGTCGGCGATGTCTGCCGTGTAATGCCTTGCGTTTCAGCCCCTCTTTATTGCCTCATTGTTTGGGTTCTGAAAGGCTGGAGAGGCTGCCATCAGAGATTAAGGAAACTCCCTGATCCTTTTCAACAGCAGCAATCTTCTGTTCCCTCAAGGTTATATCACATAAGGGAGGAGGAGGAGGAGGAGGAGGAGGAGGAGGAGGAGAAATGGCAGAAGCGTTCACAGACAGTCCTGGTTTTCATCCCCTATTAGCGCGCACATCTAAGTGTGCCTCAACGTGCCCCAGCCCTGTTTAATGTCGCGTGCCACAATCTGGAAACGCAGTCGAGACTCATCTTGAAGTGTGTCATATCATGTCCAGTGAAAAAAATTATAAAAGAATGAAAAAAAGCTCAAAGGCTGTTACGGTTGTTGATCCGAAAAATTAACTGGGGGGCTTCCGTTCAGGCAAACGACATTGCGTTTTGCAATCCATTCGACTGCCTTGCGAGAAGCAGGGGGGGAGGTTTTCTGGTCATGTTCAGGGCTTGCTGCTCAAAACTCTTCGATCTCCTCAAGTGAGAAGTAAGAAGTGGCATAAGGATCTGTGGATAAGATGAACCCAAGTGGCCCTTGTCAGAATCTAGGCCTCCTTCACCCTCTTTCACCGCAGTTATTGCTGCAGCCCTAAAATTAAATTATTTTTAATTGTCCCAAAACCGGGCACTTCAATGAGTTTCACCAAAATCCATCCAACAACTTTTTTTTGTCCATTCAGAGATGGAAAAAGGGACAGGAAGACACAGAGAGAAGGTTTGCTGATGAAAAGCCTTGATTTTATGCCTGTTTTCAATCTATTTAAATTGAATTACAGCTCAGATTTACAGCTGTAGATAACAGACACTGTGTTTACGTGAACTGATTACAAAATAAATCCCACTGACACACTCATGTGAGTGCATTTCAATGGCAACCATCAGACAAAGCATTCATCATACCTTTCCATCAACCTACAAAAGGTCAAATGTGCATATCGAGAAATGGCAGCCACACAATAAATCCAATTTATTTCGAATATTTCAGATTTTTAAAAGTATGTGTGTCTGTCTGTGTGTGTTTGTGTGGGGGTTAGGCGGTGTGGGGTGATTTTTATTCAAGTCCACTGGCTTTATTCATAAAAGTCTCCCTATGTATATATTTTTATCCTTTTATTGCTGTATCTTTCTTTTTCTCTTGTGTGTGAAGGACTTGTGTGAAGGGATGCATGTTTTGTACAATATGTCAAACTATACAAATAAAGTTATCAACATTATACAATTTGAATGGGATATTCAGGTTGAGAAATGTTGAGAAGAGCCATCAATCACAGAAAAAGCACTGGATATTGTCATGGATTTCCTAATACATTGTACTCCTTCATATTTAGTACTGAATTGATCAACAACATAGTGCCCCAACCTTTCTAAGAGGCTGAAAGACAAAAGACTTTGAGGTTGACACCATACACTTATTTTTGGCAAGACTATTTTAGTGTAGTGTGTGCAGAAGGTATTCAAGACATGCAGTCTTATCTCAGCTGACAGTATTCCATCAACTTGCGCCCACTTCCCAACATATGGCTCAGAAAGTCTGTTTAATATCTCGGCTCGGCAGTGTGTGGCCCTGGAGAAGCTCAGCAGACCAAAATAAACTGTGAATACCTCCTTACTTCACAGTCGTGCTCCTGGCTCGGTAATGAATGGCTGAAACATTCAACAAGGCCCCTCGAAATGAGCAGGGGGTGCAGTTGGGACTCGGCGTGGGAGGAACCCAGCCCAGGGGTGGGGGGTTGGGGTTGTTCACCACCACATCCACCAGATACGGAAGACATTCCTCTGGAGTTAACAGGACGGTGATACCACAGACGAACCCCCCTCCAAAAAAAAAAAAAGTTGAGTGGGTGTTCTGTCCATTCCATAGAAAAAAATACCCTGAAATATACTAAAAGTTTATAGAAAGATTGCACTGCCTAACTGCTAATGTCTCTTCCATTATATATTTTTCAACATTATCATACAATTATGGCAAAATAAAAAATAAAAGGTAGCATAATACATTTTTGTGGGGGTTTTCTACCACAGACGAGGACTGTGTTTTATAAAAAATGTGTATATACGTATGAGTCTCAAATCAGAGCACCCACAGAACATTTCTTTTTTTACACTGGTTTTTATAGGCAAGGCCACCATGCGCGCTGCCTTTTAACACGAAAGGTAAATCGTGGGCCCGGGTAAATGGTGAAACGTAAAATGTAAACATCCAGAATAAGAACTGGGCTATGCAGTAATAACGTGCCACCGCGTGGGCCTGTCTGAGCGAAGGAAGCGCTTCCTCCTAAGTGAAAGAGACGTTTATACGGTGAACTACATCTTAATGGGCAGCGCCGCCCGTCTTCAGACTAAACAGATTCCTCAGCACTTTTCATCCCCAGCTGACATTCTTTAAATAGTTTGTGAGATTGACTGGCGCTGGCATTTCTCTTTCCTCTACCCCTTTTCTCTTTTCCTTTTTTTAATCATCATAGTAATTAAATACAGACCCGGTAAAGCGTCCGTCAGTCTCTCTGTCTCTCCGAGTGGAGCTCCAGACCTGCATGGGGCTTGAACTTTTCCTGCCTTTGGTCTGCGGCCGTGAACGAGCCACATTTTATTTAATGAGCATATCATCCCCCACAACCCCCACGCCCCCGTTTAGACCATGATCGTAGACAGTCCATGACCTCAAAGTCTGTTTGTTGTGTTTATGCATTTTGGTACGCCATAAATGCATGGCTACGCATTCATTTAGGCAATTTTGGGGGCAGAAGGAGCATTTGAGCGCCACCGACCAAAACAGAGAACAAAAAAGATGCAAAACTCAATCGATGAATGCTTAACAAAACAGGTTGAGGAAGAGAGGTGGGGGAAATCCAGTGACTGTGCAGCACAGACGAGGGAGGCTATGTTTGGGAACGGGTTGCTTTGCTTCGACAGCTCAGTCCTACGAAATAAAGATGCAACCGGACCCTTCACCACAATCCTCCTGCTGATAACACAGTGCTTCCTGTGTTGAGTCCCCCCCACCCTTGCAAACTAACGGAAGACATCCAATTTGAACTCACGTCTCTGTTTATCCAGTAGCTCAAAATCTTTTTCATAATACCACCCAACATTCATGCGGCAAAAATCCTTTTCATTCAGAGGTTTCAATGTGACACTTAATTTGCGGCCATAAAATGCTTGAATTATGCCAAGTGATGGAAATTGAACCCACAGTCTAGCACTGCCAGCAATTCCAGCCATAATTTCCCTATTTTCTGCTGAGTCAACAGTAATGTACAAAACTGATTTATATAGCACATGCCTTTCAATACAGTAGTAAATATCAATGCACTCTGAAATGATTTAGGCCTACTGGGCTTTGGCCTGTATATTAGACTCAAAATAGCAATGGGAAATTAGGTAGGATGGCACCCACACTTCTTGAATGTCTGTATGATGTAAACATACAGTAATAATGAAATAATCTTACCCCTTATCTTCTTACTAATCACATTTTCCTTCTTAAAGTCTTATTTTCCAGGAGGACACAATGTAATTTATTATAAAGAAAAGCCCACAGAACACATGGTTATCGCCATCGTTCATTGTGTTCTGAATATGTGGACCTTGTAGAGGTATACGTACTAGTATTCTTAAGGGAGCAGTATTGGCTTTTAGCTGGGTGACCAAACATCAATAACCCCTCCGACTCTGATTCTGAACTCAATTACACCCGAAGCGTCATGTGCGGTTTGAGGCTGGAGGTTCCCACAGCTGCTTCGAACATATCAGCACCTAGGAGGGTCCAGGCAAAGTCGTATCTGCAAATGCAGAGCTGGCTGATGAAGATCAAAGATGCCGTGGGGGCAATCTGGAAACTCGGCGGGAAACGGTTCGCCCCAAAATGTTAGTTCATTAAAGGGCCATGAAAACGGCCCCCAAAAAAACGAAACCAAAAAATGCATATCAATGCCTGAAGATCCTTCCTAGTGTTGTGAAAACTGGCGATGAAAAAAAAGAAAAAGAAAAGAAACTTCACTGTCTGAATCGATCAGTGGTTAGCAGCACTAATTAATCATTTCATTTGATACAATGTATTTCACCAGACAAGGTTCGACACCGCCAAGTCCCAGCGGGAGTTGACATGCCAACCCACATTCTCACAGTAAGCGTTGGCTTTGTAGGCCTCTCCAAGTCAACAGTACACACTACAGACACGAAAAGAAAATCTATGTGTTTATGAGGTCATAGCGATCCCATGACCTCAACAATACTGAAACCCTATAGGTGAATCAGACGGTCGCCATGGCTTCCAGGAAAGCCATTAATGCGGATGCTCTCAGAGGACCTCACGCTGTGGGACAGGGAAGGGCTTCAGAGCTGCCGACAGTACCTCAGCGCGTAGCAAAAACGCTGGTGCGTTGTAATAGGAGCCCGGGAGAGGGCATATGATACCGCAGGTAGGGACAGTGCGACAGCAGTTCTGCACACACAGGATACCAGTCAGGTTGAAATTTTTGGCTCAACTTGCAAGACTACTCTGCAACTTCTACTGTTGTCCTATAGTATTAATCCGAAGCAGGCTTCCCTGCTTTCAAAGAGCATTCGGTTTGCAAACGTATTACTCCCCCAACCCTTTCCCCCTTTCCATTCATCGTCTGCCTCATTAAATGTTTATCCTGGTGCAAATGTTTAATTTAAAGAAAGACAAGCAGTGCAATTTGTTGCCAACCCCTCCCCTTCCACTCTTTATAACCCTTGCTGTGAGAGGCTGAACTTGAGTGGCCTTGATATTAACTTTGAGACACACACAAAACAAATCAGCACAAGCAAAAAGCTCATGAAACGTTATGTCCATCATGTTCAATCGGATCCATTAACCCCTTGCTTAATGGCAGCAGAAACGCAGGACTGCAGCTGAAATCAGAGGTTTAGTCAAAGCCAGAAAAGCAGCTAGTGTAATGACAAAAACAACCAGGCAAAATAATGCGACGGCTAACACAATAACGGCTTTGAACACGCCTCAGCTCCCCGCCCGGCCCAGAGTGAACAAGGCCTCCTTTGTAGAGGAGGAATCCTAAGAAGAAATATGAAGTTCTTCGGTGCATTGACCAAACAAACCCCCCCCCCACAGCTCATGCCGCATGCAACTCTTTCTGGAAAACGAAGCCGGTCGTTTAATGAAATAAACATTTCAATCCACAATGCGGATCCATTGTCTGCTGGCTTCAGCCCAGTTGCAGCATTGCACACAGCCATTGTTCCGCTGTGTCTGGGATTGGAATGAGCGAGCCTGGCTGTGTATATTGACTCCCGCGTGCCGGGTCAGTGCCGCTGTCCATAGAAGTGTGCGCGCAAAGATCACTTTTTTAAAGATGTCTTCCACATCAAATCGCCTATTTTGAGATCTAAGCTCACCCGGGGGTACCAGTGCATCAGGCATTCTGGAGACTCAACAAATTTGTTTTTTTTATTTCAGTACCATTCAGGGTGAGTTGAATTACATTTCTCCAACTGATTTTGTTTGAGAGGATTTAAAAAAACCCACTCCAGAACAGAAAGATGGACTTGTTAAATTCTTTATAAGCTACTAATTAGCTCTAGCCAATACATTTTGCATTATGTTGTGAATCATATTGTCTTGCAATCAGGTTTTTTTTTTTTTTACAACATCAACGATATTTGTCTCATTTTAATAAAACAAATGGAGATTCAAACTAAGGGCTTGATGGAGCAAATGTGGAACTACAGCACTATTGCGTGTTCTGCTTACTTCCCGAAATCATTTACAGTAGTACACACTGTAGCAAATATTGTCCTTTGGATTGCATTAGTTAATAATCACCATTGTACCCACCAATAATCCACTGTATCCATTGAGCAGAGAAGACAAGACTGAAGCACCCAATCCCACACTATAAAGTGTGCAGGCTCAACTGTACTTAAAACTGGCAAACAATAACAAAATAACTCAAAATGTCTGCGCTCACACAGACACACAGAGGCACACACACACACACAGGGAGGGTTTGGGAGGGGTGGGGGGATGCACCTCACATACTCCTGAGTGAGGTGGTGCCCTGCTTTTTTGTTTATTGCCAAAGCTCCAAAGATTCAGGAAAATGCCAATAAAATCAAGAGGGTTCAAAGATGGTAGGGGAGGGGGAAGGGGAGGGAGGGGACTCTGGTAGTGAGTAGCAGCTCCCTGACTGTCAGCGGAAAATTGAAAGGCGAGGTGATGTGAGTACAGTCGGTGTGAACGGCAAGCCTCCTGGTACCAGCTGTCTGCTCCCCCACTCGCCCGCCAGGTTCTGCCCACGGGTATTGCCGCTGTCTGTGTCTAATGGGCTAATTATGTGTCAAGGACATACACACAGACACAGACACACACACACACAAAGCCATGAAAACCACTAGCAAATTGCAACGTCACTCTCTAACTCTCTAACTCAAACAGGCACTCACTTCAGGCCCCCTCAAACAAACCCCCCTTCCCCGGATTTTAAATAAAAGAGGAAAAGAAAAGAAAAAGAAACTCGGTTATCCCGAAAGAAACTTGGTTATCTGCAGCACACTCCAGCCGTCTCATTTCTCCAAACTGCACCGAGACGACGTACAGACAGTGAGCTGGATACGGACGTGATGGTGAAAGGTCAAACATGAATAAAATATGCCTGCTCCTCCTCTCCCTAATCACCGGCCAAGCCACTCTCAGGAAGCACGATCTGGTACGAATTAAACACAGATGGGTGCGTTTCAATACCTCAACAACATTATTACGCTGTCGTTAAGAAATGTCCAATGATGAGCCATGAAGACAAAACCCCAGCCACATGTGTGAGGGTACAGGTCGATCAAGGGCCACTACTGTGCCTGAAAGTGAATGAAATTTGGCGATGCTAAATGATTACCTCAACATTATTTGTGATAGATGAATAAGTAAATCAATTTTTTGAATGTTTTCTAAAAGCATGATCCCATGGCCAATCAATCCAAGAAAAGTGTTTAATGATGGTTATTTGCAAATAAATGTGTATTGTTTCCAGCTCTGAGGTAACAAGATGTTATGTGTGTCAGGTTTTGTGACATGAACGTTGGCAATGTCAATGACTAGACTGTAACTTACTGTTCGATAGCTCTAGCGATGATCCCTAGCCATATTAATGCACTCTTGTAAGTCGCTTTGGAGAAAAACTAATAACCAAATGCCAAATAACTCAATTGTACAATTGTAATTGTAAGCAATTACCCTACCCTATGGGTAAAAAGGCAAACCCCTGTTTCCATTTCCCATCATGAAACACAGGACACTCCATTCAGAGCTGTTGTTTGTATTTGCTCGGTGCAATACAACAACCACAAACTCAAGATGATCCAGAGAAGAAAACAAACCAAGGCTGACATGCTGCAATAAAATTTACTGTGCTTCATAACAATAAAAGATAGGCCAATCCTTCAATCCCCAACAGCAATGCTTAGCTGGGAATTGGAGCACAGACTTCATTACACTGTATTGATCAGGCCAAACAAAGACCCTGGATTTATTGATCAACTCAAACAAAAAAAGGGAAAGAAAAAAGAACCCTTTGGCTGCAACCCAAAGGCTGGTAAGGAGCACTATACTGGTTTAACAAACAGGATCAGAAGGAAAACGTTGCTGTACTAAAACAGGAAAAGAGGGATTTAGATTCCTAAGGAAAGGACAAATCCTCAGAACCCCTGTGCTACAGCTCGTTCTCCACATCAAACTTTCAGAATACTTTTTTTTTCATGCCTCATAATATTTCTATTCACGTCAGAGTGCCAAGCCCAGTCAACATAGTTCTACGATGTTCGATTTATAACACAATGGCTCGGTTTCATTTTAATTATGGACCTTATATCATCCAAGTCTTTAATTATTCAATTAATTCCTGCTGCTTCAATTAAATAATTAAGAACCCCTGTGTAAATATGTCCATATTATTGTTTTTAGGACAAGACTCAAATGCACTGTATCTGCATAACAAAAACCAGTTGCACAGTTTTTTATGGAAAATGATTAATTGCAGGAACAGAATTAGCATATTATAATTTGAACTACATCAATATTTATTTCTTAAAAAATACATTTATTTTCTTCAAGCACTTGGTAATTCATGATATGGTATGACTTCAATGTATTTTAAACTTGGCCCCAAAATTGTCCTCCATAAGCCACTTTAAAGTCCCTTAACTTTTTATGAAAATGTAGCGGTAGGGGAGCCTAAAGGAAGCTTGGCAAGTCCCTTTATCATGCCCAACATGCCTGCCTTTGGGCAAGTAGCTGCGCTCATACAAACTTGGGCCAAGTTGCCATTTATACTGATAAAACAAGAGAGCACTTCTGAGGGCCTTAGCAATGCGCCTGTCAGGACGTATTTCAGAAGGGCATGCAGCAGCAGCTGCACCCATGCAAATGGCAACATCACTATGAAGCTTCTGAACCGCGCTGACCATGTGCGTTTAACTAGAGCATGAAACCACTTTAACTATGGGGAGCCATTGGTGACTTCATTCAAAATATCTCACTCATCCACCCACGCACACTTACACTCACCCACACACACACACACACACACACACACACACACACAGTTGGTGCCGCAGATATTCATGAGCACATATATGTGAAATGCAAGTATGTCACACCCACTCACACAGAGCTGAAAGGCCTCACATGCACACTTGAGGGTAAGTCGGTCACACACACACACACACACACACACACACACACACACACACACATACAAGAATATACTACCCATATGGACAAAGAAAGGTCACACCCACAAACAGAAAATGTTAGACACACAGGTGTAGTTTAAGGAGCGATGGGATCCTCTGTAATATTGAGGAACTTCCACAATCCCCCACAACACACACACACCCACACATACCCACTCATTGAATGCCTCCCCAGCTACCAAGCAAAATGCCCCCCCAATGCATACACGGGCACACACACACACAGACAAAGACACACAAACACCATTGTGTACATCAGCTGAGGCTTTCCTAAATTATGGTCCTGAATGAATTTCCTAAATGACGCACAGAAATGAAGTGAAGTTCCACAATAATTACCTAATCAAATAGCTGCACAGTTCACTGGATGATTGATTCCCTTTCAATGGCCATAGTGAAACAGCTTGGCATTTTAGCACCCGCTTGTGGACCAAGCCATACTCATGTTAAGTCCTGTATTTCCATCATAGGCAATGCTTGCATCTCGACAATTATTTAACAAAAATATATACAGTCCCATACCTTGTCTCTTACCCGCCATATGTGTGTTACAAGTTGACTCGCTGACTTCACTCACATTATTTACAGCAAAAGGAGCAGAAATATGCTGAGTTGCCTGTATGTGGGGTTTTGTTTTCTATTATGTGTGCAAGTCTGGAAGTCTGTGCAAGTCTCAAGTGAGGTAAAATAAAAGGCTTGTACATTTCTTCAATTCTTCAATATTATGCCTGTGAGGTATTTTTAATGCAGCGTTCGCCACGTTTACAATCAGCGTCGCAGGATCTAAGTGAGATTTTTAGCAATCAAGTTTGAATTATGTCCCTAATGGCACCATAATATTCGCCTTTGTCACAGCCATAGCTGAGCGCCGACGGGTCAAAATGTCACCGTCATAGAGCTATAATATCTCTGTGGTAGGTCCTTATCCACCAACAGTGTTTAATTAGCAAAAGAACCACAGTGGAAAAATGTGTAATGGAGGCAGGGGGGTGGCGAAGAAAACTGCGAATGTTCAGTCAGGCATTTTGGCTTTTCATTAACCCAGTTTCATGGAACACAGCTTTCATGCCCCAGTGTTCAGGTGGAAACGCAATAGGCCCGAAACTACTGCCGCAGAACCTCAATAAGAACTCTCCCTCTCGTTTTGAATCAAAATCCATCTTGAAGGTACTATTTTTGTAATTAAATTCTAAGCAGATGGTGAAGCCTTCTTATAGAAAATCTGAACAAAAAAATACCCCCCCAAAACATGATTTTCCACTTAGAAAACAGAGGAGTGCACAAACTGCAATCTTCCATTATTACATCGTAATATTGCAGCTGTAATGCAACTGCAAAGTTTAGAGTTGACTGAATACTGAAAACCTTTGGCATATCCACAACAGCCCAATCATGTATTCTGAATATGTTTCAGCATGGTTGAATTATACTCTACCAACCCCTCCTGCTATACTCAACAAAATATTCAGTCCTGTTAAATGGAAATGACTAGTTTTACAAAACACAGCCAAACAAATCACTGTTAAGCTAACATGTTATAAAACAACCAGGCACTGTTACAACTGAAAAAAACTGACCTATGACACATTCACCCTATGGACAAATTATCTTTACTTGAATAGAATAAGAATAATAGTAATAATAATAACAGTTGTTAATATTATTAGTATTATTATTTTTGTTGTTGCTGTATTGTTAATGTGTTATTAGTAATAATAGTAATTATTATTATTATTATTATTATATTCAAGTAAAAATGATTTGCCCATAGGGTGAATGTGCCATAGGCCAGTTTCTCTGAGCCGTAAGACTGCCTTCGCTTGTATAAACACTGGACTGTGGGAATGTTGTAACAGAGCGTGCCCTACACCCTCCAGGTCTATTGGTGGATTTCCATTGAAAAGGGCATAACCTCCTTTCAGCATTGCATGTCTTCCACACCAGGGGCCATTTTGAGAATATATATATACAAAGTCAAATTCCATTACAATCAATTGTGTCTTCCACACCACCTCCAGCATAACGGTGCAATTTTCCCCATACAACGTGATTGGCCCGACTGGTTTGATTTCTGTCACGTACCTCACAGATTTCTACCTTATTAGATTAGAACTATAAATCCATTCAGTACTGATGGACTGACCAACAGACCCGCCCTGAGGCTGTTTGACCTGCGCGATTATGGTAAGGAAACTCAATGCACAAATTTGGCAGAGTAGTTAGGATCGTATTGGGCATACCACGTCATTCACAAAACAAAACCAAAAGCAAGACTAATTATTCCTTGTTTTTACGAGGCTCTGGATATGAAAACAATTTAAAGAAAGCAGTGTTTTTCCTCGGGGCAAAAAGAGGAACGTTTTTTTTTTCCTGTTGGTTCTGGTCTCATGAGGGTCAGTTTTCAAAACTGCCCACGGCTTTCAGGTAACAGGTTTATTGTACTGTGCAACACTGAGGAGATCTTAAATCAAACCCACAGAAAAAAACCCTCCTGTGAGCCGAAATCCCTCCACCAGAAGCCATTTCACATTTCAATCGACAATTTATTAACAGGCCTGAAAACTGGGGTAAACTCAAATGACTCATCCCAACCATGTATCATCCTGTCTGGTAGCTACGGACACGAAAAAGAACATGTGTACGGCCCTCATACTACTATTACATTATTTACTGGCTTAGCAGATGCTCTCATCCAGGGCCACTTGAATAGGTCACACGTAAACATTTACACAGCTGGATTTGCACTAAACGAATTTGGGTTAAGCACCTTGCTCCGTGGTTACAGCGGCAGTGCCCGCCTTGGGAATTGAACCCACAACCTTTGAGTTACAAGCCCGAGCTTCTTAATATTCTGGGGCTGCAGCTGCTGTCTATGAAGAAGGCAGAGTGAAAATTAGAAAAATCTCCCCTTATACAGAAGGGAGCTGTTGAGGAGCCATGCAATCTACTTTCTGACCTACCCGAGCATGACATTTGCATGCATTTTCAAATCTGTGATATCCACAAATGGCCAATTAATATCTCTACATTTTAAAAAAACTTGAATTGAATAAAAATATTGAAAGCAAATGGTAATGCGTGAAGGTGCTAATCCTGTGCTCCATGTCTGTGCGAGCTATTAAAAAAACTAAATGTATAATTAATTAATTGAAATATATCACACAAATGTTCTTTGGAAATGAAGACTGAAACAATTCATTGTCGTTGAGGACATGGAAAGCATTCATTAACAGATGAGATTTCGTTAACACTATCGGACACAGAGCAGTATGATAGAGCACCCCCTATCGGGCCTACTAGATGACATGAGGAATGCCTCCAGGGTCACAATAGCAGGGCGGAACAAAAGGAGAGATGTCATCCCAATACGGATGGCCCAACTACAGCTCAAAGGGAGAAAGGAAATGAATCACCAGAGAAGATCAAAAGATGGCGTATACAGGTAGCCGTTCAGTGAAAGGGTCCCTACTCTCTGACTCACAGTCTTGTCAAACTGTGAAATTTAGGCTCCCGGTGTAACATTCAATGTCTGTGCTTATCTTTTTTTTTTTCTTTCTCAAATTGCTCAAGGCTCCAGCCAAAGCCCTATTCTGCATGATGGCGATAGCTTTGTTTCAGGCATGGCTACAAAGGCTAGCAGAAAGCACAGTTTTGTCAAACGCGGGCATCACATCTGGAGAGCGGATAATGGCAGTACGCATAAATCCACTGGGAGTGGCACAGAGCTTAGCAGCCCCGATTACTGTTTAAGTTTGTCTGCTTCATCTAGCTCATATTTTTCCAGGTAATTGCCAGCTTGTTGAGCCTTTCTTTCATCTGCTTTTAAGGATAAAAGGTAGAAGGGAATTATACGTGCAATTTCACCATCATTATGCGCCATAATTACATGTACTTAACTGATGCCCACAACACATTAAGACACTTATTTTGTTTTGTTTCAATATTCAAAACATACATGAAGACAAGTACCGACATGGGTCTTGAATTCCTGGTCAAATCGCAGGGACATTCTGTGGAGGCAATACTCTCGATTTTACCTTTGCTCCCCTATGAATGAGGATTCCCCTGTCTGTTAAAACGGAGTGCTTGTGATACTATGATTACCTTGCATTTTGCCCAGAGACAGCACAGTTTAAAGCTGACATGAGACGGCTGTTACATCTGAGCAGTGAACTTGTGGTTGAGTGTAGTATAAGCACGTAGCCCTGCCTGGTTTCCCAGTGTCTGCTCACATTTCATGAGTCACAATTGTATAAAACCGGATAAATAAATAAAAGGCGAGGGTGAAAATAAATAAGAACAGTGGTGAAACAGACCCGCATACATTCTAAATGGAAGACTCTTTTTCCATGTAGAACATGCATCTTTAAGGTGGCCATAAGCAAGCAACCTTTTTACCTACCATCATTATGCAAAAGCAAACAGAGCAAGGATAATTGCCTCATAGTTCCTTAATAATTGATATGAAGTTGGGTATATTTTGTACAACTCTGCTAAAAAGAAAATACCTGTGGTTGAAAACATTGGCACATAAGCAACTGACCTACAGTTTCTATTTAAAGAATCGATTGAAACTGATTTGAGAACAGTATATTGGTACACCAAAGGGGAAGCTCAGTTTTCTGTTTAATGTCCCCGCCCACCGAATAAATGCGAAACACCAAAGCAGTACAGATAGCATCAGAAACACTTAAGAAAAATGTACCATTGAGAAGAGCCTGCCCCTCATCCAGACTCTCGGAGACTGCTGCATGGTACACATCTTCTGAAAATCCAGGTTTGCACAACTGGCTTCCTTGATCCTCTGTAGAGATCTGGGGAAATAACAAGTCATGAATTTTTTTTCTTCCAAAAGCAATTCACCATGCCCCTTTACCATCTCTGGGTCAGTCCTGAACTCCCCACGGCTGTACAAAAGCATCTGTTGTTTTTTAAGTGGGCTGCAATTAGTATAATGAGGCCAAAGGGTTAAGCATTTGCCAAGGAGCATGGCTAAGCAAGAACAGACCCCATTTGTTCAGAGGACTAACTGTAACGCAAGCGTGGGCCTTCTGATCACTGGGCATTTTCAATGAAACGTCCCTTTGAAGTCAAGTGGAATGGAAGACAATGGAACTCGGTGCACTGATGGCACCTGTGTAACTAATGTAATTAACCCCGAACATTTTCTGTGGTACTATTACCCCTCCCCTGGTGATTGATCAATGACCTTGCACATTAAAAAAATAATAATAATCCACATGCATTCCCATGGTTTCATCAAACAGCTATTTATTCCTTATCATTTCTTAACTATTAGTATTCATTATTAGATCATTATTTGTTCAAATCATTATTCACATGTCATTTTTCCCTTTTACCCTCAGAAACTGTCCCTTCAAGAAGCACATCAGAGCAGAATATCTTGAAAACATAAGTTCCCTCTTTTGACACTGTTCCTCAACCAGTGTAATACTGAGCACAAGTCTACTATGCTTCCCCACAGAAAGAAAGCCCCACCCATCTAGTCAATAAATGCCTTGACCATTTAATATGGCCCTCAGTGGAAGAATGATTCAACTCTTAGACTTGATGCCATTCTAAAAAGGGGTACTATTTTGCTACAGAATAGCAATGTAAGACATATATGTTGTAAATTATTATTTAAGTGAAACATAAGTTGTCATTGGTTTAGCATAATTACATTGTGCCAACGCACAACAACGTATGTATTTAAAACAATAAAGAATAGGATTTCAAATATAGAAACTAATACTTTACTGAGGTATGCTTCCATATGTTGATTTATCAGTTATACTAATTGCTAGCTTGACGGGGGGCAAATGTAATGTATGTATGGATTGAGGTTAAAAGCGTGGCCACAGAATTGCTCTAGACTGGCCAGACTCACGCGCGGATATAAATCAGATCAAATTTACATTGAGATACATTAGCATGCAACACCACCTCCAAACCCTTAATCGAATCTTTTGTGGAACCCTCAAAGAATGCGGTCCCGAGTTCCAGCGCAATATTCCATTGCGGGTATCAGTACCGCTTGTCTTTTCACTCACGACGATGTAAACTAGCGTGTTCATTGCTGAACGCACTGGGATGTACAAAACGCCACCAAAGGGTTTAAGAGCGGAACGCGACACTGTTCATAATATGTGGAACTGAAGATAAACAAACACACATGATATATGCATAAGAAATGGTTGACAGTTTCTGCATCTCGCGTTGTCAGTAACTCACGGAACTCATGGATAAATAAGCATAATTATGCATCTAATGTTCACTATAATTTAGTACATGCCTCATTCGCTGACGATGAAAATAGCTCGGGTCCAAATAAAGGTTTTCATCGTTAAAATGATATCGGAACATTTTACACTTCGCTATATGGTGATCAGCTCTACACTGTTTTAAAATTGATCGCCGTTTACTTCGTTTATAGTTCAGCTCAATCCCACATCAACACCGTCCGCTCTGGTTGTTTACTGCATTAGCAAAACGGAAGAGCGAAACAGTGGGCGATTTTCTGGATTTACCTCAAGAAAACAAAAAGGCAAATGCCCCGCGGCTCTTTATTGTATCCCGGAGAGAGGAATTAATTCATTGTTTATTTAAAAATCCACATCTTTGTTTGTAGCTAATATGTAGGCTATATATACAACTTGCGCACGATCAACATAACTTTTAGAAGCTAGGCTACGTTTTCCAGTCTGATTAATTGCATTTAGATTCTGCAGCACCCACAATGGTCAGCAAACTGGGTACTTCGGTAACCGCACGGGACGCTTGAAACACGACTAATAGCCTATTTGTAGCTGCCATGGACAGTAACTCATCTCCTTATATCATCTCCAACATGCGACTAACGAGAAATGTAGCCTACATCAATGTTCCAAGAGTATGGTACAAAAAATATAAATAACCCCTTTAATTAGATCAATGAATTGCACATTATTGTGAGTAGAATCGTGAACAAGAACCCAGTCGTGAAAAACCCACTAGCAACGGAAGAGCAAAGTGCATGCGACCTTTACGCGCTTACTCCGACTGGATTTGTTGTTTGTATTAAATATGTGTTGTTTAAATATACATCGCATGAATGTAAGTGATGTATCTACAGTCAACAGTAAACTTCATAAGTGAACACGTACTGGGCAACACTTGCAATCCAGTGAATTTGTAGCTACTGATACTCCGAACGGGAGTCAAACTGACTGTCGGGGCATTTAACCCGACAATTTTCAGCAGTGTCGTCACCGAAAACAAGCACGAGAACACAGCCTGGCGCAACTGAACCTACAAAGCCGCAAAGACAAATGTTACCTGGAAAGCTGCTAGGAGCGTCAACAGCACGCCTCCGCTAAGGTACATGGTTTAAGGTTCCCCCTTTAGCAATCGGCGATAAATGTGTCCTTTCCCTCTGTAGACCGGTCTGTAACAATGTTCCTTAAAACAAAGGCGGCACCGGCAGCAACATGAAGCAGCAGCCTCCTCTCCTCTCGCCGTACTGTAGTGAGATTGCAATATGGTACTGAGGCTGAAACTCCCTTTCCCTGGCTAACCAATACCAAATGCCGTTTGCAGACACCTCACTGTCTCTCCCTGCTGGTCACATCTTCCCTAACGCTTAATTCAAAATAATGGATTCTTCCCCCCCTAAAACCTCCGGAAGCTTGGCTGAAAAGACAAACCCCTCCTCCTTCGCTACAACAAAAGCCAAATCTCCATTCTTTATCCCCACCCAACCCCCCCTGTGCGACCGTTCATCCAAGAGGGGCAGAGACGTTGGCGGATTTGAAAACCCGCCTTTGCTTTTTTGCACTTTTGAAAACCGTGGTGTATATTTACGGCATTTACTTGATCAGTAAAAAAAAGTAATGACTTAAAAAATATATTAAAAAATCAGGGAAAACGTGCCCCATTGCATTCCACGTTGTGGGTTCATATAACAACAGTGGTAGCATTTATATAAATTGTAGCCAAATAATACTGTATTCATGTTTTTGTGATGCACCATAGAGCATGAAACTAATAAAAACACTGATATTGCTATGGATATCTTTGGGTAAGACCTAAATACGAAAATGTTTTTAAAAAAAGATTAAATTTTTTGTGTAATCTTCTCAAATTCCCTAGCAAAAAAGCCAGCACAAATGAATCCTAACTTGATCAGGAGGAATCCAGGATGTGGAGAATTCTGGAGAGGATGGTGGTGAAAATTCCATATTCTTATGAATATAGATGTATCTGGGGCACTCTGAGAAAAGTAAATGGAGACTGAGCAGCGTATAGAATCCATCTGCCCTTCATCACTGAATCCTAAAAGACAGCCATGGGACCGCGGTTCCCAGCTCTGGGTGGGGCTTCCTGGCACCAGGGCCCTGTGAAATTGGAATGGATTAGCTGGAATGGATGTTGGATTTTTACCATGGACCAAGTGCATCAAGTGGGCTCATGTGCCGGAGATATGAGCTGCCAGGCTTGCTCCAGGGGCCTTCATCCCTAGGAAAAGTGTCACTATTGCTCAAAGACTACAAAGGTTGGCATTGGGCCTCCGAAACAAAACTGAGTGGTCAGGCTGATGCGAGTTTGCACACAAAAATAAATAAATAATATACTGGACCGGACCACCTTCGCATGTGCAGAACTGCATCTGCACTCGCAGATAGCAACGCTTACAAAGAGTTTTAACAGACAAACCATACGCATCTCATATGATCACAGAAGTGAGCGTTTCCTCTTTGTGTGATCAGATTTTTCGTTCTTTTCTTTTTTTAGGAAGAGGGATGTGGTGTCCGTCGCGGCCCCGTGTCTCGCTGAGCCGGAAAGCTTTCAGCGGCATTGCTAAGTGGGGTCAGCCATGCTGCTGATCAGATCCCATCACCTGACTACCTCAAGGCGTTCTCAGGAAGCAGTCACTTTCACTCGGTTCCCCCCGCTCGCTCTCAATCCTGGAGCTACAACTGTCTAATTACATGTCAATTAGGGAGCTGCCTGAATGATGCAGGGGTGTGCACTGCCCGAGAGGAAGAATTGGGGATTGAAGGACTCGCGAGGGAAGAGGCAGCCTTTAAGCTTCCACACCGTTTTTAAGTCAGTACCTCGGGGAGGGCAATTACCATCTTCAAAAAAACAAAAACAATATGCTCACGTCCCAGTTGCACACTCCAGGAATGATCTTTTTCCCCTAACTGTGAAAACTGATGTTAGGTACAATAAAAAAAAAATTAAAAACATAATTGTTGCAAAATTGTAAGTATCAGCAGTTGTTAGTTAATTTCTAGTCTAAACAAAATCACTTTGCAAACAATAGTGCCTTGGAATAGCTTCAGACCACACTTGACTGTCATCAGCGTTTAATGGGTATCTGTAAAAATGGGCCGCCACAGAAACAATCCCATTGATTTTAATTACGTTAATACTGATTTGCATGTTCAGCTCTCACTGTAGAATGTTTGCAAAGCCCATGGTTGTATTGCCTGGTGATATGAAAATTACATTTTTAAAAATGTAAATATGTGATAAATGGAATGCTACTCTGATTTAACTAGTCTGGCTTTCCCAATAGCCGAGAGGCCTTTGCCGTATCGGGGATGCACTGCCAACACCATGGAGCTTTTGTGATATGTCTGATGTGAATCGCCTTGCCTTGCAGATGATATGCCTGTAATGGAGTCCAGTTTGGAGTTGGTGAGAAGTGCATCCTGACTTTGTCCTGTATTTCACTACAGACCCAAGAATCAGTCACAAGACCTTCTTAATCAATATAATTAAGTACAATAAATAGCAACAGGTGTGGAAGTCAGACTGTCTCAATTGACTCTTCTGTTTTTTTACTTTACATTTACATTTTAGGCATTTAGCAGATGTTTTTATCCAGAGCGACTTACAAAAAGTGAATTTAAACATGGTAAGATTAATCATGGCTAGTGCGAGCAGGTTTAGTGGGGATAGAACAGAGATGATAGAACAGTAGCTGGAAGAGCTTTGGGAGAGAGACAGTGGAGGTTGCGACAGACAGAGACATTGGGGGCAGGTGAAGAGGCTTTGGGTACAGAGGGGAGGGGGAGGGAAAAAGACAGAAAACAATGGTCAGACACATGAAGAGGAGATACTGTAAGGTTGGGGCAAGGTGCAGTTCCTGGTGAAGACAAGGTCTAGTTGGTTGAGGAGGAGGAGGGGGAGAAAGCTGGAGGACCGAGTGGTGTCCTAGGTTGAAGTCATCGAGGAATTTTCTTTTGCATGATTCTGTTAATCTGATAATTCAGTTAGTTTTGTTATAAAGAAATAGAATTGTGATAAACCATGTTGGTATGAAAATACCTGGAATTTTCCTTGTATTCAGGGGCATGCTCTACAGATGTATTCTATGAACCCTGATCAACTGAAGTCAGATTCATAGGTCATACATACTATATTAGTTCACAGTGCATAACATTCAGGAGAACAATGGTGTAATAGTTATTATATTTTTTAACAATGTTTACTGATATTTATTTACTGATGATCTTCAAGGCAAGTCAATGATAGATAATTCATTCTTTTTTATTTTAATAATTTTTCACTGTAATCATCCAAAAGAGTTTGGACCAAGTTCTATGTTTTCATGAAGTTTACTACATTAAAGTTTTAGCGAGATACCTCACACTTCATTTGACATAGACAGACTTTAAAAACCACAAGTAAAACAGCTTTCACTATTTACCAGGTTCTGAGTTAAATAAAGCTATTTGATGTTACCTAAAAGACATACAGTATAAGAGGTGGGCAACTACCCAAAATACACCTCATGGGATTTTTTTAAAATAATTGCTCTGCCTCGTTGGTTCAGTTGACCACATTTTTTCATTCAAGACCAAAATAAACGAAAAGACAAATACATTACAGATGTGTAACTTAAGCCAGCTAGGCGGTGTTTTCAAAAGGAATGTTATCCAAAGAGACTTTCAGGTACTATTCCCATAACAGAATCTCTTATATTTTGTACTCTTTGTAGCTTCAAACCTGAACACAAGGCTGGAGTAAGGTTTGCAAGACATCACAGAGTGTATGGTTTGGTTCTCTCGCTGTGCTTAATACCATATTGTTTCAACCCTCCTTCTTTCATCATCACTGCACCCTCTCTATTTGTCCTTAATCACTGAGGATTACCAGAAAGAAATTTATTGTGCATTTAGGCACTTGGCTTCGGCCTCCCTGGGATGTACCCTCCACGGTTATATCTCTGCTCAATTTATAGCTGTGGGTTGGTTCTTATTTATGGCAGTGCTGTCGTTATATGGCCAGACGGTGTCCACTCACAGCCTACCGCTGTTACAGACCACGCCGGTATGTTTAAAGCATCTCAGAGTAGGAGTGCTGATCTAGGATCAGTTTGGCTGATCTAGGATCAGTTTGGCATTTCAGCTCATAATGGATACGTATAGGATATGGACAGGGGAAACCTGATCCTAAATCAGCACTCCTACTCTGAGGTGCTTTATATATCCATTGGTCTCTTTTAGTTTGCGTGTGGGCCCCACAGCTCGGCTTGGTTTCTGTTTGGTTGCTCAGTCACCCCCTCTTACACTTTTACTTCCTTCCACTTTGTTGACTTTTACATGACATGAGACATAGGGCATCTGCAGTTGAGTCATGGGTCTTTGTGGAACGGAGTGGCAGACAACTGAATTCCGGTATTGCACACAATGCAATCAATCAGTCTGTGTGTGGGGGGGTGTAATTTTCACCCTGAACTTGGTGGGAGTCAGTTTGCTTTGCATTGTGAGCAGCATGACAAGGAGTTACTTCTGCTGTTGGACTGATGCCCAGCTGAAAAAACAACAGTGATGATGTTGACCGCAACGCAGAACATGCATGTAGAGTTCAATCATGTGCAAGTTGTAGCATTCTAGATTCTGTCTCCTACAGGTCGGTAAAGCCATGAAAACAGTTGTGGGCTGAGGAAGATATGCCATATGGTGTCAGCAGTGATGGCATGTGAAGTATGTTCTTTATCTAGGGCGCTAAACAATTGTTGAGGCTTTTTACAAGAATTGTGGAAAAAAAGGTTTAGCTTCTGCCGATATATAGGATAACTCAAGGCCTTGAAGTGCTGCTTAATCTGAAGGTTTGTTTTGTTGTTCCTCATATTGTAATAGTGCAATTGAAGTCCTGGTATTGGATAGGAAGTCATCTCAGTCACTGTTCCAGGTGTAAATTTGTTGCTAATTGAAAGACACCTTTAATTGAAGGCTTCCTAAATCACTCCTAGAAGCATTGTACGAGACATTTAAAGATACTGATGTTTAAGATCATGTGCAATGCATTCTACAGCATTGGTCTGGTTGTAAGGTATATGTGTGTGTGAGAGTGTGTGTGTGTGTGCCTGTGTGCGCACAAAGGGAAGGATATAGTTTACAGCAGGGATAGGCAACCCTGGTCCTGGAGGACCTGGTTTTTGCTCCAATCTGAACTCTTAATTACATGACTATTAATTATTAGGCTTAATGAACACAGGTGACTATGTGCTGGAGGTCCTCCAGGTACTCAGCACAAAACCATTCAAACTCAGGCTCTTTAATAATTGATCAAACTGTGCAGGCTGGAATCAGGCTTGGATGGGACAAAAACCAGAAACGTCTCTGGCAGTCCAAAACCATGGTTTAGAGTTCAAGCTGTTTTTACAGTGGTAACAGATTTTAAAACAGTATCTATAGTTCAAAATGCATTTTAAAAACACAGCCAGATGTCATATTATCATGTATTCAAGCTTCCTTAATAATAAAACTACTGACTGCAGACAACTACACGTGGAAAGAATAGAAAGGGTACACTATGTTTACTTGAATACATGAACAAAAAAACCTGAAAATTGGCCTCTATCTCTGACAAAGCATTCTATGATAGTGGCGATTTATATCACCGTCTGTCTGTGCCAGTACGGCATAAAAAAGCAATTATTTGGGATCGGTCTGTAAGTTGAACCATGGGGAAAAGTGATGCAATAGAAATGAAACCAAGATGAGAGATTGTGTGGTGGGGAGAAAGTTGTGTTCTGACAGCAGGGGTTGCGTGGAAGACAGCATTGACTATAATGGAATGCAACTTATTATAATTATTTTTTTATACCCAGTGAAAATTGCCCATTGCTGTGGAAGATAACTTTTCAGCTATTGTGCTTTGTGAAAATTCTAGGTTACAGGATGATGCCAAATGATATATATATACTGTATAAATGAGGATGCTTGACCAAGATAATAGGCAGACGATATTTAGAGGTTATGTTCAATGTTCATACTTAATGTTTAAATCAGTGGTCCCTGATATTTTCACCGAGTGAACCACCTGCTATACTTACATCATTTAGTTTATGAACAATTTTATATTGATAGTTTTTTTTCAATAATGTACACTACAGGAACCATTGCAGGGCTCTTCCCAAAACAAAAAATGTTAACCCTGACTGACTATTTGGTACATTTCAGAATTCTCATGAAGTCAGGGAACATCAGATATTTAGTCTCAGGTAAGGTTGCTATGCTAAATAAATTTCTCCGTGAACTGTAAATAACATACAAGTAATGCTACCCAGAATACACTGACAAAAGCAAATACATTTGACTGTTTTATAACAAATAACTTACTCCAGTAACATCAAACAAAAGTTAGCCTATATGTGCAAATAAAATGCATGTTTTTTTTTGTTTTTTTACTTTGAGTACTGGTGTAAACGTAACTTTTTCATGTAAAACAATCCGTAACCCATTGAAAATACGTACTAAATGTATGTATTAAAAAGGCTACATTTAAGTCTTTTTGGTCCAAAAAAAGGATTGAAATTGTGTTTAACAGAGAACAGCGTGTCACACTGAATGCGATGCTCAACCGCACATCACATAATATGTACAAAATATATGCAAATTGATATTTCTTATCTATAGCCAGTCTATTTCAGGGGGATGTGTGCCGTCAACGAGCTGCGTCACGCAACTCTATTTTCCCCCCTCCACAGAGTCGCCAGCCTTCCTGCTAATCCTCTTTCCTATGCTGTTACATGCAGGCTCCTCTGTGATGTCACAACGGGAGCTTGATTTGTTGCTTATGAGCTGCAAGTGTGCACTCTGTCCGGGTCCATCTCTGACAGCCATGGTTTATGTGTAGACCTTTTCATGCATCACGCGGCAAAACCCCGCATCTCTCCAGGGGCGCCTTCTCCATTACCCACAGGCAGTCGATCTGTTTAGTAAAAAGATGGTGAACGCTTCCCGCCATCCTTTTTCGCACCGAATCTCCACGTGTCCTCGTGCTGCTGAAGGATTTGTTTTTGAGCTATTTTTTTGTTATGCTGTTATAATTGTCTTCATTTCATTTCCCCCCCATAAAGTCATATGCAAAGCGAGACCATATGATCATATGTGCAAAACTGATCATTGAGTGACAGCTCAATATGAAAATGGCACTCATCTATTCAAGTTGTCATATGTTTTATATGATTTATTTTCTCTTTTATTGTCTGTCATACCATGCTTCTCTTGAGTTAAGGGGAAAAACACCACACATATTCATATGATTAACAATGTAAAGATTTTCCCTCTGCGACGCCCAGAAACGGCAGAGCAGGAGAGCAAATCTAATTTAAATACAGTCAGTCTAATCAACAAGTACACCCGCCTAGAGAGCCTAGAGAGGACGAGTGTTTCACACTGCTCAGATCACTATTGACAAGTTCCATCCACACATTCAGTGATTACTGTACCCGAGAACTTCTTTATAATGAAGTTATTCAAAATTAAACTCTTTCCAATGCACTGCTGTGTGAACTCTCTTTCACTCTGATGCATGGGGGGTGGGTGTGGGCGGGGCTTTAATCATCTTACTTGATTGACATCTGCAGGAGCTGAACCCACTCGCTTCGGCTGTTTCTCGTTTACAGAAAGACCTTTTGTCTTTTCGAACAGCTTGGATGTTTGTCGCAGGGAAGCACGGTGATCAAACACACAGACCACACCGTGAAATTAGACCCAGGGAAGACATGAAAGGAACAACAGTGTCAGTCTCACTGCGCAGACCGTAGCCTTGTATAAAGAAGCTCACTGACATCCTGAGATCCTCAGAGACACCCAATATCTGGTGGGGGGGCCTCATTATCTTCTTCTGCACCTTACAATCTGTGGTAACGGTGGCCACTCATACAGGAGGTGCTGTATTGTTGGACCACAGTGACCTTGGGCCCTATATACTGAAGAGGCCAATGTCTGGAATGAATAGTCCCTCAGGCCTTCACCCTGTCCGACACAGCCATTTTATTATATCGCCTCATAGCCAAACTGCGAAAGAATGCTTCCAGAACTGAATCAAACAAAAAGAGAAGTATTTAGTGTATTTAGTTGAGAAGTATTTATCAACATCTCCCTTATATGTAAATAAATCAATGAATTGCCCCTTCATTAGGTATGAATTGGTTCAGTGGACATCCCTAAGTGCTGTGGTTTAATCATGCCACAGGCCCCAAATTGGTTAAACAGAAATGGTGACCATTTAATATCATACTCATACTCATATCTATTCTACTGTGGATAATTGCCTTGTAATCTATTCACATGTTCAGGCGTGTCAAAGGACACATAATAATAAATTAGTCAATTTAGAACAATATCCCAGCATTCAAATTCCCCATTAATTCTGGGCACAGCACAGTGTAATACATTCAATGGTGTCCTTTGAGGCTGATGTAGTTCAGTGATTATTTCCTCCTCGTGCCAAAACTATTCTCATGGAATTTCTGGAATTGAACAAGGAAGGCATAGTTTTGCCCCCCCCTCCCCCCCACCCCATCTCATTTTACTGAGGAATTCCTGCGGTGTTTTCCTTTCTTATTTTTACACAACAATACAATGCACATAGTTGTTGTATATATGTTCTTAATTCTGTTTATCTGTCTCCTGAAATCTTAACACAAACCTTTTGTGGCATTATGAATGGCATACAAATATTTTTTGGGGGGGTTGGCAGAATATTTATCTGAGACCAGAGGCCAACTGTATTTTACAGGGACAAACTCACACTTTAATTAAAATATGTGACATAAAAAACATTAAGCCATTCAGAAAAAGACAATAATAAATAATAACTATGTTATATGCTACATGGGGACTGATTTTTATCAAGTCTTAAAAAGCTGTTTGTCTGCCAGTTCTAATAGTAAAACTTCACATCACTCATGGTCCAAATCAAAACCATGTTTTTTTCATAATAATGCTGAACAATCTTCAGTGAAAAGTACTAGACAATACAAAATACCAAACTAAAAGCTGTCTGCCATTTTTCTATTAATTACTAAGAACTGTTGTTGGAAGCGTCTTAATTGATGAGCTTAAATGTTTTCTTTTTAAAGTGCATGGCTCTAATAGGAATTGATTGCTTGATTAAGCACATAAATAAGTGCAGGGATCTCTCACCTTCATCTAAGTGAGTGTCCCAACAAAGGCAATAATCATATATACAGTACCATTTATTGTTTTCAAACGGGATTTGCAAACTGAGAAATTGGAGCCCAGTCCAGAGTTACACATATAATGCATATACACACACACACACACACACGCACAGACATACACACACACACACACACACACACACACACACACACACACACACACACACACACACACATTGTTTTCTTCAAATTACATTCAACAGCAATTTATGTTGGCAAACTTATCCAATTTTACTTTTGCTTCATTCATTTTCAGTGTTGTTCCCACGAATAAATCCAGTGCTCTTAAGCTTTGTTTGTTAACTTTTAAAACACCAGCGGGTGACCAAAAATAATAGTGAAAATAACAGTACAATTTTCTGATTCTGCTGTACACCTGGGGATCACTGCTCCAGCAGCTGTGTCTTGAGTAGACAACAACGCCTCCACACCCAGTGCAGTGGATTACAGCCAATAAGCCTGTCGGCCCCATGCGATAGGCAAAGGGAATGTCTACGAATATTCCACAAATACATCTACCTAAGATGACCAAATTCACATTCATACGTATGGTATACAGATCCATTTGTGTTATTAAAGAAAGAGAAAATACATGTTCAAATGCTCATGCTTTTGTAAACTGTGGGGTCTATTCAGAGATATCATTTGTATCCAGTTGTTTATGATTATAAAAATGAGCCATTATTCCTTTGTGACAACGACTGAAATCAAATCCTTTTGCAGTAAGCATATCTTTTGATAGGACCACAGATTCAACATTTTGGCTCAACAATCAAACCTCACTCATTCTACATGCCATTCGAAGTGGCATTTTTTACATCTGTGTTAATGCTCCCAAGTGCAAGAAATTCGGAAAGACGGTGACATCATATGATGACGACTCCCAGCTTCTATGCAGGCTCATCGACTTGAAACAAGAGATGGCCAACACTGGTGCTGAAGCACTGTAATCATTTTCTACTTCTCTTTGATTAAGCATGGAAACCAGGGTTAATTGCGCCAAATGAGTGAACCAGTTACATAATATATGGGCACTGGTGGGGTAAAATAAAACCCTGGGTACAATTGGATCAAAAGGCACAAAAGTAGAGTAATATAACAAAGCCCTACAACCAACAGCACAAGTAGCACCTACTGTGCATCAGTTGCCATTTGTAATCCAGTACCTGATGAGACTTTTAGGTAATAATAATAATAATAATAATAATAATAATAATAATAATAATAATAATAATAATAACTTTATTTATAAACTGATGTTCCAGGTAAAACAAAAGAGTAAAACAAAAAGATTCAAAGATAAGTTCTATAACCACAACACCAAGTTTCAGATCACATGCAAGTTACCGTGGTAGCAGGAGCAAACAGTGAATAAAATACATGTGTGGGCTTCAAGGGTCAAAACAGCTACATCCGTTCCTCCTTAGTGTCTGTGGAAACCAATCTGCATCCTGCTGTTTGCACCACATGGCCACATTACTGGCCGACTCTTATAGTCCAGATCAAACCAATTCGAATTTACCAGTTTTGGAAATGCTGCAGATTCTGTGTTTTTCTATGAACAGGATTCTGTATCCCTGCAAATTGTCCAAGGGTCTTTTCAAATGAACTTTTAAGCTAGGCAAGAAATTGAAAAAAATTGCTTATTTTGCCATATGAACACCTTTCAGAACATTCCAGAACATTCTTCTATGCAACCAAACCTTATAGTTCACACAACATGTATTTAACATCATAACATCATAGCATCATAACAGCGCTCTTACTGTATGTTACAAAAGTAACAAGTTATGTTATATGATAAATAGGTGATAAGTTCTTATACATTATACATACTATAATTATTTCAATTTACAAGAAAGAGAGCACCATGTGTAGTAAATGAACAGAGTTGTGAGTATTGTAAGATTGGATCTGAGATTGAGACACTCTTGTCACATCCTTTGAAATCCTTTGCAATGTAAGGAATTTATTTTTAAAGGATTGACACTGGGCGGCACGGTGGTGCAGTGGATAGCGCTGTCGCCTCACAGCAAGAAGGCCTCGGGTTCGAATCCAGGCCGGGGGCCTTTCTGTGCGGAGTTTGCATGTTCTCCCCGTGTCCGCGTGGGTTTCCTCCGGGCACTCCGGTTTCTTCCCACAGTCCAAAGACATGCACGTTAGGCTAATTGGAGAGTCTAAATTGCCCGTAGGTATGAGTGTGTGAGTGAATGGTGTGTGTGCCCTGCGATGGATTGGCGACCTGTCCAGGGTGTATTCCTGCCTCTCGCCTGGAACGCATGCTGGGATAGGCTCCAGCCCCCCCCCGCGACCCTGACCAGGAATAAGCGGCTTAGATAATGGATGGATGGATGGATGGATGGAAGGATTGACACTGCCAAAACATACCACCAATACCGCCCTTGAGCAACAAAATTGCCTCTCTCACATTGAGGGAAAGCAAGAGCACAGCAGGTTGAAATACAATGTGTATTATTATTTTTGACTGGAAAGAAATAACATTTAAAAAACTTTGCTGGTATTGAAATTCTCACCAGATGGTTTGTTCACAAGAGTAAAATTAGGTTTTAAGTGAATTCGAGAACAGTAATGAGAATTTTCTGAAAGATTCAGATTAATGAAAGAATGGTCCCATTTTTCTATGGAAAAGGGGTTGTGGAATATTGCTCATGGCCACCTCATCCAGATTTTATACTAACTGCATCAGGAATGTGAAGTATTTTATCAATAACTCTTGGTATTCATAACCTTTATACATGGGTAGTCATCTTTCTTCCACTAATAGGTTAACTTTCTGTGGTATTAATAAAAAAATATTTGTGATACTTTTGGGCATATACACAAACACGGGTACGCGCAGGCACGCGCACACACACACACACATATATATATATATATATATATAGTGGCAGACGGCCGTGGGAGGTACGGGGAGTAATAATAGAAGGGAGATACCTGACGACATGCTGGTTCCACCCCCAGGCCTTAAATGGAGTTCTGGATGACATAAGACACACCTGGACATCCTTAGCTAATGAAGACTCTGAGTTAAAGAAAAAGCAGATAATCTATCTGGTTGCAAAGTACCATATGGGAAACACGTGAGAGAGAGTGTAAAAGTAAGAGAATAGTAGTATTATTGGATTTATTGTTTTTTATCTTGACTGCCTGACTAACCTGATTGTTACCAACCTATTTTTGTATGAGAACGTGGATGTGTATCAGAACTTGTAAACCGGACAAAGACTATGAGTATGGATTGCAGATTTGGATTACTCATTTTTCATTTTTCCCCCCATCTCCCACATTGTGAGTTTTCCCCAATAAACTCCTGCTGTTGTTTCCACTTGAACTTGGACGTGTTGTGTTTTGTTATCAAACTTGGTGATGTGGAAACCCCACACCCCTGTTCCTGCTACTATATATATATATATATATATTGTAGCGATCCTGCGAGGTGTCGCTCCTCATTGAAATGTGTGCACGGTGCATTGTGGGGGAAGCGCTGTTGTAACTTTAAGTGTCTCTCCCGGGTTAACCGTAAAAATGTTTAGTTAGTCCTTTATGTGTGTGAATTATAACATTGTTGTTGTGTTAGCTAGCTGGTCACGGTGTATAATGTTGGAACCACCGCAACCCGAATACGCAGTGTAACTACTGCCGTCCCTTGAGTTTCAAGGAGAGAGTGTTCATCAAGCCATGTGTGAAGTGGACTGTTACTTCCTGACTGATTACGACATCTGCGGAAGGCGTTTTAATGGTCTCTTGTGTCCCTTTAAGGACGGGGTAGGCCAGCAAGGGTTCTTTTTGAGCATCATCTGTAGTTGTGCGGTGTATGGCACACGGATGCTTGCTACAGATATTATCCATAGCTGTGCGGTGTATGGACCATGGATAATTATCGCTTCAACTTGTTACAACTTATTACAACTTGCTTTTATTTCAGTATTTCCCATTTTATATAAATATACAGGCAGTCCCCGGGTTACGAACGAGATCCATTCTTAAGTCTGTCTTTAAGTCAAATGTCTTTATGTTTTTACGTACAATTCTTATTAATCGTCACTTAGTCAAATGTTTGTCTTAGTATAGTATTTATTTTACCTTTCTGTGCATATAAAACACTTAAGAAAAACTTCCAAATATATGTCAAACTGCAGTTGATTACCAATATCAACCAGAGCTTGCTTGGCTTCAGCGATGTCGTCATCTGTAAACCCCTGAAAAGCCTGTGCGAATTGGGGGCACAATTTGTTCCACACTCCTTTCATATTTGACTGCTTCACTTCATCCCAAGAATCAGCAATATTTTTGATGGCATCATAAATGTTATAATTCTTCCAGAACTCCCTTAAGCTCATTACATCATCTTGGGTAGCCTTGACTGCTTGTGAGAAGGTCCGCCGTAAATAATAGGCCTTAAAGGTGGCTATGACTCCCTGATCCATTGGCTGAAGTAGCGATGTGGTCTTGAGGGGTAAAAATACGATATTTACATTGGGGTGAAGGTCATCTAAAGTCTTTGGATGTCCGGGTGCGTTGTCAAGCACAAGGAGAATCTTGGAATGTTTTTGGCCAAGCAATAACGTTCAACAGCAGGGACAAAATGGTTCAAGAACCAATCTTCAAAGACGGCAATTGTAACCCAAGCCTTTGCATTTGCCTTCCAAATAACTGGAATAGATGCCTTAATGACATGGCACAGGGCCCTCGGATTTAGGGAGCGATACACAAGCAAAGGCTTGAGCTTGAAATCCCCAGATGCGTTACCCCCAAGCAATAACGTTAGCCTATCCTTCGATGCCTTATGCCCTGGTGCACTTTTTTCCCCTTTCGAAATGTAGGTCCTTTCAGGCATTTTCTTCCAAAATAAGCCAGTCTCGTCTACATTAAATATTTGGTCTGGCAAATAACCTCCCTCGTCAATAATTTTTTCCAACATTTCTGGAAAATCACTCGCAGCACTTACATCTGCACTCGCTGCTTCACCTTGAACTTATGTAAATTAGCCCTCAGTTTAAAGTGATTGAACCAACCCCTACTCGCAACAAATTCTTCGTCGCAATCGCCTTCACTTGCTGCATGAGACGTGTATTTTCATATTAAAGCATTTAACCAATCACATTTCAGCCATCATTTGTTGCCAGGGTCAAAGAAATCTGCCTGGAGGCCTTCACAATCTGTCCTGAAGGCCCTGTAGCATAAAATAAGTGTTGATCAAACTGTTGCTTCAACCAATCAGATTTTGAGTTGGGGACACGAAGGCCTTCTAGAAGGCCTAGGTAACGTCAGCGTATTCACACCCTTTGATTGGATAGTCAGAGAGTGTCTGACTATGATGTAATGTGATTGGTTAAATGCTTTAATATGAAAATACACGTTTGGATGCAGCGCAACCAGGGGAACAGCTATGAAAGGAAGCGAACAGACCATTTGGAATTATTTAATAAGTATTCATGGACAAAATATAATTAACATCAGTCTGTGATTCAGACATTTGAGCGGACATTTTCAGCCCTAAAGCGAATGAAAACTTATGCCAGAAATACGACAGGGCAGGCTCGACTTTCAGCATTAGCTTCGATGGCGATAGAAAAGGACTTCTTGATGGAACTAAAACACACGGATAATCTGTACGACAGAGTAATTGAACTCTTTTTGAGGAAAGAAAGGAGGATGGATTTTGTGTACAAATAATAAGGATTTTTGGTGAGTAAAATGTTGCTATTTTCCTAAATAATATTGCAATTTTATGAGGTTATTATTATTGATGCTTTTTTATGTGTGTCGCAGCTGTAGCACCCCGAGTTTGTTTCTTCAGTAAAGGCATTTATTCTGGATACACGAGTTATCTATCTGCGATGCAACGGCAACGGGTGCCTGTTCAGTTTGTTTTTGCACTTTGTTTATTTATCTTTCTTCAGTCATGTTTCATGAGAGAGAATGACAGCGATAGAGACGAGAGAGAATGACAGCGATAGTTAGAAGCGTGAGATAATTAGTGATTAGTAGTGTTAGTAACTTAATCTAAATCCCTAATGTTAGTAGATTAGTTGGTTAGTACTATATACATCTAACTAATATATACAGAGTGTAATTAGAAAGTAAGAAGGAAGTAAAACGAGATTAGAAACGAAGACGGAAAAACCGAAACAGAATTTCCCGAAGTGCATGACAGAACGAGAATGAAACATGACTGAAGAAAGATAAATAAACAAAGTGCAAAAACAAACCAAACAGACACTCAAAACATAACAATAAGATGGCTTTTATAGCCATAAAATAGTTATTGAGGGGTGGATTGATTCAGACGGAGCACTACTGAAGGCCTAGGTGTGAAATGCACGGCCCGCCACTGCATTTACACCTGTGTACTTAAAACTGCTCTGCTCTCTTCAGTAGGGGGCTGGAAGGAGAAGGCGGTAGAGACCGAGGAGAAAAAGAAAAAGAAAGAAAAGTAAAAGTGCAACGGGAACTGAAAGGTTTCGGTGCTATCTTGTTATAATTTGGTTATTTTCAGTTTATTGTTTTTGTCCCGAATCCGTGAGGGCGACGGATGAAGAAGTTCTGTTTTAGTTTACCCTACCGGTCTCGTTCTCTGACCCCGTGTCTGAAGAACTGAAGTAAATAAAATAAAAACCCGGTCCGTAGACCAGCAAAATTTACTCCGTCTCCGACTGCTCTGTTCCCGTCCAGGGATTGTCACGTAGCGTGTGACAATCACAAAGTAGTGCGTGCGTTCGTTATTACAAGCCATTGTATTTAACTCAATTTTAAAAATATAATAGGCCTTATGGCAGTTCGTCCGTAAGTACGAGTTGTCCGTAAGATGAGCAGGTATTAATTGGTCATGTGTGGGTATCAAAGATTTTAAAGTACAGTGCGTGCACTTTTGCTTCAGGAGGTCACAAAAGCCTTTTGAGTCACATGGATGTGAAAAACCTCCTTTCCTTCCATATTGGGTGTGATGTTTCTAATGTTTTCACTCAGTGTTCCTAACAGACAGCTGGAAAACTAGATGCAGCCACAGTATTTTAAGGATACGGGCTTGTCAGCTAAAGGTTACAAGCCCAAATTCAGTTACAATTCTCAGCTGAGAGTCTGCTGTTGTATCCTTATGCAAGTTGCTTAATCAGAATTGTTCAAGTATACTGTATATCCAGTCACCCAGAGTATGCTTATTTTTCAAGTACAAAATGTAAACCCTGGTTGGGTTCCAGCAAAGATGGCAGTGTAGTTATGAACACGCACAGCCACCAACCTGTTTTTTCCTTGCTCTCACAATAATTGCCCGATTTCAGTTGCCTGAACAATATAGCAAATCAAGGAAGATCAATCGGAGGAAGTAGTAAGCCTTCTCTTCATACCTTTTCTACAATATCTCTGCATTTAAAAAAAGCCTGTAAGCAGTAAATCAGTGACTGTAGATGCTGCTTTGGCTGCACTTTTTGATTAGCAGAATAGACATTTGGAGGTGATTCTGGATGTTTCTATCAGCCTTAAACAGTCAGAGCTCATAGCCTCCTGTGGTGGTGCTTTGCTCTCATAATCCCTCAGCCTTCCCCTGAGAGTTCCATGCCAGCATCACCCTAAGCACTGCTCCTCATGAAATATCAAAAAGTTGACCTGTCTTCATCACTGAACCCCCTGCCAAACCTAACCCAACAATCACCCCTCTTTCAAAGTCACCAAGATCTTGTCTTCTTGCCATGGCAGCTATAAGGCAACCAGGCCTGCCCAGAAGTTTTATGCATGACCCTGAGCATGCTGGGATGTTAATTGCTTATTTAACTCAGGGACAACACCTATGTGGAAGCACATGCTTTCAATGTACTTTGTGTCCCCCATTAACCCAAGTTTTTCCACCTTTTTGGCCACTACCTGTACCAGTGATTCCCAAACTGTGGGTTTAGATTACCACTGGTGGATCATGGGAGAGGTTGAGGTGGAGAACGAGATATATAAAACACAAAAATAATTAACTTTATATGATATATGATATATTCGTATGATGTATGCACAGTACATTCCATAATTCCACATATAAACATATGTTCAGGCTACATGCTAATTGCTAATAAAGGGGGAGTCATATAAAAATGTATTTGCTCATTAAGTGGGTTATGGGCTCAGAGTGTTTGGGAACACCTGCCAAATCTCATATACAGGCTGTTAGACAAAGCTGTCACTGGACCTGTTACTGAAATGTTCATGAATAGCTCGACTCATCATGTCTTCATATGGAGACGAGCCTTTCTTTAACTTTCTGTTTTCCAATTCAATTCCTCATGCAATTACATGATTTAATAAACTCAGCTCTTTCTCTGATTGCATTAATGTATTACATTAACATACTCATTTGAATTAATTCTGTAATCATTAAATGGATTCTCAATAGATTTTTTCACGATTCCCTTCAGGAATTTCACTACTTCAGGACTGATATATTTTGGTATTGCTATCTTCATAAATAAAAATGTAACCTTTTGCAAGTTAATGCAGTGTGCCGTAGAACACACTTTCACTACATGGTATGTCCACTTTTACCCACCTGCAACAAAGTATATTTGGATGTGCGATTATCTCATCTATTACATTCAATCTGATCTTACCCCATTAGTGAAGACAAAGGCCTGTATTCAATCAACATTTGTCTTCAAGTTTGACTTACCTTTAAATGTTAATTTGTCTTCTTCACAAACACAGTTTGGCGAGTTCATTCTGGTTATCGCTAAACTCGCCAAACTGTGTTGATTGAATCCAGGCCAATGTTTGAATTTTGGTTGATAATATCAAAGACCCTATAGGGCAGGATCTCTGTAATTTAATGAATACCCTCTGATGTGTTATCTTTCTATTCTCTATGAAATACAGATTTTGTGTAAAATGTATATGGAACAAGTTATTAAGAAATAGAACTGGAACCCTACAATTTTCCAGTAAAAAAAACAAAGGCTATCTTCACTCCATATGGGATAAATCCTTACTAATTCACTACAAATATGTAAGAAAGCAAAATACAGTATGGTGGTAAGAAAAGGCACAGGAGATTTGAGTGTTATTTAGTGTTTCCCAGATCTGCTGTATATTGTAAATGATACTTCACAGAGTGCCATGCAATATGAAGTAGGAACAACAAATTGCTTAAAAATACATTCTGCATTCTGTTGCCTGTGATTTATTTAGGTCCCATACTTATGAAGAGATTTCATTGGCTTATATTTATCTAATTATATTTTATAAAATAGAGGTTGCATGTATTTGGTGTACACATTGTAAACTCATGTAATTAAAAATGTGTTTGTTTTGGTCCTTGGACGTTTGGGCGATGGAAAGCTAAACACTCATGTGAGTGATGCAGTTGTTTTGGTTTTTCCAATTTAAAAGACAGGTTTCTGCAGACTGTTACTGTTAACATTATAATGTTTGTGTTTGTGTACTCTAAGCAACTACAGAAGGCAGCTGGAGTCTGACTGATGCAATCCAGCTCTGCATTCTCACTGGGTTTATTTCAAGTGTTCTGTTACATTTGGGGACACATGCTTGGTTGGACTTTAGCTGCAATTGTCAAATCGATGTGTCTCACAATGAGCACTATAAGCATTAGCACTTTATATGAAAAGTTAATGTGGGCAGATAATTAACTTGCTCTGTTGAGATGAGTGTTGAGTCTTATCGTGTGCATTCATTCAGAAATGTTGTTCTTATTTCCTTTTAATGTTCAGCAGAACCTTTTCAGACCATATTGAATCATTTATGAATTTATGACAGGTCATCACATGTGCTCAATATGCTGTTATTATTGGTTAATTCAATGCAAATTCTCATTTTCCACATGATTATGTGAACTGTAAATAGGACGCTACACAGCTGCATGGAAATTAACTGTGCAGGAGAGAGCATGAATATGATTCATTTAAGTTTGAAATGACTATTTGGACTTCTGTCACAGGCTTTCATCCTGTCAAGGCTATAGTGTTAGGTAAGGAGTTGAATATTTGAAGAGCTCACACAATGCTCATGTAAGACTAATAATGTGTACATAATATTCACATTCCTCTCACTCAAAAACATAATTCTGAAGCATAGAAAATGAAATAAACAGTCTCCAAGTGCTAAGGATTACATCCAACATCACCTTAATCTCATGATAATTGCAGAGTGGTGTTGAGATGCAGGAATAATTAGTATTAATTCTTGTATAGCTGGAGTAGGGAGATATTTTCAGTATGCCTGCAGGCTGCTCAGAGCTTTGGGATCATTTTACTAACTTCAGTTCACATGTAAGAGCTAAAGGTTCCAGATTTACCTCTCAGCTCTGAAAAAGGGAAGGCAGTGATGCATTTATTGCAATGGATGGTCTTTGGGAAGAATCAGTACAACATACAATGTTTCACACAAAAAAATACTATTCTGTTACTTGCCTTTGCACATATTGTCTTGGCTAGTGTAGTCTTGCTGAAATGTCAAATCTGTCACACTGTACATCTGTTTGTCTTTTGTTTGATCATATCATTGGAGAAATAAAGAGTCCACATGAATATACATTTTCATGAGCTTAGAACTATATGGTTCTATCTGTTGATAGATTTGTATTAGATGTACTAGATTTGATAGTATAAATGTAGATGTATGGTTAAAATATTACTAAATATAAGTCAAATGATTGAAGGAAAGATTTGAGATTTCAAACTTCCAAAGTACCATATCACAGAATTGTTTTGTATTACACCTACATAAGTTTGAGCATGTTTAATAAATATACAGTGGGTATAAAATGTATTAACCCCTTTGGAATTTTTCACATTTTGTTTTCTTACTTCAAGGATTCAAATGGATTTAATTGGGATTTATTGTCACGGATCAACACAAAATACTCTATGTCAAATAAAAAACAACTCTAAAGCTTTTTCTTAATTAATAAAAAAAACACACAATAATGGATTCGATTGTGCAATCAATTGTCTTCAGAGGTCACATAATTATTTGATTGGAGTCCACTTGTGTACAATTAAGGTGTTTCAAATTATTTCAAATTAAATACATCTGTCTGTGAGAGGTCCCACAGCTGGTTAGTGCATTTCCTAACAAAAGCAAAAGAAATGGAGAGAATGTAGCACAACTGTGAATTTGTCTAGAACAGGCCATCCTATCAAAACTGAGCATCCGTGTGAGAAGGGAACTTGTTAGGCAGGCCAGCAAGACACCTCTGGCAATTCTAACAGTCCTCCATGGCAAAGATGGGAGAAACTGTCCATGAGACAACAATAGCCCGGGCGCTTCACAAATCTGCGCTTTATGGGAGGGTGAAGGAAGGTTCTATGGTCTGATGATTGAACTAAGATTGAACCTTTCGGCCTCAATGTTAGGTGCTATGTTTGGCACAAGCCTAACCCTGTGCATCATCCTGAGAACACTATACCTACTGTGAAACAGTAGCAGGAGCCTAATGCTATGGGGATGCTTATCTGCTTCTGGGACTGGAAAACTTGTCAAAATAGAGGGGAAAATGGATGGAGCAAAATATAGACAAATTATGGAGGAAAACCTGATGCGGTCTGCACGAGACCTGGGACTTGGGAGAAGATTTATATTCCAGCAGGACAATAACCCAAAACATACATCAAAAGTCACATTGGAGTGGATTTACAACCCAAAAAACCCTGGAGTGGCCCAGTCAAAGCCCAGACCTCAATACCATTGAGATCCTGTGGGAAGATTTGAACATTTCTGTTCACCAACGGTCCCCATCCAACTAGATACAGCTCGAGCAATTTTGTAAAGAAGAATGTGTGAAAATTGCAGTGTTCTACCAAGCATTAAGTCAAGGGGGGTGAATACTTATGGAATCAATTAAATCAAATTTGATTCCATGAATCCTTTGTATACCCACCGTATATACAGTACATATAGCTTTTTTTGTTTCTGTTATTATGTAAGCTTTATTGCACATTAATGGTTGAAATATTGTCAGCAGGTAATGAATGGTTCTTATGCTGATGCCCATGCCCTCCAGCTTGCAATGTGCATGGAACATTTGTCATGGTGTAGTTACATGTGAGTTTGGAGATACTAATACTTTGGAATACTTCCAATTTTTTAACAGAAATCATACAAGAACAGAGGCCTTTCATGTCAGAGGAAGTAAGTGCCACTTATTCACTTACTAAGTGGCTCACTCACATTTTAAGTTTGATACCCACCTTAACCCATCTGCTGTCATCATACGATGTGTAGTAATGATGTAATTATATTATCATAATAAATGATCTCAAATCTGAGGGGAGAATCAATTTACTTTTACAGTTGTCCTTACTTTAATGAATCAATACTATTACATGGATTGTCTCATTTTATGTTTTTTACATGAATGAGTAAGCCCATTCCAAACACATTAAACTTTTCTAATGAGTTTATTTTAATTGTCTGCAAGCTGTCAATTGTCTTGTGACACTAATATCTTGTTCTTAAAAGGAATTATACTGAGTAAATTCACATGAAGTAATTAGGAATTACAAATATATGTGATTAACTGAAGTATTTTGATTTAAACATGGCAGTTTAGTTAAAACCAAGAGCCATGGCAACAGCATAATTAGCATCTGCACACTCCTGTGAACATCCATTCGATCTCTATGGAAAAACCCACAAATATACCAATTGGATATAGTCTTGCCAACACCCACAGACCATAGGAAACATACAGAGGTACGTATGTCTCAATCAAGGAATGCCTCTGCAATTCATATGGCACTATGTGAAATACAGTGGCGGCATTTGAGCAAGAAGAAAAGGAGCACTGGGACATACCCTTGCTGTTTTTGTGATCATTAAGCTTGGCAATCTTAGAAAGGATTGCCCATTGCCAGCTGATTCCTTATAATTGTGTCTGACCTTCTTGTGCATGCCCCCTTAAAAAATCGTGAAACCCAGGTACTTTATCTCATTTGGGGGTCAAAATGGAGTTATAGAGTGGAATTTTGTTTTCAGCTTGTGTGGTTAATTAATTAAGGCAATGAATCCATCCGCCCCCCATCCGTTTACATTGTTCAAGTGACTCAGAAGGGCGCGACATGGAAAAGGCGAAATTAGCATAATAATAAATCTGTCGGGGAGAGCCGACACAGACTCATTGCGCACTAGAAGCCATCAAATATGCACGCGAGGCCAAAGGAAAGTACAGACAGGAAAACAAATAGAAATCAAAAAGGATTTTGAAAACAAGACTTTATTATCCATATACTAATCTGTACAATGCATCTGAGAGGCATAAGCTCATAGTATTGCCTTTGGGCCCTTTTCATTAAACAATTCAAGGAAATGGTAATGAAGCAACATCAGGCACATTCAAGTAAAGAGGAACAGGCTAGGGTGTAGTTAGCACTGATTTCCTGTGTAGTTGTGGGCCAAAAGATTTGGACCCAAATCTTATCCTGCCTATGACAGTGCCAACTGTGGCCAGGAAATCTGCAGGGAGTCACATGATTGGCCCCCACGTGACATGGGGAAGGAGGGTTTCAGTGAGCAGGATATCTGTCAGGGTATCTGTCACACCCACACCTGGTGCTAAAAGGCCCTAAATTAACTACTAAATGTCCAAAGGATGGTACAACCACAAGTAGCACTTTAGTGCAGTGATGTTTATTGATTTACCCCAAAACTTCGAAATGGTGCAAAATGGAGATGTGTAAAGTGCAATAATGGATATATTTTACAATTGACAAAAGACCAAAGCGATCTCTTGCAATCCTCAAAACCCACCTCTTCAGACTCCACTACCACTGAACTCTGTCCATCTAGCTAAATTGTCTTCACCACTGTTTACTTGTTCAACACTATACTCCCAAAAAAATAAAAAAAATATTTAAAAAATTCACTAACCTTTTCCTTCCCGGTGTTACAGGTATGGTACGCAGATGCCTGCAATGATGTCTATTGCTGTATTCCTGCACTGATCTTGTGCGCTAACTATGATTGTTCCTACCATGTATTAATGCACATCTTGTAAGTCACTCTGGATAAGAGCGTCTGCTAAATGCTTAAAATGTAAATGTAAAATGTACCAAAGACCAAACATATAGGTATTCAGCCATCTGCTCTATGGCACTGCCAAACCCATACGCTCCTCTTTGGGAAACCAGAGTCTGCCTTAAACCATTAGCTCCTCACTAACAGGACTATTACATTACAGTTCATCAATTATCAACAGAAACACATAAAAGAACATACTTATTTAACCATGTAATTACATATTTATAATACACTAATAACACACATACATTAGTAATACAGTTTCCCCTAGAGTGCTACATCTATATCTCTACCTGACACAACAGCGCCTCCTCTGGTTGTTTCGGTGCACTTGGTGTCCCTGGCAGACTGTGTGATCCTCTGGGGCAATTGGCTGCACCGTTCTGCCAGTGTTCTACAGAGGTGAAAAGAAACAGCAGCTGTTTTCACATGCTCTGGAGCACCCGCCTGCTAGTCTGCTTCCTCCCAAATAGATGGTGCATCTTACAGAATGCTTTGGAGCATTCCAAAGTAGGGAAATAATTTTATTCCAAAATAATATGTATTCCGAGGATAAATAAAATAATTTTAAAAATGAGGGATTCAGTCGGTAATTTGTCTGTCTCGCCACATGCCAGCAACCTCCACTGGTCAATCGGGTGACCACAGTCTGTCTGTTCTGTGCATGTCTTCTTCTGACTCAAAAAGATGCAGCGGCTGAGTTTTGAAGGAGAGCGTGTGCTCGTCTATGCTCTCCCGGATTGACAGGGGTTGCAGTTAATCTGTTAATATGCCACGAACAAGCACAAATCATGAACATGTTAACTTTAAAGGTTTTACACAATACAGGGATTGTTCCTCAGCCCAGCAGTGGATAAATGTTGCTTGGTGTTTGATCTTTAGACAATTTTACTTATTATTTGCCACAGTCTTGCTGGTAATTCGATTTTCTATCACAGCTCATCCGGGTAACCTGTTCTAACTCAAATGTATTGCTGTTCTGTCCCAGCAGATCTTTCCCTTTTTTCCCAGGGGCCTCGGTTTTCTCTGTGTCTAATCGGGTATCTTTGATTTATCTGGCCTGGCATAATGCTGGCCCTACTGCTGCTGACCCTGCAGAAATGCATGTTTGCTGCCTAACAACACTTCGCCCCTCCTGCTGGCCACAACGCCGCTGATAAATTGAGCTGAAAATGTGTGTCAATCTGTTGTACTGGTCAGCCAGGCCAATGCCTTTCCTCTGAGATTCAGAGACTTCCAACCACAGGCCTCACCCTTGCTCCACTGCACAACAAGAGATACAATTAGATCGCTGAGCTAGAGACCAAGACCCCCCCCACCCTTATTAAAGCTCCAGGGGGTGATGTCATCTTCTGTAGTGGATGTTCACTTGCTCACTGGTCTCTCTGGACTCCAGAACAGACACGCAATCATTTACTGTGTTGAATGCATTACCTTGTACACATGTTTGTGGACACATTTGTGTTGAATTCTCATCAATGTCACCTTTTCACTTTCCATTTTACTTGTAAATATGACACTGTCCACCCTGGGACACAGTGGTAGATCCGGATGAAGTTTGTTCAGGTCAAAGCGAGTATTGACCCTTGTTAAAAAGCTTTTTTGACCCTCTCTTAACCAAATCATGGCTGAAGATGCAGTTTTAAGCTGTGTGAGGATGTGACATCACTGAAATAAATATCCTCATGCTTTAGGACCTCATGACAAATGCACAGCGCAGGCGCTTCCAAGACGTCCACTCTTCCAGGACCACAATTGTGCAAAAGTGCCAAGGAAGGCAGTTGGACCAGCGGCACCGGTAGTGTGATAGATACCCTGCTAACTGAAATCATCGTTCCCCATGTGACATGGGGGGGCAATCATGTGACTCCTGGCCATAGTTCAGTGACTCATTGGCATAGTCAGGATTAGATTTTTGTCCGTGAGGTGCACCACTACACTGGCAACCAATGTTGAACACACCCTAGCTGATTCCTCTTTACTTGAATGTGCTTGATGCTGTACTGTTTCCTTAGTTAGGCTTCAGTCCCAAATCGTTTAATCACAATGCTCTTTTTTCGCTCCCACAAACTAGCATTTAGCATCTAAGACAAAAGCGAGGTGACTTTTATGGCAAATCCGTTTTGTCAAAGGGGTGGTCCCCAAATGTGTTAAAATCCTAGCAACGTCCCTCGGTTGGACAACAACGCTAGCTAAAATAACTTCCACTGGATAGTGCTGGCATACAAAAACACTAACCTTGAGTTTCTGTTTTTCCTTATTAATTATGAATGGTTCACCGGCACCTTGTTTATGTCTTTTAATATGCCTGGGCTGGTTATGCCTGCATCCCATGAACAGACCTCGAGGCTGTGGAAACGGGCCTGTCACAGAGGCTATTCCTTGGCCCTCCTGCTCTGGCACAGCTGCTATATCAGCGGGGCACAGGGACAGTGGAGAGCCTGTTTCATCAAACCCGAAGAGAGTTTTTTATAAACCTGTCAGAGCTGCTTGTTATTGCTTTCTTAATGATTGCGAGGTACATAACACCTTACATCTGCTCCCCTTGTTTTCTTTTGTGGGCAAATGCCAGGGAATTTATTCAAAGGAAATAGAAGGGCATTTTCTTCTCACCAAGACAAAAGAAAATGTGAATTTAATAAATGATACCACTGTTTAACTACTGTGCTGCCTCTGGTTCCATTTCTTTTGTTGTTGGGACAATTGAAAAAAGATATCCATAGGAAAACGGAAAGTGGACGTGGAAAAAGGGAAGTGGTGGGTCCTGGGTTCACTGAAATTCAAGCTGCTGTGGATGTATCTTTAATTTTCTCAACTTGTCCTGCCCGCTCTACCATGTAAATGGGATGAGGTCGCTGAAAAATATTATTGTTGGCTATGTCTGCACTGCTGACTTAAAAAAAAAAAAAGGAAAGGATTGTTTTTTTGTTTTTTCTAAAATTATAGGCATGTGTGATGTGCTCTGGACCTTCCAGAGCTAAGCTTAACCCATAGAACAGAACATCATAAAAAGTCTTAAAAATCCATAATGACAGAAAGCTGCTTGTGAGTGTCATAACCTCATGATTTCAGTGCCAGGGCTGACAATGAGTGACTTTGAACTTGCAGTGTCAGCTTCCATTAGCCGGTTACCTGGGAAGACAAGTGTCCCCCGGAAAATGAGGTGACAGTCAAGCTTTCCTCTTGAGTGGAGGAAATATTACTCCATTCTGATCCATTGAGCACACTGTGTGAGTTTAAAGGAATTCACCGCACCGTGTCTCACGTACATGGGCCCACGAACATGGTCGTTCTTTTCCTCCATGTCCGACTGCACAGGGTAATTGACTTTGTATGCAAAAGCTACATCCCCTCCCCCCACACCCCACCAAAGCAAGCATTGTTAACCTATCTAAATTGATTATATTCTGCACAAATATCCAACTTGTTTAAAATGGCCATTTTGGCTATTTTCATTTTTCTAAACACATGCACACTGAAGCAAAAATTGCAGAATGTAAATCCAGATATTATCACACAGGGATAATGAGAAATGGGCGTGGTTTAAGCAGAAGGCACCATAAGCTATTGAATTGAAAGTCCCTTTATGATCCGGCAGTATTCATGTATCAACATTCATGGATTTATTCAAATGCCAGCAACAGCTACTATGAGAAACGTATCGCCTTTCTAACATAACTCTTATGTTATATCATAGAAGCACACAAAAACTTTCATGGAAACACCAGCTTGTCATTTCCTTTGTGTGTCCATGATATATAATATGGCATTTTGCCATTTAAAAAATGTGTTTTCAATATGCATTTGTTTTAGAAAATGGATGGCAGCATACCAAACATCATGGAATAGCACAAGGATACATACAGTACCAGTCAAAGGTTTGAGCACACCTGCTGGAAACTAGGCTTATCTCATAATTGACAATGTTTTACACCGTATACGTTTCTCTAAATACTTGAAAACTACAAAAACACATTTAACAATAAACAAAAGGAACATGAAAGCAATGGAAAAGAAAATGGAAAACTGTCTCTAAATCTTGGATTCCTCAAAATAGCCACCCTTTGCCTTGATAACAGCCTCACAAACACAGGCTATTTGGTTAATACGTTTCTGTAGTGTGGGTCGAAGGTGGAGGAGCCACACGCAGATTTCACGGGTATCTAAAAGCTGGACACAAGCGACCAGCCACTAAATCTGAGAACAGACTAAGGAGCGGGGAAACAAAAGAAAACCCCGGGACAAACTCCACGGGAATAAACCCAACAGAAACAACCCTAGTAGGGCGGACGCTCCTCAACGAGGTGCGTTGAAAACAAATAGCTATAGTTTAGCTCTGGGGAACAATAGCCCCGACAAACAAAGAGTAAAGATAACTAAATGATACCCTCTCTCTTTAACTGAGAGAACCACAGAGTGGTAAGCTAACCCTTTGTTTGAAATAATGCTAAGTACCTTCTCTCTTTAACTGAGAGACCACAGAGTGGAAAACTAAGGCGGAATGAGCACTGATAATCCACAGCTGGACGTGATCAGAAAACACACCGACGAAAGACCATATAAGGAAGGTGGCTATAACAGGATTCCTGACACAAAACCAAGGAAAACAAGCCATCACATGGTCAAGCGCCCTCCAGCGGCTGAGCAAGGTAAAACCGTGACAGTTTCAACAGGAAATCACCCAACATATCTTCCCAGCTCTCCTGCAGCAATTCCCAGAGACACTTATGAGTTGCTTTGCTTTGACTCTTCTGTCCAGTTCGTCCCATACAAGGTCTATGGGAGGTCTGGACACTGGGCTTGAAGTTCCTCCTTCACCAGAGAGTTATCTTGCTGAAGAATGAAGGAGTGCCCGATTAGCCGTAATCCAAATGAAAGGTGTGCTCAAACTTTTGACTGGTACTGTACATTTAACAAAATTTAACATTAATTTAATTGAGAAAAAAGGACAATTAAGATTTTTGTATCCAACTTAAGCCTAGTGAAATATATGGTCCAGAATATAAACCTTTTTTTAAGAATTGAAGATCTGCTTTGATATTGTTCAAATGACTATTGTTCTAATACAGTATTTTTATCCTTGAAATACAAAGTTTCTGTAGAACTGAATATTATTACTTTGTGAGTTAAAAGAAGTAGCTTTCAAGTGCTTCACGGAATATAACTTTTAAGCATGCAATGAACATGAATCACTTTCTTTTTCTCAAAACTAAAATGTGCAGTTGTCCAAGTGGCTTGTCTAAGCGGCTGCTCACTTGGCTCTCTGTGAGTTGACATATGGTCATTGCAGTGGTGAAAACTTGGCTGCATTAGACGGGGAGAGCATAGAGAAAGTTCTTGCATATGAGAGATGCTCTAGCTGGGGCCATAAGGGCCTCTGGCCATTGTGGCAAGGGCAACCGCTGAGTGGGGTAGGGGTGGATAGGATGTCCGGGCCATGGCTTGGCATGTTTCCAGCCTCTCTTTGAGCCTCCGGATATTGGTGGGAGGCATGAAGGAACCCACACAGGGTGACATTAATGTGAAGAGCACAGACCTTTTAACATTACTGAAGCTGAATAACCCTCAAAAACCTTACAGGTCGATTTCATCGATTTCACACATTCAAATGTTGAAGATATTCAAAAATATTTTGTGTCAAAAAAAGCAGTTCTCAAATTTTTACCCAGGTCCAGTATTCGGTTGTATGTTGCACACCACCAATGACCAATTTTAAATTAAAATAAAAACTGATTCTTCAGATCTTTCAAGTGAAATGTGGGGCTTGATTATTGGCCACATAGACTTCTCATTGAACATGGTAAGTCAGCAGGCGTAAATGACAGCAGGCGGCCTTTATTACATGAAGGGCATATACATTTTTTCCCAGAATTTCCCAGTGCTACTTAAAGCTCATTAGCTCAGTAAAAAAAAAAAGTTGAATTAAGACAAAAAGGCAAATAAGTTTGCCATTATGTGATCAAATGGTTCCAATTACTTTATTTTTAAAAAATATTTAAATTACATTTATGCTTGCTTGTGAATTCCAGTTTCACCTGTCTATTTTCAGTTTAGCTCTTCTAACACACCTTAAAATCAAAAGTATTTTCACATTCATCAGTAAATAGAAAATACTTCCCATTACAATTGTTATATTTGTATTTTTTTTGTATTTGGACAACCATACTCAGTTTTTAGTTTTTTTAAAACAAGTAATGCTACAATATGTTACATGGATATTAAATAACAATGAACCGTGAGGTGGTCTCTGATCAATTTCCAACTTGCTTATTCATTTTTGATGCGCACTGTATTTCAAATAAAGGTTTTACATGTAATTGCTGCCCCATAGGTTTGGTTTGTTTACAAACTCTGAAACAAACCTTTGGTATGGAATGGAATAAAACGGTTTGGGAGTAGGGCTAAAGAATTGCCATTTGTTAGTTGATCTAAAGAATTGCTTCACATTTTTCCACAGGAAAATTGAATTTTATGATGATCAACTGGTGAGTAGCTTTAGTTCTATTCACAATGTAGGGAGAAAAGCAAATTACAATTAACATTGTCAAAACATTCCATTGTCATGCCCTCAACTGACAGTTTTCCACATAAAGAGAAACATTGTCAGTGAATATAAGAATGTTCGATGGCAATAACAGGCCGTTAAGCCCATCTTGTCTTCTGTAACAATATAAAACTTCATGGCAGTATTTGCCGGCTTGAGGTAGCAATGGTTGAGATTTTTACAGTAATCAAATTCCTGAATTTCTCTCATGCATGTCTAAGGCCCTATTAAAAATACCTCTTTCTATCAAAAATTGTGGTTTTATAAAAGCAAGTAACTTAAAAGGCTTTTTGTTTGTGTTTTATGCATGTAAGGATGTGTCGACTGTGGCAGAAATGACAGCAAAAATAAGCTGGGCCCTCATTCCTTCCAAATCTAAATTATTTATCAGACGACATTGAAGCAGACTTGTAATACTGTAACACGCTTCCTCACTGTCTATATAATTGCCAATATATATTTGTCAAGATCAAAGTGTGACAACAGTATAATTAATTACATCAGGGGAGGTGACATAACACGACCAGAAAAAGAATAGCATGTGATCACAAAGCATCCTGCATAACAATGGTGGCTGTGATTATATTATCCCTCACCCCCACCTAGGGAATAACTTTCTGATTGCACCTTTCCCTCCTAGAAGTATATTCTTCTTTTCTTAATGAAATATACAAGATTGAATAGGTGATTGTTTTTAATGTTTGCAATGTATTGCAATGCTTCAGCGAATACCTACCAGATTATTTTGAAAATCTTCAAATTGGAGCTAGCCATGTAACACCATCTAGTACATTACTGTGTGAATATACTGTATGTATAGTACAACAATGCTGGAGGTGTCACATTGAAAATAAGCAGTCTATTAATTTAATAAGAATTATGAAATGTATTATTAATAAAGGTTGGAAATTGTAATAAAAAAATACTCAGATAGTATACATTCTAGATCAAGCTTTTACAGAACCCTATTGGCAACTTGATTTTGGCTGTTGGTAAAAAGGATGCAAAAATGGAAGGATGGTAAAAATGTCAATCAATGCAATGTGAAAAGAGTCTGGGAAAATCAAAACATTTATTAACAACTCAAAGGTAGAAGTGTCCAAACAAATGTCTTTAACGCGGTAGTGCACAAAGGGCCCATGGGTGGCTGGGACACTGAAGTGCACGGGATGGGGTGAGGAAGGCGCCTCACTGGGGTCCATGGTTTGGCCGCAGGAGTTTTGCTTTTAACCCAAATCTGAAAGAGTTAGTGCTTGGAGCGGTTAGACTCTCTGAGGGAAGGTGCCAGCTGCTTTTACAGGGAGGGAGCTCGTTATCCCGACCCACTGCAGCTGGCCACATTTTGGGAATTGGGGCGAGGATGCCGACGCTGTCCGTGGTGTTGCAGGTGTTTCGCGTTGGGGAGGGTGACAGCACGGGTTTTCTCCTTCCATACATGGGAGTTGGTGGGGTCCCTGTTCCCGCACCACAGTTCCCCCTCCTTAGCATCACCCTCCAATCTGGGAGCACCGAGGTGCGCAGGGCGCCACAGCCCAACCACATTGCCATGCCGAGCCCCCGGACGGTGCACCACCCAAACACGAGAACGCCAGCAACAAGATTAACCAGTGAGTTACCCTGGCGAGTTACCCTGGCTACCCAAGCCATCTACTGCAGGGGGGCGGAGTCCGTCACCAGGGGGAGCCTCCGCCACAACAGGTAATGGAGGAGAGAGCCCACTTGATAGTGAGGGTCTCCCTCTCCCCTGCAGCATAGGGGCAGTGGGGGGGGTTCACTGGGGCAGAGTTTTTGGATCAGGTAGATGTGTCACATTCCCTTTGTTCCTGTCTCGTTTTTCCTTTGTCTTGTTTCTCCCTTGTGATTGTTTGTGTTAATTGTTTTATTATTTTCCATTATTCAATTATCATCCCTCATTACTCCTCCATCATGCTCACCTGTTGCCAATTCCGTCGTCCGTTCTGGCACACCAGCTTCCCATCAAGATCATCAGCCCTGCAGTATATCTACCCCGGTTTCCCAGTCATTCATCGTCAGATCGTTATTTTCCCTTCTCAGTAGAAACTGACTTCAGAAAGCCTTATCTTATACTCTGTGTTTACTGTTCTTTGTGTGTTGAGTTACATTTATGTTTACCCTTGTTCCTGCTGTCTCCCTTTGTGTTCAGGTTCATTCCTCATCTGTCTGTCAGCTCTGTCCGTCCTGCCAGCCCCGCCTGCCTGCACGCTTAGCTTGCCCCCCGGTTCCCTCATCCTGTCTGCCCAGTCATCTTGTCCACTCCTCCGGTGCATCCCTTCCATTGTCCAGCTCATTGTCTTCCACTACCTCTGTCATTACTATTATTATTAAATCATCACTCTCCATTCTAACCTTGTCTGTGTCTGCGTTTGGGTTCGTTCCTGTCGACGTAAGAACAAGATGATAGGCTGTTCCTCTGAGCTGAAGGCCTGGGACAGGACCGCCCCCAGTCCGGTCGGTCACCAATGTGTACCAGGAATGGCAGCGTGAGATCCAGGGTGTGGAAGACCAGGACCAAACACAGAGCACTCTTGAGCTCCTGGAAGGCGGTTTCCTCTCACGGTCCCCAGGCCAATTGCTCCGGCTGCCCTTTCCAGGTTAGGTTTGAGAGAGCGCGGCCGCCTCCTTCGGGCGGTTGTAGTTGTGGATGTCCGTGGATAGTAGGCTTGTTGGCCTCCTCTGTTAAAAAGGGGGCAAGCAGGCTCACCCACTCTTCTCCCGCTCCGCTACACGTTCGAAGGTGTGGAGGTAGGCCTCCACGTTGTCCCCCTCCGACATCTTTCTGAGGTAGTCCTTGGCGGAGATGGGACGGTGGGTTCCCCAGCGGAGCTGGGCCGGGTCCGGATGGCGGGCAACCTGCTCTGCCACGACCTGGGTGGCCCATTGCATCTTTAATGGCCAATTGTTTAATTGTATCTGACAATTTCAATGAGCACCATTTTACAAGAGATTGATGTTTTGTGTTGTACAAACACATCGTTTTTCATTGTGAGCTGACCTTTTATTTCACAGATTTTTTTTACTCATACTTCATGAAAAAATGATCCGCATAACTGACGCATTAATCTGCTACATCCATTTGGACAGTACAATGGATGACATCCGATTAGTCAAATTAATTTTGTGATGTAAAATTGCTTGACTGACGCACCCGGCATTAAGCCTTTTCTTGCTATTTCTTTTAGAGTAAAGGAAATGGCAGAAAACAGTCTCTCGTCGTAAGAAATGTCTGACTTTGTGATCACAGATGCTGCATGTAATTTACAATTTGTGGATCTCAGCTTTCCGCTAAGAAACAGTATAGACATGCACTGGAGCGTTACAAAATTATACAGTGAGAAATGAAATCTCAGCTGGGAGGACCAGCTGGCAGGAGTACAACTTCCTGGGGGTGGGTGCAGGTGCCCTCCCAGTCCTCCTGGTGGACATATGACATGTCCCTACTGACACCTATAACAAATTAAAGAATTAAAGGATGTACGGGAAATAAATCTTTAACTGAAAGGTACTGCGTTTTTCTGTCCATTGTCAATTCAAGAGAATTAACACTTTGTCAGCTGTAATTCATTTACCATTAATTCAGATGCTTGTGCTATGATCCCTTGGCATGTGTTGTCATTAAAAGACAAGAATTTTACATGGCTGATGTGAAAGGCCCTCAAATATCTGTCAAACATTGTTCCAGAGGTAGAACAGGATTAATTCTGACCCAAAATTATATTTGGATTGCCTCTCAGTGACATAATAAATCATTAGGAAAAGTCACCTCTATAAGTTCATGAATTATTCAATAGTGAAGCAAAAAAAAAAAAAAAAGGAAATAATGTACTTTATATATGAGCTGAAGTTAGGCTCTTTTTTCACTTAACTTACTGAGTGAGAGTTGATGCTGGAGTGTATGATTTTGTGTAATTGCTGTGTGCCATTATTCTTTGCCAAGGGGCAGCGTAATAACCTCCCACCAAGGTCACAGAAAACCTCCATCCCAAAATTATGCAGCTATGCATGCCTGTTATCCTCACTTCAGTGCAGGAAGCAGTGTGCGCCGGGGCTAGTGTTGATAAGGTGGGACTTGGGTTAGCGCACATTTAATCCACAAGCTTCCATGAAGAAAGGATTTTCTTTCTGTTTTTCCAGAGACCTTGATCCAAATTCTAATTCAGAGCAAAAATATATATGAACAAAGAAATAAAACAAACTGTGCATTCACACATTCTGACTGCAGGAGCTATTTGATGGGAAGTGATAGTCTTCTTATTTATTTTCCTTCTTTAGCTGGGGCCTAGTCTGTGCAAAAAGGCTTTAGTGGGAAAGTGGAGGCTGCTTGTAATAATTACGTGCTGAGTGCAGCTTGGGCCTCCGACCCACCCTCCAACTCACCCTTCGGAATGGAAATGAGCTTTTTTAAATAAATAAATAAATAAATTATACCTATTATTCCAGTCATTATAAGATGCTCAATACGCAAGGGAATTGAGGAGAGCAGGGAAGTGAAAACTTTGCTGAAATCGAAATATACCCATTATACTTATTACTAGTACTAAAAAGCATTTCTCATTTAAGTATTCATCCGAACAGATTCGGTTTTATTTAGCAGGGCATTAGCACGGCTACTAGTTTACAGGAAAACGTACTGGGAAATCATTCTGCAAATGATGATATGGGCCACTAAGGATATGGCCCCATACACACTATAATCAGTACCCAGATTAGATATTCTGAACAGAAAGTGTCTCCCTCCTAAGGGGTGTTTGCAGATCTCTGGTGGCGATCAACTGTTGACTTCAAAAGAGTGAAGATTTGGAAACTGGAGGAAGTGTGGGTGTGTGTGTGTGAGTGGGAGGGGGGTGTGTTGTATTTGGACATTTTCAAATGAATCATCTTTGTTTTACATTAGAAATGTAAACATTGGTACTTTTTTTAACATAATGTAATACATTGCACGTATCTACTAAATAATTATATTTTTTAGAGATTTGCAAATAAATATGCTGAGCTGCAAGGAGGTTTTTTTTTCTCAACAAACAGTCACCGCATCTGTTTGTGTCTGGCTCAAATAAGTCCCATGGAGTATCATAGTTGAGTGTTTGTTGAATAGAAAAAAAAAAGATATGATTACTCAAATCCAGGGCCCCTTTCATTCTGTTGAGCTCCTACCAATCCGTTGTGTCCACTGGATGCCTGGCGAATTAAACTCATTTTGAAAGATGAAATATTTTAGAGCATAATAAAAAACGTGGAGTGGAGTGTTTATATATGTGCTCGTACCATTGGGCCGTTGCCATATCCCTCCTCAGTCACCATGCTGTAGGTACCTTCTTTAAGCTATCTTAACTTTAATATGTACAGTACATGAGACTTGCTTTACAAGTCTAGTCCCATGTCATGGCTACTGATTGGGTCACGTCATCTGGGTCCCCTTGAACTTTCATGGTCAGGCCACAGAACGCAGCCTAGCTGGCATCAGCATTTTGTGTTAGGAACTTTATACCACTTTATATCACTTACAGTATATACTGTAAGTAATCCATTCAAAGTTTATAGTGAAAGGTTAATGCATTCTATAGTTGAGTCATCTTTTAATTAAACTGGCTGCCGGAGGTCCAACTTCTCAAAATCCTATAGCTGGAACATTAGAACTTTCCAGCAAAGAAAAACATTTTAACCAAACTATTCAATGTATAGCCACCAAAAATGCCTTCAGTTTATGCTTGTGTACCCTGCTCTTGCTTTCTATACGTTCATAATAAATACTTTCTGAAATATTGGAACAATATTGAGGCTGTTCCTTCAGAACCGTAGAAGGAGACGTGAAGGAGACAGTGGCAGCCTTGGTTCTGGGGTTTATGGACACAAGATGAGCAGACTGGGCATGGTGCTGCCACCTATGTCCCTCTATTTAATTCAATTGAATGAAAATCTTGAGAAATTCATTTTAACTTCACACCAAGTTTGGCAGACAATTTAAGAAATGATTTACTTTGGCAGCCTTCTTTAAAACCTTGGAGAACCACTTAGAAAAAGTTGATTACCAAGCCATACAATGTACTCTAAATCTCTACACATGTATAACAAAAAGTAACCTCAGTCCTTTCTCTCTCTTTAGTTCCATCCATCAATCCATCCATCCATCCCTTCATCTCTCCATCTAGCTGATGATGTCATTAAAGCCTTATGACTGCATGGCTATCATAATACTTTACCAAACCAAATACTCTATACCTCTATACACAAGAATAACCACTAGGATCCCTACCATACCCTCTCTCTCTCTATCTGTCCATCCATCTATCCCTTCATCCCTTCATCCAAGCTGATGATGTCATTTATAGCATACTACTACAACACTATTATAATTGTCTCAAACCAAGCCACATACTGTAAATCTCCACAGGTATAACCAAACAGCTAGCTCAGTCCTTCCTCCCTCTCTGTCCATCTATCCATCCCTTCATCCAGCTGATGATGTCATTAAAGCTTTAGCAAGTATTGTATTAAACCTACAATTATTATGAAAAAACATCCAACCTCTCTAAGCTTTTAAAATTCACCAGAGGCAAGCCAACTAAAGTTTGTTTTTCAAACATGCTAATCTTATTGCAACTAAAAATCTGGTAGCAGCAGCAGCAGAACTGGGCGAAGGTTCTACACATGTGCACTAGGGCTATATTTTTGGTTAATTGGTTACATTTAAGTATGTTCCTCTATATAAATAATGTAAATGTTAATCTTAAAGATGAGAAAATAAATTTTACTTTGCATCGAGTTTGACAGACAACAAAAAATAAGGACAAAACGTGTTGTGGCTTTGTTGAATCTGGGCTGAATTTATGATTTATCACTGAAAGATTTTTAGACCTATTTATGATTTTTGTGCCTATTTAAACAAAGGAATTATTTATGAGACAAGCTTTGTTTGAAATATGCTTTTACACAGCATATTTCTTCTCAGTTTCACTGAGACAAGTGATGTTTGACTCATCCTTTCTGTCAGTTATTTCATGGCATATTTCAATTTTAATAATGTCTTATATATTATCAAAATACTTCACAAATTAAGCATGCATTTTGATTATTTGTAATCTGGTATATTATTAGCCATTTTGAAAATCATAGCATTGTTTTTATTGTTATAAATGATGAAACACATTTGAAATAATCTGCAACAGCTAATAAGCTCACCTCTTATGTGACGACTTAATACAGCAGAGCAGGTGATTGAAAATATGACCATGTTGCGCTAAGTGAATAATTGTTCCACCGTGAAAAATAATTGATGCAAGGCAGGCATAAGTAAAATCAAGGAAGTAGTGAGGGAGAGAACTCGACGGGGTCTTTCTATTTCTGTTAAATACTTTGCTGGGGACTTTATTAGGAAATAATATTAATAAGGTTAAAAAAATGCCTGTGACAGATGAAGACAGACTTCAGTCTTATACATTGAAAAGGAATATAGATACTTGCCATACATGTTTAAAAGGATGTTGAATCAAAGATGTACATGTATTGCTGCTTAAAATGTTTCCATATGTTTATATTATCTACAGGTAGAGGCCAAAAAGGTGGGAACAGTTGGGTAAATGAGAGACACAAAGTATATTAAAAGCAAGTGCTTCCACACAGGTGTTTTTCCTGAAGTAATTAAGCAATTAACATCCCTCAGCATGCTGAGGATTGTGTACAAAAAATGTCTGCTTGCTTATAATTATGGCTAGCATGGCAAGAAGACGAGACCTCAGTGATTTCAAAAGAGGGATGATTGTTGGGGCACATTTAGCAGGAACTTCAGTAATGAAGACAGCTCAACTTGCTGATGTTTCATGAGGAAGGTGATGTTGGCATGGAACTCTAAGGGAAAGACATCAAAAAGGGCAACAGTGGTTGGAATCACATACCCCTGGATTGTGATGTGCATTAGCTAAAGTTCCAAGGCTAAAGAGACAATCAACTCTAAATCAATTGACTGCAAATTTCAATCTAGGGGGGTGAGCAGGCAGTTTCATCAAGAATGATCTGTCAAGAACTCTACAGAGCAGCATACCATAGTCATATCATATTGGTGTTTCCACCTTTTTGTCCATGACCTATATTTCCAACCCCCAAAAACAGAATATCATTCATATATAATGCCCTTACTTTATGTTTGCTGAGATCATAAAGTAAAAGTGATACTAAGTGAAGTGATTTTAATATCAAAATTAATATAAGTACTAAAGCTCATTAGTAACAATTACAAACCACTTTTAACCAGTATCACCTGCTGTACTTTTTACTGAAATGTCTCAGAGTTGCTGCCTGATGTCATTGTTAATAAGGCCATGGTATAATGTATTCTTAAATCATCTGACAAGTAAATTATATCTCTTTAATATGATTCATTCAAATATGTGTTAGATAATCAGAGCTATTATTTCAGTAATGAGAAACCATTCTTTCCAATCTTGGTATAGGAAAATACGAAAAATGCCGCTCAAGGTTGTGAGCAAAAAGGAAAAGATGAGATTTTTTTTCTATGTTATTATTGTTGGTTATGTTTTTTCCTTTTTTTCCTTAGCCCATTAATAATCCCAATAAGAGGCGATGTCCTCCATGCAGACATATAATTACTAACTTACTGTGAAATAGTTTTGAACTTTACCCTTTCGCTATGCTGCTCTTTGAACAGTTCCTCTACAGTAGCCCTTCAGAAACAGAGTAAAAGGATAATACAGAGAAGAAAGAATAAGTTCCATCTTTAGTTTTGCTTATTTTCCTGGTTTAATTTAACTTTGTTAGTTTTTCCCCAAGGACATTTTACCATTTATTGAACAAGATGTTCCTCCATTATGACAAATAATACAATCGGAGAGATATTTGTAAAAAAAATAAAAAATAAAAGCGTAGGGCTATAACTTCTGCTTTCAAACTATACAGTACAGTACAATATTATCAATTCAGCATGTGATCTAGCTGCCTTGAGAACAAGAGTGAATAGAAATACATTTATATTCAAAGCAATAAAGAATTCAATTATATCAAGTTAATATGCGACCGTGAGGCAATAATACAGGCATGTGGTGAAATTCCCTCGTCATAACAACTGTAGCTAGACTACACTCATAGGAGTGGAGCTGAGGGGCTTAGTTGACAATAAATAACATATGATTTTCATTACCCAATTAGGCACTGTGTTTAGTTTTTTTGAGAGGGTAATTAAGATGCAGGCATATAATAATTATTGTTTGCTTCCACGTGATACAATAGAAAGCATCCATTAATGAAATCTGCCAATTGTCAGACACAATTCCATTTACCATTTTTAAGGCGTTTTATACTGCTAAATAGATTATGCTCAGATATTTCACCACTCTCCTTTGATCAATTATAGAACACAAGAGAGACATCCTGGAGCATTTCAGCTTTGTCATGATGTGTTTTTTATTTTAATTTGAGTTTAGGAGGTCAATTTATGTTTTAAATGTATGGACTCAAAAGTATCAGAAATAAATGGTTTGAGAACAGTTTTTTGTTTGTTTGTTTGTTTGTATTTTTTTGCTTGTTTTTCGTGTTCCAGAAAATAGAGGATCTACAACACATATATCCCAACCAGTGGGGTCGGCCGTCAGAATGTATCAGGTAAATTAGTGGATACGTTTTCAGCAAAAATTGATTTCTCCGTGTCGCTGAAATCCTTGACACCGCCAGGAGTCCTCTCTGCTTTGCGGCATGTCATTAATCTTGTTTTGTTCGAGGTGTGAAGCTAAGTGGAGTCTGAGGTTCAGCCCATTTCCCCACTAACTGGCGAAAGCCCCGTCAAAGACCGGAGGCCAGCCTTTTTTGCGGTGAATGATGCATCGGCGTAGCAAAGATGATTTAGTTACATCAATGATTTTCCCACGGTTGCATTATGTTGAATCCCTGACCAGACTGACTGCGGTCAAGCTATCCTCACCTCGTAAATGCACAGTCAAAATATCTGCACGTAACGCATTGTTACATACGCATTGTTACATACGCATTGTTACTGTGGATTACAGTAGCCCATTGGGAGCCATGTAGTGTCAACAGGGGAAGGATGTGGGATACTCGATCTTTCTCCTTACACGGCCAGGAGGAAGACTATATGTTTGCGTGTGTGAAAACCGATTTTTTTTTTGTTTTACTGTGCATTTCTGAGGTGTGGCTAGCTTGAGCGCTGTCCAGAACTGGCAGACGTGTGAATCAGGAAATAAATCCATGTGTTCTACTGGCCCATTGCACATCATTAGTTCTGACCTCTTCCTTTGGCTTCGCCGATCCTCACGGGGCTTACGCTTGGCTACAAGCTTTATCGCTCAGTCCACCAAGGTGGATGTGCGTTCTGCTTTCATTCTACAAAACGCTGCTAATGAGCTCTGCTCTCAGCTTCCTTTTGGTAAGATTCACAGGCATTGCACCCCAGCAATCGATACGGCATATACAGGATGCAAGCCCATGATGGCTGACTGTCAGATCCACTCTGTGTAGCACAAAACTCATTTTTCCCCATTCAGGTTCAGACCGGTGTGTGTGTGTTAGAGTTGTAGCATGGGTCTTGTCCCCTTTTCCTTATAATGATGGGAATAAACTCTATAGAGTCTGAAATGTGGGCCTCAGTTGTTGCTCCATAATACTGTGACACACACTGTTTTGTGGGTAACTTCATTCCACCATGCCAAGGGAAGCTGCTCCTTGGTATTGACAGTGGTGGTAGATTAGCAGTGATAGATGGTCGGTGCTGTGTCAGGGAAATGAGTGTGTGTGTGTGTGTGTGTGTGTGTGTGTGTGTGTGTGTGTGTGTGTGCATTTGTATATATATACAGATAGTGGTCACAAAGGTGAAAACACTTGGGTAACTGAGGGACACAAAGTATATTGAATGCAGGTGGTGGCCCAACACCCTATTAAGTGGCCTCATATTGGTGTTTCCACTTTTTTGGCCACTACCTATATATAGGTAACTGCCAAAATAAAGGAAATATTTGAGTAAATTAAGGGTTGTGGCAACTGTTATGGTATGGGGTGCATTTTTCTGCCATGGTTTAGGTCCACTCAACCCTTCATTTCTATCCTGATGGAACAGGATGACAATGCCCAATCCACAGGGCACGAGTGGTCACTAAATGGTTTGATGAGCATGCAAACAATGTAAACCATATGCCATGATTGTCTCAGTCACCAAATCTCAACCCAATTGAGAATTTATGGGAGATTAAGGAGTGGCGCCTGAGACAGCGTTTTCCACCACCATCAACAAAACACCAAATGATGGACTTTCTTGTGGAAGAATGGTGTTACATCCCTTCAATAGAGTTCCAGACACTTGTAAAATCTATGCCAAGGCACATTGAAGCTGTTCTGGTGGTTTGTGGTGGCCCAAAGCCCTATTATGGCACCGTATGTTGATATTTCCTTTATTTTGGAAGTTACCTGTATATGTGTTTGTGTTTATGTGTGCATGTATGTATATATTGTAGCGCCCGAGTAGGCGCTTTCTATGGCGTCATTGTAGAGGGGAAATACCTTTCGGCACGCTGGCTCCACCCCCGCGCCATGTTGGGAACCCCGGAACGGACAACGACAACGGAATTGGATCACCGAAAGAACAACGAGAGCGAAAGTTTGTGGACATTGTTGAACGTTGCTGACATTGCTTGCAAGCCCAATATCCCTACACGGGAGCGGCGTTTCCGACCGCTGAATTATCCGCTGTAATTAATAAATCTCTTTTGATTTTTAACTGTCTCCATTTTTATCATTGTACATTGATTAAGTTATCAATTATTGGCGGAGTGGAAACCCCACACCCTTGGTTGCGCTACAATATATATATATATATTTGTTTGTGTGTTTCTGGGTATGCATTAATGTGTGTGTGTGTGTGTGTTTTTGTATGTGTGGTTTTTGGTATGCATGCATTTGTTGGGGGGAGGGCGGGGGGTTAACAAACCAGAAGAGAATAGCTCCAGAGGGCCAGACTACCAAGCATAACGCTCTGTCCTGAGCCCAGCGAAACGGAGGGGTTTGGGGGCGGGGGTTGTGCAGCTGACATATAAGGCTGTCTGATCAGGGCCCTGGGCCTCGCATCATCTCTGACTGATGAACCTCTCTGACAAAGCCCCCGTGCCGAGTGCGTCTGGATGGGATAATGCTACCGCTGTACGCACACAAGTGCTGTTGACCCAAGAGGCAATTTCGTTCTCATCCTCGTCCGTGGCGACACTGTGGCGAGCAAGCCCCCTCTCATTTGTCCTGAATGCTGCTGATGGTGCAACGAGTGGGAAAGATTGCTATTTGGGCCATTTCTGCCGAGGAAGGACTTTATTTATTTATTTATTTATTTTTTGGCTGATGGCGTTGTCACCTGTGATGGATTTCTGCATCTGTAACATTTCTGCAAAAACCCCTCCTGTTTCCTGTGTTTCTGAAAAGATCGTTGTTGGGCAGCGTTCACCCTCAGCGGTCAGGTTGTAACACTCTCTTAAGCACATTTTAAGGTTCCCTTATAGGCCAAGTCTCTCACGCCTCTTTGACTGCTGGTTCATCTGTACTTTATGATCAGTATACAAATGAACTGCTTCCTGGCAAAATATCCTGAAAATAAATGTAATGGCTTAGGACTGTGTGAGCGGTGCTTGGAGTTCCATAGTTCAAGTCCTGTGAGTAAAGACAAGATACATCTAAGAAGGTGTCACCTGTTCAGTTGAGTTGATTCACCCATGTAACATAGGATGCTTAATGCAACTCAGCACACCATCACATGATCCATGGCTGCACTCTATGCCAAATCCTTTTGTGGCAATGTTGCCAATGCCAGGTTTGGGGCCTGAAAGCAGAGCATGATCTGCTACTATCCTCTTTTTTAGCTTAGTTTCCACAAGCCTGGTAGTGGCTGCAGACATCAACATCACAGACTACAGGGTCAGGCTGCGTATGTCCAAGTGGACAAGGTTTCTGCAGGTGGGTCACGTGTTGCCCAGAATCACATGAGTCCCTCATTCTACTGGCCAAAATAGCACGTTCTTTGAATATTAATTACACATGGATGCCTCTAGTGAATAACAGAAAAAAGGATAAAATGGGAAGGAAAACTATGCCAACGGCAGGTTGCTTTGTAATCACATTCTAATGGAGGAGGTATCGTGGGCAGTCTTTCAGATTTTTATTAGCAAGGCGGTTACGAAAGAAAAATGCGGCTGACCAACTGAAATGTTGCCAGGTTTTTGATCACCAAGAAATGTCATATCATAATTAAGCAGGCACAGTGGTACATCCATACAGTTGGCAAGCAGAGCAGCATTACAATGCTAAATGCTAATGCTGGCTTAGTATTTAAAAGATATGACAGAGGGGGGTTCCACATGACCTGTTGTAAAATGGTGGTGTGAACCTTGGCTCCATCCCTTCCCATCCGTTATATGCATATTTTTATAAATCTTTACTGAACTCCTTACACATTTGGTAAATAGGTACTGTTTATTGAGGTTTTGAGATGTCACAGAGCCAAAATAGGGCTTTATCTTTTCATGCACCCCCTTCTAAGGTAGGGGGAGAAGTTTCTCAATCGGAACTTATGGCATTTATGGAAACATGGGCACGGAAACAACACACGTTTCTTGAGTCTCAGTTCAGTCGCCTGGCCGAAAAGTTGAGCTTGTTGCAGTCAGAACTGGCGCCTCTGTCAAGCAAGCTAAAAGTATGAAAACAAACCTTTCGGGACTTGGAAATTAGGTGGAAAAAAATGCTAAGCTAACGTCCATGTGCTGCTCCAGAATCTAGCGGATGAAGCCAAAATGATGGAGTTAGAAGACTGCAACCGCAGATCAAACATCCGTGTTATCGGTCTTAGTCCACTTCAAGTAAAATGTTGGGGGCAAATGCTTGGTACTCTCCTGAGGTGCTTCTGCTGGCAGACAACTCTAAATTGAATTTACCTTTAAAATCCAGGAAGATTCTGCTTGCAGGATTAACTGCTGCAAAGAAAACTATACTGAGGGGCTGGATAGAATCTCTGAATGATTACAGAGCGGTATGGCCGGGTTACTTTTTTGATACTATTCTCCTTCAGAAAACTACAGCTCGACTTCACAGAGCTTCCTGTAACACAATCACAGCTTGGAATGTGGCTGCAGATGAAGTTACTAACTTGTAAGGACAGGAATGTTGAATTGTATGGTTTGTCTCCAGGGTCAGGGGAAGGGGGTTTGGAAAATGAAAAAAAAACCGAAATAAAATAATTGTTCACAGAAAAGAAAAAAAATTACGACAGAGGTAAAAGCACAAAAAGCCAATATGTGAGAATTGTGCTTGTTAAAAGAGAAATGCTTTATCTTTTGACGTCAATCAAAACTTTTTCTGAACTGTGTTGACATGGTGATGCATAGAATGTATTCTCAAACTTAAACCTGAAAATCCTAGAGGCTGTTGTTACATTCTGAGACAGCTTGGACTCAAGGTAATATAAGTCATGTTTTGACAGATTTTTTTTTTCAATGCAGAACTCAGAATGGTACGATGCCAATGTATTTCCACCTTTTTATTATTTAAAAAATCTGATATTGTAATTAACATGTAAAACCAAAGACTTAAAAGACTAAAACAAAAACCTCTCTCCTCAGACTAGAAAATCATTATTCTGTGAAACAAAACACATGTCAAGAAAGCTTTTAATCAACTACTTGAAAAGATTTGGCACTAAAAATATTTTTCAGCCATAATTGTTTCAGAAATGTAACATTACATGACCTATGCACAAATATTGGCTATTTTATTACTGAACAAAACAATCACATAACAAGACACAATTGCAGAATACATTTATTTCATTTCCAAAAATCCAAGAAATTCCCCTTTGGCTATCTCGCCTGTTTTCAGAAGGAAAAATAGATCTACTCATAAATTTAATTGCAGCTTTCAATGAATTGTTGGACTTTATCAACTTTTCGCTGAATTCTTTATTCTCTAGTGTGTGAGGGCAAATGTGACTTGCATATTGTAGGTTTTGTTTTTTTGCTTCAGGCTCTAATTATGTGTAAGAAAATTATTTTTAAATGAACTGTGTTTATGTCTTTGCATGTAGTTGTTGAATTGTGTGTGGGTGTGTATATGACCACAGTAACATCTAAAGTGAAATTATCATTTAGTAAAGATATATTTTTCAATATTTTCCTTCTATGATAATGAGATGGGTCTTTTCACAGATCTCTTCAAAGCTAATTTTAAGCTCCTGAAACAGTTTCCTCTGGAGCTGTGAAGTTCATCAAGGCAATATGAAGTCAAGAGACTTCCCAGCACAATTCAGCATTCTGGAAAGAGAGCCCCTGGGGTATATAGCGACACGTCGATGTGGGTTTGTGATAACATTGTACAGATCTGGGTGGCAGCTGCAGCTGGTTAATTAGCAGAAACTGAGCTATTTTGAACAGGTGTGGTGGAAAAAAACGGAAGTGTATTTTGGTGAAGTGAGTAAGAAATGGTAGGTCGTTTTTTTCACAAATGATAAATATCTAATTCTTCCTGTTATTCATTCTCTTTACAACAATGTACTAAATTGTTTTTTATTTAATGGTGGGTGCACAAGGTAACACACATAATGACCACTTGGAATAACGTGAATGTAAGATGACCTTCACCATATACATCCCAGAAACATTCATGTATTTGGTCATGGCCATAATAAATAAATTCATAAAGTACAAATAAAATGTCATTGGGACTATTATCTTGCAGAAATTCTGCCAAAAGACCCAAGGCATGTGCAGCTCTGTCGACTGGATAACATTAACATAACAAAACAAACTGAAAATACAAGAATGACCATTTATTATAGATATAAATATTCACCTAAAGTTTTGCCTTATTGAAACTGAAATATCAAAGCTTCTTTCAATATAATTTCTTTATGTTTTCTATGCAAAAATACCAGTTTTTGTCAACTAAGCTAATTCTAAACATCAGTGCCCCTTTAGTAGCCCTCTTTCACAGCTGGGTTTTTATTTATAGCGGTTCACTTATATACAAGTCTGGTGCCATCAGACTAAAGCAACAGCTTGTTGTTACAGATAGAAACTACATTTTTGAATGAACATTTTAAACGGGATACAAATGTGCATTCATTCAGGAATCAAAGCCACCTCACTTGAGGGCTTTGCGAAATGGGTGGTGAAATGTAAGAGGGTTAACAATGCAATGTGCGGGAAATTAGCTGGTCTCATCTTACCTGAAGAATTTTAAGCCGTACCACTACAAAACCACTACCTCAGAGATCCCTTCCCAGCCAGCAGACATACAGTGGCCCACTAGCGGGCCACCGTCAATACAGCTGTTGGTCCATCAGCGTTTTGCCAATCGGCAGTACAGCAGTCTGCTAGCAGATAGTCGAGATGAGCATCGGTTAAGAAAAGGTGAAATAGTTGGTGAATGGCCCTGTTGCTAGCAACTATTGCAGTGCTGGTTTGCAAAATGCTGGCATGCCGACAGTTGTTGCCAACGGCGGTCCGATAAGTGCATTTTTGATGGGTTTACAAACACTGCAGCCGAAGCAGTTTCAGTCACACTTTACTTCACAGTTTAGGATAATGGGGTAATGATACCATAAAATTGTGATACCGTTGCAACATTAAGAAGGAATAAGCTGAACTTCTCCCAGAGTGTGCGGATCATTACACAAAAACAAAACGTAACAGTTCAGCTGAAAATTATGAAACGGTGTGCAGAGCAGCAAAGAGCAGTGCCTACTACAGTTTCACAATCAAGTATTACAACCAACCAACATAGTATGCCACAGAAAATGTGTTCACAGGTCACCTTTTTTAGTATGATGGTTAGGGAACTTGGCTTATAATGTAAAGGATGCAGGTTATATTCCCAAATAGGACACTGCCATTGTACCCTTATTTAACCTGAATTGCTTCAGTATAATATCCAGCTATATAAATTGATTGTATGTAAAGAAATGTAAACAGTGTATGTTGCTCCGGATATGAGTGTCTGCCAAATGTATGTAATATAATGTAAATGTGACTCCACGTGAACTGTTATCACTGGAAACAAGAGCAGTGAACCAACAATTGGGGTGGGGCATCCAGCGCATGACCTACAAACCCTGAGCAAGATGAATGGTTTGACTGCAGTGCTCTGCCATGATTAATGTACAGAGAACGAGGCGAACCTTTCCTGCAGTCTCACCTGCAGGCCCTCCGTCAGTTTTTTAATGACATTAAACTCATTAAACTGGGACATTGTAGACAGGTGCTCTCTCAGATTTCACTTTTGTCGGACACATCTGACTCCCTTTGATGGTGGGGTTAGCGGTGGTTTGAGGAGCAGAGCTGCTGGAGGATAGTCGGGCCCAGGTGGGTTTAATGGGGAGTATCTGTCTCACCCCTCTGTCTTCAGAAGCTTAAATTCTCTTTCTACTCTCATTCCTCACTGCGGTCCTGTGGAACCCAATGCTTCCATATAAATAGCAGGCGATGCATTGTTCTCTGTCGCAGTAGGGCAGCCACTGGGCCATATATAAAAAGGGCAATGTTGCTTTCTCAGCAACACAGGATGAGTTTCTGTGTATTTATGTGAGACACGCTACTATACTTGTGTGACTGTATGTCATGCCTCCTACAGACACACACACACAACACACACACACACACACACACACACATCTTTCCTTATTGTAAAAAAAGGACAACTCTGTTTTTTGGAGTTAGGCACTTACTTTTCTCTATAAGAACAACTTTTCACTGTTGTTCTTTTAGCCTTTATAATTGTTACTGAAAACAAATAAGGATATGGTGGATATGGTTCCCTTGTAACCACTAGCAGAATGCAACCCTCGTGCTCATCATCCTGAATCAAGCTTTATTCACAGCATATTGGCATGTTCACATTGTGTTTGACTGTACCGCAGAAGCTAGGGAGAGCACAAGAGAGCACAGAAGTCTGAAAAGCAGATGGTAATAAAATCACGTATCACGTTCAATCATGGTCACAGATCCAAAATAAATGCAATTTTTTTCAACTTAACTGGCTTTCATTTTGCATTGCACTGAATCCCCACCCCGATACCGTGATTGGTTGCTGGGTAATAATGTAATATGCCATGAAATTGCATCAAAGCCTGAATGGTCTGAGGGTTAAAGCATATATATTGACTTGCGGTCAAAATGGGTAAATAAATAATGTGTCTGCCTGCACTGCGTGTATGTTCACACGTGGTTATGTTTGGCTCAGTAGGTACAGCATGGCGCTAACAACGCTTAGGTTTTGGGTTGAGACCACATACGTATACTGAAAAAATGTATGCATTCACTACTGTAAGTTGCTTGGGATAAAAGCGTCTGCTAAACGGCATGTGCTATGTCACATTCACACAGCAAGGGCAGGGCAATTTATTTCACCAGGAGAAGGAAAGGCAGCTTGTGCTGGGTCTTTTCACTTCCATTCTGTAGTGCAGACCTTTGTCCACCGAACACTCCTTATCCACCTGTGGTGATGGCAGGTTACTAAGCAACAAGTCACTGAAGTCTTCTTGTCCAACCCCCTGTTAGAAGGAAGATGTATGAGAAGTGCACGTGTGTACTATTCTTCAGAAGATGTGTCATACACCTCTCTGGAAGCCAGAACTGGGTCAAATACATGAGTATTAGAATATTTGTATTTGAAAATGAAATTTGTGATGCATCTGAAGTATTAAAAACAGTGGCCCAAACAATTACTTTGTATTTGAAGTATTTGTAGTATTGTCAAGTACTTCCTTAAAAAGTTACCTGTATTTTCAAACTAATTGTGTTGTTGGCTGCTATTCTCCATATACAGTGGGGAAAATAAGTATTTCACCCCCTGCTGATTTTGTGAGTTTGCCCCCTTACAAAGAAAGGAACGGAACGGTCGGTCTATACATTTCATGGTAGGTTCATCTTAACAGTGAGAGACAGAATATTTGTTAAAAATCCCAGAAAATCACATTATATGAATTTTAAACATTTATTTGTGTTTTATTGAGGAAAATAAGTATTTCACCCCCTGGCAAAACAGCAAGAATTCTGGCTCCCACAGACCGGTTATGTGACCAGGAGGCACACAGATTAGTCTTCTTACTTAATTAGTACTCCTAATTAAGTACTCGTTACCTGTATAAAAGACAACTGTCCACAGAATCAATCAATGAATCAGATTCCAACCTCTCCACAATGGGCAAGACCAAAGAATTGTCTAAGGACATCAGGGACAAAATTGTAGACCTGCACAAGACTGGAATGGGCTACAAGACCATTGGCAAGCAGCTTGGTGAGAAGGAGTCAACTGTTGGTGCGATAATTAGAAAATGGAAGAAACACCAATTGACCATCAATCTCCCTCGGTCTGGGGCTCCACGCAAGATCTCACCTCGTGGAGTGAACCTGATCATGAGAAAGGTGAGGGAACAACCCAGAACTACACGGCTGGAGCTTGTTGATGATCTCAAGGCAGCTGGGACCACAGTCACCAAGATGACCATTGGTAACACACTACGCCGTAATGGATTGAAATCCTGTAGTGCCCGCAAGGTCCCCCTGCTCAAGAAGGCACATGTACAGGCCCGTCTGAAGTTTGCCAATGAGCACCTGGATGATTCAGAGGAGGCTTGGGAGAAAGTGCTGTGGTCAGATGAGACTAAAATCGAGCTCTTTGGCATCAACTCGACTCGCCGTGTTTGGAGGAAGAAAAAAGCTGCCTTGGACCCTAAGAACACCTTCCCCACCGTCAAGCATGGCAGTGGAAACATTATGCTTTGGGGCTGTTTCTCTGCTAAGGGCACAGGACGACTTCACCGGATCGAGGGGAGGATGAATGGGGCCATGTACCGGGAAATCTTGGATGAGAACCTCCTTCCCTCAGCCAGGACACTGAAAATGGATTTCTAAGGATTTGGAGAGGATCTGCAAAGAGGAGTGGGCCAAAATCCCTCCTGGGATCTGTGCAAACTTGGTGACCAACTACAAGAAACGTCTGACCACTGTGCTTGCCAACAAGGGTTTCTCCACCAAGTACTGAGTCATGTTTTGCTAGGGGGTGAAATACTTATTTTCCTCAATAAAACACAAATAAATGTTTAAAATTCATATAATGTAATTTTCAGGGATTTTTTAAAAATAATCTGTCTCTCACTGTTAAGATGAACCTACCATGAAAATTATAGACCGTTCCTTTCTTTGTAAGGGGGCAAACTCACAAAATCAGCAGGGGGTGAAATACTTATTTTCCCCACTGTAGGCACTGAGTATGTGAAAGTATTTTTCAATACATAGATGAAATCAAATACCTTGTAATTATCAAACATTTACTCAAACAATAACTTCAAATACTTTTAATTTCAATGACTTTCAAATACATGCAAACCATTTCTAAACATATTTCCTAACGTATGCACTTTTTTTTTTTTATATTTGCAAATAATGTATTTTGAAATACTTGAAAGTATTTGAAAGTAAATGAAATACTTTAAATACATATTTGCCCCATGTCTGATGACAAAAAATTCCCATCTCAGAGATGAGATGAGGCAGTAACATTATGCTTCATTGTGCAGCTCAATGGTTGTCTTTCACTAAGAGAACAAGGTTACTTGGCTAACCTTACAATTTAATAACATTTCTGAAATCAAATCCCTTGTGTTTGCAAAGCTATTGCCATCATGCTGTAGACAAAGAAGTCATGATTTCACTTGGAGGTAGTGAAAGCATCTTTGAATGCACTTACCTTTCATGAATCACTGTTCTCATACACTTTTTCAGTTTGGATATGTCTGAACACAATGAAGAGAACTGGAGAGAACTGGAACAAAACACAAATTATACCTGAGCTTTTTCTGTAAAAAAAAAAAGAATACTTCCAAAGAATTATGAATATTGTCAGTAACAACATTTTTCCTTTTGCTGGAATAACAACAGCAATATAACTGTTCCCAGTGAAATCGCACAGGTGAATATGTGCATTACTTCAAAACCACAATACGTGTGAATATGCTGTATGTATCAATATAATAATGTAATAGAAGTGTTGTTATCGGTTTGTTAGTAATTGTAATATTGTGTATATTTGCTGTCAAAAGCTGCATTATAATAATTATCAGCTTGGTTGATGCCTGATTGTTTAACATATTTAGCAAACACCATGTATATAAGCACAACGTTGAAAGCATAAGAGTGTCTGTCATAAGAAAAAAAGAAAGGATAAGTCTGTACCTGTAACTTTGTTTCTAAAATGTTGTATCAAAGGGTGGCACTGTAACACATAAAGCACTATTTTGAGGCTGGTAAACAATGGCACAATGTACAAATGTTAAGGAAAGTATATCTGAGCTGTATTCAAATTCAGTGAACAGACCAGAATGTTTAGGGCGAGCTGTTTTCTTTGAACGTTGAAACTTGAATGCATTTCTGAACTCTTTCTGTTCAAGCCTTCACTTTTTAGTTTGATTTGTTTCCCATGCAATATTATGTCCAAGCTGAAGCTGAGCTCTCAACAATGCCTTGCTAAAAAACAATACCCTGGATGGTGTCATAGAACAGCTTGCTAACTGACTTCTTAGGTAGCTAACGATATCGATATGTTTAAAAAACATTAAGTGGTCAAAGGCAAAATGAATGAAAACTACAGGTAACTGCCAAAATAAGGAGACACCAACATAATAACCTGGTTGGTTTGCGTGGACAGGCACTTTCATGGTTTAAATCATACCTATCAGACAGGTTTACATTTTTGCAATTTGCACTTACCCCAGTCCCTGGATCTGGACCCCCTTCACGTGGTTTAGCCCCCCCACCCACTGACTACGTAACTCGAAGGCGCAAAGTCAGCCAGCCCTGAGCCACCTTGGACTGACTATGATACGGTCTTTTTTGGACACACCCTGTGCCGGCCACAAGAGGATGACCTTTAGTCTGGTTCCTCCCAAAGTTTCTCCCTATCAAGGAAGTTTTTCCTTGCCACTGTCGCCTTATGCTTGCTTTTGGTGGCGTCTACACCTGGGTTCCCTTCTGTTAAGCGTTTTGTGACAATGCATTTGTGAAAAGCGCTATACAGGTACTCCTCACTTAACGACCGAGTTCCGTTCCTATGACTAGGTCGTTAAGCAAATTGGTCGATAAGCGACTGATATTTCAAGCATACTGAACTGTTAGTGGGTTTGTGTCAACCGTCTTTAGATATTGTTTTAATGTCACCTTTGCACCATTTATAAATTATAAATTATACAGTAGTGTACTGTATACTGTAATAAACAGAATAAAGGAAATCAGTTCTAATATACATTACTTACTTACTTACAATACTGTAAATACACGTAATCGTTTTTATTTATTCTGAATAAAGAAAAGGTATAAAGGAAACTCCAACTTGATAACTTTGTTTTAATTTGCATAACTCTTACATATTACAGAACATAAAAATACAATCAGCTAAAATTTATAGACTAAATATGTAGTCTTGGAGATTGCGAACACTAGTGTAGTGAATACTGACCGACTGCGGGAACGAGACTGAGACTAAGAAAGGGTGATGCGAGATGAGATGCTTGATGCTGAGACGCCGCGCTGCCGTTTCCATGACCAAAGTTCTCGTACAGTGTACAATACCGACTGGTCAGAGAGCTGGTCGTAAGTCCGCGCGGTCGTTAAACAGGTAGGTCGTTAAGTGAGGAGTACCTGTACAAATACACTTGATTTGATTTGATAAAGTGTCTTAGTAGGGAATTGGGCTACCACGAGCCATCAGAACAGCTTCAATGCAGTTTGGCACAGATTGTACAAGTGTCTGGTGTTTTGTTGATAGCAGTGGAAAATGCTGCTGCTCCAGAATCTCCCAGAAGAGTTCAATTAGGTTGAGATCTGGTGACTGAGACAGCTATGGCATATGGTTTACATGCTTATGTTTTCATGCTCATCAAACCATTCAGTAACCACTTGTGCCCTGTGGATGCCCTGGAAGAGACCACTCCCATCAGGATAGAAATGCTTCACCATAGGATGAAGGTGATCACTCAGAATTGCTTTCTATTATTGGTGTTTACCTTGGATTGAGTGGACCCAAACCATGCCAGAAAAATGCGACCCACACCATAACAGAGCCACCAGAACCCTTCATTTACTCAAGTGTTTCCTTTATTTTGACAGTTGCCTGTAGCTCCATAGCAATTGTGTTGTTTGATTATTTATTTCTGTTGCTGTGCAGTTTGGTACAACGGCCCCTCGGCTTTACCTGTAGTTTATTCTCAACCCATCATGAATAAACTACAGGTAAATCATTATTCCTTACTTAAGCTATTCATTGTTACACATTATTCACATTTTTCATGTTCACATTAAATGTAATAGATTTAATTTGTAGGATACGATCAAGGCCTTGCATTTCTTAAGGGGTGGAAACTGTGCAACCTGTGATGGCAATCATAAAAGAAGACAATAGCTTCAAAAGGGTGTGTTTGCTGTCATTAGTATTTATTTTATGTATGCATTAGTTGGTCCTTTACAGGCACTTGGTGTCATTCACTAATATATTCAAAGAAACCTGCCTATTTTGTGAATAGAAAATGTTTTCGCCTAAAAGTACCACTGGATTCATAAAATGTGCACATCATTCAATTTCATTAGTCTATACGTGGGTATATTGATGAATCCCAATTGTTCTTACATGACATGCACGTGTCTGTCATTTCTTTTCTTTTTTAAAAATGTATAAATCTTTCCGATTTTACCCCATTTTTCTCCCAATTTGGTAGCCAATTACTCCCGCTGTGCTTAGTTCAATCCCCTTCCTCATAGTTCGCTGCCATAGTCCTGTGACCGGCAGTGACAAAGGCAAAGCGCTGCCTCCTCCGAGACAGCACTCGTCGTGCCGTCGACTGTAATTCCGGTACCCCAGAACCACTCCTGTGCGCAGTGAACTGTGTGTCTTTTCCCTTCCCCCTACCTGGGGCGGACAACCAATTGCTGCCCCGATGGCACTCCCGGCCGGAGCCGACTCTGGTGCGACGGGCCAATCGAACCCCGGTCACCGTGACTAGCGTCGGACGTTGAAACCACTAGACCACACAGGAGGCTGTGTATATCATTTCTAATTAGCATAATACTCGCCATATAAAACCCACATAAGGCCCTTTTTATTTCATAGTCACATAGCCAAGACAAATTACTTCCTGAGGGCTTAACTGTTTTTTAGAAAATAAGTATAAGTAACGTTATAGCATTGTTGACAGAAATGCAAGGATATGAATGCCCAGGGAATGGATTTATTAATTGAAATTGTATTAATAAATGTTAGAATTGAACCGTATGGATAGAATGCAGATCTAGTCCCTTCTTTTATCTATATGCATAGGAAATTCTCAGGCTAATATTGGATACTAACAGACAGTTGGCTAGGTAGCTAGCTTGCAAACCAGCTAGTTAGCTAACTTGTGTGCACACTTGTTAATCTGGACAGCTAAAGTAGGCTCTGTTTTTATTCATACCCTTGATAAAGGTGAACAAAAGACATCATATAAAATAAAGTAGATAGGTAATGAGGTATATTTTATGCAAAAAAACTAACATAAAATGATATTCTTTAATAATAATGCATTGGGACGAGGCGCACCCCTGCTATCAGTACTTTGCGGGTCCTCCCTTGGCTATTATAACAGCAAGTAGTCACCTTCTGTATAGGTTATGGAACTTCTTGGGGGGATCCTCAGCCATTCCTCCATGCAAAATTGTTCTAGTTCCTTCAGATTCTTAGGTTGACGTTTGTGGACTGCTTGTTTTAGTTCAAACCACACATGTTCCATTGGATTCAGGTCTGGAGACTGAGATGGCAACGTCAGGACATTGATCTTGTGCTATGTCAACCATTTCAGAGTTTATTTGGACGTATGTTTGGGATTGTTGTCTTGTTGGAAGGTCCATCTGTGGCTAAGGTGTAGCTGGTAGAGGGAACAAGGTTTTTGGACAAAATGTCTTGGTACATGCTGGGGTTCATGGTTCCATCTATTTTAATAAGGGCCCCAGGGCCTGTGGATGCAAAACAACCCCAAAGCATTAAAGATCCACCACCATGTTTAGCTGTAGGCATGAGGTGCTTTTCAAAATTACTTGCATTCTTTGGACTCCAAATGTAACGATGATGTGCATGTCCAAAAAGCTTGATTTGGCCACAAGACACAGTTCCAGTTGATGTTCAAATGTAGTTTGCCTTAAACTTCTGAATAATTGACACAACAGTGGAAAGCGGTATCTTTTAACCTTTTAGTTTTTTGCAGCCATCTCCTGATCTGTAGAGGACAATAACCTTTTGTCTGATGCTTTCAGGGAGTTATTTGCCTTTCACCATGATGATAGCTGACCACAGTATTTCAAATGTGTGTTCCCTCCTTTTTATACCCAAGGGAAGCAGGAAACCATTGTAGGCCATCCATAACCTTCCAATGAACTTCAAATAAGTTGTATATTTATGAAGATTTTTTTAATTTCATTTTTTTATCCGATACCTGTTTTACAGTTTTATTCAGTGTGCACAATCAATTTTTTTTTAAGACTGACATGTTTCAGTTATTGCCAAATAATGTTCATTACTCATTAATTTATTCAAGTCAAACATTGCAACATTGCAACATTGTGATGAATAACACAGCACATACCAAACAAAGCCATCTCCTGTATTGGCAGTTGGTTTCATCTTCATTTTATGATGGCACCAATGGGTCAACAATGACCGATGCCTACGACAAGGTAGGGGTGAGTTTCCAAAATGGGAATTACTGCCCCTGAGATGTATGAATCTCTGCTTCAGGGGTACAACAAAGGAGACAAGCTGTACGGCTTTGCTGAAGCATGCTATAATGTTATTAACTCCTCTCTTTCCTCTGGCTCTGTCCCCTCTTCCCTCAAATGCACTCATGTTGTCCCACTCCTCAAAAAACCCTGTCATTTCAAACTACCGACCTGTCTCTCTCCTCCCATTCCTCTCCAAAACACCAACTATCTGCTAATTTCCTACAGTATGACCTGCTTGATCCTAACCAATCTGGGTTCAAGGTAGGCCACTCCACAGAGACTGCTCTCCTTGCAGTCACTGAGGCTCTTCACGTAGCAAAGTCCCAATTCCTTAGTTCCGTCCTCCTCCTCCTCGACCTGTCAGCTGCATATTTTTTTACTTATTTAATAAAAATAAAAATAATACAAAAATGCTAAATTTTACTAACCTTTTCCTTCCCAGTGTTACAGGTATGGTACGCAGCTGCCTGCAATGATGTCTATCGCTGTATTACTGCACTGATCTCTTGCGCGAACTATGATTGTTCCTACCATGTACTTATGCACATCTTGTAAGTCGTTCTGGATAAGAGCGTCTGCTAAATGCTTAAAATGTAAATGTAAAAATGTCAATGCAAGAAGGCTGCCCAGGACCTTACAAGTGTTGTCAACAGACCGCTTTCTTCTCCACCTGCTTTAGATGGGAAGATGGATGAACATTATCAAGTAAGTGATAACGCAGATTAATCAACCACAGGAAATGATGACAGCCTCTAAGAAAAATAACTTAATTTAATTATTTTATTTATCAACTTTGTCATGTTTCTGGAATGGCGACCAAGCTTTCGCCTGTACTCCGTTAACGGCGGAGTTGGAATTCACAGATAGTGTTCATTTTACATACTCAGCCACCTAGTAAACATGAACTATAATGCATACCTTGTTACAGTCCAAATTGGTTCCTGTTGTAGTTTGCTGGATAACTTCACCCATTTTTAAACAGATACCAATAGCTTTATTATATCCTTCTTATGTCCCCTTTTGGTTGGTGATGTTACATCATATATCTGAACTAACATAATTACAAAACATTAGTTAAAGTTAGCTGATGCTTTGTTCATCTATTTGTAAATTATTCATTCATGTTAACTACTACATTAGTTAATGTCAATTCATGTAACCTTATTGTATCTTAACTAAAATGAACTAACAATTACAAACCATTAGTTAATGTATTTGTTAACTATTAACTAACTAACAATAATATTAGCTGATGCTTTGTTCATCTAGTTGTAAATCATTCATTCATGTTAACAAATACATTAGTTAATGTCAATGGATGGATGGATGGATTAACTAACTAACAATAATATTGTAAAGTGTTTCATTCAATTTTATTTTTTCAATTAATGTCTTATTGTAAAGTGTTTCCAATTTTTTGTTTTCTCAATCTCTTAAAATACATTAGGCTATATAGTGTGTTATAAAGTAATATTATTACAAATAATACAACTATTTTGCTCTCATATGTGTAATAGAATTCATCATTTTGATCACAATTGAGTTACAAGCAGGATGTGTTGTTTTCTGTAAGCATACAGTTGTGCGTGCAAGTGGTCTGGGGAAGTTACAAATGTGTGCGTACTCTAAGATTTGTGAGTACTTGTACAAAATTTGGGTCAGATTTATCGTACGCACAGTTTACACACAGATCTGTGCGCGCACACACTGTTTGTGAACGAGACCCAGTGATTTAAAATGCATTGTCAAGGGTCACTAGGCATCAGTTTGCATCTTCACTGGCCGTGTACATTCACAGAACAGGCTGTAGGTGTTTGTTTTCAAAATGTTTCTCTTGCAAAACCACTGGTGTCCGTCCATATCTCGGAAGGTGAGGTAAATCTGGTGCAAAATTGTATCCCGTGTTTGGGGAGGTGTGATATGAGTTCAGGCTGTCACAGACTGCTACAGCTCCTTTTAATAATACGCGGTCCTGGGTTCAGTCTTACCCGCCATGTGCTTTTGCGAGTAGCAAATTCAAGCAAGTGCTATATTCTACTGATCCTTAAAGAATGCTTTACCAGGCGGAAGAAATATAAATTGTGTATTAGATTTAAGGTACAGTTATTCTCTGCCTTTGACTCTGCCCTTCAGGGCACCCACCCCTCCCATCCCCATCCTGAGACATGCATGCACTGATACCCAGCCTGTCTGAGCAGCAGCGAGCTAAGGGCAGGGGCCAGAGTAACTGCCACTCCCCTGTCAAGGGAAGCCAAAAAAAGAGGTGGAGGTTGTGTAATGGGCATGGAGGGGGGAACTGACAGCACTGCCAGCACAATAATAATAATAATAATAATACTTTATTTATAAATACTTTATTTATAAAGTGCCTTACCAGGGGAACAAATACACATGAATAAAATAAAGATATAAAGAGAAAGATAAAATAAGAGAAATGAAAACTAGATAAAAGTATAAAATGGCTACAATTGGTAAAAGGAAGTTTAAAAAAATAAGTCTTTAAATCCCCCATACACGAGTTAGCGTGCATGAGGGATAAAAGATCAGAAATGTACTCAGGGGCTAACCCATGCCTGGCCTTAAAAGTAAAAAAAAAAAATCAATACTAAAAGAAACCATAAGCCAGTGTTAGGATTTGTACTAGTATTAGTAAGGAGCATCACGGCTGAATTCTGCGAGACAGGCCATTGTGACTCAAGCATGTAGAGAATTCCAGTAGTATAGTCGGGATTATATAAAAATATGTAATACGTTTCACTACCCCAGTTTAAATAGGCCGTAGGTAACCTTTGGAAGACGTTGGCTTTAAATGATTGGAAGCCACGAAAACCAGCGTGCAGCAATGACACTCACCTGACAACCCAGTAATGTCCCTGCATGAACTGGCTTCAATTGCTCAAGAAAACAATTAATTGATTTTGTTACCTAAAGTTAATGACAAAGTGTAACAATTTCCCTTTTGTTTAAATGCTTCTTTATATATTTTCTGAGAAGCTAAACAATCTAAGCTAATCTTTTGTTGGTGGCTACACTGATATTGTAGCTGTTGAAAAAGGTCATTAATTACCAAGGAACATGCTTACTCTAGCTTCCCGTGCAAGCTTTTTATTTTATTTTTATTTTAGCCATAAAGGGGCTTCCATGTAACCTGAATAATGCCTATAGTGTCAGTCCTCTCTTTCAGTGTCACTACACTGTGCACATTGCATTTGGATTTCATTAGATATGTGCCACTGTCCCCATTTTTGTTCTAAAATGTATATTTGAAGACAATTATTGAATTCTGAATCGAAATGACTGGAGGAGTACACTGGTGACTTGGGCCCACCGTGACAATAAAGCAAGATAAACCCCAATGGCATTCTCTTCTGTGGTGTCATTTCAGCAAACGCTAATGTATGGCAAAGTTATGTCACGTAAAATATATTGTGCTGATAATGGGTGAAACCTACAACCAGTAAAATGGTCAAATGAATAAATATTACTTTCATACCGTGTTGCTTGACTAATAATTTAACTGGAAATCCAAACTTGTTGGACTAAATTAGAGTTGTTGGCAACGGCCATAGTTTGCCATACCCAATTGACGCCCGTGATTCTCTTCCACACAATTAACATGGTTAAAAGCCTTTCTGAATGTGTTGTACTTTCCACTTTATAAACAGCCACTTCTGACACCATCTGAAAGAGCAATGCTGAGGTACGACCTTTGTATTGTCTTAAGAACAATACAATAAGACGACCTAACTTTTTGTTCAAAACCTAACATCAAATGTCTTATTCTGATCGTCAACTATATTAAATAAAGTTGTTTTTTTAAATTATTTTCTGAAGAGATGTGTTTTAGAGCCACAGATGTGCTTGCCATTCACGGCGAGTTTAAAACCATCTTTACGATGAAAAGAAGGGGGAAGAATGCTTCAAATGAGTTTGGACTTTATGCCCTGAATGCCTCTGATTACTAATTTGCACAGAGTGTGTCCACAGCAGGAGAACTAATGTATAACCAGGCATCATTCAGCACTTACCTTGGTTAATATGTTTGAATTAGGCATTGAAATGCCATTTTATGGATATTCAGGGACTGAACATGATTCTCGGGCTGTTTTTGGATTGGAAAATATATTAAAGGGGCAAATCGGGAAATACATTCTAATTGAATTTCACATTGAAGTAGAGAACCAATTTATAGCTGAATTCAGAACCGGAAAAGATTTGGACATATTACCCTCGCATCCTTTGTTATAGGCAACAAACAAACATGTGCGGACACACACAAACATGCATGGGGACTACTAATGATATTATGATATTTTTATATTCTCTTGTTATCTAATGCTGATTTTAAAATTTTTGTGTCTTCAGTAAAAATAGACATGCATGATGTGTGTGTACATGATGCCATGAACAGAACAAAGATAATGTGTCCTACTTTTATATTTATAAATGTATTAAAGGCTGATCAATCAAACCACCCATTTGGAACTCAGGCCCATCCAATCAGGTATGCTTAATTTCTTCTGTATTTTATGCTTTTTAAATAACTAAAGCCAATTTGTTAGGTGTAAATTCTTTGAAACCTGATTGCGCCAGTCCGGGCTTGGGGGCGGGGATTGGCTGCCCACCCCAGGGGGTTTGTGTTGGGAGGGGCAAATCGAATGAAATAGAGGGTATAATTGGCTACCAAATTGGGAAGAAAACAGGCAAAAAATCACAAAAAAATAAATAAAGATATATATACTGTATATATATATTGTATATATATATACTGGGTGGGCTCTGGTGAGAATTTATAAACAGGTTACAAACTAGAGCCCAAGATCTCAAGCTTTGCACAATGGACCGAGTCAGGCTGCATGGAGGTTCTATTACAGGATCTATTACAGCTCCTATTACATGGAGACACAAATTCAAAGCACGGTAAACCACACAGATCATCAAAGTGAGACAGGGAAAAAAATAATTACCCTGAAGCACAGAACTGTAGATCACAAGCTTCTCCAATTTATCTATAAACATTGAATAATCTATTACTTTAATCTACGGCCAAAGCAGAGTGAAGCTTCACGCAGACACTAAATGGTGTTATGAGCCCTATCAAGATTAGTTTGATATAGCCCCAAACCATGGCATATCCACATCTATTGCTGTTCTTTATGGACTAGAGTAAGGAGATAAAATAGTTTAAGACTGTCACAGCACATCAAGTTTAGCAACACCGCTGAGTAGAGTTCAGAATGAAGTGTCTCGGAAAATAAATCATGGTAACTTTTTTAAAGACTACCCTGATCACCAAACAAACATTCAATTTTTTAAATGTAATTAATTAATTAATTTTTGGGAGAGAAAGGACCAGCACAAAGTGAGCACACTCAATATTATTTTACAGCTTTACTTTTCACCCAAGAATAGTATACTTCTAGATTAAGGGCCTCGCTGATCTATCCACAAAGCAATTTGTGCTCAGCTTTAAATAACAATTTTGTGATTGTGTTCATGAAAATGGCATTAATTTCACTGATCTTTGAACTGGTAACACGGGCTAAGTAATATAAGAATGCTAATTTGGATTAGGGAAGTTATGGAAAAAACTGATAATACAGCTAACGAGCCTTGATTAGTTGAATCAGGTGCTGGTGGTGGAATTGAACAAATACATGGACTGGCTCAGTGTCCCCGAAGGGAGTTGTAACTTTTATAACTTTTTACATTTTGCTTAATTCACAATCACTAACTTACTTCTGCTTGACTTAGCTACCGTGCTAGCCAAGAATCTGAAAACTGCTTTGAACATAAATGACAAAATATTTTTTTACATCCATCATTTTTTTTTCAAGCTATCGATGCCTAAAAATAAAAACAGTTTGCAGTTTTGTATATTGAATTGTTGGAACAGTGAATTTACAATAAAAGGGGTCATCTGGCTGCGACCTAAAAGATGTAAACAAATACTAAATTCTAGACATAAAATTGACATGTAATCACAAAAGAGATGAAATGGAAGAAAATGATACCAAACCAAGCTTGTCTCTCTCCAAGAATGCAGAACACATGCAGCCGAGGTGTTAGCTGGCACCAGATCTTCCAAGAGAAAAACAGGACAGAGACTTCTAAGCATCGTGTCACCAACAGGTCAGACTTTAAGTGTTGGCGGGGGGGAGAGTTGGCTCACTCCCTTCTTAGCCCATAATTTACAATTTGGGGGAAAGCCCAGCCCAAGCCAGATTTATATTTTTGTTTTGGGTCACTTTCTACCACAAGATATATTTTCAAGGTTGCCATTGATATGCTCCTCTCATGTCGAGAATCGTGGTGATATTCAACATCACTAGGGCCTGGTGAAGCCAGCTTAATTTATACCGAGATGTTGGTGGGCCATAATTATTTTCTCCATGATCCATAATATTCAGCTCATAGGTATTATCCTGAAGTTGTAGGGTGTGGCACTGGTTCACCATACCCAAATGCCCTGGCTTCACTCACAGAGCCATAAACCCGCCAAAGATGGCCCCACTCTGTCTGCCTGCGCAGGTGTTTTTCAAAAGGCACCTTCCCGACAGAATGCAATTCAGACGTTCATGGAAAATAGAAAGCAGCGTATGTAACTTAAGCTAATGCACTATAGCTATGAATGCTGAAACATTTTACATTTACATTTACATTTTTGGCATTTAGCAGACGATCTTATCCAGAGCGACTTATAATAAATAACATAGAAACATACGAAGGCGTTTGTATCTACATATGTTCTCTCAATTAAATCATCCTTATATGCAATAGTCAGTTATATTCAAATAATGTTTTTTACTGGTGAGGGCAGACTTGTTTGACCCTGAAATCTTATGTGCTGGAGCCAGAGCACGTACAATTATAACAAGATTGCTTGATTCAATTTGTTGGCAATGCCATCACCTGTTAACTGACTTGTCTATAAATAAAAAAGTGCTTTTCTCAGTAGGAAACTGATACACACTCACGTTAGTTCCGTTTAGTATTGCTTGATTGATTGATTGATTGATTTTATTCGACAAATAAAAAAATACAATACACAAATGTGCATACAGTACTAAAAAATTTGTCAGGATATCGCAATAAGGTCACATGACTTATTTACATTGCGGTCCTGGAGTCTGGGCTAGGAGGCAGGCAGGAAAAGGAAATGCATGTGTATGCTACTAATATCTAACTACATTAGCTACACTAAAACACCTAATAAAAACATCAATATTATACACTTGTCATAGAAAAGATGATTCACTATACTATACTCATTTACTCACCATCCATTTTTTCAGTTGTTTTTTAAAACTATTCAAAGAATGGGCAGATTTAATTTCGTTTGGGATTTTATTCCACTCCTCCCCCCTGTATAGAGGAATGTACTTCTCCCTACTTTGCTTTTTAGATTGGGTTGTTTCAGATTAGATACACTAGCTCTCGTATTCAGGCCATGAGAGTCCCGAACATACTGAAAATACCCAATAAAATAATTTGGACATCGACCCTGTAAAATCTTATAACCCATAATAAGTTTTAACTGTTGAATTCTACCTTCAACAGGGAGCCATGGTTAGGGCTAATGTTGAGATAAAGGACAATGATGCTGAGTGATACTCTGGTCAATTATGTACTGCATTTTATTGTAGTGACAGCAAGTCTCATAACTTTGTCTTAGCAATCGCCTAGCAATCATGCTTGCTCTTCACCAGACATGAAAAAATTGCCAGTTTGCAATGGCAAAGGTAATAAAGGGAAGAAGCTGATTATCTGAATGGCCACAATGAACAAAACCATCACCACACCCACAGGTACTTTATTCTTTTGAAACAAACTTTTTTTTAAACTGAGCCACAGGTGCGCTACCATCCCTTGTCACGAAACCCTCAAAATTGAATTGGACACACCTTAATGAACCACCCTACTGGATTAACACTAATGTCTGTGCATTGCTAAAACAGGACTGTGTGATTGATGCAATTCACGCTGGAATCTTAATGAAGTCTCACTCTTCTGCCTCTTTCCCCCTTGCACTCCTGAGTGCAAAGCAATCGAATACTATCTGGAAAATTACAGACAGCAACACTAAAAATATCTGTGGATCTAATCATCACAAGCTCATTAGATTTTGGGGATTTAACAGAATATACTTGGTAATACTTGTTTGAATCGTTCACTCCAAAGTTCAGGACGTACCGTAAAGTAGCTTAAGGGTCAGATTGAGTCCTTTATTCAACTAGATGAAAATGCCCAACAAGGACATGTTCTCAGAACTTTTGAGTCTCTAAATGCATCCTCCTGTAATGTGCTCTGTACTGCAAGTTCCAGCTCAATTTTAAAGGAGATTATGACAATTTATGGGTAACTACCAAAATAAAGGAAACCTTTGAGTAAATGAAGGGTTCCAGTGGCTGTATTATGGCATGGAGTTCATTTATCTGGCATGGTTTAGGCCCACTCAACCCTTTAGAGGACAAAGTAAATGGCAAAAACTACAAAGCCATTCTGAGTGATGGCCATTCTCAGTGACCCTGACCAGGAATAAGTGGGTTAGATCTTTAATTAATTAATTAATTCTGAGTGATCACCTTCATCCTATGGTGAATAATTTCTATCCTATTAGGAGTGGTCTCTGCCAGAAGGGCATGAGTGGTCACTGAATGGTCTGATGAGCATGTATACGACGTAAACCATATGCCATGGCCGTCTCAGTCACCAGATCTAAATTCAATTGAATGAGAGATTCTGAAGTGGCACCCAAGAAGTTGAAGTTCCACCACCATCAATAAAACACCAAATAATGAAATCTTTAGTGGAAGAATGGTGTTGCAGCCATCCAATAGAGTTCCATGCCAAGGTTCATTGTAGCTGTTGTGGCAGCCCAGCTCCCTATTAAGACACTTTATATTGGTGTTTCCTTTATTTTGGCAGTTACCTGTACCCACCTCAAATAAACAAAGGAATAGAAAACAAGCGTGTGATGGGACGGATGCACACCACCCAACTGAAGGAGCGAGGCTAAAGGGAGCACCTGCTGCCTAGCATCAGCCCCCAGGAATGGAGAAGTGATTGACACTCTGCTGTTTTGGTTCACAATCCGGGGGATTAAACAGGAAATTAGAATAGACAAAGCATAATTCTGAGTGTTCTAGACATTTAGTTTTAATTCAAAAGAAGTGGAAGCAATAAGCTCATCGTGGGCCTATAAGACCCTCCTGTCATGAAACGTCAGTTATACTATATACATCTGCGGACACTTGTGCGAATCAAAACCCCTTTTTCTGCTCAAATGCAGTCACATTTATTGTAAACTCACATAGTAAGGTGTCCTTTTGTTTTTTTGTACTGTTTGTGCTGATAACTATATGTTACTATATGTACTTTGAAAGTAAATCAGCTAATACTGGTAGGAATGTCATGAGAAGGAGAGGATATTAAGGGCATTAATATCTGATAAACGTTTTGTTATCTTTTTATTAATATATCCACGAATGGTTATTTGTATCTTGGGCGGAACAGAACAGAGTATTGTTTGACCCCATCTGGATGGAAATAAGTTTAACGGCATCGCCAATGTGACACGGCATTGATCGCTCGAAATATTGATTCTGTATTTTTTTAAAGACGCGTGGTTTTGTGATGTTCCTATTTCAGTCTCCACACGGAAGCGTGCATGTTTTCTGTAATTGTATGCCGCCATCCATTGACTTTTCTTTTCCATTAACGCTTCCTGTAGCGTTCCCCCACTCCCCTGGTTACTTTCTCAGGAAGGCTTCATATTACGTCCTGTAATGCAAATCAACAGGACTCATGGTTCTAGAGGGAGGCCATTGTTCCGTGGTGTGAATTTCGTGTTGAGGTTTCGTCAATAAAACGCTCTCACAGAGACTGTTCCTGCATGTAAACACAGCATTGTGTTGCCTGTCTGTGTACAGTATGGAAGTGGAGCTCCTGCCTCTTGAGATTACACGCGTGACCCACAGTGCAATGCTTTTGAGCACTTCAGCCACTCCGTTTGACAGCAGGTTAGGGTGCGGGCAGAGGACAACCAGGCCCAGCGTGTTATCGTGCATGGAGACTTGGCTTTTTTACAGCTCCTAGAAAATGTTTGATCTCCAACCACCCCTGTATACCCGGTCTCTCTAATTTTAGTATTGTTGATTTTGTAGCCTCTATTTATTTAGATTTACCGTCCCCACACGGGTCCGCTGCTTGTCTCTACGAGGCAAGTTAATTCTCAGAGGGCAGTGAACTCCACTTCCTTCGAGACTGAATTCACCCACCCATGTTCTGGAGACGCCTTACGTGCTTCACAGCGGACTCGAGCCGGCTCACCCTCCAGGGCGACATTTCGAAACGCGTCCCTGACAGGCAGCGCACACAATATCAGACCAGCCAAAATACGGTGCATCCACTACGCTATCCGCCGCCCCTTTAGTCAATGTTGTTTGATCTCAGCATTACAGTGTCCACTTAGGACATAATTATACATGCATGGAATCAGACAAACATCCTAAATTCAGACTTGGTATCAAAGTCTGCCAAAGATCACTCAGACATTTTTAATTTTTAATTTAACCTTTATTTAACCAGGAAGTCTCCTTGAGATTGAAATCCCAAGAGAGACCTGTCCAGGGTAGCAGCAGTAGGCTGACACAATAGTTGCAGACAATACAACAATCAACAATGCATACAACAATACACAGCTATTCTATAGACATGAGTCCCAAGGACCCCGTACAACATAATCTCTGTACCGGGGCTCTTTTTCTCTCTTTCTCTCGATCCACTCCACCCTACAAGAGCGAATCGTATAAAGCCCTCACTGCACTGTGCTTAGCTCTGCCTTGAAGCCTTTGAAATTCACCCTTGTTTACATTTTAAAGGAAATTCCTGGACATTTTTTATTCTTAATGTTAATGCTAAATGTTTTGAGCAATGGAAATAATTAATTTCAGTTAGCAAGGTGTGCACTACAGCATTACAGTTGTGTGGTGGGTAGGATGGGGGTCTTCCACAGTAACAGCCTGCAAGCTATAATTTTTGCCTGAAGGTTAAGACTGTAGATTTCTACATTGCTCTTCTCAGCACATCATGGGTGTTTATTTAATTGAGTTAAATGTTCCTCCATATGTTTTTTTACTGTATATCCGTTCAGCGCAACCATGTCTATCCATGCCGCTGCAGCAGTCCCATCCTAGTGTACAAATTATTTTAATAGTGCCATGGTTTATACCTTGAGGGGAACGACAATTTTAGGTGAATTGACAGCTTGATTGCTGGTAGTGTGGGAGACCCCCCTCGCACCCCCCATCCTACTAACAATACCAGTCCCCCAGTACTACTGCAATAGTCAGACAGCAGAAACCTCTCTTACTGCATTATGGAGTATTCAGAGGAAATAATGTCAAATTAATTCTATTGCTCAAATTCTGTTCTTTTTTTTGTTCACCTCCAGGAAAGAAATGTAGAACTTTTCCAAGCATTTGCTGTAAAACTTCAGCTAAAGTGAATATGTGTCACATCATAATGAAAGGCTTCAAGGAATGCCTAAATATGGCACAGCATGTATCCATGATCCTACAGACTGCATTAGAGTATACACACTCATTACCCAGCTAACAATGCCTGGGTCCCAGATCGTTCCCAGAAAGTTAGTGTGAACATTCCAAATTCCTAGATTTGTCCAGTTTCCTGGATGTCCCACAACCACAATGACAAAACCAGGGGAGGAACAGAACAGCAGGATGCAGGGATTGGATTTACTGGTCTGCGGACCAGGCTTTTATTTTGAAACCCCTCAGGAAGAGAGGGAGAGAGAGAGACCTTGTTTAAATCATAACGAAACAAACAAATAACAAACAAAGACTCTTCAACCTTCCCCCTCATGGGTGCCAGACTGGAACAACAAACCAAAATAAAAAACTAAATCAAAATTTCTGTTTCGGCCCAACACCATTTGCTTTGCTCTTTTCAGGTTTTGTTGTTTTGCTTTTTTTGCCTGTTCTGCCTTTCTCTCCTGGTGTTCGCTCCCGTTTCCAGCACCTACTGAGAAAGCAGAGCAGTTTTAAGCACACAGGTACATTTAGAAAATGCCAGCTGCGTGCCATGGCTGCCTTCCTAGTAGGTGCAGCCGTTAATCATCTTGATTTCCCCCTTGATTCCCCCCTTGATTCCCCCCTCTAGACGCCTTCCACAACAAGGAACATCACAGGAATGGTTTTAGAATGTTATTCCATTTTGTAATTCCAGTTAAATCTTTATTAAAACTTCAAAGTTATTACTAATTATTACGACATACTGGAGTGAAGAGGTGGGGAGTGGGGGGGGGGGGGGGTTACACATGGTTTATTTTTGCCCGGCAGTAGTATATCAACACAGCACAGCTATATCTGTCCTTGAATTCTGCAATAGATATCAGTCACTTCATTTTTAAAGCTATTGAGAAAAAGGTCTTTAAATAGATAAAACCAGAAATATTTTCCATTGTAGATGTGTTTTATACAAAATATAAATAGGCTCTACTCAAGGCAATCTGAAATGGAGCCGTACCTCGACATGAGAGAGAATGTTCTTATGGCAAATATATCACTCAATAAGTCATAAGTGATATTTATAGAAGATTTATGGCTCTTTCTCAGTGCACAGGGGAAAATAAAAGTTTAGTTTGTGTGGTGGAGTGTTTGCAGAAGTACATTTGACTTTTATTTTCACTTTTTCATCTCCTTCTATTTTATCTGTTTGAATCTCTTGTCTTCTGCATTGCTTTGGATTCTTGCCATTGAAAGGGTATGTCTATCTATTACATGGTCTGTTAGAAATGTTCTTCTGCCTAATTGTGAGGAAGACTGACAGCGTGACAAATCCGAGCTGTGAAGCCAATTTGTCAAAAAAGCACACAGGAGTGTTACTCAGGGGTTAGTCTTGCATATATGAATGAAGAGAAAAAAATAAATAACCAAAAATAAAACAGTGGCGAAACACCTCTTGGAGGAGTTTGAACGACTGCACCATTCGGTGCTATTAAAAACAACAATTACAATTACAAAAACCAAAAAAGGTAAATAAATCAAAATGAGTGATCGAATCAATCAACAAAGTTTTAGTGTTTACCATTTACTGTCAGTGTCATTAAACCTTGCACATTAATTTAGGCTCCATAAAACCTCAGTGAAACTGTGGCCCCACCCCTAACACCCCTAGTGCCCCCCCATCTAACCCACCCACCCAGCCATTGCTGAGATTGCCAAGATTTTACTCTCTTTTCTGTTTCTCTCTTCCTGAAAGAGGATGCATGAGAATCCCACTCTGATAGAAATGACTCTGTAATGTATTCAGTTTTTCCACCTCTATAAAATGACAGCTGTGGAGTGTTTTGAAATTAATTCATGAAACTATCCTGACAGGCTTACTTTTAACTTCTAATTGGAAGAGAAAAAAAGTATTTTTTCCCCTTCCTGCCAAAATAAGTCATGAATCAAGATTATCTACTGACTTTTTAATTAACGGGGACAAAATTATCCAGATTTTGAAATGGTTTTTGATTTCAGCCTACTTTAACTTATAATTTTAACTTGATAATTTTAATGTTTAGTCTCTCTACTGAATCTTCAGTCATAGTCTGAGAGACCCTAACTGCTTAACTTCATTTTAAGTGCGCTATTAGTAGTGTTTAAGGACACGATTATGAAGAAAGGCACATAAGTGGAAGTAGTCCCATTAAAACAAAAACTATATCCTGTCATCAGTTTTTCCTCCCTATTGATAATAGCACTGTGACTGTAGTGTAAGACTTCGCACATGGGTGCCAAGCACAAAGAGAGGCGTTGTGGCTGGCCATTACAAGTGACAATCGCCCCCCTCCACCTCGCACAATTCAGTGCAACAGCATTAATTCTGAGCAGTCCCAGTTCCTGTAGGGAAGGAGCTCAAGGCCCTTGCGTACACCAAAGTTTGTACTCTCCCCTGGCAGAGGGAAACAGAGGCTATCCTTCAATGTGAAAATTAGATTGAATCTTCTGCCATGGTAGCTACATATCATGGCAAATAACAATTACCCCGCAAACTGTAGACCAGAAGTCAATCGGCACATGCTAACAGACTACAAGTAACACTGCTGGTGGCCTGAGGAACACCTTGCTACATGCAAGGTGCTATATCAGCCCTGATGATGAAGGCATTTTGCTCTATTTCTCAGGAATGGAATGAACTAAATAATGATGTCTGAATAAAAATAGTTGCCTATCCATAACTTAACATAACATATGCCATTTAACCTCGCTTTTATCTGAAGCCCACTTACTCACAGTACGCAATGCATACATTTTTCAGAATATGTGGTCCCAGTGGGAATCAAACCCACAACCAAAGCATTGTCAGCACTATGCTCTACCTACTGGGCCACACAGAACATATTTGCTTGCTTGAATACATAGGACCACACATGTTCCACAGGTATACAAGAACAGTTGGCCACACTGTTGAGAAAATATAATCTCTAGAGAGATAATGTGAGCATATTCATTCAATATTTTTCTGTTTATGGAAGGACTGAACATAACTGTCTTCCTGCTGTCTTTATGCTGCTGAACGTTTACTTATGCATTTTTTTCTCTATTCAACACATCATGGTATGAGAAAATGTTCCATTTAAAATAGTAGAATTCTATTCCAGGATCACTCTGTAAACATTTGCACACTGCAAACATTGTGCATGTCAGCAGTTATTGTACACAAAACCCCCTTGGACACACAGATTGAGATCAGCATTTTCCCACAGTATCAGTCTACAATGGGCAGAATCAAGATTTTTTTTCCAGTTCTTACAGTGTGTTGCACACATATTAACTTATTTAATATTTGTTCATTTTTAATGTCACGAATTCTGTGGATTCCATCAACCATTCAGTTTTAACCTACACTAGCAGGTGCTGTCTGGTCCACATGACTAGTGGTAAAAGGTGATTTAATTGGAAATTACTTGCTGAGGATTTGGGTAGAATGACATACAGTACATGTACACAGTTTAATTACAATCATTATCTTTTTTTTATTCAGCTTGAAGTCGTACTTGTATGACATAATAAATGTTACACCATGTAATAGGAGCATCTTAATCAAAATTCCATGTAGATTATATTGGTGTCTTATTGTAGTATTGTTTTGGTCATTGATTATGCACACAACAAAAGGATATGACAAAATAAAACATTGTTGTCATGCATCAATAAAATATTATACCAGGGTGGTTGAAATGTTCACTGAATTAAGGCTGGAAACATTTGCACATTGCATTATTATGAATGACTTAACTTTAATGCCAATAAAAGAAAAGATAATCAAGTATTCTGAGACAGTAGGCAAACATGCAAAGTGTAAAGGCATTTCTTAACTTGCTTTCTCCTTCCTGTGCTCTTGGCATTGTTCCACAACAGGAAGAAATTACACTGTGAAGCTGCATTTAAATTTTGATGGACACCTGATGCATAATGTATCATTATGTATGCTGTGGATCAGCTGCAGGTCTGGGCCGGGTTCAGAGCTGGTGCCTGAACCTTTCTTATTGTCCCCTAGGTCAGTTTGTAGGACAAGTCGTACGGATTGAAGGAATATAAAGAGGTATTTTCCATAATGTATATCGGATGGGAGAGATATAGAAGGCTTGGGACAGACCACATCAGCACTAATAAAAAAGGATAATGGTGACTGACAAGCCTCATTTTAGAAGAGGAGCAGTAAATAGACACTCCGTTTGTCACTGCATGCATGCCCTGCAGATGCATTTAGAAGCAGCTGAAGAACTGTGCTATGGGGAGGAGATGGAGAACTAACATCAGCTTCCATTGTTTGATTATGTGGGGTTCTCATTGCTTTTCTGAATAGAGGTGCACACAGGTCATACTTTCATTGCTGGGGTTGTTTGGTTTCAAAGGGTTTTATGTAATATGGCCAGTTGAATTTCAGAGGCAAATGCACCCACCCCTTGTGATTTTTGAATGTTTGCTCAAATCATCCCATTGTTGCAGGGTAGTTGATTATTTGGGGATCTGGCCAACCAAGAAGAACCAACAGGAGTTCCACTCCTCTTTCCCCATCTTACAGTTGAAAAACTGGTCATCCACAACCTGAGATCCAGAAGGATCTTCCCTCTGTAATGTCATTTGAAACTCCACACTTTCAAGAGTAAAGACGAGGATTAGCTCCATCATACAATGTGGAAAATAATGTCAGCCAGGTCACTGTTTCCCTGTGGTTGGAACCCAGTAGGGGGGCCACAGAGTTACCAAATGCATTTGCACAAACACATATCATGCCCTTTCCATGGACATTCATACTGTTCAACCTAAAAACTGCTCTGCACTGTGTATGCAGAGCTACAGTATATTGACACATATTTGAGCATATGTTAGGCTACATTTTTTATGAGGGGTGGGACACAGAAAATGTACCCATTAAGTGGGTCAGGGGCTTAGAAATATATGGAAAACCAGAATAAGGTGACTGGAATACAAAGCTTACATTTTCGAGATGGTTATAAAGCATGGGGTTTGGGTGCCCCTGGATTAATGTTCTTCTGTCATCCAACACCTGGACTACAAGGTAACCAATTATCACAGCTGAGGATCGATCAAGCTGAGCCACCATTACCCATTTGTACCTTTTCCTGACTGTGTCTGTTCTTCCGTGCAGTCTCACGTAATTGACGGTTGGTGGGGGGGTGAAAACGTTCACATAAGCAAATTTTGACAACCGATTTGTTGAGACTGCAAAACGAATTTGAAATGGCTGATTGTTGCGCTCTGGAATCCATCCTTTACAAATGCAGGCTTGGTTTCTGAGCAGGGAACCTGCAAAAACTCCAAGTGAGCCTATGGGTGTATGGGTCAACATGTTAACTTAAACATAAACACTTCATGACACGATAATGCATATTCCGAAATTCTTGTGCAAACACTGCCCAGGGCATTCCTATGTGCTGTAAATGTCACCATTGTTTTATAGGAGTCCAGTGTTTCTCCAGGAGTCTGGCTATTACATGATTACATTAAAAGAAATGAACCACGCTATTCATTTGTCCCTTTTTTCCTCATTTTTCAGTTTTTGATTATTTTCTTGGGACGTACAGTAATGCATGAATAATGCTTGCCCGTGAGCCGAATACATACTCACATTTGGAATCTCAAAGATGTCTGTTTTTACTGTGTCCTTGCTACAGTGCTGTCCAGGAAAATCTAGACGAAGGATTTTCTGCCAAGCTGTAAGTCGTATCATCGCCACAGATCTTGACTGAAAGATCAGTACATCAGAACCCAGAGTTGGTTTGTAGATTTGAAGATATGTTGAGGTCTATCAAACTGTAATGAGTAGCAGAAGACTCGCGGCTGAGCATCCACTAACTCCCACACTTGTTTAATTTACTCTGCCCTACGGTTATAAATATGTTATTCTTTGTGGAAAAACGTACATGTAACAATATACTCAGACCATGTTTCTTTACAGACTCGTAAAAACTAAAAGCTATCACATGTGTGATATTATCAGCAGCAACAATCCCAAGCAGCCACTTCCAAGTATATTTTCCAAACTCAAGAGGCATCACACAAGATGCCAAGATAAACATTCAGAATGAAAATTATTTTGTTTAAATTGTATTAACCATCTGAAAGAAAGCCAGCAGCCCTAAGGACATTGTTTGTGACAGCCAGCCATCTTGGGGTACATACTTGTGGTTTTCAAACTTGCAAAATGATTTCAGATTAGTAGATATGTGTATCCCACAAAAAAAGACTGACTGATTGTTCCATAACTTTAATTTGATGCCCATTAAAAATAATATGAGCAAACATTACCTTATTTAACTAAAATTTCAATATGTTAATGTTTTCATCTAAAAGTGTGAATCCTCACCTCGCTCTGTTTTAGAGAATATTCGTTAAACTGCAGTGGCGGGCCGTGCATTTCACACCTAGGCCTTCAGTAGTGCTCCGTCTGAATCAATCCACCCCTCAATAACTATTTTATGGCTATAAAAGCCATCTTATTGTTATGTTTTGAGTGTCTGTTCGGTTTGTTTTTGCACTTTGTTTATTTATCTTTCTTCAGTCATGTTTCATTCTCGTTCTGTCATGCACTTTGGGAAATTCTGTTTCGGTTTTTCCGTCTTCGTTTCTAATCTCGTTTTACTTCCTTCTTACTTTCTAATTACACTCTGTATATAGTTAGATGTATATAGTACTAACCAACTAATCTACTAACATTAGGGATTTAGATTAAGTTACTAACACTACTAATCACTAATTATCTCACGCTTCTAACTATCGCTGTCATTCTCTCTCATGAAACATGACTGAAGAAAGATAAATAAACAAAGTGCAAAAACAAACCGAACAGGCACCCGTTGCCGTTGCATCGCAGATAGATAACTTGTGTATCCAGAATAAATGCCTTTACTGAAGAAACAAACTCGGGGTGCTACAGCTGCGACACACATAAAAAAGCATCAATAATAATAACCTCATAAAATTGCAATATTATTTAGGAAAATAGCAACATTTTACTCACCAAAAATCCTTATTATTTGTACACAAAATCCATCCTCCTTTCTTTCCTCAAAAAGAGTTCAATTACTCTGTCGTACAGATTATCCGTGTGTTCGCTTCCTTTCATAGCTGTTCCCCTGGTTGCGCTGCATCCAGACGTGTATTTTCATATTAAAGCATTTAACCAATCACATTACATCATAGTCAGACACTCTCTGACTATCCAATCAAAGAGTGTGAATACGCTGACGTTACCTAGGCCTTCGAGAAGGCCTTCGTGTCCCCAACTCAAAATCTGATTGGTTGAAGCAACAGTTTGATCAACACTGATTTTATGCTACAGGGCCTGCAGAACGGATTGTGAAGGCCTCCAGGCAGATTTCTTTGACCCTGGCAACAAATGATGGCTGAAATGTGATTGGTTAAATGCTTTAATATGAAAATACACGTCTGGATGCAGCGCAACCAGGGGGACAGCTATGAAAGGAAGCGAACAGACCATTTGGAATTATTTAATAAGTATTCATGGATAAAATATAATTAACATCAGTCTGTGATTCAGATATTTTTTAGGCCAGCAGAGAAGGCCTTGCTGGCCCTGACGGCCCACCACTGTTAAACTGTATTTTGCATCATCTCCTGGTGGATATAAACACAAGTAACCCCTTAGGCAGCAGTTTTTCCTTAAGTCCTATCTATACACACTGTTCCTTGTGAAACATCAGTAAGTTGAGCTGTCTTTGTCACTGAAGTGCCTGCCAAACCTGCCCCAACAATCACTCCTCTTTCAAAGTCATGTCTTCTAGCCATGCTAGCCATATGTGGAAGGCGTCGGTCTCGGCAGCTAATCAGGACGATTAGCGGCCATGCCTACTGGCAGAGCAGTAAGCGCACACACCCGTCCTGTGTCTAATAATTACATCAGTGTGCTTTAAAACTGCTCTGCTCCCTTCAGTAGGTGGCTGGAACCAGGAAGGAGAGGCGTTTGAGACCGAGGAGCGAGAAGGAACCAGAAAGAAAAGTGAAAGTTTAAATATCGAACCAACTGAAAAGTTCCGGTTCAATATTGTTTAATTTGGTTTTGTTATTTTCAGTTTGAGTTTACTCGAAAGCTTTGCGGCAACTAGGGTAAAGTGTTTGTTTGTGTTTGTTTTATTTTACGTTCCCGGTGCTCATTCTCTGCCCCGTGAAGAGTTATAGGCAACCAGGCCTGCCCAGCATTTCTGTAAATGGCCCTAAGAATGCTGGGATGTTAATTGCTTAATGAACTCAGGAACAACTCATATGTGGAGACACCTGCTTTTATACTTTGTGTCCCCCATTAACCCAAGTGTTTCAAACCTTTTTGGCCACTACCTGTACATTTCAGAAAATGTCATTTTAAACTTGGTACTGATGGAATGCATGTTCTTGAATGTGGAAACTGGCGCCAAGCAAGGATTCAAATGCAAGTGTATAGTACAGTGGTATGTCATAGTACCTAGAGTACATTCCTTTTTGTCACACATTCCTTTTGATTTACAAAAACATTAAAAGGTAGGCCATTGGGGTTCAGCTGATTAAGTACACTGAGAATGATGTACCAGAATGTTGTTGATGGTGACATGGTGACTGTGGAAGAGCAAAGGTCAGTCCAAAGGGCACATATAAAACAGCATCATCAGCCAAAACCTAACATATGGTCACAGCGTGGTGACATGCATGTGGAATATGAATTTCCAGCCAAGGATAAATCACCAAAATACCATGGCCCAGGGACACTGTGCCACAAGCTAGATAAAAACTCACAGTCATATAAAGTCTTCGTATGGTACGCTATTAAGGCTTATCATTACTATGCCCATAATACCCATTCGTTTGTTATATATGTGGAAAATAAGGCTCAGTCATAGTATGATTTTTTTTAAAGTCAAAAAAATTACATTTCTTTTTTAAAGCATGGTTGGTAGGCTAACCGTTGTAGTCATTCCTAGTGTAAAAACATTGGATATATGGCTCATAAAGTATATTAATGTTGATGAATGTAAAACTGTCTTACTACTTTGCCCTAATAGAATAAAAACTGCCATTTAAAAAATTGTCACGGGGCCCGGCCCCACGTGTCCGCTTATAGATCCTTTGTCGGGTTTCTCTTCACATACTTTGGAACTGAATCTCTGATGTGTCCAAAAAAGGTTGTGCATAGTAATCATTACAATATCAGATTCAAAACCTGTATTTTATTCCCCCATATTTGCTGGTCCTCTGTGGACTCACTGGTGCACGTCAAGGACATCTTAATTCACTGGTGTAAACCTAGTCACACTGACTACCTGACATCAATAACAAGTGTTCTTTCTTCCCTCTCTCCCTATACTTTATAGTGCAAATGATGTCATACTCAAAGGGTAGCCCGTGTCATCTGAAATATGCATATGCCCTGTCCATCTATAATTCATAAGAAAAAAAAAATCTCCAAACTCAGCTGGTTGGATTCTGTCCATTTAAAGTCATTGGAACTCATGGAGTCTTCCCAGCAGTTTGTAGTAATTTTGGGGAAGCAATTGTCATATTAGTCAATAATTTAAAATGAGAGGAACTGGAACCACGGTTTGGAAATCCAATGTGCAGAGTTAATGATATTTGTTGGGATGTGAACCGTCTGCCACATGTTCCAGCTGAAGGCGCTCCCTGTAATTACTGACGATATTACAACTGACTTTCGGGTAAGAAGAAAAAATGTCCTCCACAAGGCAAACTGAATTACAGATATGAATATAGGCATATCTGTTATGGGCTGGAGAGGACTGGTGCATCCTGATCTTCTTAAGAATATAAGAACATAATAATGCATAATGACGAGAACGCAGTGGCGGATCCTGGCATAGGCAACATAGGCACACAGCTCTCCATATTGTGGCAGCCTGATGGGCTGCACTAGGAAATGGCTGCCTGGCCTACAACACATGGCAGCCATTTTCACTACATTTCCCAGCATGCCACCGCAACACCTGAACGAAGTCAGGCATGGGGAGCAAACGACCAGCTGAAGGCCATTGCAAGGCCTATTTAAAGGACTCGATCCCATTGTTCTTGGAGAGGAGTCGGAACGTGCGTGGGAAGGAGTGGTGTGAAGAGAGAGAGGTTTTTGAGAGAGAGGTTTTGAGAGAGAGGTTTTGAGAGAGAGTTTTTGAGAGAGAGTTTTTGAGAGAGAGAGTTTTGAAAGTGTGTTTGTTTTTGTGTTTGGATTTGGATTGCTGCTTTGGATTTTGACGACGGATTGGACAACGGAACTTGGACCTGGATTGTGGATTTGGATTACGGACATTGACAAAGAGACAAGGATTGTGGACTTTGTGTTTGTATTCCCCAAAAGACCCCACCCCTGCGTTTTCGTGTTTGTTTGTACAATAAATCATAATTGTTGCTGATATTACTGCCTACTCCGTGTTCTTACACTTGCCTACGCCCTCTGCAAGGTCCGTGAGTGTCGCCCAACCCCTGGGGACACCACATATGGTGGAGAATGCGGGCAGAGGGCACCTATAGGCAAGAGGAGGTAGTGCAGCAGGATTCTTCTTTGGTTTGTGCAACGGACTCCATGAAGGAAGAGATGGAGAGACTGAAAAGACGGGCAGCCATGGTGGAGGACCAATGGCGTGTCACCCTCCGTGAGGTCCAACAGCTGAAGCAGAGTGCCCAGCTTGAGCTGTGCAAGGCAAAGCTGGAGGTGAGCGCCTCAGAGGAGTGCCACCTGCTGGCCGTGATGAAGTTGCGAGAGGAGCACCACATGGACTCCTGGGAGTGCTGGGAATCATGGCTGGGGAGATGGAAAAGGAGAAGGCGTCCCATGGCGATGAGATGAGGCGTGTCGAGTCCCACAACCTGGCGCTCAAAGAGCAGGTGAGAGCCCTAACCCAGATGCGTGAGGATGAGCAGCGACAGGGTCTGAAGATGCAGGAGATGAACGTGGAGCTGCAGCAGAGGCAGACCGAGCAGGAGAAGCTCCTGGCCCAGAGAGATGACGTCAGCTCCCAGCTGCAGGAGGTGAACCGCACCAACAGCCGGCTCCTGGAGCAGCTGACTGAACTGGGCCAAGAGAAGGACAAACTCCAGCAGGAGCTGGAGGAGACCAGGAAGACGGGGCGGACAAGCACAAGGCCATGCTGGACGAGCTGGCCATCGACGTGGCGCAGGAGAAGTCGCGGCACAAGGAGGAGCTGAGCGACGCATGGCTGCAGCACGAGAAGGAGGTGCTGGGCGTGCGGGCGTGCACGAGAAGGAGCTGTGCGGCCTGCACGAGGACAAGAACCGCACTGAGGAGGAGATCCGCTCACAGCTCCGCGACGCAGAAGGCCCGCACTCGGGAGCTGGAGAGCATACAGCAGACGGTGGAGAAGCTGCAGGCTCAAATCCAGTCCATGGAGGGCACCAAGGGATGGTTCGAGCCGCAGACTCAAAGAGGCGGATGAGACGGCGGAGAAGAGTGCGCTGGAGCACCAGGAGCAGGTCCAGAAGCTGCAGCTGGAGCAAACCGCACAGCTTCAGGGGAAAATAGCGGAGATGGAAGCCCAGCAGCGGGCCACAGAGAATGCATTTCGGGAAGTACTGAAGGTCCAAGCCGAGACTGTGCTGGACCTACAAGACCGACTGAAAGGGGTGAGTGAAGAGCTGACGTTGTAAAGTGTGTTCCTGTCACCCAAGACGCTAGCACACAGGTGGAGTTCTCACAGCCAATGGAGCCAGCAGGAGAGGATGACCAGACATTGGAGTGGGGACAATGGCCCTCAGTCCCACTCAGCCTGCCGGACCTTCAAGGAGCCTAGAGGAGCTATGGGGGACCATAGGGTTGAGAAGGCCTCCTAATTAAGGCCGAGGCCTGTTTGAGCAACCGACCATCTCCTGACGTGGTAAGTCCATCTCCCTCACTAACATTAAAAAGAAAGAGAAGAAAAGTGGATATTGGAAATTCTCATCTGAAGAAAAATGGTAAACAAAATAGACTGACTTATAAACGAAAGGACCGTGGGAAGCGTCTGTGGAAAGGAGATGCCAATATGAAAAATAAAGTAAAGAATAAAGCTAACCATCTGAAGAGTGTGTTTTCCCAGTTACCCCACTTGACCACATGGAAGCAACGTGGCAGTGGCGGAAAAGGCCCAAGAGGATGCCAGATGATGAAGCTGCATCACGTGCACTGGTGGAGCCATGGAACGTTGGTGAAGAGCCCAGAGCCTGTACCCACTGGTGGCCATTTTGTGGCAGAAAAGGTGAGCAACTTGCGTCACTCATTAATGTCTGCCAGACATTTTTTCAGGCGAACGGAGATGGGATCTGGACGTTTGACCCGGGTGAAACTGCCTGAGTGGACCTGGAGAGGGGGACCCTCCTGGTGGCCGCTGGGAATAGGCCGCCCAGCCTCCCAAGGTCAGAGCTGAGGAGGAGGGTGTGTGGCAGCCTGATGGGCTGCACTAGGAAAATGGCTGCCTGGCCTACAACACATGGCAGCCATTTTCACTACATTTCCCAGCATGCCACCGCAACACCTGAACGAAGTCAGTCATGGGGAGCAAACGACCAGCTGAAGGCCATTGCAAGGCCTATTTAAAGGACTCGATCCCATTGTTCTTGGAGAGGAGTCGGAACGTGCGTGGGAAGGAGTGGTGTGAAGAGAGAGAGGTTTTTGAGAGAGAGTTTTTGAGAGAGAGGTTTTGAGAGAGAGTTTTTGAGAGAGAGTTTTGAGAGAGAGAGTTTTGAAAGTGTGTTTGTTTTTGTGTTTGGATTTGGATTGCTGCTTTGGATTTTGACGACGGATTGGACAACGGAACTTGGACCTGGATTGTGGATTTGGATTACGGACATTGACAAAGAGACAAGGATTGTGGACTTTGTGTTTGTATTCCCAAAAGACCCCACCCTGCGTTTCGTGTTTGTTTGTACAATAAATCATAATTGTTGCTGATATTACTGCCTACTCCGTGTTCTTACACTTGCCTACGCCTCTGCAAGGTCCGTGAGTGTCGCCCAACCCCTGGGGACACCACATATGGTGGAGAATGCGGGCAGAGGGCACCTATAGGCAAGAGGAGGTAGTGCAGCAGGATTCTTCTTTGGTTTGTGCAACGGACTCCATGAAGGAAGAGATGGAGACTGAAAAGACGGGCAGCCATGGTGGAGGACCAATGGCGTGTCACCCTCCGTGAGGTCCAACAGCTGAAGCAGAGTGCCCAGCTTGAGCTGTGCAAGGCAAAGCTGGAGGTGAGCGCCTCAGAGGAGTGCCACCTGCTGGCCGTGATGAAGTTGCGAGAGGAGCACCACATGGACTCCCTGGGAGTGCTGGGAATCATGGCTGGGGAGATGGAAAAGGAGAAGGCGTCCCATGGCGATGAGATGAGGCGTGTCGAGTCCCACAACCTGGCGCTCAAAGAGCAGGTGAGAGCCCTAACCCAGATGCGTGAGGATGAGCAGCGACAGGGTCTGAAGATGCAGGAGATGAACGTGGAGCTGCAGCAGAGGCAGACCGAGCAGGAGAAGCTCCTGGCCCAGAGAGATGACGTCAGCTCCCAGCTGCAGGAGGTGAACCGCACCAACAGCCGGCTCCTGGAGCAGCTGACTGAACTGGGCCAAGAGAAGGACAAACTCCAGCAGGAGCTGGAGGAGACCAGGAAGACGGCGGACAAGCACAAGGCCATGCTGGACGAGCTGGCCATCGACGTGGCGCAGGAGAAGTCGCGGCACAAGGAGGAGCTGAGCGACGCATGGCTGCAGCACGAGAAGGAGGTGCTGGGCGTGCGGGCGTGCTACGAGAAGGAGCTGTGCGGCCTGCACGAGGACAAGAACCGCACTGAGGAGGAGATCCGCTCACAGCTCCGCGACGAGAAGGCCCGCACTCGGGAGCTGGAGAGCATACAGCAGACGGTGGAGAAGCTGCAGGCTCAAATCCAGTCCATGGAGGGCACCAAGGGATGGTTCGAGCGCAGACTCAAAGAGGCGGATGAGACGGCGGAGAAGAGTGCGCTGGAGCACCAGGAGCAGGTCCAGAAGCTGCAGCTGGAGCAAACCGCACAGCTTCAGGGGAAAATAGCGGAGATGGAAGCCCAGCAGCGGGCCACAGAGAATGCATTTCGGGAAGTACTGAAGGTCCAAGCCGAGACTGTGCTGGACCTACAAGACCGACTGAAAGGGGTGAGTGAAGAGCTGGACGTTGTAAAGTGTGTTCCTGTCACCCAAGACGCTAGCACACAGGTGGAGTTCTCACAGCCAATGGAGCCAGCAGGAGAGGATGACCAGACATTGGAGTGGGGACAATGGCCCTCAGTCCCACTCAGCCTGCCGGACCTTCAAGGGAGCCTAGAGGAGCTATGGGGGACCATAGGGAGGAAGGCCTCCTAATTAAGGCCGAGGCCTGTTTGAGCAACCGACCATCTCCTGACGTGGTAAGTCCATCTCCCTCACTAACATTAAAAAGAAAGAGAAGAAAAGTGGATATTGGAAATTCTCATCTGAAGAAAAATGGTAAAACAAAATAGACTGACTTATAAACGAAAGGACCGTGGGAAGCGTCTGTGGAAAGGAGATGCCAATATGAAAAATAAAGTAAAGAATAAAGCTAACCATCTGAAGAGTGTGTTTTCCCCAGTTACCCCACTTGACCATGGAAGCAACGTGGCAGTGGCGGAAAAGGCCCAAGAGAGGATGCCAGATGATGAAGCTGCATCACGTGCACTGGTGGAGCCATGGAACGTTGGTGAAGAGCCCAGAGCCTGTACCCACTGGTGGCCATTTTGTGGCAGAAAAGGTGAGCAACTTGCGTCACTCATTAATGTCTGCCAGACATTTTTCAGGCGAACGGAGATGGGATCTGGACGCTTTGACCCGGGTGGAAAACTGCCTGAGTGGACCTGGAGAGGGGACCCTCCTGGTGGCCGCTGGGAATAGGCCGCTCAGCCCTCCCAAGGTCAGAGCTGAGGAGGAGGGGGTGTGGCAGCCCGATGGGCTGCACTAGGAAATGGCTGCCTGGCCTACAACACATGGCAGCCATTTTCACTACATTTCCCAGCATGCCACCGCAACACCTGAACGAAGTCAGTCATGGGGAGCAACGACCAGCTGAAGGCCATTGCAAGGCCTATTTAAAGGACTCGATCCCATTGTTCTTGGAGAGGAGTCGGAACGTGCGTGGGAAGGAGTGGTGTGAAGAGAGAGAGAGAGTTTTGAGAGAGAGTTTTTGAGAGAGAGTTTTGGAGAGAGTTTTGAGAGAGAGAGTTTTTGAGAGAGAGTTTTGAAAGTGTGTTTGTTTTTGTGTTTGGATTTGGATTGCTGCTTTGGATTTTGACGACGGATTGGACAACGGAACTTGGACCTGGATTGTGGATTTGGATTACGGACATTGACAAAGAGACAAGGATTGTGGACTTTGTGTTTGTATTCCCCAAAAGACCCCACCCTGCGTTTTCGTGTGTTTGTTTGTACAATAAATCATAATTGTTGCTGATATTACTGCCTCCTCCGTGTTCTTACACTTGCCTACGCCCTCTGCAAGGTCCGTGAGTGTCGCCCAACCCCTGGGGACACCACAATATATAGACACAGACGGCCGCTCCCTTCAGTCTCGCTCATCTGCGCTCAACGCTACGCTAGCATCGGGCAGGCATGATGTGACTTTTTTGTCCCACTGCTTCTGCTGTCTGTCAGCCTATGAAGTCTCCTAGTCCTCACCTGCCAGAAGCCCGAAGTGGGGGAGGGGTGGAGGTCAATAGCACTTCTCAAACTCACACTGTACAGTACAAGTTAACCGCTGCTCCCCTAACACACACAAGCAAATGGAAATAATATCTCAATAGCTACTGATATACAGCTGCAATTTTGCCTGCATTTAAAATATAATGATGAATGAAAACGAGTCTGTGAAATGGTTTAGTCTCTTGACCCTGCATTGATGGGCAATCATGCGTCACACACACATTGTTCCCTTCGGGATTTCAGTTTAGAAGAAAGAGAAAAGAAGAGGAGAAACGGGCCAAAGATAAAGGTATGTGTTATGTCATCTCAACGTGAACATTATGTTATGTTTTGAAGTAGTCTAGTAAATAATCGTGCTAGTTAGGTATTGAATCAATTGCTATACTAAAGGTAATGCTAGCTCAAGCATTTAGCTAACATTACACTAGCTATAATGACGCTGAACTTTCTCTAAAAAACGCCTTTCTTGACTATCATCATGAACATTTTCTGTGAATTTTTTGGGGTAATAATAGCGGTATACTGCATCACTATGAGTTTTGTACTAGCTAGTGCATATGGTCCAGCTAAACTAGCAGCAATACAGCAGAAGCTATCTTAAGTCTGGTTTGTGCATAATGAACTTTCAGCCACATTGAGCCAGACTCAGCCAGTATTGAAAAGGTGCAACTCTGCTGTGTTCAATTTAGTTTTATTTGTGTGCACTTTCAATTTTTTAATTAGTGTGTAATATGTTTCAGTGTTCTTATTTATTATCTTGGACAGCAACTCCTTATTTTTGTTCCTTTTAAAAGAAGCATGCTATTTTTATTTATCTATTTATTGTTCAATTTAAATGTGTTATTTGGATACATCTTGGATTTTTACAAGTTAATATTTGTGCACAATATTTTTCAGTATTTCTTTGTCTATCAATATATATCCTTCAAATAAAAGGGGTGCCTATTGCGCCTTGTTACAACATAGGTACTTGTTTTGCATGGCCTCACTGGAGCTTGGGGGGGTGACTGATCTCGTCTAGGGCACCAAGTGAGCCAGGACCGCCACTGCGAGAACGGGCCATTCAGCCCATCGAGGCTCACCATGTCCTAATTCTAACAGATGATGTGTTTGTCCTAATTAAAGTCCCTACTTGATGACATAATTGATTACTTTAATTAATTAATACATATTATTTTGTGGAAAATGTTTTGGGTCACAATCATGTATTTAAAGCATGAGCATGGTATAAAGTAGAAGTGTGCTATAAGTGTGAACTGGACCTATTTACAATGTAGATGTAGTTGTGGTTTGGGGGTGGTAAAAAAGAAACGTTGCTACAACGTTGGTATTCACCACAACCGTACACAACTATCCTGCAATGTTTTAAAAAGTTTCAATAATTAATTATTTTTTGTTAGCTGTGGTTTTCTCATAAAGTACTGCCATAGAAAATGTATATAAAACATAGCATTTTTCGTCGCACCTACTTTCAGTGGAAGTAACAAATACCATAATGATTGCGTTTTAATTTGACAGACCGTTTTTTGTTTGCAAGGCCTTATCATGCAGCATTTGCATAACCTCTCAAAGTCTTTTCATTCCTGGATCATTCACAAGCTTGATGGAGGTACTTTGTGTGTCATACCCTCGAAGCACATCCACGCTAGATTCAACTCTGCACTGTACTGATCAACATTTCTCAGCTGGATTTTACATGAATGTGTGCTATGTTACCTCCACTGGTGGTTCTAAGCAGATCATAAATCTATGATCTACCCCCCTCCCTTCCCCACAAAAAAACGTTCCATTACAACAAGATCAAAGCAACATTCAAGTCACAGTGCAAAGGGAGTCTTTTATCCATAGTCTAGCGCTCTAACTGCTACACCACACAGAGCCCTCACTGACATAAAAAAAATGCATGAGTGAGATAGAGAGAGAGAGGGAGTGAGAAAGAGAGAGACCGAGAGATACTGCTGTTGAAAGAGTGTGGATTGATGGACCTGCTGTAATGGTGGTGCTGTAAATCTGTTGAATGCCAGGGAGCAGGGTGGATATGGATGACAGTGGAGGCTGTCTCATCTGTCTGGTGCTGTTGGGTGGTCCCATCACTAAAGGCCTCTCCCAAGGTGAGGGGATAGCGCTTTCAGAGGGCATACGAGTAGATGGTGCGCATGGGGACGTAACTGACCCCACACCTGCTTTCTCAGCTGGAGGGCAGACAGAGGGATCTCCCCATGAACAGCGGTGGCAGGGACTTGCAGCTGGGAGAAAAGAGGCCTGTGTTTATCTGTGCTAACTCCTGATTGTAGGAAGGACACAGTCAGAACCATTCAGCTCCTGGCTTTCAGCACTGATCCACAACTGCATGAGAGCAGCTTAATCTGAAATTTCAGCTCTTTAATATTTTGTGGGCGAAAAAAAAAGTACTTTTTTAAGTACGTTACTTAAGTTATGCCGGTCAGCACTTTATGCAGAAATCTGGGATTTAGAGTCTATAAAGACTTCTAACTTTTAACTTATTACTTAGCACTTATATGTACAAATTTAAGTTAAAATATTCAAGGAGTTCCTAGCACTCAAAAAGGCATGCACTTATGCATGATTACACACACACACACACACACAGTATTCTGGGCTTTGTGTGACATATTTATTCAAGTGTGACATATTTATTCAAGATGAAAGGCAACAAAGAATTGTATTGCTGTGTCAGTGTATCAATTAAGTAATTAAAACTCTGTTATGATGTAACAGTAAAGGAAAGGTAGAGCATGCATATTCAAAGAATGTTTTATTTTTATTTTCACTAACATTAAAAGGCCCCATTAATTAATCATGAATTAATGCATCAATGTTATTAACATTCATTTGTTATTTGGCAGTGCTTGTCCGAAAGTAGACTTATATAAATACTTAAAAATGACTAATGAATGATAATAGCATATAAATGAAATCTATGGAGGAGAAGACTTGTTTTGGCATGCTTGTCCTGAAGTCACATGTAAGGGATCAGTGATGTGTATTTTGGGACAGGCACTTCAATAAATGAGAACCATGTTAATGTGTAAACGTTAATCTATCTAAAAACAAATGCTTAATTAATGGAACCTAACCCCTTGTAAAGACTTGCTTAATTTTCACCGACAGGGGAAACTGCTTGGACATTTTAGTCACAGATTATCATTCCCTCCCTTAAGGACTTCTGGGTGTGTGTTGCACTCTCATCTGTCCTGACTGCTAATTGCACAATGGAACCCTGGAACTCGTTTTGGTTGAATTATTATTCCAATTAAATGAAGAAGCAAGTCTCAGTTGAACATTTTTCAAGAGGCATCCTCTGCTGCCAGTACTTAAGAGTGCTGGACTCTGAGACAGCAATGATTCTTTTGTTTCCCTTTGAGAATTGGCCCGTCTTTATCCCGGCATATACTCCGTACGAATTGAGACATGAATTGTATAAAACAAAAAACTCAATGGGAGTATTCGCCGGAAATGTCATCTTCAATTCTCTGATTTGATTTTGGAAATTGCAAATGAAAATGAAAAAAAGTTTGCCAGTAGTTTTAGTCACTCTTAGTACATTAATGGGACATGACGTATGGTACCAAAAAGTAAAACACATGCTCTGAATTAAGTGTAGGTTATAGTGCTGATAAAGTGCTGTCATTTCAAATAGAACAGAATATAACCTCTTCTACATTCTTCCTCATGTCCAAACGAAAGCCCTTTAGGTACTTCCCTAATGCAGGAGAGCCAGGCTAAATCACTAGCTCTCCCTGAGTGTGCTGTCAAGACTACATTTGGTTTGAAATGGAATGACTTAACCCCCCACCATCTGTCAGCCAACAGTAATTAGTTTTATGGTGTATTTGGCAACCGGTATATGGCTGTTCACTAATTAGCCTCTTATTTGTTTATTACATTTTGTTTTTTTAAATGTTTATCCTAATTAAAAGTTTTAAGCTGCTGGGAATTTATAGCAGCTCCTTTTCTTTAATTTTGTCCTTGCAAATTCCCTTCATCTTCCAAGCCAAGGTGAAGTAATACAAAGGGATTAGAATGTCCTTTTCTCAGCACGTGCTGACAGACGAATGGAAGCTGTCACAATAACATGGGACATACAGTAGGCTACCTCTCATTTAAATCACGCAGTAGCAACATGACCATGGATTTTACTTGCTAAGCCATTCCATGCCTTAACATTCATGTTGTTTATTAAGCAAATTCGATTTTATAACCTTAATGCCCAGTTTCATGTGCCGCTCTTTGCTTTACCGGCCCAGATGGCAAGGAGCAGCAAGAAACCTCCACCGAAATCACTCTCACTCAGGTTACGTATAGCTCATGTGCAAATGTCAGCTTTCTGAGCAGCGTGAGGTAAATGAGTAGCAAACATAATGCCATTTAAGGAGGACAAACTACTTTATTGTCATTCCTTGTGCTTGCTACAGATTTTTTTTCAAACCAGCCTCATTGGCAGATGGCTAGCAATAGCATGCCTCTCATTCATTCTGGTTTCAAATTAATGGCTTGCCCTGGTATCTATGTACTGAGCCATAGGTGTAACAAGTGGGGGATATTCAAAACAGTCATATCTTTCCCCCCAATAATTTGTAGATATAAGACATTCCATTTCATTATGCTCCCCCAATATGAGCCCAAACAGAAGAGCAATCAACTCTTGTGATCATATAAAAAAAATCCAAATATATCAATCAGTATTGTGTTTTTTAGGAGACTTCACTCCCAAGTTTGTTTCAAGCTCATTACTGTGTATTTTATACAACCAGTCAAAAGACAAACAATACATAATCGATATAAAAGTACAACAGTACAATAATCACTTTTAAACATAAAATAACAACTTAGTTGCGGGGACTATTGGACTGTTTTTGACATTTTCCCAGCAGGTGGTACAGTAAACTCAAAACTCCTAGGTGCCAGTCATGGAGATAGGTGGGGAAACATGCCTGTGGAAGGGGAATAAAAACTCAATATTTCTCCCCTTGTTGCTTCCATTCATTTTCCCCTCTGGATACCTTGAGTAAATATTTATTCACATTCAAACCCTGAGCGTCACATCTCTCCTAGCACTCAATCGGTTTTAACTGAATGGGTGGCTGGATTTCAGTGTCCCTCGTGTAAGATGTCTGCCCTGTGCTATCTAGAGACTGGTATTGGATCAGAGTTCTGCTGATCCACACACACTTACACCACGGAGCTTGACCTTCAGACCTGTGACTTACAATAAATGCTTGCAAAATGAAAGTATGAACTGGCGAGAGAGAGAGAGAGAGAGAGAGAGAGAGAGAGAGAGAGAGAGAGAGAGAGAGAGAGAGAGAGAGAGAGAGAGAGAGAGAGAGAGAGAGAGAGAGAGAGAGAGAGAGAGAGAGAGAGACATAAAACACAAGGGAGTGTTTGCGCACATATGTCTGTCACTTTCTGACACCAGTCCGAGAGTGTTTTCACACGCCGCCACACTTTGCTCCTCTTGCAGAAGCAAGATTTTTTCTGACAATATGTTGCATGTTGGGAACCGTATATTTTAGAAACAAAAGTATCCCAGTTTATGTGTCCTCTGGTTATCTGGTCTGTGTTATCTTTAACGCTGGACTTAATCTGCAAACAACGCTAAAATTCCCTGTATCACGGCAAACTGCATTTACGAATGTGTTTGTGCAAAATGCCAAACGTGCAAAAAAATGTAAAAAACACAATTTACATTACAGTAGCCAGGATTCAGAATAATGATAACAAAATAAATAACATTTTAAAGTGTTTTCTCAAAATCCTGCAAATGAATCCTGAAAAAAATGTTTGCCCTATTAGGGAAAACACTTTGAAATGCTTCTGGAAAAAAAGAAAACAAATATACTAAATTATTCCTCTCCTTGATGGAAAAACATTGACTGCAAGTGCACAGGAAGACCAGGCTGCAATTGCAATAAAACCCCATTTAGACTATTTTTCCTTTACAGGAGAAATTATTGCCCCCTCTGGGCAAAAACACAGAATCCCAGGAAGACAGCTTTCTTTTATTATATTTGTTATCACAGGGAAGCACAAATAATTCATAAATTTATTTTTTAGAATATGTCCTATTCCTTCAGCTCAACAGATACAGTTCTGGTTATCTATTTGCAATTACAAATGGAAAAAAAGGACATTCTAGCCTGCATTTATTCAGAACTGTTTTTTTCTGTGAAATAATGCTGTCAATGTACAAACAGGCATGTTTTCATTTGAAACTGAAAACTTCAACTTTCAACTCAAAATGTGTTACATTAAACAAACAGGATGATTATTGAGTATAATTTTTGATCCATACGGTATTGTCCAAAAAAGTGCTTCCGGCACAGAACCCACACAAAAAATGTAACTACCATTTCCAATTGAAGTTTTTTACTGAATCCACCAGTCTCAGTCATGCAACACACCAGAGACTCTTACCATATTTGTTACTTCAAGAAAACCTCAAAGGTTTGACAGAGCTTACAGTACAATGGGCAGCGACATATCTTTCAGGCAACAATAACTGGACACAAACAGCCATTCACAAAAAGATCTGTATACAACTCGTATGACATATAGAAGTCATAATAGCTCCGTTATATGATCTACCTATGTTTATCTTGCTCTTCCATTGCTCAAGGGCTGATTGACCAGCATGAGGAAGCAGTGGGATTTGAGGCCAGCCTTGCCCAGCTGTAGAACACTGATTCTGACTCAGAAGAGCTCTCTGCCCTACCGGGGGCTAGGGCTAGGACTGGAATATGCTCCCAGCTGATTGTCCTCTGTCTGGCTGCCCTTCACAGCTCACTCTGTGCCATCTTCCAGTCTGTTATTTATGGCACGCTCTCCTCCTGTGAATAAACAAGAAAACATTATTTATTCACATATGGATGGACTGAATTCACAGAAAATGGATGACATTAGTGACGGGTGAGTGAGGTTTCATGAACCTAATAATGTGGGTTTGGACCAACCAAAACAATTTGCTCCTCACTGTCAAACACAGTGATTGGGTCTACATAGGTGAGCATATGATAGCTCCTCACAAGTGGGGTTTCATGGCCTCCCGCGTGGTCCAGTGGTTACAACGTCCGACGCTGGCCACGGAGACCGGGGTTCAATTCCCCGTCTCGCCAAGTGTCGGCTTTGGCCGGGAGTGCCACCAGGGGGCGGCGATTGGCTGTCCGCCCCAGGGGGGGGGAGGAAGCCGACGTGACGTTCGCTGCGTATAAGAGTGGCCCTGTAAGTACCGGGGTTCGGTCGACGGCTGGGCGAGTGACATCTCGGAAGAGGCGTCACTTCGCTCTCGTCACTACCGGTCGCAGGACTACGGCAGCGAACTCACATTACTAGGGGGGGATTGACATAAAAATAGCGGGTCAAATTGGGAGAAAATGGGATAAAATCAGAAACAAATTTATTAATTTTTTTTTAAACAAGTGGGGTTTCATGAAGCCTCACTATCCCATGACTGGATTACAGTGTCAGGGAATCCAAACTTGTCAGTAGGTGTGTCTGAGCAAGAGCTTATTAAACTTTCAGTGAGGTGAATCAATGGATAAATGAATGGACCTCATTGGGGTACATGCAATTCTGAGCTATTATTCAGAATCAGTGTTGTAGAATACTGATTACCAACACACAATTTTTAAAAATCTGGTATTTTTGGGGTCATTATATAACTGTTACACTGTTCCAAATTAAGTTATTAATATACTTATCATGTTGCTGCTGAAAGTTTAAAGTTCAAAAATAAAAATTTAAAAACCTCTGCTGCAGGGAACATTTTTAATGACTCCTGGGGTGAATTGAACTCAGAAGTGTGAAAATAAAGTTACATTGGTGACATTAAAAAGAATGGCAGTGACACATTATAGTACTAAATTAATCAACACACACTGTTGTTCATGGTTTTCAATCACCATTTAATTATGTTTTAATTTCCTTGCAGTATTTTTGGCTCTAAGAAAATAAATAAATTAGTAATAAAGTAAATAAATAAATGAAGTAAATATATGCACAATACCTTTTCTGAGGCATTAAAGCAATCAGATCACATGTCAGGCAAATCACACCTTTATCAGCATGTTATTTCAGATTACATTTTCCACAGTAAATATACAAACATCAGCAAAAAGGAGAATGATGGTGATACTTATAAACATAAGCTGAGCTAGTGTTTATCAAAATGATCTGTAGGCCAAATTTTCCTCTCAAACTGCATATCGAACGTATTCAAATGTTTGAAACCCTATTACAATGTTACATTGTTGAAATGTTGTAAAGAACTGTGGTTCTCTTTGGTTTTTGGAGTATGATTATCCATTACATCATTACACTATATTACTATCCAGGGAGACTTCATTTATTAAGAATAAATATATATATATATATACTGTATATATACTGTATATATAGTGGGTATAATAAGTATTCACCCCCTTTCGCATTTTTCACATTTTATTTTCTTACTTCATGGAATTAAAATGTATTTCAGATTTTATTTTATCCCAATTTGGTGACCAATTGTACCCTCTACTGATTCAACTAAGCCCTCATGTCAGCTTCTCTCTCTCCTCCCCCTGGGGCGGACAGCCAATGGCCACCACTGAACAATACTGCAGTGGGCAACCGGCACTTAGAACAAGTGCATTTACCGGTTGCACCACCTGGGGGGGATAATTGGATCAATATCAAAATTAAAATGCCTCCCAGGCATCTTCTAAAGTTCTAAATTTTGGCTCTTTCCTGCTCTGTAGAATTTACTCTTTAAAGGATCACTATTTCTTGGAAATTAAATTAAGCTCTGAACAAGGCTCCTGGTTAAGTACAGGCAGTCTAGCAGACAGCCAATTGCGTTTCAAAAATATTTAGCATAAATACTCAACAGTAGAAGCAAGACAGGTATTCTTATGTTATGTTACAAGTTATGAATTGTTCAACTGCTCAAAATTTAAGAGCTAAGCTGACTCTGAAGCAATGTATTTTACATTTTTTATTCTCTTTTATTCTTTTTATTCTGTATTTTATATTGTTATATCTCCTATATGAACAATCTGAATTCCAAATCCAAATACCCGATTCGGAAATGCACAGATATTTTTTCTACCCAAAGTTGATCAATGATATTCCAATTTTTTTCAGATCTCATGGATTGTACGTCAAGACTTGTCATTATACCCATTGAAAATGAATAGGAATGAAATCAGCCATAGGTTTTAAAGATGCTTAAACATGTTTTAATTACATATATTTAGTAAATTCAGGATTAAACAAATAATTAATTAAATACTGGTCAAATTAATTTGTCAACATTTTTATACAAATAAGCCATGTTCAAGTATATGCATAGCAAGAATAGAACATGAGCTATCCATACCAGTTATTGCAGAAATCTCTCACAATTACCCATAACACAAAACACTCCGTGCCCGAATCCAATATTGACTTAAATTAACGTAAATATCAGTTTATCTGATCTGTGCAGATCAGGCAGTTTAATGCTCATGAAAAAACTTTCAACCAAGCATATATGAACTGAATACCTATGCAGCAAAATCATTGATATAGACAGACCATCCATTTCAAATCAGAAGGCTAAATAAGGAATTTCGCACAAAGATACTCCCCACAGACACACTCACACACACAAACACGTGCACACACAGCCTGAACACCTTTGATCAGCTGTGCAGAAAGTGTATCTTAACTGGTCTACCAGAATACAGAGCAGTGTTGTCTATACTCTGCACCACACATACCTTCTTACCTGTGCCTTTCACTCTGCACGATAGCCAAATTAATCCCTTGACATTTCCACAAAACAAAGAATTCATACAGAAATCAAAACCCTTTCTCCAGGGTGAAAGCAAGCCCTGACAGCATTTGAACTAGTAAGTTGCTCTCACATGCTTTCCATTGCACTGCACTAAAATCAACACGGTGAAGGCTGTGAGAGGAAAGGTGGAGTGAAGAAGTGTGCAATTTAGGCTCATAACATCTTCATCAATGTCTGCTAATTTATGCTAGCCTGAGGATGTTTAGAAATCTTAAAAGGAGGGAGGACCAAAAAAACATGAGCTACAGTATACAGTAGCTACAGTATACCCAGATAAGCATAAATGATACTCTGTAAGATAAGCAATGCAGAAGGCCCTGGTAGCATCGAAATGGAAACAATGAGAAAGTAGTGTGAGAGCCCTGCTCGTGACCGTAACGAACGTCTGAGTCTGCTTGCCCACTAAGGTCTTGACCAGCACTGCTTCAGAAATGTGAAAGAAGTGCAGCTGTAACGTCCTTTTGTTAGCTGGCATTAAAAGTTTGAGGAAGAAAAAAATGTCTGCTCTACTAGCCAAGGACAAATTCAGTCTTTCCTTTCAAAATGGCTGATTTAACTTGAGAGAAAATGAATGAATGGATGAGCTTGTAACTTAATCAATCTCTGCCATACCGCAGGACATAAATTCCATCTCTAGAATTCAATTTTGTGCTGTTGTTTTTTTCCCCTTTGATTTGATATTCCTCTCATTGTATAATTATTATGACTGATCTGGCATTTGAATAAAGTCTGACATTTTCACTGAAACGCTTAAGATACAGAACAAAATCTACACATGTATAGCTTTGGTTTTATATTATGCTCCATCTTAAGAGAAGACCATTTTCTGACAGATATAATATCAGGATCAGAATATAGGGGGTATGTATGATTGCATGGATGTACAGTATATGGATGTGTTGTAATGTAAATGTGACATTATTATGACTTCTTCATTTTGCAGATGCTATTATTATAGAGTGAATTACAAGACCATCAAGGCATAATAGATAAAGTGCATATCGCAAGAGCATGTGTACAGAGTAGGAAGAAATACCTTAAGTAATGGTATAGTATTAAGTCAAACAATAGCAATAGGTATAAAATACAAGAATATACCTTTGTATCATTGGAAAAACCCAATCAGGATTGTAAATTTGATCAAGTTGTTTTTATGCACATTGTACATTTGCCATAACAGCTTCAATGCACCGTGGCATGGATTCTACAACTCTGTCTGGAACTCTAGGGGAGGGATACAACCCCAGCTTCCCACAACAAATTCCATCATTTGGTGTTTTGTTGATTATGGTGGAAAACGCTGCCTCTCCTAAATTTTTACCACAACATTTATTCCATGTTTGCCAACGATCAAGACAAATCCACAAAAAACATGTGGAATGTGCGACATCACCAGATGATCCACTGCTCATAAATTTCGAAACGCGGGTTGAAAAGGGCGGATGGGCTTACGAGCTCGGCGCAGTCATTTCCCCTTTTCCCTTCTCTCCCGCACCGTTTAAAAAAAAGGTGCTGGTCATTGATATAATTCACCAGCTGCCAGAAGGTGAAATAAAGGCATCTTGCCTGTGGAGTCAGTCAAACGCTCGCTTTACACAAACCAGATGATTTTGGGGATGGGGTGGCAGTTCCGTCCCTGTGTGTATAATGGGGGTTGTCACCACTGATTAAGGATAGATGATGTGCCGGAGCTGGCAATGATGGGGGGTGGTGAGCGGGCGGTGTGTATGTGGGGGGGTGTTTCCTGTGAGTCAGGGAGAAGGAGAACCCTGTGCCTGGCACCAGGGGAGAGCGCATCGCTTTGTCTCGCATGCTTATCGCATCATGCAACCCTTACTCTCAGGATGAATATCAGATGGTGAGACAAAGAGCCTGATTCACAGACGCCGTTGCAGAGATGTTTTCTGCTTCCTGATCAACGCCCTTTCACATCTCCCTGTCTCTGAGAACACGGAGAGCTGTCTCTAGAACAGTCTGCCTCCCAAGCCCTCCCCTCCCCCACTTAATATGATGTGTGTGTGTGTGTGTGTGTGTGTGTGTGTGTGTGTGTGTGTGTGTGTGTGTGTGTGTGTGTGTGTGTGTGTGTGTGTGTGTGTGTGTGTGTGTGTGTGTGTGTCTGTCTCTGCAAACCTGTCTGTTTTCCTTTTATAGAAGTACTGAATTGCATTTCAAGGCAATTGGCTATACCATAGGTGGATTGATTGACATACATTCCATTAACCTATGAATCCTTAGTGAAATTCCACTATTTTACTGATGAAGACAATCACTTAGAGGGTATGGTTTCAAACAGATGACATGTTTGCCAGTGGAAGTAATGAGATCATTAACAGATATTTATTACCATTTTCACAGAAGTGTTGTAGAAGGCGAAACATGTTACAATTAATAAGAGACTGACATGATATTGCAATGACTTCACTGATCCGTTGGATACAGACATAGATATAGTAGATATACTGTACTACATATGAAACAGAGGAAGAGCTGAATATTCAGCAGCATTGCTCTGAATGATGGAATATGCTGCTTCATAAAGATGATCACTGCCAAATTCATTTTTAATGGAATGTGAAACGCCTGGTCCGCTATTGAAATATGTGACAAGCTGACAAGGTGTCTCTTTTTTTTGTTACGGTGAATTCAAAGTGGGAGATTGTGTGAAATCCTGAATCAGTTCGTTCCAGCACGGCTCAATTGTGAGGTATTGCTCCAGTTTAACGCATTGCCAAAATGACAGTATTCACTCCTAATTCCCAAACAGCTGTTATTCCCACAGACTAACAACGGATCAGCTTGAAGTCATCTCTGCCATTATGTGATCTTGTTGGTGATCACGGACACATTAAACCATGTTAAGGGAGAGATTTATTGTCTTTACGAACCACACCAAGGCCAATAGTAACTCGGTAAAACACAGGTTAATCCCACCATTCTCCAGGGACAGCAGAGTGCCTTCCTTGAGAAGAAAATGGAGCTGTGTCATTTTTCAGACGTACTGTGGGTGGGGGCTTCCAGCAGGCTCTGAGGCTCTGCTGTATTTCTCCATCACACTATGACAGGGAGTCAGGGCCAGTGAATTGAGAGTAATGAAATTTATATATCCCGTGTCAGATTTTAAGTCGTCGGCCATTGAATTTCAATGACTGCTTCTCTCAGTAAATGCCCCGATGCGCACATCCATAGGAGCAGTGGCGTCTGGCGAACAAAATGAAAAAAAAAGCAGTTACAAATGAAAAGGAGACAGCCACTTTAGGCAGGCGATCAGGCCAATAAGACAGGGTACAGAACTCCAAAAATGAACTATTACCTCACTGCTTTGCATATGTGTATTGGCTCCTGTACCCTTGGCCAAGGTTCTTAATCTGAATGGAATCAGTACACATCTGACTGTATAAATGGATAACATACTAAATATAAATGATGTAAGAGGCCCTGGGCTAGTCCTCTGCATGCCGCCACACCTCTACCTGGCTGCTTTGGTTACCAGGCTTATGATTGGCTCCTATTCTACAGGTAACGGCCTAAATAAACCCATGAGTAAATGAGGGACACAAAGTATATTGAAAGCAAGAGCTTCCAGGTGTGAAGTTAATTAAGCAATTAATATCCCATCATGCTTAGGGTCATGTATCAAAATTCTGGGCAGGCCCAGTTGAAGAATTTCTATCCTGATGGGAGTTGTTTCTTCCAGGAAGACAATGCCCCCACCCACAGGGCATGAGTGGCAAACTATGTAAACCATATGCCATGGCCATCAGAAGTCACCAGATCTCAACCCATTTTAACACTTATGGGAGATTCTGGAGCAGCGCCTGAAGCAACATTTTCCACCACAATCAACGAAAAACACCAAATGACAGCATTTCTCATGGAAGAATGGTGTTGCATCCCTCCAATAGAGTCCCAGACACTTGTAGAATCTATTTAAACATGCATTGAAGCTGTTGTTGTGGCTCATGGTGGCCCAATGTCCCTTTAAGACACTTTATGTTGGTGTTTCCTTTATTTTGGCACTTACCTGTATATTCTCTGTATACATACCGTATTCTCCTGAGGCCCCATAACCAGTCACTGTTCAGAACATTAGCCTCCAGTCTCACCTACATCTTTTTGTAATCCGGAGTTTAAGACTCAATTTGACGATAAAGAGTTCATGTGGGGAAGCAGTATTAGGGTTGGGTGGATGGCGGTGGGGGTGATTTGGGATTTGGAATTGAGCCCGGAAGGTTGTCGCTTTGGCTGTGCCTCTGTACCCCCTTGAGCAAGTTGTTTAACCTGAACTGTTCAACTACAAATTCAGCTGACAGGTTCCAGCATTTGGGACATGCTCGGTGTGAACTGACTACAGAAAGGTTTTTTTGGTGGAAACTTTCAATACACAGCAGGGGGAAGGGCACATATTTATATATTCCCTAAGCAGGTACATGTATCCAGGGTGAGTCTGTTCATTTATATTCCTATTTGCCTAGCCCGCTGATAGAGATGGATCTTTACTGGATTATTTAAGATGAAATACTCTACTCTGTCCATGTTTGGAATCTTAATGTATTTTATGAGCAATTTTTAATATTCCACTATTTTCCAGGAGTTTAACTTAATCGCCTAAGGAGGGGTCAAATACTTTATCTTTTACATGTTTTATATATATTGGTTAAGATGTTTTTTCTTTATTCCCTCTGGAAAATGGCCATTGTGAAGCACTCTCTCACAAAATCTCTCAATTAATTGGTTGATTGATTTATTGATTTAGTCACTCATCCTTTCATTTATTCATTCATTTCATTTTGCTCAGGGGAAGAGCAGAGTAACCCACTGAAACTAGCACACTGACCAAGGCCCATATTAATAAAACCTTTCAGTGTAGGAATGCTGATCTGGGATCAGGCTGTCCGTATCCTTATCCATTATGAGCCAAAAGAAAAAAAAATTATCCTAGATCAGCACTGCTACAATGTGACTATATACAGGCCCAAAACGGCATAATACTGCCAACTGCAACATCTTAGAGATGAGTAGCGGAACCACTTCTAAACCCTGCTGCTACCAGTAATGACCATAACCACATCCACCTCATCATCACTGTGGCACACTGATTGCGGAAGTCAAGTCTTTGTTCCACCCCGATAGCTTTCCTCTCTCCATTATAGAACAGTTCATTATGTCATCAGAGTCATCAGAACAATGGATGAAAGCTATTGGTCTGCTTCTCCCATCCCAGTTAATCTGCAATCTCCGACTCCTTCCTCCCACGTGTACCGGCAATAGCTGCTGTTCGTGAGGCCAGGAAATCTTGTTCTTCATTCCGTCGAGCAGCAGATAAAGGGTTTTATTTTAATAGATTGTGTTTTGGTTTTTTTAACCTTGTTCTTTGGGATAACCACATTTTTGTTTCTGTCAGATTGTCTCCTGGTTGTTATCTCGGCCTAATAATATTTGAGTTGAAAGTGCAACAGACGTTCTGCTGAATCACTGTCTACACTACAGAGAGTGTGTGGTGCAGTGGTGTGATGGAAATCATTTGCAGTCCAGACTGCTCATAAGGTTTCAATGCTATATGCTTTATATACACTTTTTAATTATTATTTACATTTACATTTTTACATTTTAAGCATTTAGCAGACGCTCTTATCCAGAGCGACTTACAAGATGTGCATCAATACATGGTAGGAACAATCACAGTTAGCGCACGAGATCAGTGCAGGAATACAGCAATAGACATCATTGCAGGCATCTGCGTACCATACCTGTAACACCGGGAAGGAAAAGGTATTTTACATTTTAATTGTTTTTTTTGTTTGTTTGTTTTTTTATAAAGAGTATATTGTTGAACAAGTAGACAGTGGTGAAGACAATTTAGCTAGATGGACAGAGATCAGGGGTAGTGGAGTCTGAAGAGGTGGGTTTTGAGTCTCTTGCGGAAGATTGGAAGTGATTCCGCAGTCCTGACCAATTGCGGGAGGTCGTTCCACCAACGAGGGACCAGGGGCCTCATTTATAAAAAGTTGCGTAGAAACCATCCTATATTTGATCTAAGATCATTTCTGAAATGTGCGTAAGTGTGATTCAGAGAAACTGAACGTACGCACAAAAAAAGGTGCGTACGCCACTTGCCCAGATGTGAAATCTATAAATCGCAAATGATCTTGAAATTGTGCGTAGCTGAATGGTTTTAGATCTCCGCCTTGTAAACGCCCCTAATTAATATCATTAGCATATAAAGGAGCACGAATCAAAACAGAAATTTTCTACTTGATAATGGCGAGCTACAAGAAAAATAATTTTAGCGAGGCGGAAATCGAGGTCCTGTTGGCGGAGAGTGCAGCTGCGTGCAGGGACGCTGTTTGGGAGCCTTTCTAATGGCTTTACCAGTACAACCAAGTACGTGGCCTGGCAGTCTGTAGCCCAGGCTGTGAACGATGAGGGGGCAGCAAAGGTCCCTGAAGGGCGTAAATAATTTTTAAACTGATTTAAAACTGAGGTCAAAATCTCTAATAACTCGTTCCCTTCTTATTGCGCGGTTGGCGATATCTTGAGAAGCGAAGCCATTCTATTTTATAGCCTACAGATTGACCGAAGTGTTTTACACGCGTGGAACCATAATATGTATTAAATACATTTCAAGGATGTGTCAATTATGCTAATTGGGGTAGTTTTGGAAAACCAATGTGTGTTTTTGTTTTGTTTTCCACAAGTAGCTTAGCTTATGTTGTTTTAATTTATTAATAAATGTATTGTGCAAACCATTACGTATAGCCTAAGCAATGTGTTAAATCTGGTAATACTACTACTACTACTACTACTACTAATAATAATAATAATAATAATAATAATAGGCAGCAGACGACATGTTGGTGCTGTTAGATTTCCGAATACATTTTACATTACATTTACATTTTAAGCATTTAACAGATGCTCTTATCCAGAGCGACTTACAATATGTAGGCTACATTAATACATGGTAGGAACAATCATAGTACGCGCAAGAGATCAGTGCAGTAATACAGCAATAAACCATTGCAGGCAGCTGCGTACCATACCTGTAACACTGGGAAGGAAAAGGTTAGTCAATTATTATTTTTTAATGGAGTAAGCAGGGGTATATAGTGTTGAGCAAGTAGGCAGTGGTGATGACAATTAGCTAGATGTACAGAATTCAGTGGTAGTGGAGTCTGAAAAGGTGGGTTTTGAGTCTCTCGCGGAAGATCGCAAGTGATTCGGCGGTCCTGACCGATTGCGGAAGATTATTTCACCAGCGAAGGGTCAGGACAGAGAAGAGACGAGACCGCGAATACCTGCAGTACTCCAACATTGCCACAAGGAAAAGTCGCGTCGCCAGGTTGAAACCTGACGTGGAGGTAAGTACTTTTCCACGTCAAAGACCGTTTTTATAAATCTGAACTTTGGCGTGGATTTGAGCGCACGCACGTTCTAAGATCAAATTTGTGCGTAAGTACGTTTTATAAATGAGGCCCCAGGACAGAGAAGAGGCGAGACCGCGAGGACCGGCTGCCAGGCGCCCGGAGGGATGGGGCAGTCAGTCTGCCAGCGGAGGCGGAGCGGAGAGGTCTGGACGGGGTGTAGGGCGTGATGAGTGACTGGAGGTATGGGGGAGCAGTACCTCTGGCCGCTTGAAAAGCAAGCACCAGTGACTTGAATCTGATGCGTGCTGCGATGGGGAGCCAGTGCAGAGAGGAGAGTAGAGGGGTGGCGTGGGTGAACCCGGCTGGTTGAACACTAGGCGAGCAGCAGCGTTCTGGACTAGTTGCAGTGGCTTGATGGCACAGGCCGGAAGGCCTGCCAGCAAGGAATTGCAGTAGTCCAGACGTGAGATCACCAGGGCCTGGACCAGGAGTTGAGTGGCCTCTTGGGTGAGAACGGTCGGATCCTCCGGATGTTGTGGAGGGAGAAACGGCAGGTCCGAGTGATCGCTGCAATATGGCTCGAGAAGCACAGCTGGTTGTCCAGGGTTACCCCAAGACTCCTGGCAGACTGGGACGGAGACAATCATCAATCATCGGGGAGCCCTTCGCTGGGAGGAAGAGCAGCTCTGTCTTCCCCAGGTTCAGCTTCAGGTGGTGGGTGGACATCCATGCGGAGATGTCAGCCAGACATGCAGAGATCCGTGCCGGGACCTGGGTATCAGATGGAGGGAAGGAGAGAAACAGTTGAGTGTCATCAGCATAACAGTGATAGGAAAAACCATGAGCAGAAATAACAGAGCCAAGTGACTTGGTGTACAGAGAAAATAGGACAGGGCCTAGCACCGAGCCCTGCGGGACACCGGTAGAGAGGGTGCGGGGAGAGGAGAGGGATCCTCTCAAGGCCACCTGGTAGGACCGGTCAGCCAGGTAGGACTCAAACCATGTCAACACAGATCCAGAGATTCCCATCTCGACGAGAGATGAGAGCAGGATCCGGTGGTCCACGGTGTCGAATGCCGCCGACAGGTCAAGGAGAAGGAGGACGGAGCTAAGGGATCGGGACTTCGCAACGTGAAGAGCCTCTGTGACCGCAAGGAGAGCAGTCTCTGTGGAGTGGCCTGCTCTGAACCCAGATTGGTTAGGATCAAGCAGGTCGTTCTGTGAGAGATGAGCAGACAGTTGATTATAGACAGCCCGCTCTAACGTTTTGGAGAGGAAAGGGAGGAGAGAGACAGGTCGGTAGTTAGAGATGACAGCAGAATTCAGAGAGGGTTTTTTGAGGAGGGGGACAACCTGAGCGCATTTGAGGGAGGAGGGGACAGAGCCAGAGGAAAGAGAGGAGTTAATGACATTAGAGACAAAGGGGAGGATGTCCATAGCAATGGACTGGAAGAGGGGGGAAGGAATGGGATCAAGAGGGCAGGTGGTGGGACGGTGGGAGAGAACAAGTTGAAGGATGTCCGAGTCAGGGAGGAGTGAGAAGGAGGACAGAGGAGTGGGAGGTTTAGGTAGCGGGATGGGAGAGGGAGAGGTTGGGGGGAAGGAGTTGCGAATGACCTCAACCTTCTCGTGAAAAGAAGGATGAGAAGTCATCGGCGGTTATAGAGGGGGGGTGGGGGAGGAGGAGGGGTGAGGAGAGAGGAAAACGTAGCATAGAGTTTACGTGGGTTGGAAACAGAAGATTGAATTTTAGAAAGGAAAAATGCAGACTTAGCAGAGGAGAGGTTAGCGGAGATTTCATTTTCTTTTTATCTCATATATGTTTATTTATTTTACACTTTATTTATATTTAACATGTACATTAAATGTAAACTATACTTATTTCCTCATGAATTGCCCCGAAAAGTAAGTAAACATTTATAACCACAATATAATGAGTAAAAACAAAATGGTACAAAATATCGCACATTGGTCTGCATGTCATATGCAGAATTATTTTATGGCATATCATAGTCATAAAAAACATCACAAAAACAGCATTGAAGATAATTGATAGAAATGAGTTCAACCCTATGGGCCCTATTTTGGTGAATTAGTGAATTAGGATGGTGTTGATAACGCAGACGCAAAGCGAAGACAGTGGCACTTTAGGTCTAACGCAATTTCGTCAATTTCGTGATTTAGGACGATAGCACACCTTCGGCGCAGTTGTAATACATGTGGGTGTGGTCGGGGTTTGGTTTCATAATGGCCAATCAGAACACCTATTTTCTATCCCTTTAAATACTAGTGCGCTAACGCTATAGCAAATTGTCAATTTCCTGACATGATGACAGTTTTGCGGCTGTGCCAGGGACGCTTCTCAAAAGCGGAGAGCAAGGAGGTGCGGAAACGTTGGCGCGCGAATCAGAGGGGGAAAACAAGGCGCACATTAATTTGTTATTACGTTAATGCAAACGCATTATTTGACACCAAACTTGCATAGCGCTGACTGTTTTCATAGTCACACCCCCTATTGCGCTGCCCAGCCCATAGTCGCGCAAACGCCTTCATTGCGCACCACGAAATTGCCAAACTCGGCGGAGACTGGCAGAGACTGGCAATTTGCCTGCGATAGGGCATAATGCCACTTAGCGCTGGCACGAAAATAGGGCCCTGTATCTATTAAATTGATGAACATAAACAGTCATTTCCAAAGCATATGAGACCAATGTCTTGAAAGTGCTTGTGTTGTTTTCTCCCATCAGTGTCAATATCACACAGCAGGGCGTGTCAAAATCAATTGTAAAAATTGAAATGTGCACTAGGTTTTGCTTCGACCGCTGCTCTCGATTTAATAAGTAGCCAGTTCTGTACACAATTTGGCATCTTTGATAAAATTGTGCATTTACAGTTGAAGCCTTAACATTTTCTCAATGTATTACACATTGTGTATATACAGGTAATTTCCAAAAAGGTCACAAAGTATACTGTGCTTCCTGTGCTTCCTACACAGGTGTTGTTCCTGATTCCATGTTGTTCCATGTTGTTCCATTTAGTCCAGGCTAGATGCATGACTAGATACTAGACACTTAGATTAGGACATGACAAGCCTAGATGGGATGAGTGGCTCGTCATTATGTATTCTTATGTTCTTATGTTCTTAGTTAACAAAGCAATTCAAATCCCAGCATGCTCAGGGTCGTATACAAAAATGCTGTGTAATGCAGTGCTCATGCACATTTTTTATTTTTTTAAAACATGTATTTTAGAGATATTTGATGGGTGTACAGTAGAGGGCCTCTCTATTATTCATGTGCATTGACCCACTCCTTACAAGTGCAAAGCTTAAATACTTTGAACTGCTTAGTTAACTACAGTTTGAATTTTAAATAGTAGTTAATGGAATGATATGATTTATTGAATGATTAGCCTCAGAATGAGGAAATACAGAACATCCAGAAAGCATTGTTGTTTAATGGGGGATCATTTTCCATTGCAACAATTGTTTACCTTAATTAGCCATACACGGTAAGATACAATACTAGGTAAGACATGATTTTGTGACCTGAGACACATTTTGAATATTGCAATATTGCAATGATGAACTATATAAAGTGGTATGAATGCACTAAAAACACATGACATTTTGTATGGCGGAGGCTCCTTTATCTTGTCAATGACAGATTATATGTCTAACGCCAGAGTGATCACAGAGACAAATCTTCAATACAGCCCAGAGTCAATTTCAAATGGCAATACATTTCAATGCATCTCTAATGTTGTTTTGCATTTAAAATATCAGGACAAATGACAAGATGAAATTGATGGATAAAATCTGTTTAATTTCTTCCCTCCTGAAAATGAATAGTGGTTGGGACTGAACTGCAGGGTTATAATAATCGATTCCGAGCTCTGCCGAATTTAAAACTAGGATTATTATAACACGATTTAGCGCGCCCTCTGCCAAACGCAACAAAAAAAAAAAAAGACAAAAAAGGTCAGTCTGAACGTGTGACACTAATCATGTGTTGAGAATCTATAATTATAGAGAGTGCTGCTCTGGTTGAACCATTCTGTTCATTTCAGCAGCACCCAGGGGAAGACAACTGGAGGGAATTCATATTATCCAAGTCAATTATCTTTGCCATCCATCATAAAATCCAGACCCCTTGCAAAAAAAATAAGATGCACTTTTCTTTCATCCCATGTGGTCATAGTCCCTGAAGACTTGCCTTACCTCACACTTATCTAAGTTGTTCTTCAGAACATATTTTATTACCTCGCACGTCGGATCGCATATGCTGTTTTAGAGGCAGGGGCCACGAATTAGCAGCCGTAGCAGTTGATTCCTCATGTCTTTATCCTGGCCGAGCTCACCGTGCAGATGACAGCTTCTCTGTCATACAAATACAGCACTTTATTAAACAAATGTTAAGCATTGCTTAGATAATTCGCCCCTTCATCTTTTTTTTTTTGTGCTGAGCAATCCCCCCCCTCCCTCACACCTTAACGTCTCAGGAGATGTACGCTCTCAATAACAGCGGTGATGTTTGGGCGCAGAGCAGTGGACCTGCGGCTCTAAAATCCCAGTGTGGCTCTGCTGTGATAGATTTTTCTTGTTTCCATCTCCCCTCAGGGCTCTGATATCAGCTCTCCCTGCTGCAAACCATCAGAGGCCTTAAGCCTCAACCACATCTTACATTTTGCTTTTGTAAGAGACCAAAAAAGAGAGAGAGAGAGAGAGTGAACATTTCCTGAAGGAAATAACTACTTTATTTAAAGAGACTTGCAGTATGCTGTATCAAACACAAAACTGGAGGGGGGGGTTATGAAATTGGGGACTTAAAGTTTTGTAAATGTAGAAAAATACATTTTTAAAAGATGTGCACAGATGGCGATCCTCAGAGTAAGTTGGTGGTGGGGTGTGCACAGCCAACAAAGTGCAGCTAAAAATGAACACAAAGAAGCAGGAGAGGGTCGGTGAGTAAATTCAGTGAGTTACTGGAAGTGCCACCCCTTTTTGTGTCATGATAACTCATTCACCCATCACTGCTGCACACAAAAAAATATAGGACTATAGGAAAGGAACTATAAGGAACTATTGTGCATCACAAAAGAAAAAGTGTGTCACTCGGATGTGACATAAAACCACAATGTATTCAAAATTAGCCTAAAAGTTCCATTCAATGCATTTTGGCTTCATGTTATACACACGTCTTGCTCATTTCTTCATGACTATGTTCATGTACACCACATATGCTAGTATCATTATTGAGATGGTTCACTCCCATGTTCTAACATTGAAAGTTCCAGTCCTATTGTTTCAAACACTTCCATGCTCACAGAGAGCACTCCAGCTTGTTCAGTCCTTATTACTTCAATGGAAAAATAAACACATTTAATACTCAAGCGTTTGTCTCTCTTAAATCGTTGCATTGTATAATACCATTTGTCTACAAATTTGATCGTTAAGCAAGCTAAAGCGCTGCTGTAATGCAATTCAACGTATGTGTAATTTACACATTCGAGTTTTGTGTCTCAAATGCAGCCCCATGTTAGCTTTGCCTTGTAGTATTGCTGGTGGGATTATCCTCCAGGCTTAGTTGTTGTTGTCTTTGGCATTAAGTGAGCCAGGTTCATATTAGTGCAGCTAGCTAGCTTATTAGCAAGCTTGTATTTCATTCCAACTACAGCCTGAATGGCTTGTTAGGAAGCTAGCCAGCTACTTAATTTATCTCATCTTCTTCTCATCTCATCTTCAGCCGCTTATTCCTAGTTAGGGTCACGGGGGGGCTGGAGCCTATCCCAGCCTGCATTGGGGCGAGAGGCAGGAATACACCCTGGACAGGTCGCCAATCCATCGCAGGGCACTACATACACCATTCACTCACACACTCATACCTACGGGCAATTTAGAATCTCCAATTAGCCTAACGTGCATGTCTTTGGACTGTGGGAAGAAACCGGAGTACCCGGAGGAAACCCACGCGGACACGGGGAGAACATGCAAACTCCACACAGAAAGGCCCCCGGCCTGGATTCGAACCCGAGACCTTCTTGCTGTGAGGCGACAGTGCTATCCATTGCACCACCATGCCGTCTGCTACTTAATTTAGCTAGCCAGAAAGCTAGCAAGCAAGCAACCAAGTTTACACCAGCAAGCTCATGAGAGAGCTAGTTGGCTAGCTAGTTATGAACAGGAAATTAAACATATTTCTTCTTCTTTTTTTACTGCAAGGATACTGCTGTGATAATAATAATGTTGTTCTTCCACCGTAATCAGTGGCATTGACTAGCAGTCTAGCGAGTACATCAGTTTACTAGTCAACGGAAAACAAGCACAAAGGCAACACAACTTCATCCCGCCTTTAAGACAGCACTTTTTGGACAAAGCCCCCTGGAAAACAGAACCCTGGTCAGCAATCTGACATATATAAGGCATGGAAGATAACCTTTAGCTGGAATCTTGGACAAAAATAAACATACAATATTATTTATGGGGTTTTTTCTAAGCACAGGCGTGGATGTTGGATACACCCTTGCATTGCAAAGGAAGCATGGCATTCGCTTTGCCATTTCATTTGAGTGTATTGAGTGCAGTTTGATGACATAAGAGGGAAAAGCCAGAGAGCACTCACCTCCAACCTGGTTGGTGGGTCCTACGAAGAATTCACGGAACGGACAGTGGCAAAGCTTTTAACAGCAGGTAGCCAACTGGGTTTTTATTTCTCCCACTGTTGTTAAAAAAGCATCACCACTGTATTTCAGAATGTATAAAAACGTTGTACGTTTGTACTCCTGGCCTAATGTAAAATGTATGTTATATTAATCTTGTGCTCGCAAAGACCACATTTCCTGTTATGGCTCTGTTGTGCCCTGAAGCAGTATTAATTTTGAGCATTAAGGCAGAATATATGTTTGAGTTTCTTACCTTTAATAATGAATATGATTAAATGGATGAGAAAGATACTCCCTACTACCCCCAACCCCCTCCCCCCCATGTCACATTTCTATGTGCACAGTATGTTCAATCAAAGTATGCTCTTTTTGTTTTATCATACATTCTTAGAAAATAAACTCAGTCTGTTATAATATATTGGATAAGATAACACCTCTCTAATGTTCCATTAAAAATGTTAAATGGCACAAGCATTGTTGTTTTGTGGACACAAATATACAGTACAGCTTGTTTGACATGTTGTTGCTTGGCAGCGGTGACTCCTTGGTTGAATTATCTTGTCTTTTTCACCGTTGTCTACGGCTCTGTTTATGTATGTGTTTGTTTTCTTTTTTTACCTGAAGAATCCCAATAATGAAGCCACAATCTTTGAACTGGCTGCTCATATTAATTTATCTGTCCTTGACTTGGAATGTTAAACTCTGCATGCCTCATCCACGGAAGCCAAGGTCAAGGCTGAGCTGCCATTATTACTGGTTTACAGACCAGGCAAGCGGCTGTCTTCGAGGGCCTCGGCTGATAAAGCAGTTAGCATTTCTAAATTAAATACTGGTGTGTACAATATGGCTGTACTCATGTGGTCACAGAGCCTTGTGAGTGTTAGGGGAGATTATCTACCTTTTTCTGTGTCTTGCCCTCAGTGGATTGTGTCCGACTCCAGTGAAACACCGTCATGAATTGCACCCTTGGTTTAATGGAGCGGGCTACATTGAGTAGAGTCTATGTTATGTATGTAATCACAGAGCTCTGATCTTGATGACAGGGTATCTGTTGGTAATATTGACCATGGAGAAGTGGCTGACAGTGGAAAGAGGGATACATGCTTTGAGTAATGTACTGAATATTCTCATGATGAAAGTGTGACCATGCACATGCTGCACAGTAGTGATGCACACTAGTTCCTTATAGTTCCTTTCATATAGTCCTTTTGGTGTGTGTATCATGACGCCAAAAAGTGGTGGTGCTTCCAGTAACTCACTGAATTCACTCACCAACCCACTTCTGGTTGATTAAATTACTCCCACTGGGGAGTTTTTGCCTCACTTTATGTTTTTTGGGGGTTCAGGCCTTGTATTTTCTTGTTTTTATATCCTCTGTTCTCTGTAAAGCATCTTTATGACAGTTATCTGTAAAAAGCGCTATTCAAATAAAATTGAATTGAATTGAAATTGAACCGATTATTGTTGTGTTTTGTTGTCAGAGTAAACGTTTTTGATTGTTTAAAAAAAGTCAGTGATGGACAGCTACTTGTAGGTCCACTCATTGTAGGTATCATAATCATAAGGTACCCATCACTGCTGCACACATTACTCTAATTATCATTATCACATTAATACATAACATTTAAGATGACTGATTTTGAGTTTAGCTTCAGACTCCAACAAACCATTACAAATTATGCACATGGAAACATCTAAAAACAAAAGAACCATCCATTCATTATTCTTTTGACCAAAACTGCAATCTTGTGTCAGTGCTATAGGCCTCCCTCCCACAACTATGGAGACAATTTTGCACATTAAGTTGGCAATTAAAAATAATCAATAATTGTTCAAATAAGAGGCGAGGGACGTGTTTCGTGTCAAAAAGATGAGTGCATCTCTGTGAATTACAGCTACGATGGCTAACTGTGCCTACAGGTATGGCTCCAAATGAGCCTGCGTGTGTGCTGGCCATGCTCATAATTGAGGATGATTACAGTTAATGACTCTAATGATGTGGACTTTATTTCCAAGAGGACAATGCAATTAGTATCAAAGCAATGCTGTTATTCCCCAGGCATGTGCAAACACTCACCATCTCATTGCATGATTCTTATTTCAACTGACTAGGCCCTGTGTTAGCAATCGTGTGTGTGTGTATACATGTAAGATCATGTTTATTGATCCTAAAAAATACTTTAATGACAAATTTAAAAAACTGCTGTAAAGCTTTTTCTTAATTAATTTACAATTATAATGTGAATACTTTTTATACCCACTGTATATTTCTTGGCAGATTTACACATGCCAAAATTATGATCATTTTTACTTGATAACAGTTCAAATACTTTTGCATTTTTATATTTTTTGTGGCAAGTAGCCATATTATAAGCGGAATAAACCACTCCAAGCCATGTGTTCTCAGGATATATACACACACTTTCAGCCTCATGCCCAGCACCCCAGGCATGCATACATATGTTGAGAAAGTACGGCTTGTCATGATTTACTCTTACCTATATATATATATATATATATATATATATATATATATAAACACTGTAGTCATATTCCCAAGCACAAGATGGCATTAAAATTTGTCTGTGATAAAGAAAATATATATTTTTGCTTTGCGAGCAAAAGGGTTTGCTTGTACTCAGAACTGAACAAATATGTTCTGTTTATCAGAGACCAAAGTGGGTTTCAGTCACATCGTGAGTAAACATGTCATCGAATATCTGGATCCAAAATCCTATAGGCAGCAGATTAATTAAATTTTACACACGGGCTGTGACCAATTACTTGTAAAATATCACTGTAGAACAAAAAAAGGTCGGATTATCAAATAGATGGCCTAGACTTGTGTTGCTGTAGGCAATTTTCAGAAATAATCACTGATTTACAGCCTGCAGAAAATTGTGTGATTCAGAGCCTACTTTGAAAGAGCCTGTGACTGGTCAGTTTAATTTTCCTGTTTGGGGGGGGGGCTATCAAATGAGAACACCATTTCAGAACTTGCTACCTGTTCTCTGTAGCTTTAATGTAGTCCACTGAACCAGAGGAGAATGGATTCATCATCATCATCATGCATTAACGGCTTGATTTATATTCTCTAGGCAACATGCTTAAAGTCATGGAGTATAAAGTACTATATGAGCCGTTGGTTACTATGGATACTGTCTTCTGCTCCTAAACCGTGACAATGGTTACTATATTCTAGATATTGACAGTGTTGAGCGAATAACATTGGCACAGGTATTTCCTTCACAGTGGTTGGAAGACAGGAATTAATATTTGAGTAGTCCGTTATTCATAGGTTCTTCATTAACTTGCTGCTGATGAGGTCTCTCTGGTTCTGTATGTTGCCAGTGTCTTAACAGGAGCCTAAAAAAAGTATGTATTCAAACATGGACTCCAATCACCAATTTTAAACCGAGGGTTGACTCAATCATATGGTGTTTGAAAGAGGATGAGGCTTTAGCTTTGCTAAACTGATGGTACAGTTGTTTGCTTTTCATATCTCCACACACTTTTTCACCATATTCTAAGTATGAAATATATCAAAAGTGTTGCATAAGCTACAGCAAGAAGTAAAACAGACAGAAAGGATCAGGTTAAGGCCAAACCTCTTGTCAGAGACTTCTGACAAGTATCTCTTCAGTTCCTCTTACTTCTCTTCCTGACCGTGTCTGACTTCTCCACTTGTAATTAAGAACAACTAGGATTTGTGCTTGCCCCTAATTGAGTTCAATGCGCTCTTGAAAATTAATCATTTTCAATCTACTGCAAAGTATTACATCATGGCTATTATTGAAATTATTATATGGTTCATGAATATTGAAACCAAAGTTTCATCTTTTGAAGTTTAAGACACAAGTTGGAAAAAGCTGAAAGAAATCATTTCAAATGTTTTGCTTTGGAACATTCAGTACCTATAATTTATATGTTTATGATTATAAAATATGACAGTGTAAACCATTTGCATTGGCATTGCAAGCATGATTTCAATTCACCAAACAGGGCCTGCTCTTACTACAGAGAAATCTCTATTTGTTTAATGTTTATGGTGTACAGCCAATGATTTATATCCAACATTTTCTTAATTTATTCAGCCACGTAAACTTGAAAGACCATCTATTTCCATATTATTCAGCTGGCTGAATTATTAAAACTCGACACCGTTCACATCACAGGTGCATTTATTAAAGGTTGCCAAGGCCATTATAATTAGACTTGATGATATTTAAGCACTGCAGTATGTAACAGTACTGTAAAACATTTTTAACATCTTTTTTCTTTTCTACTTTTTTATTTCCCCAATTTACAGACTAGCACCTGCATCCTCTCAAACTTGTTCAGGCAGCCACTGTTTCTTTTCTTGACCTTGATGTTCCTCGTCTCCAACAGGACCTGCTTCACAGTGTTGGTGATCTTCCACTGGTGCCGGGGCTCTGGGGTATTGCAGCCTTAGGGTGGACCGTAAGGGATACTCTCAGCCGTCAGGGAGGATCTCAGCAGGGGCCTGATAACGGAGACAGAGGAAACAACAAGGCCCTGGCCCGTCTGGCCCCGCACCACTTCCCGAACAGATGGCATACGTGTTCTGAGTCAATGCATCCATGAGGGCAGCTCTCGGTAAGGGCCAAGTGCCGTCTAATGACGAATGGCCTGGTGGGGAGACACATGTGAGCAGGCATCCATGCTAGATCTTTTTGTTTGTTGTTGAGTGTTCTGTGAGTTTTATAAATGTTCATAATTACACGTCAAACCATGGGCCAGAAACCAGTGCATTACCTGGATCTGCCACCGAGGAGCAACACTCTACCCACCCGCTAACAACAAACCAATACTGACGTGAGTAAATGTCGGCTGAAATAAATATGTTTTATTGGGTGCATTTTGTGGTTAGTTGTTTACACAGAAGTTATCAGGTCATAACTTAACAAGTCATAGAACTTTTCCAGGCATCCCTCTGCACCTGTGGAATTTTTACTTCTGGGTTTAGTGCTTGTTGAGTATTTCCATTTTGTGTTGTATTGTGACGCATACCATCAAGATTGTGATTGGAGAATCCTCTCAGAAGCCAGCATTCATGCCAATGTATCATATATTGTGCTAGATTTTAATCCGCACTCCTAAAATGTATTATATCACCATCGATGCGTATGAACATGCCGTCAGCAGATGAAATTTTAAACGGAAAGCACATAAGTCAGCCATTTTTCTGGTGCTTGCAGGGCTATTGAAAATTAATGCATTTTCGGTCAAAGAGTTTTGATTAAAGAACTTCCTGGCAAGACTAAGGATGTCAAGTGAGAATCCCCTACTCAACTCTCCCAGATTCGGCACTGAAAACTGTGACAACAAATAGTGGACTACAGATTCCATCATTCATATGACAAACCACAGGCCTTTTCCTGAAGTTCTAACTTCACAAAGCTTAGATTGATATCAGTGCATAACAAATGTAATCCCCCCCCTCCCCCACATGTTTGCTGGTGCGTCCTCAGTACGCATTGCTGCAGGTAACGAGGGAGTGTAACGGGAACTCAGATGAGCGTGATATATCCTGTGACAGACATACAGACAGAGGAGTGACTGATGGGAGTGGTACTTCCAGATTGAGGCCTGAGGCGGCTGCCGTCGGCACTGGAATCTGAGATCTGGTCTTCTGGCAGATGGGACTCTCTTACAGGCATGTCACTAACTGACTATTGTATTTAGAGCCTGTGATTCAGAGTAGAAATGTGGAAATACTTTACCAAAAAAAAAAAAAAAAAAAAACCCTATAACTGTTGTCGTTGAGTCTGACACTAACTTTTCTTTTTCTGCTGAGGTTGTAATTTCCTATGGAAATCACCCTTCAGCTTGTCAGGAATTGTCACTGACAAAACTGGCGGGAACTGTTGATGCAGCATGGCTTAAAGTTCCAGTGAACTGAATTTTAAAGCGCGCCTCCTCCCCTCTCTCAGCCTCCCTCTCAGCTCTGACTGCCGGGCTGCAATCACAGACAGGCCAGGGGAGAATCTGACAGGGAGGCTGTGTTTTTCGGTTGTTTTCTTTGAAGCAGACAGGGGAATTGACAGCCCCTCAGGCTGCTGGAGGCCACAGCGTGGACGAACCGTGGAGGTTTGCACTGCGCGACCTCCTTGTAGCCACCGGCTGTGTCTGGGGAGGTTGCACAGCAAATGGGGGTCATTGCTAATAATGCTAACGGTCCCTCCCATGTTCCAGTTCCCCACCGATTCTGTTTAATTGTTCCATCATGGACAGAAAGAGAGGGAGGGGGAGATTGCGCCTTTTTGAATGTTTACCTGAGTAAACCACCTCCAAAATCTTTTGTCGTTTCCTTCAACAAAATATTTCATTCCTTCGTCACCTTAGTGAGGCTATGTGAGACTGAATGAAAATATGAATGAAAATAAACAGGTTGAAGGAATCCAATCTAAACCATTAAAATCCTCATGTCCTCGCGACTGACTTAATTAGCCCAAAGGCCAATCAGAATATTAAAGTGTTACAGTATCTACAATGTAGGTGTTACCTTTTCAGTATTTTTCCATTACAGACCCTGAGCAGATATATCATTGGTTTGGGTCAGAGTCATTTACACAAATCAATTCAGCATCCAGAACACTTATTGTATAATTACCTTTCTCATCAACCTTCGTTTTTCGCTTGTTTCCATGGAGACTTCTCCATCAGAGAAGGAGGAAAAGACCACACCCCCAGAACAGATTTATCTCAACACTTTATACAGCAAAGCTTGTGTATGTTTTTATATTTGTTTACTTTGTTACATTGCCAAAACAGCAACAATACAAACACTTTCACATTTTATTTGTGTGTTGTTGCTGGTTAACAGGTACCAATGCAGACTTTCTCTAAAGGTGGAATTGTGGAGTTCCACCATGTCACTTTCTTTCACTCTTCTGCTTCACTGTTTGTAATACATTTTAAGCTATTTTTATTGTTTTACTTCTGTAGTCAGATTACATTTGTTGAGTGTATATGGATGTGCATTATTCTAACTAGAAAGGCCATTCAATAACAACATGGGTTGCATCGTACAAGTGTAAGTCAAATTACAGACAATTATTGAATGATCTTTGGGTTATTAAAAGACACGATCCAATGCCTTCTCATGCAATCAAATTCACACCAATATGCCATGAGATCAGCAATGACTGTGAAGTGTCAAAGTCCTGTCTGCCAGCCCTTCATAACTAATTGTAAAGTCAATAATTACTCATTGAATGTATTTTGCAGTGAGCTCACCAAGCTAAAAAGTAGTGATGCATTCACCAGAAACATTCCAATGCTCATGATAATCCTTTTATAGAATCACTATGAAAGAAACCAGTGACCTCTCTTCGGCTAAAGGACCTGTTGTTATCTCACCATGAGAATTGCTTTTGTTCTTGGGAAAAGAATATAGACTTTTGGAAATGAATGTTTTTTTGTTTTGTTTTTCCCCACATTGCTGTAGAAGGTATGCCTGTCTCCCTCTCCCTCCTGACAAAGAGAAGAGAAAATAAACACTAAATGTCTTAAAGAGAGAAAAATATTCCCTTCTCCCTGCTCCCAGCTGGAGAACCGCTCAGCAAAATGAGATGGGAAAGTGTGATAATTCTCACAGGAGCAGAAAGTGTCTGAGGGTTCAGTTCCCCACTCCTTTTACATATATTTATAAACCGTGAGCTCTCTGTAGGAGTTCAGAGTAGATATGCACTTTCTTTTGGTTGTTATCCAGTCTCAAACAGAAAGTACAAGGGGAAATGTGAGGCTTTGATAATTCCTTTCTAGGCTGTTATTCCAGATGTCACTTTTCTTTCAATGATAAAATGGAATTCAACAAATAGCCCACAAAAGCAGCTTGAATAAAATGGATCACTAATGCTTCTCTACAATTAAAGTTCAACAGTGCTGCAAAGCAAGGCCATCCAGCCTTTAAATGCCCAGGAGATGAGACTCAAGATGCAACTGCCCATATGTGCCGGTAAACTCAAGCTACATTTTATAAAGATGCTCCAGACCTGCGGATTTCTGATGGGCCACTGGAATTTCCCATTTAACTCTGCACCTTTCAATCCTCCTCAAACTTGTACAGCTTGCATAGCGCAGCCAAACGCTACAAGAACCAAGTACAAGGCAAAAATAGTCGCACATTACACCAAAGGTGGGGCCGTGCTCAAGCAACATACCGAAAACAAAGCATTTACAAATGAAGTCTGCCATCATACTAATGAGATGCTCATGAACTCTTAGACTTGTACAATGTAAATGTGTTGAATACATGTTTGTTTTCTTTTTTAATGAACATACAAGAAAAATGAAGGATGGCTTGTAAATGTACGATATAAGCCTGTATATTTTTTGCTTTGAAATTCAGTTAATATAATTCGATTTTTTACCAATGCTGCTCATGCCATTCTTTGTATTGCCCTATACATACATGATTATGATGATTATATTTAGCTTTTAATATTTAGACATGATATTATGTTTTCAACCTTCACAAATACAAGAAAATGGTATATATGTATGTAAAAATATATATTTTTAAATCTTTTAACGAGACCTGAGACTGCAGGTCCAGCGCAGCAGGAATGTTTAAACATCAAAGTGAAGCTGGGTCATAGATTTGCTTCTTAATAGGAACTGCAGGAGTCAAATGCTTGTCAGGTATTCAGAAAGCACTTGGGGAACTGTAAAATGGCACCTTTCAAATTCACAGCTTTTTCCTCTGTTATGTTCGCAGATTAAAATGTGTCCGGCCCAGTGTAATGAGACGATGACACAGAGATGCGTATTATTAGCAGCGGTAAATGAGATACAGGCCTTTTCAATTAGTCCTGGGAGTGTTGACGGGAAAGCGAAGCTCTCCAACGAGGGCAGGAAGGACCTTGAGCGGCAAACGATGTCGCATGCTGAATTTTATTGGACATTTAATATGGTAGAACCCGTTTCTCCAGCACATTCTTTCATTAGCTGTGCTTCTGCCGCAACCCGACTTTAAGCTTGTTTAAACCAGCCATTTACTGCACTGTGCGTACATTTTCAGGGGCCTCCTTTTAATTGCCAGATCCAGGCGTGCTTGCACTTCTCGCATTGACCATTTCCCTCGTAATTAGCCCGTCACCTCTAATATTACCCTTACCTTTAGACAAATCGAAGAGCCAACTCTTGACTCCTTAGCCCAGGTTGAGGAGAAGAGACAGTACACAGTGTCATCTCCTCTAATCCTATTATGTCTGCACTCTACTGAGGTTCTGTCTGCGATCAGGCAATTAGATACCCAATACTTTCTAATGGATTTAGCACAATGTATTGCCTGACTGGATCCGCAGCCTGAGCTACAGCCTTCCTCAAGAATAATCTCAATAAATTAAATGCGCAACTCACACCTCAGGAAGAAGGTAGGAAACACTCTTTGAAGCACAGGAGAGAAAAAAACATTAAGCAGCTGTGCGTTTTCCTTTAATTGTTATTGTTATCCTGCATATATCAGTAGCTTACAGGCGTGTTTTACAGTAGGCGGTGGATGCGGTATTCATTTTCTTTTAATAGTGCCTGTACTTAATATTTTTAATTACTACTGTACCAGTTTTTTTCTGATAGGCAACTGAAGTGAAACATTTTCAAAATTTCTGAACATCAATTAAAAATAAAAACTAGAATAACTTGGTGTTTGGCGTCGGTCTCCACAATGGTGGGGGACCAACATTGCCTGTGTTGCCACAGTACTCCTGTGGATGACCCTGGGACAGTTGGTCTTTCTGAGGCCAGGTTTGGCAATCTCGCAGTTTGCGAGATTGCGAGAGGCTGTGCATCTTTGGCCAGAAATGCTTGTCCCGGGTGTCTTGATTAATCAATGAGTGTTGATTGGTGTGGATGTCAAGTGAACAATTAACTTGACGGTTTGTGTTTGTGAGTGAGTCTGATTAGGTGTGTGAACGGCAGAGCGACTGATTGCCTGAGTTCCACCTGACCTAATTTACGGTATTTAAGTGTAGGTGTCTTGTCATTGTATATGGAATTAATGTGAGTCCTGTCGTTTAATGTCTTGGTATGTCTGGAGTGACTGTGTAGAGTGCTTCCTGTGTGCGTGTGTAGAGAGACAACCCACACTGAAAAGTGGTGAGTCTCTCTGTGTGTCTGGGTAAGTGACTGAGAAGCGTGCGGTGGAAGTGCTTGAAAAGTCCCAAAGTGTCTGTGCCTTTTGAGATTAAAGAGGAACTCCGGACTGAAAAGGCGCGGTGTCTGTTAGTCGCGATATGTCTGTGTGTCAATGTATGTGTGATGTATGTGTGATGGGTGTGTGTAGGGACAGTGTGTAGAGTGCTACCCTGTCCCATTAAATGTTTAAACCCCGGATTGAAAGTCGCGGAGCGTGCTTGTCTGTCTGTTAAATGTGGAGCCCGGGCTGGAAAGCCACGGAACATGTGAGTGGGGGAAAGCTGCTGAAAAGTAGCGAACCATCTGTGTTTGGTATGTGAGCGTCAGACTGTGTTGGTGTTTGTTTGTGTGGTTTCCATCTCGGAGCAGGCAGACTTTTATTTAGTTTGTTATTTTCGTTTATTGTTTTTGTCAGAAAGCATCATGGTAAGTATGGCAAAGATTTTGTCTCTTATTTATTCTGCTCTCCCGCCCTGATTCTCTCTTCCATGTCTGGGGGAGAGATTGAATGAATCCACTCCCGGTCTCATGCTGCTCTGTTCACAGCCGGGGATTGTTACATGGCGTGTGACACTTGGATTAATAAGTCTACAACCCTGCTGAGTTAGTACTTGGTAGAAGCACCCTTTGCTTGAATTACAGCCATGAATCTGTTTGGATATGTCTCTATCAGCTTTGCACACCTAGATTGGGCAACGTTTGCCCATTCTTCCTTACATAATTGTTCAAGCTCAGTTAGCAGACGCTCTTATCCAGAGCGATTTACAAGATGTGCATTAATACATGGTATGATCAATCATTGTTCAGGCAAGAGATCAATAGATTGCGCGAGGACTGTCGATTTTCACAGGTTTTCAATATGATTTAGGTCAGGGCTCTGACTCAGCCACTCAAGGACATTCACCTTTTTGATTTTTGTTTGTTTTAGCTGTATGCTTTAGGTCATTGTTATGCTTAAAGGTGGACCTCCTTTCCAATTTCAACTCCATTCATTTTCCCTTCTATCCTGATAAGTTCCCCAGTCTCCACTGACGAGAAACAGAATACTGCCACCACCATGCTTTACAGTAGGGATGGGGTTCTTTGGGTGATGTGCTGTGTTGCATTTTTGCCAGACGTAATGTTTTGCATTTAGGCCAAAAATGTCTATCTTGGTTTCATCTGACCACAATACTTTTCACCACATGGCTTCAGAATCTTCAGAGTATATTTTTGCATACCTCAAACGGGACTGAATGTGGACTTGTTTAAGTAGTGGCTTCCTTCTTGCCACCTTACCATGCAAAACAGAATTGTGGAGAGCTTTCTGTGTTGTTCACGCATGCGCAAATTGAATACTCTTTAGCATGAAGTCCTGTAGCTCCTTCATAGTTCCCAGTGGCCTCTCTAATCAGTCTCCTTCTTGCTTAGTCATCCAGCTTGGACGGATGGCCTGATCTAGGTAAGGTCCTGGTGGTGCCATGCACCTTCCACTTCTTAATTATGGTCTTGACTGTACTCCAAGGGATATTTAAGCCCTTTTAAATCTCTCTATACCCATCTCCTGATGCCTTTCTGCAACTTTATCCCAGAGTTCTTTTGAAAGCGCCTTACTCATGGTGGATTCTTTACTCTGAAATGCACTACCCAGCAGTGGAATCCTCTAGGAACACTTGATTTTATTCTGAAGTAATCAGAATCACTACAATTAAACACAAGTGGAGGCCAATTACAGTGGGCACCATAATTCATTGGACAGTGACATATTTTTTGTTATTTTGGTTCTGTAATCTAGCACTTTTAGATTGAAAGGATACAATGAGGTTGAAGTGCAGACTGTCCGCTTTAATTTGAGGGTATTTTCATCCATATCGGATGAACCGTTTACAAATTATAGAACCTTTTGTACATAGTCGCCCCCATTTTCAGGCACCATAATTCATTGCACAGTTGTACATAATGTAGAATAAAGTAATAATTTTTAATATTTGGTCGCATATCCTTTGCATGCAATGACTGCTTGAAGTCTGCGATGCATAGACATCACCAGATGCTGGGTATCTTCCCTGGTGATGCTCTGCCAGGCCTGTACTGTAGCAACTTTTTGCCTTCAGTCTCCTCTTCAGCATGTAAAATGCATGTTCAATTGAATTCAGATCCGGTGATTGACTCGGCCAGTCAAGGATTTTCCACTTTTTGGCTGTCAAAAACCCCTTTGTTGCTCTAGCAGTATGTTTTGGGTCATTGTCTTGTTGCATGATGAAGTGCCGTCCAATGATTTTGGAGGCATTTGGTTTTATCTGAGCAGATAAAATATTTCTGTAGACTTCAGAATTCATTGTTCTACTTCTGTCTGCAGTCACATCATCAATGAAGACAAGTGAGCCCGTTTTACTGGCAGCCAAACAGGCCCAAGCCATAACACCCCCTCCACCATGTTTCACGGATGAGGTGGTATGCTTTGGATCATGGGCATTTCCTTTTTTTCCTCTTTCCATCACTCTGGTACATGTTAATCTTTGTCTCATCTGTCCACAAGACTTTGTTCCAGAACTCTTTGGACTCTTTTAGGTGCTTTTTAGCAAACCGTAATCTCGCCTTTCTGTTCTTCAGGCCTATCAGTGGTTTGCATCTTGTAGTGTACCTTCTGTAGTCCTGCTGGTGTAGTCTTCTATGTATGGTAGACTTTGACACATCTACACCTGCATCCAGAGATGGGCAGTATTTCTGTTACTTGTATTTGAAATACGTATTTCAATTACTTTTGAGTATTTTGTCATTTGTATTTGACAGGGCTGAAAAAATTCAAATGTAATTTGTAACAAGATACTTTAAGGTTGAGTAATTTTGTCTTTTCAAAATACTCAAAATACTTTATCCATGATTCAAAGAACATAAAAAAAGAACAACAGTACACTTAGACCCGCTCTCTGTCGGTTGGACAAGGCAGTGAATGCATGCACACGTGGATGCATGCATGTATCTGGTCGCAGGCAGCTATTGAGAATTCGGCGCTTGTTTTCACACAAGCCTACTCACAGTATTCTAAGTGGCGTTTTGACGTGAAAAGTTAGAAAAGACGATTTCTCAAAACGCCACTTTGTGACTCCAGAAACACTAGCTAGCATGTACAATTCATGCTGATTTGTTTGTAAGTTTGTACTGTACTATTTTCAGTATTTTTCTTTTATATACAAATAGCATCAAAGATAAGAAATTGGTTGTCAATAGCCCAAACAACCAAAATGGAGGGAGTAATGTGGGCAAACTAATTAGGAGATGCTAAAGATGTGATTGTGCCTCTAACACTTAACACACGGCGATAGCCTATGTGATTTTGGCTTTTTGCTCATATTCATAGAGAAAGGCAGCCACCTATTCATATGTTGGCCTACAATTGGAGACAAGTTTTTTTTTCCTGTATTTTGAAAATACAAAATACATGTATTTTATCTGATACATTTTCTGGCACCAGTATTTAGTATTTTGATCTGATACATTTATTTGAGGGGTATTTTGTATTTTGTAACAAGATACATTTTGATTTATCTTTGCCCATCTCTGCCTGCACCCAGGAGAGTGCTTTTGATCTGCTGGGCCATTGTCAGGGGGGTTTTCTTCACCATGGAGAGTATTCTCCGGTCATCCACTACAGTGGTCTTCCTCGGTCTACTTGTTAATTAATGATGAACCAAACTGTTGACTTGGGCATGCCCAGGGTTTTTGCAATGTTCGTGGTTGATTGATTTTCATTTCTGAGCCTTATAACGGCCAGCTTAATATGCTGTCTTCCTCATGTTGTCACACCCCAACAACAATCTCCAAAGGCAATTGCAACAAATACTTGTAGTACCTTAAAATGGGGGAACCATGTACAAAAGGTGCTGTCATTTCTAACCGGTTCATCCGATGAAAATACCCTCAAATTAAAGCTGAAAATTGTATCCTTTCAAACTCAAAGTGCTAGAGTACAGAACCAAAATAACAAAAAATGTGTCACTGTCCAATGAATTATGGTGCTCACTGTAGCTTGTTGTGTGATATGGATGGTGATTGGTTACCCCTGAGCTCGTTTACAATTGGTATGATAAGTGTGGTGTAGACCTATCAATCCAAGTTATTCTAGTTTTTTATATTTAATTAATGTTCAGAAATTTTTAGATATATATTTTCACTTGTTAGTTGTAGCGTAAAATGTGGAAATGAAGGTGGAAATTGATTTAATATGATTTAATGTCAGGCTGTAAGGCAACACATTTTTGAGATGGGGTGTAGACTTTAAAGCAGGGGTGCCCAAGTTCGGTCCTCGAGATCTACTGGGTGTGCAGGCTTTTGTTCCAGCCCTTCACTAACACACCTGATTTGAACATTCATTGCCTTGACGAGCAGTTGATTCATGGAATCAGGTGTGTTAGTGAAGTGATTAATGGAATCAGGTGTGTTAGTGAAGGGCTGGAACAAAAGCCTGTACACCCAGTAGATCTCCAGGACCGAACTTGGGCACCCCTGCTTTAAAGGAACACTGTACATAGGTAACTGCCAAAATAAGGAAACACTTCAGCAAATGAAGGGTTCTGGCAGCTCTGGTGTGGTGTCAGGTGTATTTTCCTGGTCTTGTTTAAATCCACTTTACTCCTTAGAGGGCAAGGTAAATGCCAATAAATACAAAGCCATTCTGATTGATCAGCTTCATTGTATGGTGAAGCTTTTTTAACCTGGTGGGAGTGGTCTCTTCCAGAATGACAATGCCCCCATCTAAAGAGCACGAATGGTCAGTGAATGGTTTGATGAGCATAAAAAAAAACCATATGCCATGGCCGCCTCAGTCACCAGGTCTCAACCCAAATGGATACTAATGGGAGATACTGGAGCAGGACCTGAGACAGTGTTTTCCTCCACTATCAACAAAAAAATTTAGGTTGGAATTTCTTGTGGAAGAATGGTGTTGTATCCCTCTAATAGAGTTCCGGACACTTGTATAATCTATGGCAAGGTGCATTGAAACTGTTATGACAGCTCGTGGTGGCCCAACATTCTATTATGACAGTTTATGTTGATGTTTCCTTTATTTTGACAGTATGTACATGTATTTGGCACCTGTATATTTAGGTTCGCAGATTTACCACGCTGTGCTTAAATTCTTGCTATATGGCCTAAGCTACCCCAATACAGTAATTGGGAGACTGTGCTGTAGGCGATATAGCGTATCAAAACAAGCTCCTGACTTACTGAGGTCCTCAAAGTTCCCATTGGTGCTTATGACAAAGAGCAGGAGTGTTCCCTAATGTTCTCACCAAATTCCAATTGAACCCTCATGCAGCTAAGATTAAATAAAGATTAACTTAGATTTTTGCTTCTCCACTTCAATTAATTTGTGGTGAGTTTCATAAAAATAGCTACCATTCATGTCAATGGTTGCCTCACATTGGTGGTTGCTGATGTGGGTTACCCACCTTTACCGTAAAGAGCTCCTTGACTGCAGTATACTTTATAAATGTAATTCATGCATTATGAAGTGCACTTATTTATTATTTTAACATATTTTGCATCCATATTTTTAAAAATTACAGAAAAATTACCTTTCATGAGCCACTGATCACTGACAAACAAATCCTTCTGGTGGCATATGTAGCAAGAGGAGCTGTTTGGCTTTTTTGTTGAAAGTTTTCATTTTGGTTTCAAGGAGAAAATATAGCAGGATCAGACAAGGAGAAAGGCAGGTTTACAAGCGTAACATGTATTTCAGAGCCTTCTAAATGAGAGAACACTGTGGGAGGCTAATCAATTATATACACAATGATGTCTGAGTAGCCAAGTGTGGCAATGGAATTATAGGTCCATTAATAATTTATCTTTTAGTGGCTTTCATCATCTCTGAAGCCCGGAAGACACCAAGCCGGCTTGGTCTGATGCATTGTAACAAGGAAATCGAAATAGGGGAAGGTCGTGAACAGAATGCGGAGGCAACGGAAAAGAAAAAAAAACATGCCACGCCAAACAGATGTCAAGTAACAATTTGACAGGTTCATATAGTTGTGTTTAAAATGGAGGCTGTTAATGCTTCAGAACTGAGAGCAATTTGGAAATATACAAAGGGTATCATTTTATAAATTGCCCTGCAACGCTTCGCTTGCAGAGCAAATGGCCTACTGAAGATTATATAGATATATTTACCAGTTGCTCTATTTGAACTGAATGCTAACAAAGTGTGTACCTTTGTAAACACAGCAAATTAACATCTGTGGGTAGCAAGGAGCATTTGTGTTCCAGCGTAATTACTTCACGCATAATTGCACAGGATGACAGAGGTCCCATCAGTCCGGAAGTGAGATGTTGTCTGTCTCAGTTCATTTTGTATTGTAGGCCAATCGGCTGAAACAAGAACCGACAAGAAGCCTTCTATACCCGGCAGCCACATCCCGTCTGACCCCACAGCCTCCATGACTCTGTGCAGGTGTCACTGCGGTGCTAGACTAAGTCAGCTTCCTGTCCCCCGGCCTTAGAAACAAAAGTCCAAAGGGATGCACAATATCTCTAAAAGCCTGCCTGTTCACATTAATAATGTGGCACTATAATAATAATGTACTTTTTGGTTTGGTATTTGCAGCTAAGGACACAACTGAACACATTTTGTTTTATTTGTATTTATACACATTTTGTATTCTAATTATGGTGCGATGTTGAAATATATACAGTATATACAGTGAGGTCCAAAAGTCTGAGTCCACTACCGAGATCTGTTTGTTTTCATCGTTCATCAAAAACTAACACAACATTTTTACTTATGTGGTATTTGTTATTCAAAAATGTCATAAAACACTGATAAATAAACAAAATGTTTGTTTGAGAAAGGATGGTATGAAATTGCAATATCTATAAATATTTTGTTTGCACACCATTGCCTTACATTTCTTCAATGTTGTGACACCTTATTTTTCATTTAGCACATGGACACTCCTAATACACAGCGTGAGTTGATTTGGTCGTGTAACACTTAATACCAGATATTGGCATAATTAATATGGTCCTCTATGTGTTCACGTTGCTACTGCAGGTTCTTTAATCTTGAAAAAGGACACTTCCTTTGCAAAAGTTTTTGCAGCTGTTTGTAATTATGCCAGCAGAGCTTAGTGAAGTAGTTAGAGGTCAAATTGTTCTCCTGAGTAAAAGGTTAGTGTTACTTTTTGATGAATGATGAAAACAAACAGATCTTGGTAGTGGACTCAGACTTTTGGACCCCACTGTATATATATTGTGGCATCCCAAGGGGCAGGGCGAGAAAATGGCAGCCTGGCCTTTTAATTCTTGGGAGCCACTGGAGGAAACAGAAGAACTACGGTTCCCAGCAGCCCGCAGTACTGCACCTGAACAAAATCAAGCAATTGGGGCTACGGACAGCTGAAGGCCATTTGGAGGCCTATTTAAGGGACTTGTTTGTGTTACACTGGGAGGGAGTAGGTTGGCTGTTGTGGAGATAGAATTGTTTGGAGTGTGTTTTGACCTGGATTGTTTGAGGACCCCCCTTTGTGTACCGACTACTGACCTGGATTACGGAACTGACCTGGATTGTGACATTGGATTTTGGACAACGACGACGAGTAAAGATTGTGGACTTTGTGTTTGTATTCCACTGAAGACCCCCTTTTTTTGTTTGTTGAAATTAAGTAATGCCTCCTCCGAGTTATTTAACTTGCCTACGCCCTCTGCAAGGTCCCTAGGGACACCACAATATATATAGTGTATATTTCTATTTTTTTTGCATTGAAGTATTGTATGCACTATTTTTGACTAAGCTCACCTGGAAATTTGTTTGAGGAAAAGATTGCAAGGATTAGTCAAAGTAGATGTTACCACACTTTTATCCTGCTTAGCAGCTAGAAACAGAGATAAATGTTCAGGATCTGAACATCAAGGGTGGTTTGCATATCTCTGGCAGTACGTCCATTTGCTGAACATACTGTGACTATCTGCTCGGAAAGCTGAGAAATATGACTTTTCAGCGTTTAACAGCTCATTTCATATTTATGTACTGCGCATTTATCTCAGGGGGTTTAATAGACTATCTTACCTGCATCTGTAATCTCCAGAAGTTGCATAAGCAAATAAATAAAGAAATACATTTTAAATAAAATGATTTAAAATCCCATTGTTCAAGGTGACGCAATGGCAAAAGTAATAAATGTTGAATGTTTGAACGTGGATCAAATTCTGCAACAACAAAAAAAACGTACCTGAGCCTCAAGCATAATTTAAGTCAGGCCTACAGTGTTAAGGCCAGACTTAAATTAAACACGTGTCATTATGTGTCATCTGTTGGAATATGAATGTTCCCCCAGATCATTTATACATAACTGGATCTCCAGGGATTTTTTTTCGTATAGACATTATTCATCTTATATTCATCATTATTCATTATTCATTTTACCCCCACCTAGTATTCTCTTGCCACTCTTATTCACATAATAGAGTGCCATTAAATTCTACTTTGACATTTAGCAAATACAGATCCACTAATATTTTCTGTGCTATTGCATACAATTGGAGATAACGTAAAAACGTACAGTGCTGTATTTGGGCATACATGGCTATCACACTATCATTATCCTGTCTCAATGCATAACAGTGGGTTTAGCTGTTTAGGGTGTTTTGACACAGGACCATGTCCATGAACCACAAAGGTGAGGGCAACATTAAACTAGGGGATCTGTTTTCAGGGCATGAGTGGAGTTTGAAAGTACAAGACACAAGCGTAGTGTAGTGTAGACTAAAAAAGTGTGTTAAGATTAGTGTAGGTATTACTGCACTAGCGTTCATGCTACAAGGTGCAAGCATGCTACAAGGTGCAAGCAGATCAACGCTACCTTAATGAGTTGAAGGTGAGGTTAAAATGAGAAAAACCATTTCCAACATATTTAATAAATCTTTATTTTTCTCTAAATTACCCTGTCTACAGTGTACCGACATGCATTTCATTTAAACAAAAAATGTGGCTGATTATGGCAAAGCAGTTATTTAATTGTTTTAAGTTTGCACCAGCCCACACCCCCAAGGGAATGATCTAGCCCCCATAACACCCACTCAGTGCAAGAGCTTAGATAAGCAAGGAAGAAAACAGTAATCTTGACAAAACTGAAATTTTTTGTCTTATGTGCCACTCTAAAACAGCAATACGGCAGTAAACAATTGCATTTGTGCATTGCATCATCATTTTGTGCTCTCAAAAAAGGGGCCTAGAGGGTGTCTAAAGAAGTCCCCCCAAATCCTTTCCTTCTGTATTCTTCAGCAGGTTCTTTAATTGTTACCTCATTGCCTTAGGGCAATCATTCACAAACCTCGCCTCAAGGACCCCCAGTCGGTCCATGTATTCGTTAAATTCCACCACCAGCATTCCTGACTCAACTAATCAAAGATCATTAAGTAGTTTACTAATTGAATCAGGTGTGCTGATGGTGGAATTTAATAAATACATGGACCAGCTGGAGATCCCTGAGAAGAGGTAACCATTGCCTTAGGGAGATTAATTTGGAATGGGCTGAGTTAACCAGCACTGCTGCTCTAACTGGCTGAATGACAAAACTCCACAGTGCTTAAACACTGCTTTCAGAACCACACAATGAAGATGTTTCCCCTAGCAACCCACGTGATTGTGAATCCACATTTGGGCCAGCATAGGACAAGGGGACGGAAAAGTCAGAGTTATGTTCAGTAGGAGATGGGCATTTCCTACTACTCAGCGTCTGTACAGGTGATGAAAATAGAATTATATATTACCCTCGCAATGACACAGGGGATGAGGTGGACTTTTATGGCCACCTGTGCAATGTTACAGTATTCAATATGCAGTATTTATCAATCTGTGTAAGTAGATTCGAGATGAGAGGGGATGAGACAGAGGTATATTGCAAGTAAATATTATCAGACGCCGTTTACATTATGCAAATGATTCAGAAAACGTACAAGAGTGGTACCCCACATAATATCTTGGAGGGTTTCAACTTCTATTTACCATTTAAGAAGCATCCACACACCCCTCCAAGATATTTTTAAAAATGCATAAATCCTAAATATAGAAAGTGCAATCACAAGTACTGGAACCCATCCACAGAATAAACATTCAGATTACAAAATACACTTTTCATCAAAGAGATGATGGTCTGTTTAGTTTCTCCTTGTTTTTCCCTTCACTTGTCACCCAAGAGGCCTGCTGGTTTAATGCATTCACCAGAGGTTATTCCCAATTAGGCAAATGCCCAGGAATCCCAATGCAGAGAGCAGATGAAGCTACCACGTCCAGCAGGAACAAACTAAGAAGCCACTTGGGTTTATCAGCAGTGCTTAGCCAGCAGTTATTCACGTAGCAGAACAAATACAAAATGAAGCACGGAGACAATGACAAATTGACATTTTTTAACCATCTCTGGATCATATCTGTTGGGCCCTGACAAGCAATACAAAGATGCTGAAAACATCAAACTCATAACAAAACAGAAATGTGTGTCAGAACCCCAAGGAATTACATAACTGTGAAAACAAAAGCCAAGCACTTTTAAAAACTGCACCATCTCAGCTTCCATTTGCCCCGCAAGTTTGGCTTCATCTGTCTAGACCAGTTGTATGACCATATAAATAGTGCACCACTCATTCATATTTTTATATCCATATTGGTATAGCAATAAGAAACTTGAATCATGTGTGTTCTTGTCTTGGCAAGTTTCAGTATCCCTAGTAATAATTTAAAACATATTTAGATTAGGTATAATGAAAGCATAGCAAAAATAAAATGAATAGCCACTGCTGGTATTCTGTGATGCATGATTGGATTTTCCATTTTTTTCAATTCTCAGAACATCCCCCCAATGCCGAAGAGTACAGAGGAAGGGATGTGCAGGTGACACGTATTGAGTTTACGACACAGCCCGGAGAAGGAGAGAAAAAAAGAGATTGGATTTTGCCGATACTGCATTGACCCTATTGACCCGTCTACTTTGTGACTGCGCACAATATGAATGAGTGGGCAACCTGCTGAAATGACCCCAGGAGCTTTCTGGGGGACACTCAAAGCAACGGCACCTCACCTACTGAATCTCCTCTGCATTCCACAGCCATGTGCAGTCACACACGCACCACGGTCAACCAAACATGGCCTCTGTTACTCAGCCTGGCTGCCTCCAAAGGGAGCTGGCTACTCAGTCTGGCTGCCTCCAAAGGGAGCTGGCTACTCAGTCTGGCTGTCTCCAGGGGGAGATGGTTACTCAGTGGGCTGCCTCCAAGGGGAGCTGGTTATTCAGTGGGCTGCCTCCAAGAGGAGCTGGTTATTCAGTGGGCTGCCTCCAAGGGGAGATGGTTATTCAGTGGGCTGCCTCCAAGGGGTGCTGTGTCTAAACGGTGAAGAATTCTAGGTAAAGCCCCTGGTTAGTAAGAAAGGCAGCAACTTTAAAACATGGAGTGTCTTAAAAAGCCAAGCCAATCGCCTTAAACGATTAATTAAACTGTACATATGTTGTTAGGTTTGTGTTAGGGTTTTCTATTATTTGTTTGTTTAGTTTTGGCCATTTTAGTTAGACTAAATCCAGACTCCATTGAGCAACTGCACTAAGACCGGCAGCCTGGGCAAGATCATCTGCGATGGTTCTCCACATTGAGCCACCACCTTAAAAAAAGAATATGCGCAGAATCCACCACTGCATAAAGTGATCAGGGTAATTAGGCAATTAAAAACTGCAAAAGAAAGAAGAAGAAAAAAGAGCTCAAACAAGGTTAAGGAACTATTCAGCCTCCTTTTGTGTGAGCCGTTTACATGGCGTTGTATAGAACTGCAGCTGTCTATCAACATGCTTATTCGAGAAAGACAAGTGAGCAATTAGCCATCACTACTTCCCACGCACACACCATGTCAGATTTCATTACCTGATATATATTTTGAACAAGAACATTAGTCAACCATCAGATCGCTGCTGCGCTCATAATCATCCTTCAACCTGTTAGTGAATTACAGTAATATAGTCATTTATGTAGGGAAACAAACAAACAAAACAATCAGAGGTAACACAAGTCCAACAGCCTTGCCTCCATGGACACCTTTTGCTTTATTTGTGCATTCGAAACTGACCCTCTCGATCCATTGAACCTAAACAATTAGTTGTTTTCCACAGATTTGAGAAACCTAATACAGTACAAATGTCCTCCACGGCATTCCGTTCTACTTTAAACCAGTGTTTGAAATTAAATTGACAGTTGAATGTACTTTTAGATCAGATTAGTACAGTTTATGCAGTTGTACTCTTTCTGAGTGTAAATATGGTGTCTTCTCAGTACTGCTATTAATCACGCATGACACTTCGTAATGGGATGTTGCTTTTCTTTGTTATGTGCTTGATTATGTCAAAAGACGGTAGATAACATAATCTGGTCTGGCTCTACATAATGCAGCCTCAGTGTGAATCCACAGCTAAGTTTTAGCGCTTTTAATGCTCCTCACATGCTCTCGGAAAGATGATAAATGTCTCAATTGCTCCCGTCATTTATGAAGTAAGCTGTTCGCGCTGTGACCGATTGTGTCCCAAACTTCTTTTATATTATAGTATTCTGTGTCTGCAATGCCGAATCTAAATCAAATCCTTTGACTATGGAGCAGAACATCCTTTAGGTATTAAAGGATGAGGATAGAAGGATAATATTAAAATAAAGATTTGTACTGGCTACTGACACTTTTATGTTGCCCTTGATGGCTTTAGGATCTTCTTCCATCTGCAAACATAATAAAGATGAGAGAGTTCCTTGATGCCTGTATCGCTGTGCACAGAAAAAGAGTGTTTGTATTATTGCAGGTTGTTATGTCAGACAATATATATACAGTTACAGCATCTTGGACATAACTGCTGACACTGTGTTTTTCTGTACAAAGGAAATATCACATCATGTCAGGTAAACCATAACTGCAAGGAACATTGTCACTGCAGATATCTATAGTCCAGCAACAAGGTCCCTTGGTCTCCTTTACCTGAGAATAGCAAAACCTATTCACTAAATTTCTGAAACAACATGTGTCCCCCTGTGATACTACCATTTTATATTATTTATAGTGTGCATGGCTATGAGGTATTCATACTGCAAATCATGGGCCATATGTATGCTGGTTTTTAATCCAGCCTCCTCATGATTAGATCATTAGTTCCATTATTTGCTAAATTATCCTTTGGCTTGCATATAATGCATCTAAAATTAAATTGGTCATTTTTGTTATCTAAATAACAATTGTTGCCTATATTCTGTGCTTTAACCTGAAAAAGGCAGAGAAGTACAGTACCAGTCAAAAGTTTGAGTACACCTGCTGGAAACTATGTTTACCTTATAATTGACAATGTTTTACACCGTATAAGTTTCTGTAATACTTGAAAATTACAAAAAACACATGTAACAATAAACAAAAGGAACATCAAAGCAATGATCAAGAAAATTGAATTGAAAATTGAATCTTGGATTCCTCAAAATAGCCACCCTTTGTCTTGATAACAGCTTCACAAACACAGGCCATTTGGTCCATAAGTTTCTGCAGGAAATCACCCGACATGTCTTCCCAGTTCTCCTGCAGCAATTCCCAGAGACACTTGTGGATTGCTTTGCTTTGACTCTTCCGTCCAGTTCATCCCCAAGTTCTATGGGATTGACGTTTAGACACTGGGCAGGCCAGGTCATTAGTTTGAGTTGTCCTTCATGTTCCTTTTTCACCAGATAGTTGTTCCACAACTTCAAGGTGTGTTTCGGGTCATTATCTTGCTGAAGAATGAAGGAGTGCCCGATTAGCCGTAATCCAGATGGAAGGTGTACTCAAACTTTTGACTAGTACTGTACATGCATATGGCTGAACGAGTAGTTGAATGAGTAGTTTGAATTAATGCAGCAGTGATTGGTTGGAATGAAAACTTGCATACACATGGCCCTCCATGGCACTGAGTCTGAGACCACTGCTGCAAAGCAAACATAACACCAGCACTTTATAGTTTCAGACCACAGACCATTGCATCTCGAGAGATCTCAAGATACTCTTGACTTACTATCTGGGAACAGAACTTTCTGCCAGAAAGGTGGTAGTAGACATTGGTCAGATTCTCAGTGGGTGGGATGCGCAGAAGAGTGACACTTTCCCGCACATTACATTACATTACAGGCATCTTTTACAGACTGACGTATACAGTGACTTTACAGTCCATTTACACAGCCGACTATTTTACTGAAACAATTCATGTTAAGTTCCTTGCTCAAGGGTACAAAGGTCAGGGAAACTTTCAAGGTCAGTTCCCTAACAACATTTCTGCCTCCGCACGCCTCCTCTTGCCGTTCAACCGTTTTGGTTTGTCTCAGTTCATGTTCCAACAGCAACATTACTCGCCAGTGAGCTAGTGTACCCACGGCGTGTGTTCAGTATGCTATGAAACGGAGATTGCCGAATATTTATTTGAGTCTGTTCCTTCTGAAGTATGCAGCATGCGTTCCATTTCATCAGTGATTTCAATCACCGGTGTGATTCACTGCTTTGAATTTGCAAATGCCGCCTCCACCTGTATACCCAAATTTGTTGAGATGATGTGATTCGTTAAAAAAAAAGATGAGTTACATCCCCACAATGAGGGGATTTATCACTCTGAATTTCGTAGCTTTCGTCTGGCTACTGGAGAAGTGAGGTATAATAGGTATAGGTATAATGAGGCACACTCAGCACTTTTTAACATAACAATTTTACATGTAGATTTTTAGAAAAGCACATTTTACTTCATAATTTTGTCATTTGTCAAAGCGCAGATTTTTTTATTTGTTTATAACATAATGATATTATTGTCATTTAGGTGGTAGGAATGTGTCATGAAAGCATATGAAATTGTAAAATATGACATTATATAGTTCCTTATGCACCTACAATAAAGTGTTGCGTTGCCTCCCCCTGAACCCACTTCCAATATATATGCTAATTGGCTGAGACTGACGCACACTCTTAACCTGACAAACAGATGGTAATAGAGTGTAACAACGATGTGGTTTTCTCTATGCTTGCTTAAATTCATTTTAATATATATAGTTATACAAATTTATTTGTATTATATACCTTAGTTTAGCAGGTATCACAGTGGATAAATCTCCATTCCGTATTACATTCTTTCCCATTTTCTGACAATATTGCATGACATTTTCCTCTTTCTAATGCATGAGCCCTGGGCATATAATTAAAAACTCCCTCCAAGATGTTTTTCAATATCCACATGAATCATCGAAGCATGTACATGTACAACGGCAATGGCCTGAAACATTTAATGAATTTACTTTTTAAATGTAATTGTTAATACGTCTTTACGTTTTGGTTAGGTGTATTTCATCTCACTTACGTTACCTACAATGCATTTTGAATGTAGGGCCAACGCAAATGCCATTTCCACTCATCAGTCCTGAGCACCAATGTACCCAGAGGATGGGAGAAAAGATATTGGGATTTGTTTTCCTGTTATTTCTGAGGAAAAAAAGGAGACTTCGCCATCAGACCTCACAGAGATGTATTAAAGTATCATATTTGAGAAATATAGGCAAGTGCCAAAATAAAAGAAACACTTGGGTAAATGAAGGAAACAAAGTATATTGAAAGCATGTGCTTCCATATAGGGGTGGTTCCTGAGTTAATTAAGCAATTAACATCCCATCGTGCTTAGGGTCATGTATATAAATGCTGGGCAATCCTACCTGCCCATTATTTTAGCTACCATGGCTAGAAGAACAGATCTCAGTGACTTTGTAAGAGGGGTGATCGTTGGTGCACATATGGCAGAAGCTTCAGTGATGAAGACTGCTCAACTGATATTTCAGGAGGAACAGAGGCTAAGGTGATATTGGTATTGAAGATGGGATGTTAATTGTTTAATAAACTCAGGAACCACACCTGTGTGGAAGCACCTGCTTTCAATATATTTAGCATCCCTCATTTGCACAAGTATTTCCTTTATTTTGGCAGTTACCTGTATATCAATGATCAGACTAATTAATCATTAATAATTAAGATGAGTCTGGCCTCTTGCTGATTTAAATGTTTTAATCTTGTTGTGAAGCGCCCTAAGATGTTTGCATGAAGAGCGCTCTACAAAATCTTATTGTATTGTAAAATTATATTGTATTGTAAAATCATATTGTATTGTAAAATCATATTGTATTGTACTGATGACAACTGGGAGCCTGTGGAGCCCTGGCATATTGGTGATAGGAACCAATGCAGCAGTGACTCGATGAACCCCCATCATAGTTGATTGATGAGATCGGCCAGGCTTGAACTTGTAATCTCGGATATAGGACCCCCAACCTGTCATCCTGGCTAGTGTCTTTACTGACTGAGCCATTCGGATGACAAAATGATATATTCATATCAAGGTTACCCTTTCGTAACTTAAAAGGTCCAGGTTTCAGTCTTTTAATAATAAAAAATGTCCATGATTTTCAATACCCAAAGAGGATTTTAACAGTTATAGACCCTCAATCTTGTTAGGACAACTTTAAGAGACAGATGTGATCTTAGCTTATACTTATTAACATATACTTGTACTTATATATCTGTCAAGAAGATATCTTGACATTTTTCTTGGTTCATCTCCTTAATCAGAATGTTGTTTTTTAACTTGAACATTGAATTATTAATGTCTGAGTGAAGACAGACAGCAACCTTTGATAAAGAACATTAGATGAGTAAAGAAGAAAAGAAGAGAGTTTGGAGTTGATGAGGTTAGGCAAGGCTTTATTTAAGCACAAATGGTTACACAGGCAGTCTGTTAGAAATCAAGATGGTTCATTGGAGACACAGACCCGTTAGATTCTGTCAGCTGTAATTAAGAATAATGAATAATAAATCTGTAATCCATACCATATTTGAAAGAAGACAAGAAGCCTATCCACACATGACATTTTAGTGGAACAAATTTTAAGAACATGGGGAGATGGAGAATCTCATAAAGGATAATGGTAAGTGCAAAGTGGAGAATTTATTGACTTTTCTGAGGAAATCATACCTCATATCCCATGAAGTCTAAATCAGTGCATAAGTATAAAAGGTAAAAAGAGAGATTCAGTTACTTTTGTTCAGGTGTTGTTTACCAGGAATGCGTCATTCCTGAGCACAATGCACCCATATGTTAAAATGAAATAGCCTCAATTTCTTTCAGATTTGTGTCACCTGTAAGAACCTCAGGCATATCTTCGCTGTGAGTTGACACAATTAGTTTTTTTAATGTTACATCCAAAAAATTGGATAATTTGGATAATTTAAAGGATGTTCAAATGTAACATTTAGGGTTGCTGGGTGGCTCATCCTGTTAAGGCACTGTTCTAGTGTGTGGATAAGCCCCATGGTCATGTATCAAATCCAGACCAGGCCAGTGTGAACTGTGGCCAGCAGCCCTGCGGGGCGATGCACATCAACAATCTCCATTGGTCAATCAGGCACCCACAGTCTGCCGGTATAAAGCTGCACATAAATTGTCATCTACCAACATGTCTGCAAGCTTGACCTGTACACTGCCGTGTGAAAGGAAGTGGCGGCGGAGAGAGGGCATGCTTGTCTACGCCCTCCGAAATTCATAGCAGAGGTTGCAACGAGCATGGCTTAGAATACAATTGGGCATTCCAAAATGTGAGAACAAAAGGGAAAAAGCATTTAAAAATGTATATATAGCATTTAAAAATTCTTATTAATTTAAAATATGCATATTATTGTTAATTATAACTATTTTAAAATATTGATATTTTAAGCATTTAATAAGACATCATTTATGTTTTAATATTTATTTTGTGAGATGTTAATGAGATATACACTATGTGATTTTGGATAAATACACTTGAATTAAATAATTTTGAAACAGGCAATATAACACCTTACTAAAATGGCATAAAATATAACATGTAATGAAATACTTTTGTGGTTTGCAATAATCACTGTGGAACTTCCAATAGGAGACTGCTAAAATTGGAAGGAGAGTAATCAGATTCAGATTCCATGGGTGCATTATGCTCTGTGCTCTAAATGATGCTGTGCCTAGTTCTTAAGCAACATTAAACAACATCTAACATAAACATAACCAGATATTGTCAAATGTGCTGTGTGTTGTCAAATTATTTTTGACATGAGTTGTCACAGGAAATATACTTTGCTCTGGCTTCACTTCCTGCCCTTTGAACTGTCATAAATGATCTCCAGTCTCCTGTGTGATTATGTAGGGGTGTTTGGGGGGAGCCCACGGACTGATTGGGATATCTGCACCCCTGAACTTGAGGAAATGTCCCCCAAGACACTGTTGAGGTTATCTAAAGGCATGTGACAGAAAATAATCAAACTGATAAACAGTAACATGGTTAATTCTCTGACATCAATTATCCTATAGACTGGAGTATTGAAACAATCAAATGTTTGCAGCTCTATGTTACCCTTGCTGCTTTGCGTAAATTACCTTCAGCGCTTCCCTTTGTTCAGTCGTTCATCATGCACTGTGCATTCCTGAACCCACATTATTACCTCTCACAGAGCCATGGCTAACCAAGCAGGGAGGTAGCACAAAAAACTAAGGCTTTATCCTTGCAAAGTTATGTTTTCATATTATTGGCATGGATAATACACTTGCCCTGCACAGGTGGGCCCAGGGTTTTCGTGGAAGACAAATAGGCCACACAGGTCCTTGTGTTCATTCGTGAGAGGAAGGTTAGAGAGGGTCCTGACTCTCCAGCATTCGAAAACACAAACTGGCATTATTGATTAATTGCATATGACCTACAGTGAGGTCACTTCCTGGGGGAATGGTTAAGGATATGGTATTGCTCATCATTACCCAGATGTCTCTCTCTCTCTCTCTCTCTCTCTCTCTCTCTTTCTTTCTCTGCTTAAAAAACATATGTAAAATAAGTACAGATGTAGGTGCCCTTGACCCTTGCCACCCCAGCTACTGTATGGCCCTGTAGCAGTTTTTTCCATCGGCCCTTGAATATCTCCTGACGTATGTGTTCTGCAATCGTTGACTCACGGTCAAGGCTGATATGTTTTCCTTCATTTGAACAGAGAGAGATACAGTCCATTCTGACAAGAACTTGCAGATGAAGATAGGCTTAAGTTAATCTACTCTGCCTTAGCCATGCTCCCACTGATAAACCAGGCACCTTGCCCACGGTGGCCCCTGCCCCGCCAACTTATCTCCCCCGGATCCAAGCCTCCCCCGATTTATTACATATTCTTGCTCGGCATAAAGTGCAGGGGTAGGCCCGACCCTGGGATGCAAGGAACAGCGTGGTAAGATTATCCTGCGCTTTTGATTCTGACCCCCAAGTAAACACACTTTCATGATGCTGTCTGCGGTGAAGCGGTTTGCCCTCCCTCCCTCCAGTGGCCCGCAGTGTTCCAACACCACTTCTAAAAGCCTGGTAAAATGATCTGTTCAATTAACCAACATCGGAGAGAGCAGGATACTGTTTCAGTAGACAAGGACTTCTGAGCTGCAGGTGTTTGGACAGCATGTATCAGAGCACTCTGATCTTTCTTGCCTCCAGGTTTGAGCGAGAAGAAAAGTCCACATTGACAGCATATGCAGGGGTGCAGCTTTGATTTGAAATGTAGGGGGGACTAGCTTGCTAGTAGCTAGCCTAGCCAAGTTATTTATACCCAACTAGCTATAAATCATTCAAGAATATGTCTGTAATACATATCACTAGACAACTAGCTACACAAGGTAGCTACAACCCCCCAGCTTACTGTATGAAAGTAGTACCTTCAGAGATTCTTTAAAAAGATTTTTGTTCTTTCAGAAAAGATAGTTTCATTGTTAGATAGTTTTATGCTTAATCTTATTTTAGTCTGCTAAATGCTTAAAATGTAAAATGTATCTAAGAAAGCTTGCCATAATATTATCATTTATAATAATCGTTACACAAATACAGCTCTCCTCGCCTTTCAGTTACCTAGCAGATACATTGCCATTTTGTCATATACAACACTGGAACAATGCCCCAAACTTGCACCATAATGTCTATGGGGATTGAATGTAGATTTACTAGATACGGGCCCAAAGCTCATCTCACAGAGGGGCGGGACGAGAGATACTGCAATTACAAGCTGGACGCACCTGACATTAAAAGTAGGCTACTTGGAGGTACTAGTACAATTGCTTCCGTGGTGTCTTGGCACAAGCTAAATTTCAATGGTTTCAATGCTGTTTTAATTAAGAAAAGTGATGGAGACTAAATCTGTCTTTTCAAATAGTGCAGGGGACATGTCCCCCGGTGTCCCTGGCAGAAATTGCACCCCTGAACATATATGAGAGCTTTTGAATGAAAATGAAAAGACAATTTCCCACCATGCCAATTGCGTTCTTGCCTGAGTCTAATTCAAAACTCCTTTGAATTATAGTTGATTGCGGGCACTGTTTATTTCTCCTCATATCTAGCTCACATCGCCATTCATTCCAAGCACATAGCATTCAGGTGGTATAGAATATAAGCTGTATTCAAGTGTAGCATGGCAATGAGATGGCTCTTCAAAAAAGAAAAAAGAGGAGGTGAAGCTTCTAAAGATTCAGTCAAATATCTCTTCAGATTATATGCTTGACATTGTAATGGATACATCACTGCCCTTTACCATTTTTATTCAAATATGCTAATGAAATTATCATGCTAACAAGTCAAATAAACGGCAATGAAATAGGAAATGGATGATGGAAACGCTTCTTGCGTGTCTTACTCAAACGTATCAAGACAATCGCTTCTTTCCTCTCTCCTGGCTTTGACGTTCAGAAACTTTTAAAGGCACGCGCTGGCTCTGAGATAATCACCACCCAGGTGTCCGGAATCATCAGCTGCAGGTGCCCCTGGGGGCCTGCAATTAAGCACAACAACCGCTTTCCTTTTGTGTAGCGCCGGCGCAATCGTGACGCATTGTCACCAGCCGCAGTGGAAGAGAAAAGATGGGCATCAGCCTACTTGTTGTTGCTTTTAGAAACGGAGTGAGTGGAAGAGAGCGCACACTTAAAATAATATGGCATCTCTGGAAGAACAAAGACAAGAAATAAAAACGAAACAGTCCACACGCGCTCATCTGGCTCCGCGGTCTGTGCCGACGAGCCGCCGTTTCCACGTAACATTCGCGGGTCAAAGCGGGAGCGGTGAAACAACGTGCACTCCTGCGCTCCCAGAGCGGTGCTGTGTTCACGTTCTGAGAGGTTCTTGCGATGGAGAGGTTTTTTTAAATAATTAATGGAACACAGAGGGAACACAGAGCAGATGGCTGCTGTAGGGGATTCCCTGTGAGTAACAGCTGTCATGTTTTAGGACATATCATTTTCAACACTCCGTCCATCACTCCAGTCAGTGTGCCGAGTTTCCAGTAGGCTACCTCTCCACCCAATGATTAGTATGCACGCACAATAAAACAAAAGTTTACTTCTGCCTATTGCGTAGCAATATTTTTGCATTTTAACAGTATGCATGCTGTGGGCTACAGTGTGACGGGTGCGTGAGGGTTGGACCCGGAATGCACGACTCAGAGACAATGACGTAAAATAAAGACCCGCAAGGGCTTTATTCGAGGAATGTTCAGGAGACGTAGTCAAAACAAAAGCAAAGTCCGATAACCAAAAATCAAGCCAATAATCAAAGTACAGTACCGAGGAGAAGGCAGTCTCGAACTCGGTAAACCATGCAAAGAATCAAAATAAACCAGAGTAGCTGTCAGCGGGGCAGAGGTACAGGAGGACGGTAGGCAGGCTCGTAGTCAGGGACGGTGCAAGAGTCAAGACCGAAGTCTGCTCCGCGGGGCAAAGGCACAAAAGACAGCAGGCAAAAACTCGTGGTCTAAACAGGCAGTGGTAACAAAACGGCAGGCAGTAACAATGGTCAGAAAACAGGCTTGGATCGTAACAAGAAATCAGACTTGGGTAATGCTCAAAGGTGCTATATAAATATAGGCAACAATTTCGCAAGGACGTGACAAAAACACTGAGCTTATATGGAGGTGTAGACAGGTGCAGACACTTAGCTTGAGAACAGAGCGAAACAGAAAACAGCTGAGGAGAGCATGACAAGGTAACAAGATAATTAGTCGTAGTTAGTAATTATCCTATCCTGACCTAGCGTTAGTAGATTAGTAAATTGACATGAACACACATGGTTAGTGAGTTAGTAAATCTCCAGCACATTGGCAATTAGAGTTACCAAATTGCCAATCATGCTAGCAGAAACAATAAACCTATCTAATCGTTAGTAAATTAGTAATCAGACAAGGAGGGGAAACAATAAGGAAACGTGAGCGACAGAGAGAGAGAGAGAGAAAGCATGAACGCAAGATCTGCAGAAAGAACATGGAAAAGTGTATGACTAAACTATGAACAGAAACGTAACATGAAAACAGAATCAAGACATGACATGAAATTAAACGTGACATGAATGAAACATAAAACATGGCATGAATACGTGAAATCGTGACAGTACCCCCCCCTTAACGACCGACTCCTGGCGGTCTAGCGAGCTTATCTGGGTGGTCACGGTGAAAGTCCTTGATCAAATCAGGGTCCAAAATGAGACTGGGGGCGACCCAGGAACGCTCCTCTGGGCCATAACCTCCCAATCAACTAGGTATTGGACACCACGACCCCTCTTGCGAATGTCCAAAAGTTTCTTGACTGTGTATGCAGGGTGGTTATCAATGATACGGGGAGGAGGGGGTGGGGGATCGGGGGACAAAGGGGGGGTGAGTGGAAACAGGCTTAATACATGAAACATGGAACGTGGGATGAATCTTAAGGGAAGCAGGTAGTGACAATTTAACAGAAGACTGGTTGATGATGCTGTGAATCTTGAAGGGTCCAATGAATCGGGGTTGTAGTTTGTGGGAAGTGGATTGTAAGGGGATGTCCTTAGTGGAAAGCCAGACGGAGTCGCCAGGCTTATAAACTGGGGCTGGTGTGCGGTGGCGATCTGCGACGCGACGATTTCTCGGTCTGCCGTGCGTAACAGCGCAGCCCTGGCGTCCTTCCAGATCTTGAGACATCGCCTCATGTGGGTGGCGAGGAGGGAACAGCAATCTCGGCCTCTTGGTCGGGAAACAGAGGTGGTTGGTAGCCGAGGGAGATCTCAAATGGGGATTTACCGGTGGCGGCACAGGGCAGGGCGTTGTGTGCGTATTCCACCCAAGTGAGCATCTTGCTCCATGAAGCGGGGTTCTTGGCGGAAACACAACGTAGCGCCGCTCCTAGGTCCTGGTTGGCCCGCTCAGTCTGACCGTTAGACTGAGGGTGGTATCCAGAAGAGAGGCTAGCAGTGGCTCCAAGGGCCAAGCAAAAAGCTTTCCAGACCTGAGAGATGAACTGGGGACCACGGTCAGAGACGATGTCTGAGGGGATGCCGTGGATGCGGAAGACCTCCTTGACCAGGACGTCCGCGGTCTCTTGGGCAGTGGGTAATCCGGGCAGGGGAATGAAATGTGCCGCCTTGCTGAACCGGTCCACGACGGTGAGGATGGTGGTGTTACCTTCAGAAGGGGGGAGTCCGGTGACGAAATCCACCCCAATGTGGCTCCAAGGTCGGCTGGGCACAGGCAGAGGTTGGAGCAGTCCAGCTGGAGCCTGGTGTGAGGCCTTGCTCCTGGCGCAGGTGGTACACGCCTTGATGAAGCGTCTGGTGTCCGAAATCATGGAGTTCCACCAGAACTTTCTTCTTAAGGACCGCCAGGGTGCGGGTGAAGCCAGGATGGCAAGACATGAGGGATGAATGAGCCCATTGGAGGACCTGTGTCCGAGCAGCTGAGGGAACGTAAAGACGTCTGCCCGGAATGGACCTGGGATCGGGCTCCCTCGCAGAGCCCTCTGGATCACAGACTCGATTCTCCATGTTACCGACGCTACATTGCAGGACAGAGGAAGGATGTTCTCAGGCGCTCTCGCTCGGAGATGGTGTCAAACTGCCGGGACAGGGCATCCGGCTTGACATTCTTCGAACCAGGGCGGTAGGTGAGTGAAAAGTTAAACCTGCCAAAGAACAACGCCCACCTAGCTTGGCGAGAATTCAGTCTCTTAGCAGTCTGGAGGTAAGCTAAGTTCTTGTGATCGGTCCACACAACAAACGGTTTCTCTGACCCCTCCAGCCAATGCCTCCACTCCTCCAGTGCTAATTTAACTGCGAGGAGTTCTCGGTTACCCACGTCATAATTTCTCTCAGCCGGTGAAAGCTTCCGAGAGAAAAAGGCGCATGGGTGAAGACGATTGTCGGAAGAGGAAACCTGAGAGAGCACGGCTCCCACCCCAGAGTCGGAAGCATCAGTCTCCACAACAAACTGGCGGGTGGGGTCGGGGTGCACCAGGATAGGTGCGGAGGAGAACATCTTCTTAATCTTAGAAAACGCCCTTCTGCTTCGGGACTCCATCGGAACAGCATGGCAGTGGACGTGAGCTTGGTGAGAGGAGAGACAACTTGACTGTAGTTCCTGATGAACCTCCGATAAAAGTTGGCGAATCCCAAGAAGCGTTGAAGATGTTTTCGAGTGGTAGGTGTGGGCCAGTCAGTGACCGCCTGAATCTTCTTAGGATCCGCCCTGATCTGTCCCCTCTCCAAGATGAAGCCGAGAAACTCGACAGTGTCAGTGTGGAAAACACATTTCTCAGCTTTGACAAACAGTTTGTTCTCCAAAAGTCTTTGGAGAACCTGCTGTACATGGGACTCGTGTTCCTTGACATTGTTGGAGAAAATCAAAATGTCATCAAGGTAGACGAACACGTGTCGGCCCAGTAAGTCCCTTAGGACGTCATTGACTAGCGCCTGAAAAACAGCAGGTGCGTTAGTTAGGCCGAAAGGCATGACGAGATATTCAAAGTGACCAAGGGGAGTGTTGAATGCTGTCTTCCATTCGTCCCCTTCTCGAATGCGGACCAGATGGTAAGCATTGCGTAAATCCAATTTTGTAAAGATGGTGGCATTGTGCAGAGGGTGAAAAGCGGAGTCAATCAATGGCAGTGGGTACTTGTTCTTGACCGTGATGTTGTTGAGTTCCCTGTAATCGATGCAGGGACGCAAAGAGCCGTCTTTCTTCTGGACAAAGAAAAATCCAGCGCCCACGGGTGAAGAGGAGGGACGAATAAGACCATTGGCTAGGCAGTCCCGAATGTATTTCTCCATGGCCTCCTCTCTGGTCTGGAAACATTGTAGAGGCGGCTTGAGGGAAGTGTGGAACCGGGTAGCAGGTTGATCGCGCAGTCATAGGGTCTGTGAGGGGGAAGCATCTGTGCCTGCGTCTTGAAAAGACTGTGCCCAGATCGTGGTAAGGGGTGGGCACATTCTCGAGGGAAGGCTTGGGGACTTGGGGTGGAGTGGGTGCGCCTCAGCTGGTGCAGGTGCGGATTGAAGACAGGATTGGTGACACTCACGGCTCCAGGCTTGAATCTGACTTGAACTCCAATCAATGACGGGGTTGTGTTTCTGTAGCCAGGGTAAGCCCAGAATGAGCGGATCATTGGGAGAACGGATGATGCGAAACTGAATCTTTTCATGATGGTTACCTGAAATTATCAAATGGATAGGTTCTGTGATGTGGGTCATGTGGCAGAACGTCTTACCATCCAAAGACCGAGCACTCTCGGGGTGAGGCAGTGGAAGGATGGGAATGTCCAGTTCTTTGACCATCACTTCGTCCATGAGGTTGGCGTCAGCTCCGGAGTCCACCAACGCGTTCACCTGGATCTGTCTCCCTGGAAGTAAGATCAAGGCAGGAAGGGTGGGACGAGGGTCATTCCTGGCAGTCCTCACCTGTTTGGCTAAGGACCTCACATCCACCAATGAGTCAGGTTTCTTGGACCGGTAGGTACACTGCTTTAGAGAATGTCCCAACCTCCCGCAGTAGAAACATGAACCGGTCTCTCTCCGACGTTTCCGTTCCTCAGGTGAGACCTTCATGCCAGCACGAGATAAATCCATGGGCTCGACTCCCTCAGCTTGTCTCTCCTCAGGTCGCGAACTTGACCATTGCCTAGGGTACGGCTGACCGGGCAGAACGGTCTCTCGGTCCGGCGTTGTCTGGAACGGTTGTCCAAACGAATGGCGGCACGGACGAGTGGGTCTAGCTGAGTGATCGGTTCCTGATGCGCCAACTCGTCCTGGAGTGCCTCGTTTAGACTGGCCAGGAACAGGTCCGCTAGAGCCGCATCATTCCAGTGGGTAGCAGCAGCGATGGTGCGGAAGTCGATCGAATGGTCCGCGGCACTTTTCTTGCCTTGGCGAAGGGCGATCAGACGTTTGGAAGGTTCTTGGTCGCTAGATGCGTGCTGGAAGACTTTACGGATCTCCTCAGCAAAGGCTGAGTAACGAGAAGGGAGTGAACCCCCGGACCACACAGCAGTAGCCCAGTCCAAGGCTCTCCCCTTGAGAATCCCCATCACGTAGCCGATCCGGCGCTCGTCATCGTGATAGGTCTGCGGTTGCTGCCGGAACACAAAGTCACACTGTAACAGGAACGCCTTGCATCTCTCCGGTTCTCCGCCGAATCTCTCCGGGGGGGGTTGTTGTGGCTCCCGGAATTGCCAGACTCCCATGGGGTTGGAAGGCGGAGGTGCAGGCGGCTTAGCAGGTTGTTCCATGAGGCGTGGCTGAACCGCGATGGCGAGTCTCCTCATCTCAGCGCACAGCTCCTTCATCTCCTGACGAAGGTCGGAGATCCCCTGGGCGTGCTGCTGAACGATGGCGCCTTGATGCTGGAGAGCGTGGAACATGGCGGTTGAGTCAGCAGGGTCCATGTTGGCGAAATTGTTCTGTGACGGGTGCGTGAGGGTTGGACCCGGAATGCACGACTCAGAGACAATGACGTAAAATAAAGACCCGCAAGGGCTTTATTCGAGGAATGTTCAGGAGACGTAGTCAAAACAAAAGCAAAGTCCGATAACCAAAAATCAAGCCAATAATCAAAGTACAGTACCGAGGGAGAAGGCAGTCTCGAACTCGGTAAACCATGCAAAGAATCAAAATAAACCAGAGTAGCTGTCAGCGGGGCAGAGGTACAGGAGGACGGTAGGCAGGCTCGTAGTCAGGGACGGTGCAAGAGTCAAGACCAAGTCTGCTCCAAGGGCAAAGGCACAAAAGACAGCAGGCAAAAACTCGTGGTCTAAACAGGCAGTGGTAACAAAACGGCAGGCAGTAACAATGGTCAGAAAACAGGCTTGGATCGTAACAAGAAATCAGACTTGGGTAATGCTCAAAGGTGCTATATAAATATAGGCAACAATTTCGCAAGGACGTGACAAAAACACTGAGCTTATATGGAGGTGTAGACAGGTGCAGACACTTAGCTTGAGAACAGAGCGAAACAGAAAACAGCTGAGGAGAGCATGACAAGGTAACAAGATAATTAGTCGTAGTTAGTAATTATCCTATCCTGACCTAGCGTTAGTAGATTAGTAAATTGACATGAACACACATGGTTAGTGAGTTAGTAAATCTCCAGCACATTGGCAATTAGAGTTACCAAATTGCCAATCATGCTAGCAGAAACAATAAACCTATCTAATCGTTAGTAAATTAGTAATCAGACAAGGAGGGGAAACAATAAGGAAACGTGAGCGACAGCGAGAGAGAGAGAGAAAGCATGAACGCAAGATCTGCAGAAAGAACATGGAAAAGTGTATGACTAAACTATGAACAGAAACGTAACATGAAAACAGAATCAAGACATGACATGAAATTAAACATGATATGAATGAAACATAAAACATGGCATGAATACGTGAAATCGTGACAGGGAGAGTCATTAGAAATTTTAGGTTTTGGAATGCATTTTCACAGTTTCTGTGACAGGTTATGTGTATATAATGAATTGCAGTCACTTCTTTAAAAAAACAACAACAAAGTGCTACTTAATGTGATCTATTGGATATTGGATCTTAAAATTTAAATCCATAAACATCATAATTTTGTATTTTTTTAAAATATATGTTTTTTAATGCACTCTAATAGAATAGTATAATTGTAGTGATTTCATATATAAATTAATATAAACATATACATCGAGATAATGGTTGGCAAAAGCTGAAAAAATTCAAATGAGGACCTCAACCATTATCTTGAACAATGCACTGACAAGGCTTCCAACACGCAAAATGCTTTGAAACCTCCTGCAATTCTTTAACTATGGTGGTGTACTTCAAACAATGTACTCATCTCTGTGCAGGCTGCTGAGGATTCAATCAACAACTTTGATCAACGACATCTGAATCTGAAACATCTATAATATTTTCATGGACAATTTATGCATTTCCTGACTCACAACCGATGCGAATGTCAGAAAATATAAGCCATCAAGGTATAAAGATCTTATTGGAACAATTCTCTGGGAGGTGAGAATAGCCCATACATTCACAGGGAACAAGCAGAAATTCCTGCTCTGAACTACTTTAAGCAGTGCTTGGAGACAAATCTCCCAGTTACTGCCGATTCTCCCTCCACAACATCCGGAGAATCCGACCATTCCTCACCCAAGAGGCCACACAACTCCTGGTCCAGGCCCTGGTGATCTCACGGCTGGATTACTGAAATTCCTTGTTGGTAGGCCTACCGGCCTGTGCTGAATGCTGCACTTCTAGTGTTCAACCAACCCAGGTGTACTACACTCCTGACACCAGGTTCACGCATATCACCCCTCTACTCACCTCTCTGCACTGGCTCCCTATCGCAGCACGCATCAAATTTGAATCACTGGTGCTAGCTTATCAAGCTGCTAGAGCAGGGGTCCCCAACCCTGGTCCTGGAGGGCTACAGGGTCTGCTGGTTTTTATTTTCACCTTAAAATCAACAGCCAGTTCAGACCCAGGAAGCCAGGTGAGGTGAGCTAACTGTGTGATCAACCTCTTTAATTGATCACTTAAGCGCTGAATGACAACGAAAACCAGCAGACCCTGTAGCCCTCCAGGACCAGGGTTGGCCACCCCTTTGCTAGAGGAACTGTTCCCTCCTACCTCGAGACATTCATCACACCCTACACCACAGCCAGACCCTTCCACTCTGCCTCCTCTGGCAAACTGACTGTGCCATCCATCCGGGCACTCCTCGAGGTCTCGTCTCTTCTCTGTCCTGAACCCTTGGTGGTGGAACAACCTTCCGCACTCGGTCAGGACCACAGAATCACTGGCAATCTTCTGCAAGAGACTTACAACCCACCTCTTCAGACTCCACTACCACTGACTCTGTACATTGAACTAATTGTCATCACCACTGCGTACATGGTTAATACTGCATTTTGCATCTATGTTTAAAACTGTCTCAATTTTTTAAAAACCTTTTCCTTCCCTGTGTTACAGGTACAGTATGCAGCTGCAAACAATTATGTATATTATGTGTATGTGTATATGTATCACTACGTGAACAATGATGTTAATGAACATCCTGTAAGTCTGCTAAATGCCTAAATGTAAATCGCAGTTCTGACTACTGGAAAGTTTTCACTAGTGCTCTGCATGGGAGTGTAAATATCATTGGCAGGAAGTAATGCAGTTGCCATGACATTGCCTTACTAGTCGCTGCCATTTGGGCTCTAAATAACGGCTCTAAACAATGTATTTTGCAATGGCTTCCAGTTTCCACCATGACTGTATTGAAGTGTACCTTGCTAACACACAAGCTAACTTTTCACCATTAATAAAAAAACTAAACATGTTTTAGATTTTTCTCCCGATTTGGTAACCAATTATGCCCTATTTGTAATTCAACTATCCCTTCCCTTGTACTACGAGCTTGCCACTGAAACCCTTGGACTGGCAGTGACAAAGACACTGAAACTCCTCCGAGACAGAACTCGCCAAGCTGGCGACCGTAACTCTGATACATACAGAGCCACTTTTGCATGCAGCAAGCTCATGTCGGCTTCCTTCCCATGCACGCAGCGAGCTCATGTCGGCTTCCTTCCCCCCTTCCGCAGGCGCAGCCAGAGATGAAACCCCAGCCACAGTGGACATCTTGCACTCCGGGCAAGTGCCTTTACCATTACGCCACCTCGGGGCCCCATTTCACCAAGTCTGACCTGTTCTAATTTGGCGAGAAACTGTATAATTCTGTAAAGAAATGGTAGAAGAACGGAAATAATTATTACGAAATGTTAAGGATTTTCACTCATCTTTTTTAGTAAAAGCTAGTGAGAATTAGTTTGAGTAGTATTTGTCCTTTTAAATGATCTACATTGGTGCTGGAACGGTGTTTTTTCAGAGCTAACATAAATACCGTGCAGCCATTATCTAAAAACTGTGCGACTATGCCAAACACACCCACACAGGAAGAGCTGCGTGTCACGGACGTCTTTATCCAATGCACTCACCCGTGATTCGAACGGCCGTATTTCACACTGCAGGCTACAAAGTGTGCCACAGGAGAGAGGTGCATCTCCCACTGATGACAGCTGCCAACAAGTAGGCACCTGTCCGCTTGGAGATTCAAATGCAGCAGTGACTTATGGAGTCCTGGACACCCTGCCATGGCAAAATGAAGCCATATTTTTATCATTATATCAAGGGCATGCCTTGGAAATAAACCACTCTCGATTTAGGAATGAAGAATAATACAAGGTTCTTCATTCATGCGGCATGGAGAGTAGGAATATTGCAAGCAACACAGGAGCTCTGAACAAAGGATGTTCAGAGGGAATATTTATACACTGATAATAACAATAACTTTTCTGGGCAGGGGTTCAGTTCTTTGCACTCCCATGCAGTTAGACCGGCTTCATTCGGTCTCAACAGGTACAAAACATCTTGCACAATGCAATGCACAATACATTACTAGATAATAAGATGGCAGGCTCATGGGAAAGTACAAGATGTACAAGTCACATGGTTACAATCTGAAAGAAAAAGATAATTTTTCTAAAATATCAGTAAAGCATGTCCTCGAAGGACTTTTCTTGGATATGACTTCCACACTCCCCCCTTTTGTCCTTGACAATCTAGGACAATCATCTTCACATATACAAGGTTTCCATTGAATCTAACCCTTTCCCTGGGGTGAGTGGAATGTTGCATTCTTTGCATTGCGTTTCCTAGAGCTTACTTTTAGGAGCAAAAGAGGAAAGAGGAGAGGAGCCAGGCTGTGCATGCCTACCTTAGGTTGTCCGCCTCTTTGGGAGATCGTACCTGCACCATCCCAGGTCCCGTGCAACTACTCTATGTTGATCTGGCTCATTTCCAGCCATACTGTCTCCTGCTCCTTATCAGGCGTAAGCACATATTAAATATTGGGGGGACATAATGAAGGGGAATGGAAAATCTACAAATTATTGGGAAGGACAGATATGACTTTTTCAAAATTTGGGATCCCCCCACTCATCATGCCTATGCATTATATATAAGGACTATATAAGTCACTGTAGGCACTGTATTTTCAGTAATTAGTGGCAATTACTCAACATGGCCAATTATACAATTAAGTGCCAATCTGAGTGTTGGTGTAAGGGCACACGTCCACAAATGTATGTTGCATCAGAGAGGGGAGTTTACTCTTATGGACAAGTTTTTGCACCTCTATGACAAGTCATGAAAGCGGAAACAACAAATTAATCTGATTAAATAATTTAATGGTGAAATTCAACACCAAAATATAAAATATTGTGCTCCCTTAACTGAATTTTTTAAAAATCAAAGCATCCCATCAATAACAATTTTGTAATTTACATTTTTATTTTCCCTTTAGGTCAGGAGTGGGCAAGGAGGGCCATATCCGTTTCTGGATTTCATGCCAACTTCTGCTCTTAATTATTTAATTAGCCCAATCATTTACGTGATCTGACATTTTAGCTAAATTTCTTGATAAGCCCATGAATGACAGCTGAAGACTGTTCTTGTGTTCCTATATGAAACATATTACTAATGTAATCTAATCTACAAGTGAACCAGCATTGGCGTATCTAACTAATTAGCTAATTGAGCCAGAACCGGAAATGCCCACCCCTGTATTAGGCTAACAAAACAAAAACATATTTTTTGCTTTCAATTATTTTTATAAGTTTGTGTGGTTTACAATTTTTTTATTTAGAAATGAACAAATTAAATATCAGTTATCAAACAACTGAAAATGAGCAGATGGAAAATAACTAATTTAAAATAAATTGACTCAAATGATTTAAGTAATTTTTGCTCAAACATACTGTTTCTGTCTGCAACATGCAGCGAGCTTCTGGTCAGAGGCTGTCGATGACATATCTCATTCCTGAGCTTGTGATGCTTGTGCATTACAGGGCTCAGCCTGAACTCAGAGTGAGTGCCGTTGACTCAGACAATATTTATCAAGTGACATTCTCTACAGAAAATAAATGAATAAAATTAGTCAGCTGGTGAAGCCAGTTTGATTCAACATCCCTGCCGCACATGGACCACTAACTGACCTCTTCAGCAACGGCATATTTTATCCGCTCCATTGGGGGATACCACTGCCCATAATGTCCCCATTGTACCAATAAACGCATTTGTTTGTAGGCCAACACGTGAAACAGTGGTTAGGCAACCAACATGTTGCAGATTGAGCATGTTGCTTCAATTCATGGTACTAATCAATTGATTCAGGGCAGCAGTGTAGCGTAGTTGTCACGGAACTGCTCTGGTAACTCAGAGGTTGCGGGCTCAAATCTCAGTTGGGTCACTGCCATTGTACCCCTGAGAAAGGTACTTAACCCGAAAGCTTCATTAAATATCAAGCTTTATAAATGGATGGTATATAAAAATGTAAGCCGTGTAAGTAAGCAAAGAAATTAATACAAATAAAAATTCAGCTGCATAAAATAAACAGTATGTGAAATCTGTGAAAGCTGTGCTGGGAAAGTTGTCTGGAATGAGGGAGTCTCCTAACCAAATAAAGATTGTGAAGTGGATGATTAAGCAGCGGTATGAAATTTGACTTTGTAAATGCTCATTATGCAAAAATAATAAACAGTATTCCTGAAGTGCTTTTAGATTGATAGGGACCTGTGTTCTGTGAGAATTTGTATTTCAAAGTTCCATGCATTACACAGTAGGAAAGAAAACTTTGTCTTTGCACTGAACATTTTCTCTAGGCAATTTATCTTTTCAACCCATCTCCACCACCCCCGCCCCCCAATGCATTTTTTATTATTTCAGTGGTGAGATGGTGCATATCTTCAAAAAAGCATGAAGCTACTGCACCAATATAAACAGACTCTATCACTTCATGTAGCCGTGATATACAGCAAGATAACACCTTCAGTCCACGTTGAGTCGTCTTTGTAGCAAATCAAACAAGCTTTTGAAAAAAATCACTTTTATCTGAATAGAAAGGGGATGTATGAAATAATGGAATTGGGGGGGGGCTATATGATTTATCCTGCTTGCATTAGGATGCTTTGGGTGTTGAAAAAGGCCTCTCCATGGAGTGTCGTAAAACATGCTGATTGTGGAGAATGTCACAAGGACCATTATTAAGCTTGTATTATCCTATTTACAAACTCAAAGTGAATAATTATATTTTCTTTTTGTTTAATCATATATATTTCTGTACAGTTTGAGAATATGTAGTACAGTTATTGACTACAATTTTCTGTTACAATGCTTCTCTCATGAGAGTTAATGGCAATGATGTAAGACCTTAAATGGATGTGAACATTGTCAATGGATAACAATAGAATATGTTTAAATATGTCTTATACAATATAAGGAATAACACAGCACAACATTACAATGTATTCAAATAATACAGCGCATGTTTCTTGCCTTATATTTTAGAAATGTATTTCGATATTCTAAATTGCCTACCTTAATGCAATGTTCAGTGTGTGTTCAAACATGTATATCCATTGCGTAAATTCATTCAATTATATTGTGGAAATGTAATGAAACACAATGTAAAAAAATAATCATATATCTTTAAGTGTATTTTGGAAAATATTATGTGGAAAATACACAATGAAACCATACTGCAGTTTTGCCAGTGCTACAGACCAGCAGGCAGCAGAAGAAATTATCTGCAATATACTTTGTCTTTTTTTTAAATTGACCCTGGACATGCCTTTACGGAAGCCATGACGTTCACAATGGCAATAAAGGGGGGATTTATGACAGCAGGAACAGAGCTATAAGGGACAATAGCGCTCTAACATGGCTCATATTGACCCCACACTTATGGAGTCTGCTGCAGCCTCAACCATTACATCATCATACATATAACTTAATTACACAGGTCCATAGATATGAATGTAATTCTTTTTTTCCCAGCTGTGGGACTATTGCTTTTTCAAGCAATAGTCCTCATTGAATGTACTATAATGACATCTACTGATAACTATATAAGGGGTAAAAGTCCAACATGACAATGGTATACTAGCATATTTACCAGTACTTACTCAGGAATTAAATAGCAACAATTGGTAATAACTCATTTCAAATAGATTAATCAATATGAAGTAAGCATGCTTTCCAGCTAATGGTGTTGCAAGAAATATCTTTATATTTGTGGTTTTGTGGTTCTGTGTGGTAGGTAGAGCATGGCATTGGCAACGCTTAGGTTGTGGGTTCAATTCCCACTGGGACCACATATACTGAAATATGTATGCATGCACTGCTGTAAGTAGCTTTGGATAAAAGCGTCTGCTAAATGGATTATATATATATAGTTAATTAACTATGCTTACTTGTTAGTGAGGTAGCTTAGTAAACTGCAGTTTATATTACAGTTTTGCTAAATCATGGCTTCTTCTGCTAAAACTGCAAGATAATAGCTAGCTAAAGATGTCTAAGTATTCACTAATTTGTTTGTTCTAGCTAACAAGATAATAACATTTTTGCATTTTATAAACATGGTATTCTTCCTTCTTAAGGGATAACATGAGATTGTAGGTTAATCTGCAACTGCTAAGCTGCTTAGCTGGTAATAATGGTTAGGTCTAGCTAGCTTGCTAGCTAAATATGTTCACAAACTTTGTTTCATATCAATCTGTAGTTATATATGACACGTTTGTAGCCGACCAGTCCTTAATCTGCGGTATGGATGTGAAATGTGCATAGAAATTGGATAAATACTGCTAATTTGAATAAATAAGGGAAAGTTTTTTATGGTCCTGTTCCCTCAATATTACCCATTACTTACAGATGTTTTTAGCTGGTAAGATTTGGATACTTAAACATAGGCTTGCAAGTTGTTACCCCAAAAGTTGGTAATTACTGCAATATAACTTGGTAAAAGGTATCACTTTATTTTAAAGTCCAGGGGCCTCATTTATAAAAAGTTGCGTAGAAACCATCCTACATTTGATCTAAGATCATTTCTGAAATGTGCGCAAGTGTGATTCAGAGAAACTGAACATACGCACAAAAAAACGTCCGTACGCCACTCCCCCAGATGTGAAATCTCTAAATCACAAATGATCTTGAAATTGTGCGTAGCTGAATGGTTTTAGATCTCTGCCTTGTAAAAGCCCCCTAATTAATATCATTAGCATATAAAGGAGCTCGTATCAAAACACAAATCCTCTACTTGATAATGGCGAGCTGCAAGAAAAATAATTTTAGCGAGACCGAAATCGAGGTCCTGTTTGCGGAGGTGCATATGCGTGCAGGGACGCTGTTTGGGAGCCTTTCCAGTGGCTTTACCAGTAAAACCAAGTACGTGGCCTGGCAGTCTGTAGCCCAGGCTGTGAACAAGGTGGGGGCGGGGGGGCAGCAAAGGTCCCTGAAGGACGTAAAGAAAAAGTGGTTTAATTTAAAACTGAGGTCAAAATCTCTAATAACTCGTTCCCTTCTTATTGCGCGGTTGGCGATATCTTCGAGAAGTGACAATGCTGCCATTCTTCCTCTTGCAAACCACTGCATTATTGGACATTTTATAGCCTATAGATTGACCGAAATGTTTTACACACGTGGAACCATAATATGTATATTAAATACATTTCCTTCAAGGATTTGTCAATTATGCTAATATGGGTAGTTTTGGAAAACCAATGTGTGTTTTGTTTTCCACAAGTAGCCTAGCTTATGTTGTTTTAATTTATTAATAACTATTGTGCAAACCATTACGTATAGCCTAAGCAATGTGTTCAATCTGGTAATACAACTACAACAGCATCTACTACTACTACTACTACTACTAATAATAATAATAATAATAATAATGAGGAAACAATTAGGCAGCAGACGAAATGTTGGCGCTCTTAGATTTCCGAATACATTTTACAGTACATTTACATTTTAAGCATTTAGCAGACGCTCTTATCCAGAGCGACTTACAAGATGTGCATAAATACATGGTAGGAACAATCATAGTTAGCGCAAGAGATCAGTGCAGTAATACAGCGATAGACATCATTGCAGGCAGCTGCGTACCATACCTGTAACACTGGGAAGGAAAAGGTTAGTAATTTTATTTTTTTAATGGAGTAAGCAGGGGTATATAGTGTTGAGCAAGTAGGCAGTGGTGATGACAATTAGCTAGATGTACAGAATTCAGTGGTAGTGGAGTCTGAAAAGGTGGGTTTTGAGTCTCTTGCGGAAGATCGCAAGTGATTCCGTGGTCCTGACCGATTGCGGAAGGTCGTTCCACCAGCGAGGGGTCAGGACAGAGAAGAGACAAGACTGCGAATACCTGCAGTACTCCAACATTGCCACAAGGAAAGGTGCGTACGCCAAGTTGGAACCTGACGTGGAGCTAAGTACTTTTCCACATCAAAGACCATTTTTATAAATCTGAACTTTGGCGTGGATTTGAGCGTACGCACGTTCTAAGATCAAATCTGTGCGTAAGCATGTTTTATAAATGAGGCCCCAGGTCCTTCAATGTTGCCAATTCATTAATAAAGTTTTTATCAAGTAAATATTCTTGTTTCTGTGACCAATTAGTTATTAAAACGAAATTATTTTAAATGAGTATCAGTTATTGCCTTTTGTTGTTACTAAACTTATTATCTTATTACTGTTTCTAAACTTGTAATTATTTGTAAATAATTATAATTATATTTTAGTTACATATAAATTGTTAAAATAAGTATCTTTCTAATTACTAATTATTACTACATACATACCTAGTAAATAGTAGGTAATTGGCTTACATAAAATAAAGTGCCACCTCAATCATAGCAAAAGTAAAATCAGTATTGGGAATTTCCATATTAACATATGGGGCAGTGGATATAAGGAAATAAAGAGTGAGGCATTGTGGAATTCCTTGGAAATGTGGTCACTCCTCAAGTTACCTTGCTATTTTGTGTTGTCCAGCTGTGATTAAAAAAAAGCAAATTCTTATTTTTAATATATTTGTATATTCCATCAAAAGAATGCCATAGGACTACAGGCAGTTCCCGGGTTACAAACGTCCGGCTTACGGACAACTCGTACTTACGAACGGACTGCCATAACGCCTATTATGTTTACAAAATTTGAGTTAAATACAATGGTTCATGATAACGAACGCGTGCACTACTTTGTGATGCTCATGAAAAAATTGTGTGGTTTCAGCGGTTCATCAGCTCAAGGAACAGAGATCACCCTCCGTTATTTTAAATCAGATTTTCTCTTTCTCTTACCCTGACAACGATGCCTCCAAAGCGTAAATCTGATGCAAGTGCTGGTGATCCATCAAAGAAAAGGAAAACAATCACCATGGAAAGTAAAGTTGAAATAATAAAGAGATTGGAGAGAGTTGAAACGCCATCAGCCATTGGGAAAGCATTAGGCTACAGCCAGTCAACAATCGGTTTAAAAAAACATTTTAAAAGACAAAGGGAGGATAATGGAGCATGTGAAAGGCCATGCCTCGATGAATGTCACGATTATTACCAAGCAACGCAGTGGTTTAATTATTGAGATGGAAAGGCTATTGATAATTTGGATAGAATCAGTGTAATATGCCTATTAGCCTTTCTTTTTGCAAGAAAAAGAAAAGGCTCAATGTTTTTTTTTTACAGTACAGTACTGTATGTACATAGTTACTTTTATTATTACTGTATTATTATTATTAATATTACAGTATTGTTATTATTGCAGTATTATTATGTACTGAATGTTATGTTTAAGATGTTTTATTGTATTTGGAAGTTTTTCTTAAGTGTTTTATATGCACAGAAAGGTCAAATAAATACTATACTAAGACAAACATTTGACTAAGTGATGATTAATAAGAACTGTATGTACCTGTTCCGACTTACATACAAATTCAACTTAAAGACAGACTTAAGAACGGATCTCATTCGTAACCTGAGGACTGCCTGTATTTCAAAGAACCTAGATTCAAGTCCAAAAAAAGCATCTGAACAGGTTTGAACAACATTGCTTTCCAGCGCCCCCAGTGGACACTTGTACTAATATCAATTTGAGGCAGTGTTAACAGTCTTGCACTTTAGCGCAGCCTGTGGACACGTGTAAAGGTCTATCTTCACTGGGAACTATAATTATAACTATAATAGTAATGATAAACTATACATCTTTCTCTAGGATCTACACCAATAGCATTTCATCATTGTATGCCTGTCAATCCACACGCACACACTTTCCACAGGTACAGAGGTGATTTGGTACACATGTTTTATCAAGACTGATCCGCATGATATCCATCATTTCGGTTGTGCCTCATTTTTGTAGGTATATAAGGTAGGGTAGACACTGTCATTAATTTGAATTGGAGCAATTTATTTAATTTGATCTTTATCTATGGTTCTCTTTGTCTTTATCGTTTCCCGGTGGACATGGACCATAAGAGTGTACATCTGAGCAGGTTGAAACGCCATTGCTGTTCAGGGCCGCCCGTGGACATTTTACGAGTAAAAGCATGTGAGTAGTGCAGGTTTCATAGACCCTGTACAAATGAGCCTGGGGATGTCCTGACACTCAGGGGATCAGGTGGAACCATGCTACTTTTCTAATAAGTGGGCAAGAGAAAGCGAACACTCAATCCTCAGTGTTCTTTACTTCTTGCTCTTCGCTTCTTTTTTTGTGGAGTAAATCTATTGTGACTTGGATTTCAACTTCAGTTCCCCCGGCTCCTGCCAGCTTGGGGCATTTAAAAGTCCACCGGTAAAATTGAGAGAGAAAAGTCACGGTCTAAAGTTTAATGGTCTAACACACAGAGAGAGCTGAGTTTTTTTTGAACAGCTTTGTTTTATGTGATGCACTTGTTAAGGGTAAGGTCTCGCCGTCTCGAGCCGTCAAAGATCACATACGATTAAGGGACTTTTATCTCACGGGTTTAAGTTCCATGCCGTCAGACTGAGAAAACCTTATTGCCAAGTATCACTTCCTTGGACACTCATCCTTTAAAAAAGAAAAAAGAAAAATCTATCACCTGGATCTATCTATCTATGGAAAAAAGAGAAAAAGAAAAATGAGAATCTGTATCGGAATAAAAATGTGCAGCATTGACCAGCTTCACAGGATAGTTGGCCCAGCTGCAATACCTTTTACTTATAATGTCAGCACTGTCTTTGAATAATACCTACCTTTATCTTATTCTCGGCTGGTCTTGACACACTCTGAAACAAATGTAACGCAATATGGATTTGCACTGATACCTGCTCCTGTAAAGCAGCGATTGTGTCCAAGCTTCAGAGGGAAACATTCTACTTTAATATAAAAAAACGAAATGGTGCCGGAAATGATTGCATTCATGTTTGTCAATCCCGAGAAGAAGAAAAAGAAAAAAACAGAAACAGAGATCCATCTGGTGAGATAAACCTCCAACAACCACTCAAAGGGCATCTTCACACTCCCATTTAGTCAGATTGCATTTGCTTAAAGAGTAGGCCTACTTGTTATGCATATTAAATACATTCCGCAGCAATCAAAACAGCTCTAAAACATTCATGAGCGTCTTAAAATGCAGCCGCAAGCTTTAAAAGACAGCTTAGAAGCTCAAATAAATAAGATAATCAATTCTAAAATGTTTTTTTTATTTTTTATAATAATAATATAGTGTCTGGGTTCTGTTGAGAAAAAGGGGAGGGGGAAAACATAAACTTGTACCTTAATATTTAATATTTTATTACATATACAGTCCTAAGCTGGTACACGTAAATAATTTATGATCTAAATAGAAATTCTACATTTCAACGTGTCAACGTGTTATGAAGAAAAGCATTCCCCATGGATTCCACCAGATTTTATTACACCAATATACTCAGTAAGAAGACTGACTCAGTCCCGCCGCTAAAAAAATCCACCATCTATATATTTAGTGTCATGAAATCAATACTTTTTTTCTTGTTTCCCCTTTTTTCATTTTCACTCTAATGTCTGGTCCCATACCGCAGCAGGATTAATGGACAGAGCTGGGGCACAGCACGTCTTTGACCCCTGACCGACCGAGGCTCCGCAGCAGGCCCTCAAAATGGAGCACGCATGTATTAATATCCCGCGCAAGGATATGACATATCCTCATTCCCCTTTTTTGTCTGTGTGGGAAGGCATAGTCAGGAATGTTTGTGTTTGTACCTTGTATTTTTCTTGTTGTTGTTAATAATTGTAGATGATGTGGCATTTGCATCCGAAGGCGTAGCTGATTCGTGATTGTAATCCATGGTTGTTTCTCAAGGAAAATTCCATACGTTTTTGTGCATTGATGGGGAGGTGAGGCTTCAGGAATACAAATGTGGGTGCTTGGGTGGGGCGGCGTGGCCATTGCCTCACTGACTAGAATGCAATCATGGTGATCGTCTACGGAGAGCAAATACTTTTGATAAGTCATTGACTGCCAGCACATGATATCTCTATTGTGCAAACCATTACATATATCCATTATGGGGTTCCAGAAAACCTCACTCTTCAATCTTGAGTGTTTTTTGGCTTGGGTTGGCTTTCAAAATGAAATATCTGAAATAACTGTCAAAAGAGGTCTGCTCATGTTCTGAAACAGAGTTGCAGTGGTACTGTATGTGATCTGAAATTAAGTTGGCAGGTTGCACATTTATATGGTGGATAATTCAATCTTGCACACATACACAAGGTTATGCAGGGCACATACAATTTGGTAAACAAACCTGTTCCAGCTTTTCAAAATAGATTCAGTTCAAGCAGTAAACGCTGCACTAGCACGGGGCATTGTAAACAAAGCATTATGTTTACAGATGACAGCAGTGACGTAGGAAATGTGAACCGTACCCTCTACACATTTCTCTCAATGGCTTTGAAGAGTGTAGGTTCAAAGAGCTTGGGTAAAATGGATGCTGTACATAAAGGGGTTTATTTCTTCTTCTTTTTCCTGGAGTCTCTGTCCTTATGTAAGACCAACTACAGCATTATGCCTGGGTCAAGGCTACCGAAGGGCCATCGTGGAGGGGCGGAGGGAGCACTTTGCCATGGTATGCTTGGCACAATTTTTAGTTAGCCATGAAATAAGCAAAGTTCTCGCAGCCTTTTTTATATTAGAGAGAACTGCAAGTGCAATCAAGTAATACTGGTGCACACACAAACACACACACAGCAACACATTAACTCAGACACACACACACACACATGGAACATGCATGAACTCTCTCTTTTCTCTTTTTTCACTCAGTATCTCTCTCACACATGCACACACACACACACACACACACACACACACACGTGGAAATACATGAACTTCTTTGAACTTTTCTCTCTCACTCATTTTCTTACACACATGCACACGTGCACACATACGCACACACACACACAGGTACACACAAACTCTCATACACACATGGAAATGCATGATCTCTCTCTCTCTTGCTTTCTCTCTCACACACACACACGGAAACACGTGATCAAACATACAAACACGCACATGGGAACACATGAACTCACACACACACACACATGGAAATGCTCTCTCTCTCTATCTCTCTCTGCCACACACACAGACACACACACACACACGGAAATACATGGAATCAACCCCACACACCCCTACACACACACACATTCATACACTGTGTGGACACACACACACCTTTATTTCAGAGTTCAGAGAGAGGCTACGTAGGGTGTCTAAGGCTCTGTGCTCCATTGCGGGGGAGTGATGTGATTAGCTTTGGTCTGTGGGGAATAACAGATTGATCCAGATAATGCTATCTTTGAGAAGCATCTGTCTGGTCTCAGGGTGCAACCCTAAGTTAGAGTATCTAATGGTTATGAAACACTGAGGCCTCCTGCAGGAGGTTATGTGCAGTACCTAACCCCTGGAAACTCAGGGTGGAAAAACACACACACACACACATGGAAACACATGGAGTGACACACACACACACACACACACAGAAACACATGGAACACACACACACACACACATGGAAACACATGGAAACACACACACACATACACACACACACACACACACACGGAAACACATGGAATCACATGCACACATATACACACAGACACACACTGCTGGTCCTTTCGTGCAGAGAGAACTCCAAGAGGAAAATTCAAAAAAATGGTAAAGGCTGTAAAATGTCAGAGTACACCTTTATGAATGATAAAACGAAGGAGATGAAAGAGCCGCTCAGTCTGATCGTCTCCTCCCCATGACAGACCAGGGACCATCCGACAGCACGACCAACACGCAAGAGCATTCCTGCTCCTTTCACAATCGGACAGGTAAATACAACAAAGGGGAGAGGGACGATGAGTGAGAGAGAGAGAGAGAGAGAGAGAGAGAGAGAGAGAGAGAGAGAGAGAGAGAGAGAGAGAAAAAGGGAGAGAGACGGTGGGTGAATGAGAGGGAGGGGAGGGGAGAGATACAGGGAGAGAGAGGGGAGGGAGTGAGGAGAGGGGAGTGATACGGGGGAAAGAGAAAGGGAGAGAGAGGCAGAGTAAGAGAGAGACGGAGAGTGAGTGAGTAAGAGAGAGGGGGGAGAGAGAGAAATAAACTCTTCAGCCGTTATAATGGTCAAATATCCAATATCGAAATGTTATTGTTTCATACCAGAACAGCAGTTACATTATTGTTTTCCTTTCCCGTTGGCATTCAGCTAATGTTAAAATAAATAACCTTCACTCTCTTGTCCCCCACCTCTGCACCCCCACCAAAAAAAAAAAAGTTTTCCATTGAGATGAAAGAGAGACAGGAACATCTGGCCAACAGACACGGGCAGGTTAAGGTAAATATAAACTCCTTTTATGAGCACACATTTTTATCCTCTCTATACCTCACCTCACCGGTATCACACGGGCCGCCTTCAAAGGCTCGGACCCGGCACATCTTGTTTAAATTTACCCCATAATGGAGCTGCCTGTTACTGTCAGACAATTCCTTTTGGCAAAACACAATTTATTGCTACACCAGTGGTGTTCAGCATACACACACAGGCCCCTCTCCGGGTGACCCTCGAATGAGATCGCCGGATTCATTCGTCTGCTGACAAGAGCTCTGCTGTGAGTCGCATATAAACCTGCGGACCGCGGCCCATCTGGCAAAGATATACTCCAGATAGGCTCTGCTTAGCTGCTTACAAAGGAAAAAAAATTGGGGTGGGTTAAAAAAGGAAATAAATCATTTTAAAACTCAGGAAGCATCTTTCTTTGTCCTCAGTGATGCAAGAGCGGTTCCCGGTGCCAAAAAAATCAACGGTGCTAATCTCTCGAGGCCTGCGAGAGGCGCGATGCTCTGTCTGGATACTGTCTCCGTGCACTGTCTGGACAGCGTCAGTGTGGGGATTAACGGAAGTCACGTGACTACCAATGACCAGGCACCATTCCCCAGCGGTCAAATCATCATTACTAAGTGTTGTCAGCTGGGAAATTCATATTTCAAGTCCAAACAAAACAGTCATAGACGTAAAACCTTGACCGAATCCAGAATAAATATGTAGAATCCAGACCCCGCCAATGCTGACTGCAGCCTGGCAGCTCCACCAGGTGGTGCATAATTAATAACAATAATAATAGATTATACTTATAAAGCACTTTTCATCAATCCAAAGACATAACTTCCCAAATAAAGGAAACACTAACTTAAAGTGTCTTAATAGGGTGTGGATCACCACAAGCCACCAGAACAGCTTCAATGTGCCTTGGCATAGATTCTACAAGTGTCTGGAACTCTATTGGAGTGATGAAACACCGTTCTTCCACAAAAAAATCATAATTTGGTGTTTTGTTGATGGTGTCTCATGCACCGCTCCAGAATCTCCCATAAGTGTTTAGTTGGGTTGAGATATTGTGACTGAGAGGGCCCTGGCAAATGGTTTACATTGTGTTCATGCTCATCAAACCATTCAGTGACCACTCATGCCCTGTGGATGGAGATGAGCAGTTTTACAATCATAACATGTCCATAATTTTACACAAATTGCTTTTCAAGCTGTCTTACACATGGGCAACAGTAAATAGTATACATGAACAAAAGGGTAGGGTGAGGAGCTGTTGACCTTTGGTAATTGGTCTGGGGTCAAATAAATCTGTGAAAGTTCAAATAACATGCAAACCACCATCTTGAACTAGTTCTGAACCTACACAGCACTCTCCACCTGCACCTGAATGTAGCCAATGATAATGAGATAATAGTCTTTGAACTTTTTAAAAGTTGTATGACTACTAAAAGATGATTCATGCGACCGTGACATACTTTATGCATAAAAAGCCTGAGCTAGAAAAACAATCCAAGCACTGCTTTAAAAAACAATCAAGTAAATCATTTACATTTACATTACATTTTAAGCATTTAGCAGATGCTCTTATCCAGAGTGACTTACAGTACAAGATGTGCATTAATACATGGTAGGAACAATCATAGTGCACAAGATCAGTGCAGTAATACAGCAATAGACATCGTTGCAGGCATCTGCGTACCATACCTGTAACACTGGGAAGGAAAAGGTTAGTGTATCTTTTTCTTTTTTTCTTTTTTTTTGGAGTAAGGAGGGGTATATAGTGTTGGAAGAAGTAAACAGTGGTGAAGACAATTTAGCTAGATGGACAGAGTTCAGTGGTAGTAGAGTCTGAAAAGGTGGGTTTTGAGTTTCTTGCGGAAGATCGCAAGTGATTCTGCAGTCCTGAGGAGGCGACACTGTGAGGAGCGGCTGCCAGGCACCCGGAGGGATGGGGCAGTCAGTTTACCAGAGGAGGCGGAGCAGAGGGGTCTGGGAGGGGTGTAGTGATGAGTGACTGGAGGTATGGGGGAACAGTATCTCTGGCCACTTGAAAAGCAAGCACCAGTGATTTTAATCTAATGCGTGCTGCGATGGGGAGCCAGTGCAGAGAGCAGAGTAGAGGGGTGACATGGGTGAACTTCGGCTGGTTGAACACCAGACGAGCGGCAGCGTTCTGGACTAGTTGCAGTGGCTTGATGGCACAGGCCGGAAGGCCTGCCAGCAAGGAATTGCAGTAGTCCAGGCGTGAGATCACCAGGGCCTGGACCAGGAGTTGAGTGGCCTCTTGGGTGAGGATCGAACAATTGTGCTCTCCTCAGTTCCTCACAAATATTGTGTGTGTGTGTGTGTATATATCTATGCATGTTTTGTGTGCGTCTGTGTGCGTGCATGTGAGCATGTGCGTTTGTGTGCATGCCCGTGCATGTGTGTGCGTGCATGTGTTTGTGTGTTTGTGTGTGCGCGTATGCATACGTGTGTACGTGCATGTGTTTGTATGTACATGTGTTCATGTGTGTGTCTGTGTGTGTGCGTGTGTGTGTGCATGTGTGTGTGTGCGTGTGTGTGTGCGCGTGTGTGTGTGTGTGTGTGTGTGTGTGTTCACCAGTTCATTTGTTACTCATTTCGCAGGCCACCGGAAAAGCTCCTACTTCTTAAAAGTCTGAAACCAGCTGTAAGTTTGCATGAAGGAACCATTAGTATTATCAGTCACTGCTCCCTGAAACTCCCACGACCGCTGGGACTGAGCTCTCCCCTTCCCTGCTGCCCTTTGCTGCTTTCTCAAACAACTGTTGACATTCAAACTCCATCAGGTCGATAACAGTACACATGCTAAACAACACTCCTAATTAGGCTCAGTTATAAAACAGTGTAATGGCTCATCCAAATAAGACAAATGGAGAAGATGATTAGGTCAATGGATGTTACACAGACCCCTTATCACTTTGTACAAACAAAATCCACATGAGGTTTATTTTTAGTGCTTTTGAAATGATCAGGCAAATGCAGCTTGTGATGAAGGATTGAGTTTAAATGGTTTGTTAGTTAATTTCACATGCAGTGAAAAGAAACCTTTTTAACAGTTACTATAGTGTGCCTGTTCTATGTCATGACTTCCATTGACTGTTAAAGCACATAATTGTTAAAGTTGTGTCTGTATCCATTTCCCCATCTGAGCATTAAAATAACATAGTTACCGCGTACAGGGCTTTTCTTCAAACAAACATATTTTGTTCCTGTCAGCTAACCTGCAATGTGAATGGACTGTGTCACCATCACTTAGAAGGTCATGGTCCTATTTAAACTATTACATAATGAATCGCATCCATTTACAGGGGCTCTTTTACCTTTGTCATGATTCATGGGAGCTTCCGTGAAAATACATGCAAGATTTTCTGTAGAAAATACATGCAACAAACATGCAACGACTGTTTACATCTGGTCACCCTACTCAGTGCTTGCCACTTGATAAAATATTGGTGCAAATATTGCATCCTGTGTATCAAACAAGACACCAAAATGACTGACCTGAAGATGACGGGCGGAGAACAAGTGCCAATCCCGAGCTCAGGTAAATCCTGTTTGTGTGCGACAGAAGCTTCCCCACACCTGATTCTACAGCATTCCCATTTTCAACCAACCCAATTCACGCATGTCACTCCACTACTCGCCACACTTCACTGGCTGCCTATTGCAGCACATATCAAATTGAAATCACTGGTCCTGGCATATCAGGCCGCAAGGGGAACCTCTCCCTCCTACCTTCAGACACTCACCACACCCTACACCCCAGCCAGACCCCTCTGCTCTACCTTCACTGGCAAACTGACTGTTCCTTCCCTTCGGGCGCCCGGCAGCCATTCCTCGCGGTCTTGCCTCTTCTCTGTCGATGTAAATCTCGGCATCATTTAAAATGAGGGTCCACCCTCAATGATCTTTCCGAGAATTAAATAGAGGTTTAATGAATGAATGAATGTCCTGACTCCCCCGGTGGTGGGATGATCTTCCGCTTGGTCAGGGCCGCGAAATCACTGGTCATCTTCTGCAAGAGACTAAAACACACCTCTTCAGACTCCACTACCACTGATTCTCTACATTAATTACTGCCATCACCACTGTTTACATTTTTAAAAAATGTAATAAAAAATAAAAAATAATTTAAAAAAAACTGTGTTATAGGTATAGCATGCAGCTGCCAATGGTGATGGCTGTTGCAGTGTTACTACACTGATCTCTTGCACTAACTTTGATTAATCTTACCATGTTTAAATTCACTTTTTGTAAGTCGCTCTGGATAAGAGCATCTGCTAAATGCTGTAAATGTAAATATAAATGTCCCCCAAGGCCTAGCACCCTCAACATGGCTAGGGACTGCAAAAAACAGTGGCCCTGAGCTCGCAGAATTGAAGCAAGCCCCCGATAGTATCATTCGTCACACAGAATCAATTAACCTGCGTGAATAGGATAAGAAAACCAATCAAAGTCTTAATTGGCGAACGTGCGAGAGTACGGCGGCTTTCCGGTTAACTGGCATTGGGAAGGTCTCCAAAAGGGGGACACAGTGACACCTGCTGGTGGGTCATTAAAGACCGCACTGTAAGAACAGAGGAGACAGGGAGAACGGAAGCCCCAGCCAATTGATTCCCGATGTCTGAGTCTGATGCTCTGCTTTATCTTGCGGTGGCGGCGAAGCGCAGTTTCTGTCTGCTTTCATTGCTCCCCTCCCCTCTCCTCCAAAGCCCCCATTATGTCTAAATGCAGGAATGTGATCCTCTCCCACATGTGATTCATGTCAGAACATCTGAATATCTGAAATCAATTAATCAACCTTTAGATTTGCATTTTTGCAAATAAGGGAGTCTTCTATTCTCTCCCAGTGGATACCACACTGGATTGGCATATAATTCACTTCAATTGCATTTTTACATTCAATTGCAGTAAATAGGCTGAAGTGTGGCAGTTTTGGGGCTGGCTTGGTGACTGCAATGTTAGATTCCTCAAATTTGAAAGGAAGAATTCCAGTATGTATGTACATTAATGGTTTTAATTCATAATGACATGCCGTAAATGTCCTCTTTACCTCCTTCACAATCTATGTTTACACATGCAAACTGTACACTTCCCTGAATTCCAGAATTTATTCCAGATACTAATTACATGTTATACAGACAATTATACCATATTCATTTTGACAATTAGCAAACGGTTCTGAAATTATCTATTCTCAAAGGTGAACGGTTTGGAAGTACAGATGTTTTTGATTGGGGTAAATTACTTGTTTATAATGATGATTTAAATTGGGTTTGAATATTAAGTAATTAGAATTAGCTTTGGCACTCTCTTGATACAATATGTCTCTACTGAACAAGTCCCTGATCCTTAATGGTAGGCTTGTCATTGTTATCATCTGACTATCCCCTGTGCTGCCTGCATTCTTGATGTTTAATAATTAAGACTGATGTTTTATACTACACAAGATGGGCAATTAATAAAGGTAAATAGTGCATCTGCTGATGGCCTTGCATTTTTTTCCCATTAATTAGTGCATGGCAGTAAAAATCTATACAAATCTATACAAATCTATACAAATCTACCTAATCTATATTGATGAGCAATAAATTAATTCAGTATTTAAGGCAGTAGCAATGTTGTGTGTGTGTGTGTGTGTGTGTGTGTGTGTGTGTGTGTGTGTGTGTGTGTGTGTGTATATGTATGGCTAAGGTAGTAGCAATTTTAAGATAGTAGCAATGTGTGTATGTGTTGTGGTGGGGGACACTTGATGCTGAGGACCACTTGGATTTGTGTACCGCTAGGAAACAATTCCACTCCACTCTTCCCATTGATAATAACCACTTGCATCCTAAAAACGTAGCAAAAGCGATCCCTTACAATGTGAAGCAAGTGCACAGTGCCCATGAGGATTGCCATTGTTATCTTCGTAACGTTCAATTTTAAACTTTCTGAATATACTTGCTAGGTCTTCAGGCAGCATCTGAGGCTATCTATCCCTTGCAGCTGACAGAGTGGTCTTACAATAACTCAGGTGGCTAAAGGCAAGCCGCTCCAATAAATATATGCTTTGGGTGGAAGATTACACTCAGAGGGTTAGACAGTGTTCTTCAAAAAAAGTGCCCTTCAAAAAAGGCCCTTGCCACTGTCACATTGGCAAAAGACTATGCAAATTAGCTTTGTTATTGGTTACTTTATTTGAGATTATGTTTTGCATGTTCATATGGACATAAACATTTCAAATTTCCACAGGCTGCCAATTGAATAGCCCTGCGCTATGCTCTGTGAAGTGTTACATGGCAATTCCTTTTCTAAGAATGCTACATCACATAAAATATGATTAATTGATGGCTGAACATTAGAATATTATGTCTTTTTTAAATCACCTGTGTGGATTTGGGGCAGAGCTCGTTCAAAAAGGCAACAAACAACATCTTCAGTACTTCAGTAGTCTGACAGTACAGTGGCTTTTATTTAGCTTTTTAGAATTGAGCTAAATAACAGCACTATTGTACAGTTGATGTGAATTGATTGTCTGTGAATACAGACTGGGAGCATCTGTCCTCATTGTTGCGACAGGAAACTTACATAAGCAGTCCTGTCTTATGTGGTTTGTTTTCGCTAAGTTTCTCAGTAAACTAATTACAGTGCAAGTTGGATGCAGGACAAATGGCAAGTTTAGGCTGCAATGCTTTTTTTAGTAGAACTGCCATGTGGCTGTCTCTTGGCGACTGAAAGAGTCGATGGCGATGGATTTCGTTTGCCTCCTTGTTTTTTATGGGGTTTTTTTCAGTTATATTTTAAAACAAATCCTCATTTTTCTCCCAATTTGATTGCCAATTATACCCTCTATTTATTTCAATTCACCTCCCCCACGAGTCTGCCGCCCATCCTCCGGGTAACAAGCCAATTGTTTTCCGGGCCAATAGATTCGCCTCCTGCGAGATGGGACCTGACCACGGACGCCCTTCCCGCTCCTCAACAAACTCGTGCCGCCTCACCCTCCCCCTGGGGCGGACAAATGCCGCCCCTGATTGGGACTAACAGCCAGAGCCGATCTGGCAGAGACGGGTTTCGAACCGCCTCCCTGATAGGCAGCCACACTCATATTGGACCAGCCAAGATACAGTGCGTTAAACAGCTATGCTATCCATCGCCCCATTGCCTCCTTGTTTTTGATTGTCAAACTTTGATTCGTTTAAGTAGCACAAACTCACAGCTTTTGGACGACAAAGATACCATTTCCTTCAGATTCTTCAAAACACATGTTGTTGGTAAATGGAACTGTCTGTGTAGATACAATTCTACCACAGACTATAATTGAATGAAAGCCCACTATATCGATCAGATCAGGGATTTTGTTTATTCTTCTGGTTGTGGGGTAAATGATCATTTGTATCGGGCAAAAAAAAAAATAACCACAGAGATGCATTTAGATGTGGAAGCTTTCTATCTAGGGAGGCCAGAAAAAGGCTGTGAAGGCTGTTCATTCATTTACTCAAAATGACATGGAACGTTTCTTTATGGGGCATAGCTTTGTCTAGTTAATTTAGACTTTCAATCACTGCAGTTGGAAGTCTTGCAAATGGCCCCCAGTTAATCTTGAAAGCTCAAACAAATCATTATAATTTTATTCTGAGACCAAAATCCCCTCCTTCTTCATCCAATTGCATTTTGACAGGGATGAGCTTTTCACAGATGTTGCATTAAAGGTGGACCATAATGAATAAAACATAGTTTTCTTTAAAAAGCTGTGTGCTTTTTATTTTTTATTTTCAATATTCTTACTATGTCTCATCACTGAACTTCACCATATATAAATATGTATATATATATACAGTATATACAATTAAAGGAGATAGATGTATATACAGGTAATTGCCAAAATAAAGGAAAAACCAACATAAAGTGTCTTAATAGAGCTGCAACCCAACCATAGTATCCCTCTCTGTCTCAAGATTCAAGACTCAGACTATACTTGATGAAACTGCCTACTCATGCCCTTGATTGATATTTGCAGTCAACTGATTCAGAGTTGCTCATCTGTTTCGCCTTGCATCTAGAGCCAATGCACAGACATCATGGCCTTTCGACCCAGTTGATGGTGTCTTTCCCTCAGACGTCAATGCCAGCATCACCTTAGCCACTGTTCCTTGGGAAAAATCAGCAATTTGAGAAGTCTGTGTCACTGAAGCTCCTGCCAAACGTACCCCAACAATCATCCTTTTTGTTATTTGCATAATGAATTTAGGAGTGGTGTGGTGCCTGTGTGGAAACACCTGCTTTCAATATACTTTGTGTTTCTCATTTACACGAGTGTTTTATTTTGGCAGGTCCCTGTATATCCACAATCAATCCACACCTCAGTCAAACTAACACATTGTTATTATTATATTATTTGTAATGCTTTTACTAAAATGAAGGGCATTGCACACATTAATATTAAATATACATTTTTAAATATGCTGGCCTCCCATTCAATCTTTCCACTCCCCCTAACTCCCCCCCTATGCACCCACATCCCCCAACTCCCCCATGCTGACATCTATCTAATGAACAGGGATTAATATTCTCCCAGACAAGCCTCAGCCTGTCACCACTACTAATTTTAGATGGGAATGTAAAATGAGATGACCTGCTCGAAGGAATAAACCTACAATCTCTCAGGCATAAGAGCCGAGACTCGCAATAATCTCAGGGCCGCTGCTCCGATCCTCAGATACCAGGAACCAAGACTCTGGTTTAGCGTTTAATATAGTTTGCTTTCCTGTAATGGGCTGTAAGGACATCCTCTCATATCAGATTTGCTGCACTGTGAACGCGCCTCTCAGCATCACCGAGTCGCCTGACTGTGATTATGGCATCAGCACACACACACACACACACACACACACAAACACACCTTGTTCTTGTGGTTTTCTCCAGGGTTACATTCAGGATACATGTGATAGCATTGGAGTCATTAAGGTTGAGAACAATCATGTTGAAAAAGTAAAAAGTATAATTAAATAAGCTGTTGGCTGCAAGCTCGTCAAGAAAACTGTGAACAGGAAACGTGTTCGCAGGTCTCAAACGATGTTAGTCATTATCGCCATTCCCTTCATGCCGGTGGTGTTCACCCTTTGAATGTGAAATGTGAAATCAGGGAAAATGCATTTTGGGGGAGCCTTTTCCATCAGCCTCAACAGGAACAATCTCAACATGATCATTGCTGTCTGCATTATTATTTCTGATTACTCACTAATAGCAATTGATCATAAATGAACACTATTGTGCACGCAGTACTTAGTGATGCATGATTAGTTTACACGATTGAATGAATGAACGAATGAATGCAAGTGTGGGGCATAAAATGTACCGATGGAGCGAGCTGATCATTACATAGAATTTTTTTTATTTTTAAACAGATAATTTAATTATATAATACTTTGGTATAAAGGCAAGGTCCGCTTTGAAAGCTTTCAAAGGAAAAATAATCAGAGTATCAATTTTCATACCTTTTTAATTTGTGCCAGATGGTGATAGCCTTGAAAAACACTGCACTTGTGTGTTTATTTTCAACAATAATAAGACATTCCAGCCACAGGAATTGTGCCTGCTGTGTTGGAGCTAAATGGACAAAAACACATGAGAAAAACACACACCCAACATTCTCCCCACACACACACATGCACACACACACATGCACAATGCATGCATGTCCTCATTCACACATATACATACACACACACACACACACACACACACAAACAAAATGCATGCTCCTCATTCACACACATACATACAGGCACACGCACAGGTTTGAGAATCATACAGCTTTTGCATCGATATTCAATATTATCATTTTCACAGATTATTTGTAACCACAAATATTGAAGCATTATTTTTTGCATTGATTTGTGTCATTTTCTGTATTAGCTTGTATAGTAACATTTTGTCTTCATAGTAATTTGATACAGTAGATATTTGGGCATATAACATGTGTGAGTGAATGGGCATGGGCTCGAGTACCTATTTGCTCTAATCTCTGGTTCTGATCACTCGAACAAAGCCTGAAAGTGTATTTATGCTCAGACAGGATGTGGTGGGAAAAAATTCACTTTTGTGGGGGAAAGACCAATTTACTCTGGAATCTGCACACTGTATAATGTCACAACTGGAGCTTGAAATCCAACAAGTAATATCCACCAGGCTATCAATATAAAATAAGTGCATCTTGATTGGAACCTTTTAACGTGATTCCTGCAATGTCCACATGGCTCAAATCCCACATGTGTAGCAGCTGGTGTCCTCATGAATTCCTCATGAAATCAGACATTGATCCTAGTTTAGGATTAGGGTAAGGATTTGATTATGTGTTAGATATCTGGGTTTACTCATGTGGTCTGCATTTGAACCCAAGGACAAAGTCAGGTGTTATCCATGTGGTATAAATGTTATATTCATTAGGTATGTATGTTTTTCCAGTATTTCCCCCTAGATTAGAGAGGCCAGTATTTCAATGTTATGATTTAGGGAAAACACAGAGAAAACATATTTTAATAAGGGTTTCCATATGTGTGCGAAATGATTACTGGGCAACAAGGTCTGGTGGAGACTGTTGTGGGAAACGAGTTGCGGGGCGTTCAAGTGCACAACGGCCTTGCGAGCCAAAACAGATTTGTTCTTTACATTAGAGTTCAGTGTTGCGAGTAATTGCTGCGCCTATGGAAAGACTTATTAAATGATGGCTGCAATATGAGGTTGCTGTGTTTATCATGATTAAGTGTTCGTTGAGCAGGCCTACAGAACTCTCCACTTTGTTGCCTGTGCTAATGTTTTGATTCGCCCAGACTCCAGTTGCTAAAGATCAATTGTTTTTAAAAGCATTGTTCTGTTAAGGCTAATTAGTCCATGTTATCAGGGGCCTCCAAGGACAGCCAGCTTAACATCTGAGAGACTGAATGAAGAGATGTACGTGCATTGCTCTATCACGCCATGGGCTAGTTTTGGTGTCAAAGGACAATGCGCAGACCCTAGCATTAATCTATCCAGGACCATGGTGCAGGTGACGGACACCTGCAGCGCAGTTGTAAAAGAGGTTGGTTTAGGAAGAATACATTACCTGTGGGCTTGGTGAAAGTTTTGTTCATTATGGCCAATCAGATCATCGCCTTTTTTTCCCTTTAATACCACTGCGAAGTGGCAATTTTCTCATGTATAAATTAAAAGCAAGCGCCATGGCTTGCTAAGAGAAAGTTATGACACGGACGTTGTCCTGCATTTTAATAAAATAATAACACAACAGATTGTTGTTATCCGTTATCTCCACTTAACAACATCACACCCCCTGTCAATGACTGTCGTCTCCGATTTTTTGCTTTGTTGTTTTGATTATTACTATAAATATGAATCTGGTCACACTAGCTCATATCCAACCTCTGCAATCGCTCAGGGCATTGCCCCATGATAGTCTGTCTGATTGTGTACTCCATTTGAAAAAAACATGTGTCTTGTGGCTGTAGAGACTTAAAAAATGTGATTAATAAAAAATAAAAAAACACTTTTCAAATATCAATTCTCCTGCAGTTCTGGAGGGTCGCAGTATCAGCAGGTTTTTGTGGTTTCATTAAAATCAGCTGACAATTTAGGCCTTGAGTGTGGACTTTTTAGCCAATCATGACTTTAATTAAGTACTTAAGTCCTAAAAAATACCTAAAACCAGCAGACACTGTGGCCCTCCAGGATTTGAGTTTGAGATCTTGGTCTAGATCCTATATCTAAATCCAACAATTAGACTGCATTATAATTTGCCTTAATTATAATTGGTGTTAACATGTTGCTGCTATTCTATCCCTTATGGTTGGGTATTTTATTCACTTAGATGGCTAGCAAGGTACGTACACTAGTTTATTCATTGATTCTAGTTTTTGCCTGAAGCTTGGCCTTAGGGTGACCAGATTCAGGACAAGCAGGAAGAATTTGCGGGATATTGCAAGAGAGTAAAGGAATAATGGAAATAATGTGAGGGGTGTGGTGGGGTTCTGATTATATTGATGGGGGGTACTGATTTTGTTGAATGGTCAGGAATATCATATCCATAATGTTTATTATTTTAGTTTATTTCAAATGGTGTGGGAATAATCAAAAAAAGGATAAGCAAGCAAGAGATGCCATATTGATGTTGGCTGACCGGAGGACGTGGGGAGGGTGGTGATGGTATTGTTCATATCCATAATATTATTATTTTATTTAAAATGACGTTGGACACAGGATAATGACTCACAATGCGGAACATCTGGTCACCCTGCCTGGCCCTGTTGCTTTTAAACAGATTGATTCGCTACTGATCATCTTATCAGGAAGAGCGAAGATGAGACAAAATGAAGGTTTAAAAAAAACAACATCGCTTAAGTTTCAGCGAACTGATCACCTTTACAGTACAACTGTCAATACTGTGTGTGGTGTGATGAAGCCAAGGACCAAGCAGGAGACAGCAATGCATCACACACTCTTTTAAAGCCTGCACTTAACAGTAAAACAACCTGCAATTTCTATTCCAGACCAGCACAATGCAAAACATAAAACCGATTTATAGGCACATTCGGAAAATTAATTTGTTTAATCAGTTGAATCCTTACGTCTTCCAAAGAACTGTCATATACAAATGCAAAATCATTTATTTCAGATTGTTTCAGGCAACAGCTGAAGAATGATGAGAGCAAGTGGAGAGTAAAATTGAATTTTATAATGGAAATAATAATGCATTTATGTAGAACACATTATTTTCAAAACTACCGGGGCATAATCGCATCTTCAGATTAATTAAATGCAAGGAATGTTTGGATTATCCAAGGAATAAACCTGTTTTATATCTGATCTTGCTATTTGTGCCTATGTGTTTTTATTTTCCAAAAATAGGACTGCAGTGGAATTTAATTGAATTCAAGAAGTGAATCGTTTCTTTAATATTATTATTCTTTTGAAAGTTCTTTCTACAAGAATTTTAATGTAGAGGTTATATGGTTCCTCAATGCTGAAGTTTACAGAACTACTTGGTGGGGTTAGGGCAGGGGTTTCAAACTCGATCCCTTGAGGGCCGAGTGTATGCAGGTTTTTCTCCAATAAATCTATAAACATATTTAAGGGGGTAGGTGGAATAGCAGGTGTTGGAGTTGTTTCAGTCTAGTATCCACAATTTTCATCACATCTCCAGCGGTCAATGCAGTTAACCAGAGATAATGTGTAAGAATGACAAATAGTCATATTTGCTTAAATTAACAGCATAGCTGAGCGAATGGTCATAATCTTGAGTTGGTGACCGGTTCAATGGCTATATGGTAGCGCTGAAGTTGGGAGGGGGTGCAATAACTTTATTATGCTGTATTTAATTGAGCTGTGGTATTGTCTTTCAAGCCAGGAAAGTCACAGGGTTACTTTACAATTGCATTATATTTATCATATATATTTATATTTATAATATTTATATATTTATACATTTATAATATTTATTATCAATTTCAACCAAAATAAAATGTCTTTACTTTTTAGTTAAAGGTGCAGTAGTAGAAAACGTGTATTATTAAGCTCTCTTTCCAGAGTATTGACCACACAATAATGGTCACACCCTGTTGTGATAATTTTTTGGAGGACTTCTACCTTCCATGGGGACAGACATGTGCTGTGAGTCGCGTTTGGCACCCCCTGCCTGATACACTGCCGCCGCCGATTCCGCTGCAGCTTCCTCTGATGATGACGGGCGCCACGGAGGGTGACACCGGTACTCCGGCAAGTGAGTCAAGCACAAGGCCTTATACGGTATTCAAAGGTCAGAGCTGTCTGTGTGCAAGTGCAAGCGGTGACCACAAAGCCCCCTTCCCGGATACATCCACAACCCCCACACCTCAGGGGTGATGACAAAATAAAAACCGATAACTGAGCCGGACAATTTATCACAATAATCACTTTCCGGAGAGGACGAGTGGACCAGATGGTGCATCTCATACCGACGAGAGACCGCTCCATCATGGCGGCGTGGCGGCTGACTCTCCCAGCTCCCAACGCCTCATCACTCTGCACAATCCGTCCTTAAAATCCCATTTGTAGCATTTGGTCCAGGTGAGGATGACGAATGGCTCCCTCCTCCCCGAAGTGGAATTATGAGTTCAGGCAGGTGAGCTGGAGACAGACGGGGGCTATTAGCGGGAAAGGGGGTCCAGTCTTCACCGTGGGTCCAGGACAGACCGGGGAAGGGTGTGTGTGGGGGGGGTTCGAGTGGTGGTAGGAGAAGGAGAAGGCTGGAGGAGAGAAACAACAGAAGGATTTTACTGTCCCTTTAGCCAGACTTAAACCTCATGTGGGCAGCTGAATCAAGAGATTTGGTGCAGTTAAGTCTACAGATTAGGCAATCAGTTCCTCCAGCTGTCACATAACTGCTCGCTGCATACAAGAATGCTGATCATGGCTCGGCCACCGCAGGCAGACACCATGTGTTCAACAGGATGCTTTGGGACCGAAGTAGATAAAAAAGAGGGTGATCCCTCGATTTACTGTATTATATTTTCCACAGTGGTACATTTATCTACTTACTTCACCCTTACAAAATGGTTGATCTTACTTAAGCATACATAAAGGTTGTTTATTTTGTATTTCGTATGATTCTGTAAGATTCTACCAATGGGACTGACTAGACATGACAGACAACTGCTATAACAGAGATTAAACCAGGTCCAGATTAAACCTTGCAAGAGTTAAGGGCACAACACACAGGGCTTTTTTGTGTTTAGTTTTATTTTATACATTTCTTTCTGTTCATTCTTTTCCATGCACCATTCCAAAAGTGCCATTTTGTACTGCTGATCCATTTTAATGAAGACGGGGACCCCTTCAGGTGAAGAGGAACACTGCAGCCTTTAGCGTAGCAGCTGCTTCCTGTTCTGCCAAGTCAACAGCCCACTCCATGACTGACAGCGTTGGGCCAGCTGCCAACACCATCTGAAATCATTTGTATTTTTAGACTTCTGCTGTTCTCGGGAAATTTAATCACTCTGACAATTTGACAGTCAGGAAACAAGCTCTCCCCCCCTCCTCCCTCCCCCCAAATTGCTTTGATAACAATTAGGATCCAAGGATGTCCCACACTTGTCAATATCTTTTCAATTAATGTTGTTTTGGAGGTTTTTTTGTCCTTTTCTGTACCTTTTTTTCTTCGATTTGTAATCATCAATTGTGTCTTTCAAGTTGTTGCTGTGCCACCCTCATCCGGGGCAAGGATCACTGCAGCTGAAGCGTGTGCACTTTTCCAATGCTCTCCCCTGTGAGCTGGCGACTGTTTTACAAACTACAGCCCACATATTGCTACAAGAGAGCCATATCGCTCGCAATAATAATATAATACAATACAAATGTATTTATCCCCCTAGTGCAATTCGTTTAGAGCTACACTGAATCACACTGACATACAAACACTAAGGCACACACAGCACACAGACACTGATGACAGCTGGCCGCCTGTGGCCACCTGGCATGTTGTTGGAAGGAACTCATGGAGTGGTAGCCCAAGGAACACTGGCCAACATAAAGCAAGCCTACCCCTGGCGGGAAGAGGCCAATTGTCCCCTGCCTTCTGGTCGTATTGGACTAATGACATAGCCGAGACTTGAACCTGCGACCCTCGGGCCTAGCCTGCACTCATGGCGAGCTCCTTCAATGAAGCCTGTGGGAAGTGCGTTTTCAGCTTTTGATGTGAGGCGATCATTTTATATTTCATTATTTCCCAGCCAGTGTTCTGATATCAAATCTGCCATTATGCTATAAGTGTTGTGTTGAGTTATGCAGACCTGGACCCAAATGCAGACTCGGAACGAGGGTAGGATTAGCGCTCCACACAGGAGGCGTTTAATTAGAATACAAACAAAAGGCGACTGGAAAACACAGTCAAAACGTAGGCAAAACAGAAATAAACAGGACAGCTATAAAACTGGTAAAAAGACTAACAAACAAACGAACAGACTAACAAACAAACGAACAAACCAAAGTATTAAGTATTAGGATAGAAAAACGAACAGGCAAGACTGGGGAAACAAACGAGAGCCATACGGGAGTTACAATGGACGGATCGGCACTGAAGTGAGTGCGTGCTCAACATAAATAGACAGGGTGAAATAACTAAATGGAACAGCGTGCAGAATGTGCAAGGGAATGGTTTGTGACAGGCTGAAAACATAACGAGGGAACACAAGACAAAATGCGGAAGCGCGAAGCCGCGCCCATAAAAACACGTAACACAGGGTGAACATAAAACAAGACATGGCACGCAAGGAAAGAACTGGCAGGAAACACAAGGGAGGTGGACAGGACGGGACGGAGACGTAACAGTACCCCCCCCTCAACGGGAGCCTCCTGGCGACCCACCAGGCCTATTCTTCTGAGGGTGGGTCCGGTGGAAGTCCCGAATGAGGGAAGGGTCGAGGATGAGCTGGCGGGACAACCAGCTCCTCTCCTCGGGGCCATAACCCTCCCAGTCCACCAAATACTGGTAGCCCCGACCCCTGCGACGAATGTCCAGGATGCGCCGGACGGTGTAGGCTGGGGCGTTGTCGATGATCCGGGGGTGGAGGGGGAATGGTCGGAGGGCACAGAGGACTGGGCGTGATGGGCTTGACCTTGGAAACATGGAAAACGGGGTGAATCTTGAGGGCTGGAGGAGTTTGAGTCTGATGGCAGAGGGTTGATGATGGTTTCTATCAGGTAGGGACCGATGTAGCGTGGCTGGAGTTTCTTAGATGTGGATTGGAGGAATGTCCGTGGTGGAGAGCCAGACTTGCTGACCCGGAGTGTATTGGGGGCTGTGGTGCGGTGGCGGTCCGCCAGGCGCTGAGTGCGAGCGGTGGAGCGGCGGAGAGCAGAGCGGGTGTCCTCCCAAATCCGTTTGCAGCGCCGGATGTGGGCTTGCACCGACGGGACGGAGATCTCCTCCTCCTGGGCCGGGAAGGGGGGCTGATACCCTAGGGAGCATTCAAAGGGGAGAGACCGGTGGCAGAACAGGTTAAGGCATTGTGCGAATACTCCACCCAGGGTAGCAGTTTGCTCCAGGAGGAGGGGTTCGGTCCGTGATGCACCGTAGTGCAGTCCCCAGGTCTTGGTTGGCCCTCTCAGTCTGGCCATTCGTCTGGGGATGGTAGCCGGAGGACAGGCTGACGGAGGCCCCCAGGGCCTGGCAAAACGATTTCCAGACATGGGAGGAAAATTGAGGGCCACGGTCCGACACCACGTCGATGGGGATCCCATGGAGACGGACCACGTGCTGGACCAGGAGCTCTGCGGTCTCCGAGGCTGAGGAAGCTTGGGAAGGGGAACAAAATGGACCGCCTTGGAGAAACGGTCGACAATTGTTAGGATGGTATCGTTACCTTCCGAGGGGGGGAGTCCACAGACGAAGTCCACTCCAATGTGACTCCAAGGACGACCTGGGATAGGCAGGGGACGGAGGAGACCGCTGGCGGGCTGGTGGGATGCCTTGCTCCTGGCGCAGATGGTGCAGGCCAGTACGACGCCCGGGCGTCCGCGGCCATGGACGGCCACCAAAAGCTGCGTTTGAGCAGCGACAAGGTGCGCTGGAACCCGGGGTGGCAGGCCAGACGGGAGGTGCGTCCACTGCAGGACCTGGGAACGGACGGAATCAGGGACAAACAGGTGAGAACTGGGGTTGGGTCTGGGGTCAGGTTGAGTGGCCTGGGCATCCCTGATCTGACTCTCAATCTCCCAGGTCACCGCAGCAACCACACAGGAGGGGGACAGGATGGTGTCAGGGCTCGCCTGTCTGGCTTCGGAGGAGAATAGGCGGGAGAGGGCATCGGGCTTCAGGTTGCGGGATCCGGGTCTGTGTGTGATGGTAAAATTGAATCGGCCAAAAAACAGTGCCCACCGGGCCTGGCGAGAATTTAGTCTCTTGGCAGACTGGATATAGGCCAGATTTTTGTGGTCCGTCCAGACGATGAAGGGTTGTTCAGTTCCTTCCAAAAGATGTCGCCACTCCTCCAGGGCGAGCTTGACCGCCAGCAACTCCCGGTTCCCAACATCATAGTTGCGTTCGGCGGGGGACAGCCGACGGGAGTAGAAGGCGCAGGGATGGAGTTTTTGGTCCTTACCCGAGCGTTGGGATAAGATGGCCCCTACCCCGGAGTCCGAGGCATCTACCTCCACAACGAATTGACGGGAGACGTCAGGATGGACCAGGACAGGAGCAGATGTGAAGCGGTTTTGAGGTTGGTGAAGGCGGCTTCTGCTTCAGGGGTCCAGGAGAAAGGGATGGATGAGGAGGTGAGTCTGGTGAGGGGTTCGGCTACCCTACTGTAGTCCCGAATGAACGGTCGATAGAAGTTGGCGAATCCTAAGAACCGCTGCAACTCCTTTAGTGACGACGGCTGAGGCCACTCCACCACCGCCTGGATCTTAGCCGGGTCAGGTTTCACCTGCCCACACTCCACAATGTATCCCAGGAAGCTAACCGAAGAGACGTGGAACTCACACTTCTCCGCCTTGACGAACAATTGGTTCTCCCACAGCCTCTCCAAGACCTGCCGGACATGGGTCGTGTGTTCCTGCAGGTTGCGGGAGAAAAATTAAAATGTCGTCAAGGTAGACGAATACGGAGCGGTTGAGGAAGTCCCGGAGAACATCGTTAACCAATGCCTGGAACACAGCAGGGCGTTGGTAAGCCCAAACGGCATCACCAGGTACTCGAAATGGCCCAGGGGGGTGTTGAATGCCGTCTTCCACTCGTCCCCCTCTCGGATCCGAACAAGGTGGTAGGCATTCCGGAGATCCAGTTTGGAAAATATGGTGGCCTCCTGTAGAGGTTCGAAAACAGAGTTGATGAGGGGCAGAGGGTATTTGTTCTTGATGGTGATGGAGTTGAGGCTGCGGTAGTCGATGCAGGGACGGAGTGATTTGTCCTTCTTGGCGACGAAGAAGAATCCTGCACCGACTGGGGATGAGGAGGGTCGGATGATGCCTGCAGCAAGCGAGTCGTGGATGTAGGTCTCCATAGCTGCTCTCTCCGGCCGCGAGAGATTGAAGAGGCGACTGGAAGGCAGGGGAGCCCCGGGAAGCAGGTCGATGCCGCAGTCATAGGGCCTATGAGGTGGCAATGAAGATGCTCGGCTCTTGCTGAACACCTCCGCTAGGTCGTGGTACACGGGGGAACCGAGGACAGGTCCGGAGGAGTCAACCTGGCAGGAGGTGAAGCGCCCTCCGCGGGTGCTCGAGCAGACTGGAGACAAGTGGCGTGGCAGTAGGGGCTCCAGCTCTGGACCTTGCTAGTGACCCAGTCCAGGTGAGGGTTATGGAGTCTGAGCCAGGGTTGACCGAGGACCAGAGGGGACTGGGGTGAAGAGATGACCAGGAGTTGGATGGTCTCCCGGTGGTTGCCGGAAAGAATGAGCTGCAGGGGTACGGTAGAGTGCGTGACCTGGGCCAGGAGGTGCCCATCCAGTCCGTGGGCCTGGAGAGGGACAGCAAGGAACGGGTGGCGATGCCAGTCTGTTGTACCAGCTGGGCATCAATAAAATTTCCATCCGCCCGGAGTCCACCAGGGCGCACAACGGCAGGGGTTGACTGTTCCAGATGAGCGTGGCCCTCAACTGGAAACGAGGCTGGGCGGCTGCGGAAGACGCGGTGTGGCTCACCAGTAAGCCCAGCTGCACGGCCTCTTCAGCTACTAGCCCGGGGACGGATTGTTGCTTGGTGGTCCGGAAAGAGGGTTCAGGATGAGGAGGAGGAAAAGAGCTTGTCGAGGTGAGGCGACTGGTCTTCTCCCTCCGACGCTCCCGCAAGCGGTTGTCGACTCTGATGGCGAGGGAAACCAGGGCGTCGAGGGAGTCAGGGTAGTCCCTCGTAGCCAGCTGATCCTTCACCATCTCTCCTAACCCGTTACGGAAGGCCCCTTGAAGCGACGCGTCGTTCCATCCCGGATTCCGCCGCCAGGGTCCTGAACTCCACCGCGTACTCCGCCACGCTGCGGTCCCCTGGCGGAGATGGAACAGGCGTTGGGAGGAATCTCTTCCACCCACCGGGTGATCGAAGACCTTCCTCATCTCTGCCACGAACACGGAGTACTGGGAACTGGCTGGGAGCTGGCTGTCCCAGATGGCAGTTGCCCAATCCAGCGCCCTCCCCCCAAGGCAGCCCATGATAAAGGCGATCTTCGCCTGATCTGAGCCGTAGGAGGAGGGTTGTAGGCGAAAACCGAGGTCGCACTGCATCAGGAACCCCTTGCAGTTCCCCAAATTGCCATAGTAGCGGTCCGGGTGGGGAATGCGGGGTTCCTGGATTGCCCAACCGGCAGGCTGGCAGGTAGAGTTGGCGCAGGGGGGTTGGGAGAAGCAGTCTGCGCAGGAAGAGGAAGCTGGCGCGGAGTTGGGACACTTGTTCCCCCAACTGGGAGATATGGCAGTTCAGATCCCTCAGCGCCTCCCTCGTCCCCCTTATGCGTTGCTCCTGCTGATTCATGCGAGTCTCTTGGCAGGCAAGGTGATACTGGAGCTCGGTCGAGTCTGCTGGGTCCATACTGGCCGATCCGTTCTGTTGTGTTGAGTTATGCAGACCTGGACCCAAATACAGACTCGGAACGAGGGTAGGATTAGCGCTCCACACAGGAGGCGTTTAATTAGAATACAAACAAAAGGCGACTGGAAAACACAGTCAAAACGTAGGCAAAACAGAAATAAACAGGACAGCTATAAAACTGGTAAAAAGACTAACAAACAAACGAACAGACTAACAAACAAACGAACAAACCAAAGTATTAAGTATTAGGATAGAAAAACGAACAGGCAAGACTGGGGAAACAAACGAGAGCCATACGGGAGTTACAATGGACGGATCGGCACTGAAGTGAGTGCGTGCTCAACATAAATAGACAGGGTGAAATAACTAAATGGAACAGCGTGCAGAATGTGCAAGGGAATGGTTTGTGACAGGCTGAAAACATAACGAGGGAACACAAGACAAAATGCGGAAGCGGCGAAGCCGCGCCCCGCAAAAACACGTAACACAGGGTGAACGCAAAACAAGACATGGCACGCAAGGAAAGAACTGGCAGGAAACACAAGGGAGGTGGACAGGACGGGACGGAGACGTAACAATAAGCTTACAATAAACATTGAAGCTACCTGAAAATCGAAATAAAAATGTTAAAAGAATGAACATTACATGCAACTTTATAAAATATGGTGCATCACTTAATGATTTTTACAACGCAAAAGGGCTTCTCCTCTTCCGGGAGTTATCCTCACCTGCCGATGTCCTGGGATAGGCCTTTTTCCATTACTTAAGACTACGTTCAGCTTTGTGTGCCTGCAGGGCTCCTTGGGGTATAGGACTACAAATGCACCCTCTGATACAGTGGCTTTCTAATGATCCTGTGAGGAGATTTGTCTCTGTCATACACTCACATCTCCAGCAGACTATAAAAATCCCAAATTGTGGTATAAAGGTCCCTCTTCAAATAATATAATGATTGACTGGGTTTTGAGGCCATTTTAATGAGATATCTTGAATGCAGTATGCCCTCGGGCAGATTTTAGAATGAACCTAATGATTTATTAGGTGGGGTTTTTTCGGTGAACTTGAATACAGACTGCATACCGAACTATGAATTCTGGACCAAAAAGATCAGACTCATTTTGGAGTAAAGTGGTGTCTGCTAGCATACCTGGAAACGACGGTCCCTTGGATCCAGCTGTTTTGTTACACAACAAAGATTCTAAATGCCCCTACGCCCCCTTTCTACCTCTCTGCTCCTGTCCCCGTAAAATTGGACACTGAAAGACTTGTCTGGCTATAGCATGGATATTGGTTGTTGGCTACCCACTCACAAACCGTGTGTAAACACATGGCTATTGCATTACTGTAACATTAAACTGTCCGGTTATGTATAGCAAGGGTAAACAAGGTTAGAAACACTACTTTTTACCGTTATGTAAAAAGGAATCACCAACACGGGGTTGGGGGATCAACAATACCCGAGGCCACGGGTAAAGGGGGAGGATTATGTTTACTGTGTTACCACTACGATGTATGCACAGTTACTCAAATAGACCATCACATGAAAGGATGTGGAGCCGATTAAATTAAAGTTTAAATTGACAGACAAATTAGTGTGATAGCAAACAATGACAACAGACACATAATAGGATTATGGTAAAACGATAGGATACTTAATAGGAAATTAATTATAGATAACTATAAAATTGCATAAGGATAATTTCATTTCAAATTAAATTCCAATTAAATATCAAAACTAGATTAAAAAAAACAATGATAGGACAAAATAAACAGGATGGTAATGAATGAAAATAGCCAAAAAAATCTATCCAATTTGGCGGCGGTGAGCGGTTATGTTCTAATTAGACCGTATAAATGAATAATCGTAGATAAATCCATTTTTAATCTGTGGTGCAGTGTGTATGCAGCAAAAAAAATTATATGTGGATGAAACCTCAAATGCCCTCACTGAGCATGCCAGAGAGAGAAGAGAGAGTGCTTCCTTAGGGGAACAAGAGTCAACTGGAGTGCCCATCCCCTGCTGGCTAAACGCCTTTTCTCCAGTTGCTCAGTGGTCCAGGCTGGCTCGCCATCACTGCAAAATGGATAGGCCCTATCAGCAATGAGCTAATACATCTCCCAGACTCTCACTGCCATTACCGTGACTTACAAGAGGCCAGAAATTGAGATGTTAGACCAGATTTAAATATTTAATTTCATTCAAAGCGGTGGTCAATCACTGCGCAGGTGCACAGGCTCTGAACCAGGAGTTTTCAACGACTTTTTTGGTATCAGCAGAGGTAGGCCTCTCTTTGCGATCAGAGGAGTAGCACAGGATTTTTGGGGGGAATTAAGGGTTCTTTTTGTGCCCGGCCTCAAGCCCATTTAACACCTTGTCAAGTATCTGTTCAATCCCATCAGGGATTTTAACAGGCAGCCAGTGAAGTGATCAAATGTCTTAGAGGTTCTAGGAAAATACTTTTAAAAGCGTACCAAAGCAATACTACATACAGTCACCTTCCTATAATTGCACACTGTATAATTGCATACTCCATTTTACTGCATCGCATGCAGCTGGTCTTTTTCATAATCCCACTGATATTACATCACAGATGAGAACAAGCTGACAATCTTATTAGGTCAAAACATGAATTAGGAAAAATATATATATCAGTTATGCATTTTTATACTGGAAATATACATCTCCTAATTCTGCACATCTTCTATTCTCTTAATAGCACAATTTGCCTAAAAAAACTTGGTTAATGCACCACAAGGGACTGTGCTAAATGTTTTCCATTAGAGTAATTAAATGTTTGGAATGTGTTTTTAGTTTTTCCATTTCTGTTTCAGACAGAAACACAATTCCAAAGTCATTACAAATCACATACTCTTCATTAGTGAACTGTTTTGCAATTTAGTATGCTTCTACAATAAATTAGTTATTTTCATATCATGCGTAAAATGCTATGCATCCTGCAATAAATATCCAGCCTTCGGGAGTAAAATTATTTAATGGAGATTAATGTAATTGAGAAGTTTTGCCTTGGACCCTGCATTCAGGACACTTGTGCCCTGAAAGGTTTTTAGGAGAGAACCGCATGTCTGTCTGGCGGCAGCAGGACAGGCTATAAGATCCCCCCCACCCCCCAGGAGGCAGGGCCAGAGTAGGTGGAGGTGGGACCAGAGTTGGTGGAGGCGGGACCAGAGCATATGGAGGCGGAGCCAGAGAGGGTGGAGGTGGGACCAGAGCTGGTGAGTATGTAACCTTTTATTTTATGGTTATGGTTGCATATATGTCCTGATAAGCTAATAGGTCAAGAAGGCAGAGACAGATGTCTCGGAAGCATCACTAGTGGAATGTTTTCTCCAATTGCTTAGGTATCATAGTAATGACTTATTCTCTACCATAAGTGAAGATTCATTTATTTTAACTGTTTTAATCAATTAATAGAGACTTTTTTTTTCCTCCCCCTTACATTGTCTGGGATTGCAGCCAAGCACAGCAGAAGCAGTAAGAGGGAGTGCTCTCTTTAAACTCAGTTCCAAATTTCATTTCTACCTCTTAAAGCCAATGGCACGAGTCTGATCATTTGCAGACAGATCATTTGTAGGTTCCCCCGGAATAAACGCCACAATTAATCAGTCCAAATTTAGTGTCCAACAAATGTGCAGAGATCTGCGCTCTCCTCACATGCTGATTTATGCCTGTATGAAAATTAAAATCACAGCCGTTACAATTAATCGACTGAACCACTCAATCCAGTTTTATTTCTCTCTCACTAGTCGAAATATGACTTTTAAGTGGCTACAGTGTATATATGCATTTGGCGAGTAATGTCTTATTATAAATTATTAGTATAACTTTTTTTATTTGCCCAAGACATTTTTTTTCTATGATTAAAATCTCTAGGGTTTGTGGATTGCGTATGAGATTAATCTCCTGTGGCACATCTCCATCTGTAGTGAAATTATGAGCCCCTCTGTATTAGTTCCCAGCTGTGAGTGCGTCTGTGCTTGCTTCACTTGTCAGTCCCAGAAAACAATCAGAGATTGCACAGGATGGCTGAGACACAGAGAGAGAAAGAGAGAGAGAGAGAGATGAGAGCGCAGATGAGTCTTAATGCCTCACATCATTCTCAACACTGATTCACACCTCATTTGCCCAAAATGTTCTCGTGTTTGGTCCATCCATCCTAATAGCTGCTTATAGGTGCCAGCATTTTAAAAATACAGACAGTCCCCGGGTTACAAACGTCCAGCTTACGGACAATTCGTACTTACGAACGGACTGCCATAAGGCCTATTATGTTAAAAAATAATACAATAAATACAATGGTTTGTAATAACGAACGCACGCACTACTTTGTGATGCTCATGAAAACATTGCGCGGTTTCAGCGGTTCATCACCTCAAGGAACAGAGATCACCGTCAGTTGTTTTAAGTCAGATCACGGTCCCGTTTTTCTCTTTCTCTTACCCTTACAACGATGCCTCCAAAGAGTAAATTCGATGCAAGTGCTGGTGATGCATCAAAGAGAAGGAAAACAATCACCATGGAAAGTAAGGTTGAAATAATAAAGAGATCGGAGAGAGGTGAAACGCCATCAGCCATTGGGAAAGCATTAGGCTACAGCCGGTCAACAATCGGTTTTAAAAAACAATTTTAAAAGACAAAGGGAGAATAATGGAGCATGTGAAAGGCCATGCCCCAATGAATGCCACGATTATTACCAAGCAACGCAGTGGTTTAATTATTGAGATGGAAAGGCTATTGATAATTTGGATAGAAGACCAAAATCAGCGTAATATGCCTATTAGCCTTTCTTTAGTGCAAGAAAAGGCTCGAAGCCTTTTTACAGTACAGTACTGTATGTACATAGTTCGTTTTATTATTACTGTATTATTATTATTAATATTAGAGTATTGTTATTATTACAGTATTATTATGTACTGAATGTTATGTTTAAGATGTTTTATTGTATTTGGAAGTTTTTCTTAAGTGTTTTATATGCACAGAAAGGTAAAATAAATACTATACTAAGACAAACATTTGATGATTTGATGATTAATAAGAACTGTATGTACCTGTTCCGACTTACATACAAATTCGACTTAAAGACAGACTTAAGAACGGATCTCGTTTGTAACCCGGGGACTGCCTGTATGTGGCTTTTGACTCGTCTGATTTTACAAAATAATTTAACAGTTTTAAAAGGGAAATGATAAAATGGGTGGCAGTGCAATAGAGAACTTTTAACCAGAAGGTGTGAGGTTCAAATCCCAGGTGAGGCATTATTGTTGCCTCACCTAATAATCAAAGCATTATTGTTGTACCCTTAAACTAATGCTGTATTGCTGCAGTAAATATTGAGCTCTACTAGTAACTGCCAAAATAAAATAAAAACTAGAGTAAATTAAGGGTTCTTGCAGCTCTGTTATGGTGGGGGTGTATTCTCCTGGCATGGTTTAGGTCAACACAACCATTTATAGGGCAAGATAAATGGCAATAAATACAAAGCCGTTCTGAGTGATCACCTTCATCCTATGGTGAAGCATTTCTATCCTGATTGGAGTGGCCTCTTCCTGGATGACAATGCCCCCATCCACAGGGCACTAATGGTCACTGAATGGTTTGATGAGCATGAAAACGATGTAAACCATATTCCATATGCCAATTGAAGACTTATGAGAGATTCTGAACTGTTGCCTGAAATGGCATTTTCCACCACCATCAACACTACATTTTTACATTTTAAGCATTTAGCAGATGCTCTTATCCAGAGCGACTTACAAGATGTGCATTAATACATGGTAATAACAATCATTGTTCACGCAAGAGAACAGTACATTAAAACACTACACTGAATGATCAGATTTCTCAGTACAATAATGGTGTTGTACCCCCAGTAGAGTTCCAGACAGTTTTAGAATGTATTCCAAGGTGCATTGAAGTTGTTCTGGTGGTTTTCTGGTGACAGAGCGTCCTATTAAGCCACACTATTTAGGTGTTTCCTTTATTTTGGCAGTTACTTTTATCATATACAGTGGGGCGCATGTGTGTGTGCCAACCAAAAGTTCACCTCTATTACATGTTTGAAAATAAAGCAAAATGAATTAAAATATAGCTTGTGTATTTTTTTTTATTTCCACACGGACACGGTTTATTCCTTCAGACATAAATAGCTGTTGTGTCTGTGTTCGCAACTAAAGCTGTGTATTTTCTTACCTTCATAACCTGTGAATTATTAAAAACATAACTCCTTTTTTTGTTCTCTAGTGAACAGCTAATAGTGGTGTGATCACAATATCACAGCATCACAATAGTCTCGCTATAGAATTTACGTTATAGAATATATATCTTTGATCGTTTTCCCTGTCCCTGCCAAGTTCCAGATCTTTGATCTCGTGGAATGAAACTGCTGTTGAGTGGGCTTGCCCTTTCTTGGCAGCAGACGTTGGTCATGGATCACTTAAGATGAGCAGCCACAGCTTCTTATTAATTCTCGGATTTGTTAACACTAAGCATTAAATGTGTCAGTGTTTCATTAACACACACACACCTCTCCAACCCACCCATCACACACACCATTCTTTTTTTTGTCCGTAAGATTATTCACACTGTGGTTTACTAATGTAGGTCTCACATTTTCCAAAATTACACATGGATTGCTTGGGAAAACTATTCACAGAAATAGACCGTTTATATTCACAGGATCAGAGTACAATGTCTCAACTGTGTACATAACGTTTGTTTTTCTAAGGCAACTGTGACCACCATGTCAGAATATGGCTTGGATTCTTAGACATGCAAAGCAGTGAAAAACAGGTACGGTATAATATCAAATAAAATTAAATATTCTTTCCCTCTACTACTTACAACTCACCAGCCACCACTGGGTTTATTATCTTCATGCGATTGGCTGTCGTTCACTGATAAACACTCAAAGTAGTGAAAACCAAGACACATCACTGTTTAAATCTGAATGCATACATTTCATTTGAATGATTAATGATACTGTCAGGCCTTTTTGGGGAGCTCTGGAATCAGTACTGTGTAAGCAATGATGTACAGGAGTGCTCAAGCCTATCCTTTCCGACCTGACCTCTAACGTTTCGAGGTAACACTGTAACCCCTTTTGGCAATGTTGTGATAAGAAAACATCATCGCCTAGTGCAAGAGGAAAGATATTTAGATATTAGTGCAAGATGAGACAAGCAGGAATTCCCTCTTCAAGACATCAAAGGAGGGACTACAAAAGAAAGCAGAGTTTTCCCGTGACTGATGTTAGCTGGAGGAGAAGAGGGAAGTTTAGTCCATAAAGTAAGCACAGCCTTCCTCCAACTCAAGCCATAGCGTTAAAAAACATTTACTGAAACACTTACAGAAACAGTTTTGCTGTTTCACTGTGAAATTGCCACTTCTGAAAAGTTTTATTTATTTATTTATTTGTAGGAGTTGGGGTGTACATTTTTAATAAGAGCTGTTGGCTCATTTAAAGAAGTTATACGCCTTCCCTTCAATCTAGCAAGGTCATCAACATGACCGGCTTTAGAACATTTACTTAATCTTCAGAAACTTTTAACGGATAGAAAATCATTACTGGGAAGGTTTTAAGTCATTGAAAGTCTCTTTGTTTACAACAACTACAAAAAAACATTTAAAGAATAAATGTGACGCCCGAGTGGTGTGTCCTACAGTCTGGACTGAATCTGGAACGTGTCAGAGCTGATTATGGCTGGGAACCACAGAGGGTCAATGCAAAATGAGCAATAGCATGCCAGTAAGCAGACTTTCCCTCACCTCATCACTCACTAGCAACTCCTCTGGTCAATCAGGCACCTTCAATCTGTCTTTGCCAGCTGCGGATTGTAGTGGTTATTGAGTGGTCAGCTAACTACACAGGAAGTAGTGGTCAGACGATTGTCTCAGAGGACTACATTTATGGTGGATATTGTTGCGATGGTATGGGCCTATGCTCAAGAATGGACATTCCAAACTGTGGTGAAAAATTGAAAAAACTTTTTCCCCAGAATAACAAAATCAGCAGGGTTTATGCAAAGTAATGTTTTGGATAACAAACATCATTTGCAGTTAGGACTAGCTATAAGCGAAAGGAAAGGCGAAAAAGCTCCTTACTTCAATTGTTCTGTTATTCAGGGTGTCCGCGGATCCTTAAAAAATATTAAAAAGTATTAAATTTGTTTATCAACAATAAAGGCCTTAATTGGTCTGAAAATGTCTTAAATCCATCTTTCAGAGGTCTTAAAAATGCCATAGACAGGAAAGATAAAAATGTGGATTTGTCATCTTCTTATGTTTCATTGTGAAATCTGGGGTAACGGGAGATAAAGTCGGAGATTTTTATTTACCGTTTTGTAGTGTCACGCAGACCGGAATGAGCGGAACCAACAGAGGTCCTTATGTTTGCGGGGAACTATTTCAGCAACGGAGTCGACTCTCGACCCTAAGCACAAAATTCAAGTTCAACAAGCTAGGTTAGCTAACTTAACATCTAGCAGTCGAGTCGCACATGCAGAGCGCTAAGCATAAATCGGTTGATAAAACCCGCCGACGCTTGAAGCTGAGGTATTGTGGGTTCTGAACACTGTCACGAATCACCAGTTCTACAATGGAAATGACAGGGTAGGAGAGGTATTCCGTGCTATGTTTCCTGACTCGGAAATCGCTAAGACATTCACATGCGGCAAAGACAAAACGGCCTACATAGCAAGGTTTGGATTGGCCCCTTATCTCCGAAATAATCTAATCGCGGATGTAAACATAATTTTTTTGCAGGGGCAGCAGGCCAGACACTGGTGAAATTCCTGCCCTGGATGACACTGAATGTATTTGGATGTATTTTATTTATTCTTTTTTATTTTTGCTATTTATGTTTGTGTCACCCCTTTGTTTCATCCAATCCAGTTACCCCTTTATGTTTTAATAAACATCTTTGGACAAATTTGTCCCTAAACTTAAACTAATTGGTGTCGTTGCGTGATTTTTGCCATTTTGGTATCGTGAAATTGGTATTAAATTTCATTCTGAGTGGCATTAAAAAAGTATTAAAAAGCCTTAAATCTGACTTAGCTAAACCTGCAGATACCCTGGTTATTGCTGGGTAGGCTATAAAAAGATACAATTGGGCTGAAATCTATTATTTTAATCCATTAGAGAACAGAAAACCAGTGTATTGCTTTCAATCACATTGTGATATGCACAGGACCCAATAACTTTACAAAGCATGTTTAAAGGTCATATTTGTGCTGTCTTTGTATCCACCCGGCTGCTTCGAGCAGTGTAGCTCATGGTCTTAATTTGTTAATGAATCAAACCTTCGCAGCACATGTGTAGCAATAACTCATTTTGAGCAAAAGTCCACTGCTGGCATTATATTTTTTCCCTCCAAAATAGATGTGTAGCACTAACCTTTTGCAAAGACACCAGTTTCCAAAATACTGAAGTCGACAGCAAACCAACAAGTCGCATGAAGCCTAGCATCACATTAATTGCTCAAAAGTCTGAACCTCGAAAAATATGTTCATCCTTCTGTGATGAATGAAAAATTGCCTTTTTGTTCTATATTTAACATGAGTGTAATGTAATGCTTCAAATGTATATGTAGCCAATTATCTTAGCAGCATGGAATCTCTGCTTGATATTTCATGTAATGGTGGCTTAATGAAATAAAGCTGGATTCATAATGAGTCCCACTGTGTCCTTGCCCATGACCGTTAATAATACCATGCCTTGAGAAAAGGACAAACAGTTTTGCAGCATGGCTGTTTGCGTTAAGAGCTGGTGTTCAGTTATCAAACTAAATTTTTGCAGGTTCATACTACCAAATATGCAAGGCCTAACAGCATATACTGTAATAAAATATTGGTAAAATGTCCCTACTTCCACCATGCAAGAGCTCTGTGGTAGGGGGAAGCAGGTTTTTGTGATTTTAATGAATATTTCCCTCAATTTTGACAAAGTCACAAGGTCCAGGTGCTAAATATATCCACCTCCTTGTTCCACAGAGGAGATGATGTCTTCCTCAGCAGAAATTTCACCCGGCTTGGCATCCCACACACTGCTGATGAGAATGTCAGTAAAGCTAAATGTTTGTTTCTTATAAACACAAACCATTGATCCATGTGTCATTAAGATGCAGTCTGATAAATTTATTTGTACTTTTTTGTATTGCAGGGGTTGTGAAGAGGCGTTCTTTGAACACAGGCTCCGTGCATTTGATGCTGAATGTGTAACATCGCCGCCCCATCCTGTCCACCTTCCTTCCGTTCCTTGCGTGTCATGGGGAGCGTGTCTATGTTCCCACAGCCCTATGTTCCCCCATTTCTCAAAATTAGGCCCTATGTTCCCCCAGCCCTATGTTCCCTCAGGCCTACACCCCCACAGCATAGGGGGAACATAGGGCCTAATTTTGAGAAATGGGGGAACATAGGGCTGTTGGAACATAGGGCCTAATTTAGAAAAATGGGGGAACATAGGGCTGTGGGAACATAGGGATGACCCCGTGTCATGTCTTGTCTTTGCTTTTACCCTGTGTGTCTTTTGTTTTAGGCTGGGTGTGGCTTCCTCTCATTCCGCACTCGGTTCTCTTTTCCCCTTGTTAGATTCAGCCTATCACACCTACTCCCCTGCACATTCTGCATGCCGGAATCAATTTAGTAATTTCGCCCTTTCCTATTTAAGTTCAGCGCTCACACACTCCAGTGCCAAACCGTACTATTGAAATTGTACTGCTGTAGTTTGGTTCTCCCTGTTTATCTGTTTTCCCGTTTACCATTTTTACCGTTTGTATTTTTGTTGTTATTCAGTCTTTTTGTAGCCTGTCCTGCCTGTCCAGTTTTGCCAGCTTCATGCCAGTCTGATTCCCCAGTCTGTTCCTCCAGTTACTTTTGTTGCATCCAGTGAAATAAACGCCTCCTGTGAGGATTTCTACCAAGTTCTGTCCTGGAGTCTACTTTTGGGTCCTAGTCAGCATCTACACCGTAACAGAATGAATGTTTTTGACATGTGGTATCCTTATGGTCCCAAGAACCCAAAACTTTATTCTGAATATTTAGAATTAATTTTTTTATTTAATTTTCAGGCTACCTGTCTCACCATATGTTTTGATGAATATTCATTTGCATATTCTGCTTAGATATAGGATACTACTGGTGTGAGCAGGAAATGGGTAGGAGCAGATTATTGTAATTCTGTAATAATGTATAATTGCCATCACCCTACTTATAGAGGTTAATGATCCTTTATCCTTTACTGACTGTAACCACGATAATAAATGGTAGAAATGGTTTGCTTACTCCTACCTGCAACCTCCCGTATATACTGTGTCCATGGTAACAGTGGTTTTTGAAGATTCTGTAAAGATCCACAAGCTTCTTTTAACATTAAGAATATTGTAAACTTGATTGAAGATTAGGTGGACAAGGTAATTGCAGTATGTGATTGTCACACGCCATGCGACATAAGCAGGAAGGGAACAGAACAGCAGGATGCAGGAAGTGGAGTTTAACGGTCTGGGGACCAGCATTTTATTTTTCTTCCTCACCGGGAGAGATAGGGGAAGAGGGAGAGAGCATGCACATAAAGACAAAATAAACAAAAGACCTTCGGCCGTCCTCACAGGTACAGGACACAAAATAATAACCCAAAGTAATAAAGAAAAGAAAAACCGCCTTTCAGCAAAGCACTACACAAACAGGACTTTCAGGACTTTTTCAGTTTCATGCTTTTTTCTCTCTCAAGCTTTTCGCTCCCCTATTCCAGCCACCTACTGAGAAAGCAGAGCACTTTTTAAGCACACAGGTACATTTAGACAATTCCAAACACCTGTGTGCCCTGGTTGCCCTGCTGGTAGGCGTGGCCGTTAATCACCCTGATTCCCCTGTTCCGGCCAACGCCCTCCACAGTGAATCCCATTCTATTTTGATTACAGTCATCTTGAAACACATCTTGGGACAACATACTGCACAAGCAATATGCAAAATATATAATACAAGCAAAATATATTTTATCTTGAAATCAATAATTATTATGAATCTTTTGTTTTCAAATATCTTCCTTTTTCACATGAAATCAGGACTATATTCTGTAGTAGTAAAACTGAAAAAAATAGAATATTTTATCTAATATGTTATGAATTAGGGACGTTTTATCCTTTTTATAAATGTTATACATTTTCTATAATTTCTCTCAAGTATTGTTAGAATTAGAAGATTGGGTGAGATGCAGCAAAATTTCCTTAAACAGAAAACTCACCACCCGCTGGGCACAACAGATGGTGGCTTATTACACAATAAGCCCCTCCCATGTCTTCTCTGGACCTAGCTTCATGGGGGGTAAGTAGACATGAGGAGGTGCTTGAAGGGTGCTTGTCATTATAGTAAGCTTACCCCCTGCAAAGACTCAGCAATGAAGAGGAGCACAGTGTTTGTGATAACCTACAATCATTACTGGACTCTGCATTTCCATTCTGCTGCCAGTTTCTAATTTGATTTCAATTATATTCAATTTATCTTATCTGTGGATGAGCTACCATTTGCATTTCCTTGTCTGAGATAATGAGTCATCCATAATTATGATTTGTGAGTTTTACATTTGTCATAAGACAGAACCAGGAATTAAATTCATTATAAAAGAAAAAAGAAGTACAGTGTAGTCATGTGATACAGTTATGTATGTGATCTGGATATAAAATATACGTAAAATCACAGTATGGATATATTATAATGGTTCCAGAAGATAAAAAGTTTTTTTTTTTTCATAGCAGTGTTTAAATGGACTAAAGTTTCCACAAAAAAATGTATTCATACAATTGTAACTGTTATAAAACATTGGCTAAAGTAACAGTCTGATGGCATTGAGCAAAACAAATAATTCGCTAATTAAGCCTTATGTAAAGTCTGTTTGAAATGTAAAAAATAGTTTGTAAGTAAAATCATGGTGTTGCACTGCAGCATCCAAATCAGACGACTTTGAAAATGCATTTGATGATGCCTACTAATAATTATGGTATGAGATCAGTAAAACCTCAGATGCCTCTGCTTTTGTGTGTGTGTTTGTGTGTGTGTGTGTGTGTGCCAGTTTCAAACACTTCCCTTAAAGTTTTATTCAGTAAACAACCTTTTGCAGAGGAGACAGACCTTGAAACACCCTCCAGGGTAGATAGCCTTCAAAACTTCGTAGCTTAATAAAGCAGGGAGCTTTTTTATTATAAAAGTAAAAAGTTGTCATACAAGGTGCTAAACCATGTTTGATGATTGGTTTATATCCTATTTATTTAATGAGAACTCCTGCTGAGGGACAGATGTGAGAAAATCACTTTTCTGTGAAGAAAACATCTGTCCATAATTGGATGCTGTAGCTATTGTGGAAAACATGTTGTGTGCACTCTGCAGCAGCAGTCATTACTGACACTGCAGTTAATGGGCTTCTGAAACAAGACCGGTTTTGGTATTGGGCCACACTTTTCAACATTTTATAGCTGCTCGCCATGGTTTGTTCATAAAAGTAAAGATGTATTTTTGCATGTGTTGAAGTGAATAGAGTACAGGAATGTTATTTGCACACTTTGTTCAGCATATGACTGGTAGGCATTGTTTATAGCTCTCTGCAGGTAAAACAGGTAACTGCCAAAATAAAGGAAACACCAACGCAAAGTGTCTTAATAGGGACACGAGCTGCCGGAACATCATCAAGTGTCTGGAACTCTATTGGAGGGATGCAACACCATTCTTCCACACAAAAAATGCATCATCTGGTGTTTTGATGGTGGTGGTGGAAAACGCTGTCTCAGGCACCTCTCCAGGATCTCCCATAAGTGTTCAATTAGGTTTGATATCTGGTGACTGAAACAGCGATGGCATATGGTTTACATCATTTTTATGCTCATTAAACTATTCAGTGACCACTCATGCCCTGTGGATGGGAGCATTGTCATCCTGGAAGAGACCACTCCCATCAGGATAGAAATGCTTCACCATAGGATGCAGGTGATCATGGCAGAATGGCTTTGTATTTATTGCCATTTACCTTTCCCTGTAGGGGGTTCAGTGGCAGGTTTAGTGACCTAAACCATGGCAGGAAAATGCACCCTACACCATAACAGAGCCGCCAGAAGGCTTCATTTACTCAAGTGTTTCGTTTATTTTGGCAGTTACCTGTAGAATTGACCATTAAATGCATTAACTCTCTGACAAGACGCCATATCAAACATTTCAGATAGGTCAAAGAGACAGCTGAAATAATGCAAAACCTGCGAATGACTCATTAGACCACGCTGTACCCTACTCAAGGAAATGCACATTCATAATTAGGTATGGAACAACGGATTAGTTTTATCTCTTGCCTGGTGTCAACCAGAAGTTATAAATAATTATGGCATTAATTATGTTTTAATTCTCCTTTCAGTGGAGTCATTTTAATTGCCCTGCAATGTTTAGAATTTTAAATATATATATATTTTTAAATGTTGGAAAGCGGCCTGTCACAGCGTGGCGCCTTTAATATATGCTGTTTCATATCATTCCTTCTCTGCCTCCGTAACGTTTCCCTTAACACTGCTGCATATATTATTGGTAACACACTGAACCACAAGCTGCTCCTACATGTCATTTTTTCTGGCTTTTTTTTCTTCTTCAAAGACTTCTTCCCCATTTTCCCACCCCAATTTCGGGATGTTCGATCACAGCTGTAGGCCCATTTCATCACAGGTTGAGTCCGTTGAGTCAGGAGGGGTGCATCCTCCAAAACGCACGCAATAGCCAGATGTCGCTACGCTTCTGTCCACTCTGCAATCTAGCTGCAACTGAGCTGTAGCAGCTACTGCATCAGGAATCCCTGCACAGCTCATGCAGCTGGCACAGGTAGCTTAGCTCCGCAGGCAGAGATCAAACAGAGGAGTCACTACTGCTGTGGGAGGACCCCAACTGAAACTCTCCCTACCTGGGAGACGCTGCAGCCAATTACACATTATGCACACGTGGGATTCCCAGACCGTTTTCACTGGCATTGGTGCTGATTGCTGATTTGATCCATCGGGCACATTCACTGTGTTAAGAACAAAAGTGAGAGGGAGGGAGAGGGAGGCGTATCGTTGCTATGGGAACCGAAGGTCTTGGGGGGGCATCATTGCAGTAAGTGGAGGGGGGTAGGGCAACGGGAGGCATAACTGAACATTTACATGTGTTAATTCCTTTCTCTATTGTGTTATAATTAAGTTGTCCCAAAGAAATGGGGGGGGGGGTCAAAAAGGAGCCCTTTTCAAGGATGCAGGTTGACTCTTGACTTAGCTGTGAACATTTTAATTTGGCACATCGAGAAATGCTACATATATTATTAATTTGCCATCGCTACCCACTTATTCCTAGCAGCACCTTCTTGTGTAACAGTGCATGTTTATGTTACACTTGCTTGCTAATGCAATTCGGGTTAAGTACCTGGCTCAAGGTGCAATTAGCAGGCATGGGCCACCTGGGATTTAAACCTGCAGCCTTGTGATTACTGCTCCAGTTCCCTTGCATCCGCCGCACACAGTGGAGCACATGAACACAGCATGGAAAAGGTGCTGGGATTGGGGCCATAATCGCTTGCCTGGAACATTGTGTTTGCTGTGTGGCTAGAGTAACGGCAGCTAGGTCAGGGCGCCTGGGTGTCAGTACTGGGCAGCTGCTGAGCCACGTGCTGGGGGGTCCTGCTTTCTCTTTCCCACCTGTGGACCTCGCCACTGATCGATTCAGCCTGGTCACTAACCAGAGGGATTCAGTCAGGCCACTAAACCAGAGCAATTTAGCCAGAGTACTAAACCATTTTGTGATTGATTCATATAGGTTACGATTCAGCCTGGTCACTAAACCAGAGTGATTCAGATAGGTCATGGTTCAGCCTGGTAACTAAACCAGAATGATTCAGCCAGGTCACTAAACCAGAGTGATTCAGGCAGGTCCCTAAACCAGAGTGATTCAGCCAGGTCACTAAACCAGAGTGATTGAGGCAAGTCACTAAACCAGAGTGATTCAGCCAGGTCACTAAACCAGAGTGATTCAGCCAGGTCACTAAACCAGAGTGATTCAGGCAGCTCACTAAACCAGATTGATTCAGACAGGTCACTTTTGTTTTGATGCAACAGTCTTGAAGTGTCTCGGATATTGCAGTTTGTGTTTGTTTTGTTTTATGGTTTGTTTGTCCAATACCATTAAATGAACTGTATTCCTACCTAAGAAAATGGAGGAAAGCAATTCAGTTCCAGGCCCTCTGCATTGGCCTGAATAGGCCTACTGTGCTCGTCGAGGGATGAAAACAGTTGCCTACAGGCAAAAATTGTGGAGCTTGCCTCCCTTTTTCTTGTACTCCTGTCAGAGCAGAACACTATGGCTTCTTGCACACATTTTGGAGTCACTGTAAAAGTGTTAGCAGAAATACCTCTGACCATTCAACGTGTGAAGTATACTACCAATCCGCTGACACCACTAGTGTAGCCGGGGCAGGGGGGATTTTAGGTTTAACCCCCCCTTGAAATGTTTTATAGTAGTTCCAAACTGTTAATCTAATGCTACTCTCCACTACTCCCCCCGTTAACTATTTGTTCACACACAACCTGTCAAAAATGTATTAATTCATTCACTTGTGTATGTAGCCCACCTTCAAGGGCTATGATCTGTTGTGTTTCCTTAACCCCCTCCCCGAAATGAATTCCTAGCCACTGGCTGACATCCTAGCCAACCAGCATGTCTAATGGAAATAAACCCTGACACTGGGCCTGAGAGAGTGAATGAAAGGATTAGCTTGACTGGTACGTATATTCAATTAACACCAAGGTGTCAGAAGCCAGGTCAAACCAAGAAATATGTTCTGAGCACTAAAAGTCAGTAAGGATGGCGCAACAAAAGTTGGAATCAAGTCTGAACTTTGACCCAGTGACTTTGATAAGTGACACTTATTACATAGCTGGCTCTGGAGTGATTTGATTGATGATTCATTGATGACGCATTTCTATGATTTACATAGAAAATGCAGAAATATTAACATAAAAGGTCAAATTCTGTTATAAAATGAATTTGTATATCATATGGGAATAAATCAAAGTTTAGATGCCAAAGAAGAAAACAGAGATAAAAAAAGCAAACAGAATTTGACATTTTAAATTTCCCAGGGATATACAGTACATGTGAATTATTTCCATATCTTAAGGGACATATAAATGCATTTTAGATTTATTGAGCATATCTTCTCCATCTTGTGCAGCTACTGATTACAGTTATTGTGCCAATAAAAATAAGTGTAATAATGTAAATCTGAAATGGCACCAAATGGTTCTTCATTGGTGTCCTGTCCCTGTAATGTAGTTTTCATTATTCATGATGGCTTCTCAGTTGCTTTTATTAGGCTACATATTTTCTCTCAAAATGAACTTGTGCACAGAATTAAAGCTGTTGATGCTATAGTGCAAGCCAGCACCTCTCTTAGTATGAGAGAAAGAGCAAAGAAACATAACCAGTTCTCTGTTTCATTTCATGGTGGTGTTTTGACTCACCACGCATACAATTGACAGAAACGGTTGTGCGAGGTGGTGATGTTGAAAAATTATGAAAAACAAGCAAACAAACCTGTAACTATGCATTTGGCACTTCTCATGTCCTTTTCAGGTAATGTGTCATTGCATACATTTTAGCTACATGCGGCAAACATAAAACATTTCAATTGCTTACATTTGTTACTCAGAGTTGTGGGCTAAGGACACTGTAGTTAATAGTCTGAGAAAATCAACTGCATGCATGGGAAGCTTTCAGGAAATGCAAATAGTAAACTATCAAGACAATATAACATTATTCCTGTGACAGTCAGAAAAACAAAATGGCGCATAACATAATGTCTGGGTACTTGTTAAATTACAAGCATGTTAAATAACAAAAGCATGGAAGGACATTCAATTATGATGGGGTCCATTTTTATAATAAATAATTCCAGTATCTTGTGTGTCCTCCATCTGTGGTCATGAATGAGCACAAATCCATTAGGCATCAACATGATTATATTGTGTGTGGGTTTTTAAAAAATGGAAAATCATATTCCAATCAGCGGTTAGTGCTACACGCAGCTCAGCCAGGAGGGTCCAATCAGCAATGAGTATTACATGCAGCTCAGCAAGTGTTATACACTGTATATTTTCTGTGTCCTGTGGAGTTCGTATTCTATAGGTGGAGCCGGATTCATTGATGACGCCCACCTGTGTGGAAGGTCCAATCAGCAACGAGTGCTGCAAGCAGCTCAGAGAGGAAGGTCTAATCAGCAATGAGTGCTACACACAGCTCAGAGAAGAAGGTTTGATGTTGGGGTTGCAAACATCTCATCTTAATAGCATAGCACAGTCAATGATCCATGAATCAACACTAGCAGTGATTTATCTATATTGTGCTTCAGCCCATACCATTACCTCCACCACTCACCTCTCAAGACTGTTCCTACTGTGCAACACAACATCCTCCCCCCTGTGTCTGAGCTACTCTCCTTCCAGAATAAACATAATTGTGAATGTACACAACATGGCGTAGGTCTGTGCTTGGTAGGATTTGTGACATTCACACCAGTCTGTGCTGTTTGAATGTTTGTGTGCTCTCACGCATGGTGACCCTGCAGCCGACTGCCCTGCACTCTCAGAAAAAAAATTACCTTTTGTCAAAGAGCATAATTGTACCGTCGCGAGAAAAAGAATGTTGCTTGCAGTACAAGCCTCATTTTCATTCCAATATGGATGCCAATGTGAATAAGGATTCTGTCACACGCCATGTAACAATCCCTGGACTGGAGCAGAGCAGCGGATGGTAAGAACTGTCAGAGTGGGTTTTGCCGGTCTACGGACCGGATCTTAATTTTTTTTCCGCCTCTCTCCCAGATCCAGAGAGAGAAACAGCGGGAGAGCAGGTTACATTACATCACATTACATTACAGGCATTTGGCAGACGTTCTTATCCAGAGCGACGTACAACAAAGTGTTAAGGTTAAAATAAAACAAACACAAACACAAAGTCTTCACCCTACTTGCCACGAAGCTTTCGGGCAAAAACAATTAACTAAAATAACAAACTAAAATAATCAAAACTTAACAAAAGCCCGCCTCCTCTGAAGGGGGAATCCCCTTTCGGGGAACACACAACGAACACAGACAATCAGTGTCTTTCAACACCGCCTTCATACATTCACATTTAACACACATCAACACTTACCGGGACAGGGTAGAACTCCACGTACTGTCCCAACACACACTCAACGCACATCTCAACAAGACACCACGCCTCCTCAGACCGGAGTTCCCTTAGAACCTCCCCAGGTACGCACATATCCAGTGACTTTTCAAGTACTTCCCAAACCTATGCACACAGAGACACTCAAACTTTTCAGTCTGAGCTCTTTTCAACCCAAACACAGAGACTCTTGCCACTCCTCACAGTGAGTTCTCTGGCAACCAGCCCCAAGACACTCTCCACTCTTTCAGTGCGAGTTCTCTTCCAATCACCCTGAGGGCGAGAGGCGGACCCCATTTCATGGCGCCCTCTCGCTCTCTTTCATGATCACACGGAGGGGAAGAGGTGGACACTCTTAGTGCACCCTCTCCCTCTCTTTACCACACACACAGGAAGCACTCTACTCAGTCACTTTCGACAAACGCACACAGAACTCAACATAAACTCCACACAGACTCCTTCCTCCGACACGGAAACCCCCTTGCGGGGAAGACACCACACACATTACGTCACTCACATTAAACTAACACTCCACACTACACACTACACACTACACAATACAACACAATACAACACACCACGCGTGCACGCGCACATTCACACACGCAAACAAACAAACAACAAGACCCACAACTCAATTCGCATACATAAATGACAAGACTAACAACTTTACACTATACACCCACCCACATGAATGACTGACAAGACAAGACTCAATACACACACATGAATGACATGACAAGACTAACTGATTCCCCACTCACCCCACCTGCTCTTAAATAGGCTTACTTTCTGTCTGGCTCAGGTGGGACTCGTGAGGCAATCACTCGTCTATCATTCACTCACCCAATCACCATCACTCAGCAACAAACAATTCACATTCTCACACACAACCAGGTAAGTGAATAATCACTTACCAATTAACATCAATTAAATAATAATTAGTCAAAGTCAGTCAAAGTCAAAGTCAGCTTTATTGTCAATCACAGTATATACACGACATACAGGGATTGAAATTGCGTTTCTCTCTCATCCACAGTGCAGTTTAACATTAACCCCCTGAGGTCGACGGGAGCGGCGCCGCTCCCAGCAGCAATAAAAGTATATTACTATTTCTAACTTCGCGATATTTTATCATACACACGCGACAAAAACATTGACAGAAACCTTAGAATCGCGACTTTCCGATTTGAGCACTGGCAAATCAAATGGGATTTTTTAAATTAGGTTAATTAGACCAAAAGTAAACCTTGCTTTTTACTCTGTTTTTACCTTTTAGTAACGTCCCCCTTCTATTGACATGGTAACTAGGTGCGAGTTTCGGGAGGTGTGGGGAGGGGCGTGGGGCCATGTGTGAAAACGCCGCGTAAACACATAAACTGTCCCGACAATTTGAAGCAAGATTTTATACAGACGTACAATTTTATTCAAGATGGAAAGATTTTCTGCGCTGCAGTGTTTGAGAGTATTGATGAAAGCGACAAAGACAATAACTGACGAAGAGTAAGTAACTATATTTGATTTGCCATGTTATCAAATACTCGTATATATATTCAATATATGAATTCGCGTCTTGTGACTACATATTCCGCGTGTTGCAACATAACAAATTGCAATATGCACACAAGATCTATGGAAGAATACTTTTCAAACAGCCTAAAATTTTATTTATTTCGCTTGTTTTCAAATACTCGTGAAAATATATGAATTCCGCGTCTTGTGACGCCAAACATATTCCGCGTGTTAGTAACTTAATCTAAATCCCTAACGTTAGTAGATTAGTTGGTTAGTACTATACACATCTACCTTATATATACAAAGTGCAATCTAGAAAGTAAGGAAGAAAACGAGATAATAGCGAAGGCGGGAAAAACCCGAAAAGTATAAACTCCCGAAGTGCATGACAAGACAAGGAGTACTCCACGTGGATCTCGAAATAAACGGAACAAGGACAGACAGGGAGCAGAGCGTTCATTCCGTTCATTTGAGCAGAATGCAATACTGGATAAAGAATAATGAATAAGGACTGAATGAAAAATAAACAAAGACCAAAAAACAACAGAACAGGAACTCAGAATATAACACTGATGGCCTTTGAGAGAGATGGCCCATCTGACAGATCTTAGAGGTGTGGACAATGAATAATGAATATTCAGGTATTTAGCATTTAGCCTCCCACAGCCTGAAATAAATGTGACCAGTTCTGATAAAAACAGGTTTTTAGCTATTTAGATCTCAGATGTGCTACAACTGTTTTCACACCCTTACATAACCAAGATCTTGATGAACAAACGCACATTGGCAAAACAATTCGTCACTATAGTTTAGTGTGTGCTTTCACAACTTTTGTGACAGCAGAAAAATTTACTATTTTTAACTTGTGTGTTTGTAGATCTATTTACAAGCTGCATATGATACTGACCAAACTATTGATGGCATACAAATGTAGCTGTGATTGTCCTTCAAATAAAAATATCAAACACTTTGGAGTAAGTGTGTGTTAAATTGATGAAATTGAGATAAATATCAGACCATGCCAAAATAAAAAAACATCTAAAAGCTTAGCACGGACCTCAGAGGGTTAATACAAACAAACAGCACACACACAATACAAAACACACAATATAAAAACGAAATCTAAAAATAGTTATAAATATAAATATAAAATATTTAAATGGTGCAAATGAATGCTGTGCAAATATTGATTTAAGTACAGTTACAGTGCAATAGCAGTATTAGGTAAAGTGGCTGTTGGATGGATAGTAGCCGCTGCGTATGTACGAGGTGACCCGTACCGCGCCGCCGGAAAATCAATGATGACCTTTGGAGCAACCTTCCGGGCAACAGTCCACACTCTCACACCCTGTGAGAGTGCCAAACCTGCCCCTGGAAAGTCTCATTGCTCCAAAGGCCTCCACAACATGGAAAAACAAAGGCAACCCTGCCACTCCCATGTTGCTGAGACCGACACCCTCCACAGATTCATAACCTTATCTTGGTGCATATCTCTACCTTTCCTCAATTTGTAATTTTTTCACTGGGAAAAGGTTCAAAACCACATTATGAATTATGAACCACATTAGGAGGACACAACAACAGAGGATGTACTCACCATTGGGGATTAATGGGACCACTGTGGAGAGGGTGAGCAGGTATAAATACCTGGGAGTCCACATCACCGAAGATCTCACATGGACAGCACACACTGACACTCTGGTGAGAAAGGCGAGGCAGCGCCTTTACCACCTCAGGCAGCTGAGGAAATGTAAAGTCTCCCGGAGGATCCTTCAGTCCTTCTACTCTGGAGCTGTAGAGAGCATCCTGACCGGAAGCATCACTGCCTGGTTTGGCAACAGCTCTGCTCAGGACAGGAAGGCTCTGCAGAGAGTAGTGCGTTCGGCTGAACGCACTACTGGAACTACACTCCCCACCCTGCAGGACTTATACACCAGGAGGTGCAGAACCAGAGTCTGCAGGATCATGAAGGATCCTCACCACCCCAACAACGGACTGTTTCAGCTGCTGCGGTCAGGCAAGCGCCTCCGTAGTCACGCTGCCAAAACAGAGAGACTGAGACGGAGTTTCTTCCCTCAGGCCATCAGGACTGTGAACTCTGACCTCACCAGGGCCCCCACCAAGACACACACACTGCCCCTCTTATGCACACCCACACACACACACACACTTAATGACTACACATAATTTATAGTAGGTTTCCCCTCCATTTCCAAGTGCTCTTACTGTATATATTGTGTTGTTTTTTTTATATAAGAGCTCTTATTGTAATAATTATATATATATTATTGTGTTGCTGTAATTATTGTAATTATTGTAATAATTCATTCAATTCTATTGTCTTTTACTGTAAATACTGTGTACTGTTGCCCTTTGTACTTTTTCGTTGAGCATTGCCACTTTTCATTTCACTGCACACCCCGTGTGTGTATGTGACAAATAAAAATCTTGAATCTTGAATCTTGAAGGATCTTATGTGTACCTTTGATGGTACAATGAACTGCAATGACCACATTGGTACTCTGAGGAACAAAAGTGTACACTAATTGTACCTTGGTTTTTGAGAGTGTACTGTGCAGGAGCGGGCCTGGTAATGACAAAGTCCAGCTGCTTCTGCAGCAGTTTGAGACTCAGGGAGACCGTGAGTCCATGGAGATCACACCTCAGTCGTGTGCACTGATTTTTGTGTAGCGGTGGTGACACGGGTGGCCTGGTGGTTGACGATAATGAGGTGATCCCATGCAAATGTAACCACAGTGAAGGAATGTGGCTCAGGACAAAAAACAAAGGCGTGTGCCACAGTGCAAAGAAATGCAAAAGCTGTGATTAGTTCAATGAAGTCAAGGCACTCTTCTAGGAGGTAAATGAATGAAAAAGCCTTTATTTGCTTGGCATATCCAAGCAAAAATCTTGTACTTCACAAAAACATGACTGCTACACAACAACACTAGTGTCTGGAAACACTGGTTATTGACATCCCTGACCTCAGCACTCCAAATGCCTCTTTTTTTGTAACCATGGTTAATAAACAGTCTGTGTGATACAAATAAGCATCTGAAAAGCATAAGCTTATATAAGGTGATTTACATCATGGTTTGCGATAATGTACTGCTGTTATGTGCTATATGATTTTAGTTGGTTTTTTTACTTGCTCAGAGACTGCAAAAGAAAACTAGCCCTTTGGCTAAATCTGGGACACTTACATAGGTGCATCTGCAGAAAACTTTATTATTGTCCGTGTCAAATAAACATAATAAATATTTATTTATTTATTTTATTTTTATTTTTTTGAGTAATGAAATGTTTGGAAATATTTTTAGTCCTTCTTTGAGAACATATACTTCTGGGGAATTATGGAAGCAAAATTGATTGGTTAAGCATAATGAATGTTTAAATGTTTTTTGAATTAATGTTTTCCATTTAGATTGATGATAAAAGAGACACATTTTAATAGCTATTCAATCCTGCTGCTTTGAGCTTTAAATCTAAACCATAAGCAATTTCAGCACATAATTTTACCTGTTCTTCCTTTTAGTAGAAATGAAAATTACTTATTTTACCTGAAGCTATATCCAGTACATGAATCATATCAGATGCAGACTGTTATATTCTGAAATTTAAATAGATCCTCTAAGCACATAAAACAAAACTGTTCAGGTGGTTCAAAAAATGTGTACCGATTTGTACTATCTGTGGCAAATATATATGAGCACCTAGATGACAACTGAATTATTTTGATAAAGATGTAGCTCTCTTGGGCCCCCAGGTGGCACTTGCCCGGAGTGCAGGTTGGCCACTGCAGCCGAGCTTCAATTCCCCGGCTGCGCCAACCCAGCTCTGGCCAGGAGTCCCACTCGGGGGCCACGATTGGCTGTCCGCCCCAGGGGGAGGAAGGAGGGAAGCCGGCACGAGCTCGCCGCAGGTACAGAAAGCTTCCCTGCATGTATCGGATTCATGTTCAATGGCTCAGTGGGGTCCGTCTTGAAGGAGGCGGTTCACTCGCCCTCAACCCTGCCGGTCCCAGGATAGCGGCTGGTCCCATAGTTGCAGGCGGGAGCGTTCATGGGAAGAGTAATTGAATCAATAGAGGGTCCAACTGGTCAGCAAATTGGGAAAAAAACGGGGTGAAAAATCTGAAATAAATTAAACTAAATCAAAGTCTGTCTGCATCTAAGCAGTGTGCTACAGCTGTGAAAAAGGTCAACAGGATGCTGGGATGTATAGAAAAAAGCACTCAATCTATTTAAGCTTAACAAACGGAGGCTTAGGGGGGATTTTAAATTCCTAAAAGGGATTAGCAAAGTGAACTACCAAAGATTTTTTAAGATAAGTTTGGTTAGTAGAATAAGAGGCTACAGGTGATACAGGTGAAATTAGTGAGAGGCAAATTCCTCACGGATATTAGGACGTTTTTCTTCATACAGAGAGTTGTCAATGCCTGGAACAGCTTGCCAGGTCAGGTAGAAGAGGCAGAAACACTTGGGCTATTCAAGGCCAGGATTAGGACATGACGAGTCTAGATGTTTTTGTTTTCGTCATCATGTATTCTTACGTTCTTAAAAAAAATTAAAAAAAGAAGCTGTACCTCTCTTAAATAAGACAACTGCCTTTTCCTCCAAAGCTGGAAAGAATATGATATTTCTGTCAAAGATTCCAACTAATAATAACTGTGGCACAACAATTAGTGATTGTTATTGCAAAATGCAAAGTAACTCTCTCTTTTGGCAAATCACCCACACCCACCCATCAAATTACTGTGTATCAACAGAATCTATTTTTTTCCGATTTTTTTCCAGTTTTTCTCCCAATTTAGTGGCCAATTATGCCCTCTATTTATTTAGATTTGCTCTGGCCACATGAGTTTGCCGCCCATCTCTACGAGGCAAGCTAATTCTCCAAGGGCAGCGAACTTCGAGACGGAATTCACCCACCCACGTTCTAGAGTCACCCTTACGTGCTTCACGGCAAACTCGAGCCGGCTCATCCTCCCCTCTCCCCTGGGGCAGACAGCCAAACACTGAAAAACTGTTAATTTATTTGGCCAAACCAAACTGGGTGAAAGATTGTTTTGGTACAAGAGTCTGATGTCAGACAAAACACAGGACATGGGTAGAAGCTGTGGGGTGATCCAACACTGTATGAAGAACAATGTTTGCAATCATGATGTTCCACAGGAACGCAGTGCAGGAAATAAGAAAATGATGCGTAAGTTCCTCGTACGATGTTCAACAGACATACATTTAAACCGTCTGTCTCAAGAGTACTGCACATGGAGGTCATTTTATCTCCTAAACAAATAATAAAGCTATACACAAACGATGTTCATGCCAGTTTTATTTTGATACGGTGTATAAATACAGATGACACCAAGCATAAGACAACAGTATTAGAGGCCTGAATTTAATAATAAGGTATTTTACTGCCTTCTTCTGAAAATTGAACTGCATAGTGAATGTGTTTTTTTCATTAATCAAAGATCTGTGTAACTATGAATAATTTCTCAACTGGCATCTCCTAATTTTTCCTTTGTTAAACCTTTTTTGTTGTTTAATATATAATTCAATTCCTTATGAATATGGAGCTGCTCAATAGCCTTAAAAAAAAATCAAAGGCATAATTCATGTGCTGGATATATTTGTAAAAAAACATATTTGCTCAGGCACCTTTGCCTTTAAATTCATGGCATCTCCTTTAGAAATTTTCATCATTTAAAATGGATGCAGGCCTTCTACAGCAATGAGGAGGACAAGAGAGACACTACAGAGATGTTTCATCAGTATTACTCAAGACTCAGTGACAGCGCTTAATTTTAAGGGACCGATTGAACTTTGAAACATTTAATAAATTATTAGGCTACTCCTTAATGAACTCTTACTGTCTGCCTGGTTACTATCAGTTTCCATTCAATAAAACGTTGCTGCATTCTAAGGGAATAATAAAACCTTTCAAATTGAGAGACCGATCCAAAAGTTAAGACTCCTAAAAGGTGAATGAATATACGTACATGATTGGGAAGATATATCAAGATTTGGATTTCTCAATATCAGTTTTAGTGTGATATCCTGGAGAGCAGGGATGCATACAAATGATTTTGAAAAGTCATGTAGCGTGTGCCAGGCTTTAGAGACATAAAAGAATGTAAAACAGTTGAGCAGGAGGTGCCATTAAGTTGTCACATCTCATATGTAAATAAAATACAATGGCTCATGGCAATAAGTCCATTGGTTATCACGTTTTGGGCTTTAGTTTGAGGAGGACGGGAGCGAAAACACACCTGGACAGTAGTGTAATTGCTAGTTTTGCCCGTCGCAACGGAATATTGCTCACCTCCACCCAGTTTGGTAGTTTTGTGGTCAGCAATAAAGGAATTTTCATCAACATGGGTTGGGCAGCACAAAGGGGTGTGTGCCAATAAAAACATTATGCGTTGTGTAAGTTTTGCGTGTGATCATTCGTTTGTGTTTTCGTCCACCCAGAACACCTCTTAATTCAAACGCAGAACATTATCTGCTAGTTTGATGACATTATTAATGGGCACATGTGAACAGATAGGGCAGATATGAGATAAATAACCCATCACACAAGATTGCTGTTGACGTTTTGTATTTCATCTCACTCTGAGGCAAATTTGACATACAATCCGTATTCAACTGAGCAGCAAGTATTTGAGCTTTGCACTTGTAAGGAGTGGTTCAAGGCACTTGAATGAGAGAGAGAGACCATCTTTACACCTGTAATTATGTAAGATATGTTTTTTTTAAATAAATATGTGTATGCATGCAAACTGGTTTATGTTATGTCAAATCTTAAATGTTCACTACAATAAAATGTAGGCTACAAAATGGTCCAGTGGCAATATTTTGCCTATAGTCATAGGCAATGCGCTGGGCTATTACAGAGGTTGGATATGATTGCATGGGAGAGGAGGGACCTTACAACAAGGAATAATAGCGGATGAAAAATTACAAAGCAATTTCTGATGGTATTGTTGAGCTGTGGGATGGGTGATCATATTTGTATTTTATATCCTTAAAAGTTTTAAATTGCAGTAATAGTCAAAACAACAGCAAATTCTGAAACAACGAATATCGGACATGGGGGCAACTATATTGTTTAGCGAGGGTAACAGATATGTTTTAATAAAACAATAACATAACGGAAATATGTTGAGTTATTTAACATATATTTCCATTCCGTTATTATTAACATAGTTAATATTGTTAATAAACACATTTGAATATATGTGGCTTTGATGAAAATACACAACTAAACTAAACTAATGTGACACCAGACGTCTTTTCCTTTTCATCCTTCCAGACACCTATATCAGTTTCAAAAGTGGGAAACAGATGCACATGCATTGTTAGTTTAGTTTAGTTTAGCATTTTTGCATTACCATACAATTACATACTCCATTTTATTATAATGAAAGCAAGTCTCATAACGTGTTCTTCGCAAGTCATGACACTTGCACTTCATTAGACATGGCGAAATGACCATTTCACTATGGCAAAGGTATTAAAGGGGAAAGAAGCTGATGATCTGATTGGCCATAATGAACCAAACCCTCACTACACTCACAGGTAATTTATTCTTTTCAAACCAAACTTATTTTACAACTGCGCCGCTGCAGCTGCGCTACCGTCCCTTGTCATGAAACTATCGGAATAGACAAGGACACGCCTTAATTAGTCTCCATCCTGGATCAGCACTACTGTCTGTGTATTGTGCTTTGACAACAAAACAAAAACAAAAACAAAAACAAAGCCCTTTGTCCCAATTTGTGAAGAATCTTTTAATAACTTAGAGAGAGGAGTGTTGGAAGAATGAATTAATGTAAACTGTATGTTGATATGATAAACATTCTTAGAGGAGATGCCATTGAGCCCTTTGGGCCAGAGCAGGTCCACAATTTGTACCACAGAAATGCTAGTATCCACGTATACAGTACATGATAGTCTGTACTACATTAAAACAGTGGAAATTACATGTTACCATTTGCAGCTTCAAAGGTAGGATGTTTTCATTAATGACAGAGCTTGCTCACCTTAGAAGAGGCAGTTGTAATATGTTATAGTTCTGATCAAGAATACAGCCACACTGGTAAGTAAAGATACACAGTAGTATATCTAAAGAAGGATGGCATTATACATATTGGCCTACCACAGACACACCCAGGTCACCAGTTCAGGGTGAATTAGAAAACCCAGAATCCAGATGAATGGTGTTTCTCGTTTTTCCATTTTGGCGGGTCTGGAGTGCAATTCCGAATGTGAAATCGTATCCTTTTCCGTAACGTTGTCTTAACCCTGTTAATCAGGGATTTACAATTGAGAACTTAGACCCCAAAACCAGTTAAGAGCAATGATCGATTTAATGGTAAGATGTCTGCCTCTATCTCCAGCTCACCAGCCACCACTGGTTCACTTATCTGGCTGTGTTTGTTGTTCCTTTTTTCTCAAAGCAAAAACATTATTCATTATGTAGCTGGATTTCATTCAACTGATAAATGTACATCATCGCATATGGTTGTTATTGTCATTGAAAAATAGTAGCGATGCCTCTATAATGTAGATTATGAAGACACAGACACGGTTTCTCATTTCTCCTCCTAGAGTCTGAGTGACATGCGTACAGTAGATCCATTTGCATCTGTTTGTTTATTTAAAACAAGCTTACTGATATATTGTATATATATATACACAGTATATTTGTGAAGCTGCTGTTAAAAAGTTGCATCTTACTTCCCTTTCAACAGGAAACACACAAGTGGGTTAAATAGCCCGGCTTCATTGTTTTGTATTGCTTGTTAAGGGCTGTAATGAGTCTCTCAGAGAAACTACACTCCCTGTGGTTATCGGTGAAACAAAGCAGTGAGGTGAGGCTACCGCCTGCCATTTAAACTCTTGTCTAAATGGCTGAATTAAAAGATCAAACTGGAACTCATCCTTTCATCTGCTTGTTTACTATCAAAGTAGAGAAAGTGAATCATGAAATCACAATAATTACTCTGCTGCCCTAGTCCCGCAGCAAGCTTGCATTATTTTATATCTTTATTTTAAAAACATTCTTGCACAAGACGGTGACCACATCAACAACTATATACAGATAGAAAAGTACATTGAAAATGAGTTGAACTGTAGCTTCAATTTACTGTGCTGTCAATTTAATTTCCAAAAGAGGAAAATTATAGCTTTGGTTCTACTGATTGACATTTTCCACTTTTGCGAATAAAACAATAGTGATAATAAATGAAAATAGGATTGATTCTGAGATTATCATTGTCCATAATTATGTGTGGCATGCTTTTTTTTGTTTTCGGAAGGATATGAAATGAATATGCAAATGTATAAATAATGCTCTAGACATTTAAATCAGAGGTCCCTAGATTCTCTGTCTACTTATGGGAGAGAAAAAAATTGTAATTACACATTTAAAACTGTCAGCAAGATTCCGTCCACAGCATATTATTATAATGTTTTATCCTTTGTACTTATGCAGAGGAAAATCTTTTCATTTTAGAGCAGATCTAAAGAAGTTGCATAATTTTAATGTTCATTAAAGATTCGTATTCAAGCTATCTTACACTGGCTGGGTGACCATGACATTGATATGTTGGCAAGAACTGAATTAATTGAACTGCTTTTCTTTTTCCTTCTTCTTCTTTTTGAATGCTTTAACACATTTTTAAATCTGTAAGGATTATTCATTTTGGTCAGAAGGTACTTTTGTCTACATTAAAATATATATATTTAAAAGATAAATGTGCACATTTGTGAGAGAAAAAAATAGCCTTGAATTGAAAAAAATTAGTAATATTTTTCATAATGTAGCCCCATTCTTTCTTTGTTGAAATATTTATTCAAATGCATTACATTTGAGAATAAATATGACAATAATGCATACAATATCGTCAGCCCAATTGAATCATTATGTATTGTCTACTTTGAGCTTCCTCACACTCATTGTACTGTATACCATCGAAGGTCTCTGAGAGAAGTCATTTATCTATTTCCACAAATAAGAACAATGTCTTTGTGGGAGATAAATATTTTCCACATCTCCAAGGCCAAGGATCTTTGAACGACTCATTTTCTTTCATACTTCCTTCCTTCATTTATTTAGCCCTATCCTTTAGTTGAAATACTGAAAAACTCTCACTTTCAAAACTCAGATGGTAAGGCCCTATGGCATATACTGTACAATTGTAGGGTAACCCAAAGTTTGCCCTATTTTCAGTAAAATCAACACATTTACATGAAACCTTCTCAATAGTTCAAGAAGTATTCATAATATTTACATAAGCATTTGTATATTTATAACAATGCATCATTCATGCATCATGACAGTCCTTCGTGGTGAGGTGTTGTTGCAAAGTGCTGAATATTCAAGGTGTTGTTGCTTTAATAAAATAAAAGTACACAAAACATACTGGTTCAAGGTCAGCATCCACAGGGGCTCTTGATATTAGCATAAATGTAAAAGATATGGATGATTAGTGTGTATCTATATATCCTTCCCATATGTCACCATCTCAATAACAAATTTCACCCCCTCCTCCTCTCTTGTATTTTGTAGAAAAATAGGTTTACTCAAATCCAGCCATTACTGGACTCATACACACACACAGACATTTTTCTGAGGTTCAACAAACTTCAGTTAGATTTACCAGTTGTACCTGGATTCAAACACTAGAGGAGAATGGTATTGAAATGGTATTCTTATCAAGAGGTGAGAGCTGTACAATATGAAGGTGAGTGTTAAAGGCAAAGACCCAAGGTGAGCTGTAAAAAAGAGAAAAGTGAAATAACCAAAAGACCACAGCGGCTCTTTCTGTGGCAGAGGAAGGAGTATTAAACTAGGGGAATTCTGTTTCAGTGACTTTGAACCTCATTATTTTATGAGACCAGAGGAAGGGAATATCCTTTTATCCTACCTGGTTTTGTGCATCTGTGTAGGATCTCTCTAATTTTCCGCAACGTGGTGATAAACGTGTTTTGCTGTTATGGGGGGTTGCATATCAGCAGTTCTCTGTTAACATGGATGTCCCACTGTTTATATATTTAGGGCTGTGTGGATATCTACTGGCTAGATATCCAGCCCCATTCTTCGCCTGACACATGATCCGTGTGGTCTCCAGTTCAACGTCGGAAGCAAAAGGTGTGGGAAGCAAACATCTATCGGGTTTGCCATCCAAGGTCACCTCACTAAAAAGCAAGACCACAAATGAAATGACCTTCTGCAATGCATTTAGCCCAATTGGATTCAAAATAAAAGCATTCTTTTGGTTTGAGTGCTGTAAAATGCTTCAATTCTGCATTGGTTATGGGAAAGTAATTCAATCATGCTGACTGAACTGCCAAGCTGCCACTTCTGTTTACTTTTCAGTTTTAAATTTCTCAATTTGCATGAAATACAAATTTACCATTATAGGTCCTTTCCTGTCCATAAATATGTCAATTTATTATGATGGTAGAGTTTCAGACCCTAGATAGCTAAAACACAGGAGACCGTAAAAAAACTGCTTGAACGTAGTTAAACTTAATTGCATTGTCTAGCAGCCAGGTGCTGACACTCGCAGATAAAATCTGTAATGAACTCAGTAACATACTGACATGTACATACTCCCCTGAAGAATAGGAAGGTATGCGTATAATGGTGTTACTGAATGCTAGAATACTACATCCAAAGCTTGTTGCTCAGGGTTAAGAGCTGATAATCAATTTACAGGGAAGACGAGTCAAAACCATTGTCAATCATCACTGTATTTGTGTAGAATTTAACCAATGTTCCTAATTCCTCTGTATTTACACTGTAATTACAGTGGTTGTTGCAGTGTAACTACTGTATATGTAAACATTGTTACATCGTACTTACATCTGTAAAGCCTGTTTATGGCCCTATTTCAACTGTTGTTTTCTACTGAAGCTGATTCTACTGACTGATTAAACCATCACACTCTTAATTGTAAGTACTAGCTAGCTAATTCACTCTCCTTTTCCCCCACAATCATGATATCAACTTCAAACATTCAAGGTTGAACCTTCAAATGTTGAAATACTGTTTTTGTGATATGAAGTATTATGTAACAATGCATATGTACACAGCAGTTACACTGTACCAAAATATGTAGTTACAGGCCTTAGTACCTATGTAATTACATAAGTATTAGTGCTCTCTGGTGGTACATTAAGGCTACGTTTACACCATCTGATAAAAGTGACCTAATTCCGAATTTTTACTCACATGTGGCACATATCAGATATGTATTATGAATGTCTAAACAGGGACAAAGCACATGGAATCTGATATTTTCACATCCATTTTGGGCCACATTCATATGTGGAAATAAATCCGATAGGAATCTGATATCTGCCAATGTGACTGTCATCTAAATGCACAGATCGGAATTTCCCTGTTTACATTTTACATTTTAAGCATTTAGCAGACGCTCTTATCCAGAGCGACTTACAAGATGTGCATAAATACATGGTAGGAACAATCATAGTACGCGCAAGAGATCAGTGCAGTAATACAGCGATAGACATTATTCTCTATTATAAAATTAGCAGGGGTAGGCTATATAGTGTTGAGCAAGTAGGCAGTGGTGATGACAATTAGCTAAAATTCAGTGGTAGTGGAGTCTGAAAAGGTGGGTTTTGAGTCTCTTGCGGAAATCACAAGTGATTCCGCGGTCCTGACCGATTGCGGAAGGTAGTTCCACCAGCGAGGGGTCAGGACAGAGAAGAGACGAGACCGCGAATACCTGCAGTACTCCAACATTGCCACAAGGAAACGTGCGTACGCCAAGTTGAAACCTGACGTGGAGCTGAGTACTTTTCCACGTCAAAGACCGTTTTTATAAATCTGAACTTTGACGAGGATTTGAGCGTACGCACGTTCTAAGATCAAATCTGTGAGTAAGTACGTTTTATAAATAAGGCCCCTGGCGACTACAGAGGTTTTCAGGCCATAGTTTTTTATTTTTTTTATTTTATTTATGTTGTTTCAGATTCTTTCCCCTTTTTTCTCCCAATTTGGTAGCCAATTATACCCTCTATTTCTTCGAAATTGCCCTCTGCCACGAACACACTGCCCGTCTCTACAGGGCAAGTTAATTCCCTGAGGCCGGCGATGCTGCGCTTCCACCGAGACAGAACTCGTCCACCTACTTTCTAGAGACACCCTTTGCTCTTCTCAGCGAGCTTGTGCTGGCTCACCCTCCCCCTGGGGCAGACAGCCAATCGCCACCCCTGATTGGGGCTCCCGGTCAGGGCCGGACTGGCGCAGCCAGGTTTCGAACTGCAGCTGCAGTAGACAACTTGGGCGGATGCCTTGACCGTTATGCTACCCGAGGCCCCCTTCAGGCCATAGTTTAATGGCAACATGACTCAAGTAGGGTATGGATTTGGTTTATAAGGTAAAAAGGACATTTTCAGGAGTTTTGATTTAAAGACGAAAACAGTTTCTGCCTTCTGTATGTTCCGGAGAGGCTCATTCCAAAGCTTGGGAGCCCAAGACTGAAGTCTGTCATGTGTTTTGTTATATGCTATATATTGCATGTTTACCTTGTGAGCAATTTGTTTATTGCTGATTTAGTTTGATATAGTATTATATATATATATATATATATAGAGAGAGAGAGAGAGAGAGAGAGAGAGAGAGAGAGAGAGAGAGAGAGAGAGAGAGAGAGAGAGAGAGATGGGCAGTATTTCTGTTACTTGTATTTGAAATACGTATTTCAATTACTTTTGAGTATTTTGTCATTTGTATTTGACAGGGCTGAAAAAATTCAAATGTAATTTGTAACAAGATACTTTAGGGTGGAGTAATTTTGTATTTTCAAAATACTCAAAATACTTTATCCATGATTCAAAGAACATAAAAAAAGAACAACAGTACACTTAGACACACTCACACAGTGATTTTTAGACCCGCTCTCTGTCGGTTGGACAAGGCAGTGAATGCATGCACACGTCGATGCATGCATGTATCTGGTCGCAGCTATTGAGAATTCGGCGCTTGTTTTCACACAAGCCTACTCATAGTATTCTAAGTGGCGTTTTGAGAAATCGTGACGTGACGTGAAAAGTTAGAAAAGACGATTTCTCAAAACGCCACTTAGAATACTATGAGTAGGCTTGTGTGAAAACAAGTAATGTGGGCAAACTAATTGACCCTTCGCTAAACCACGCCCCGAAACGCAGACTGGCCAATCACAGCGCAGTATTTGACAGACTCCGACAGAGGTCCGACAGTTTTTTGCTGCGCTCCATTCACTTTGATGGAAAAATTTGAGATTTTCTTCATTTTCGAGTTGGTTTTGTGGATTTTTAGCTAATTATGGTTAAACGTTGTGCCTGGGGCACTTGTAACAGTGACACTCGTTACCCAGAGAGGTTGGAAGGAGATATACGTTTTTTCCTTTACAAAACCAAAATCAAATCCTGAAAAGTGTTAGCCAGCTAAGCTAACGTGGCTACGGTCTGGATATACAGCTCCGGGTTGCAACGTTGGTAAAGTTAGACTAAATGTTAGCTTTGTTATTCGTGATCCAGCCAGCTTGCTAACGTTAAGATGTTACAGTCAAGCTCTAAAAACCTGTGGGTAACGTTACCTTGATGTCAAAATGTAATACTATTTTTCATTACTATTTCAGCACTTTGTCAATGGGAAGCCCAGTCCCGAGTACCCAAATCTTGTGGAGGACTGGGCTGACACACTGCTGATATTTTTTGCTTTACAGAGGTTCAGGGTATGGAGCTACCTGTGGAGCTAACCAGAGTAATGTCATTACAGCACACTATAGGCTACTAATGTTACGTTAGTTAGCTGATGCTAGCTAACTTACTACTGAATGTAACATTACATAGGCCTACTGCTTTTGCTTTTTAATGATTGTAATAGTGAATAGAGACCTACCCAGCTTTACAGGTTGCTTCTTAATGTCGTTGTCCTCTGTCTCAATCGCCAGGTGATGCGGTGGTTCACTTTTACTCTGATCTGTAGGCTTTCGCTTGTATCTTAATTTTTTTTACGTCACTTTGTTGCTGAGTCAGTGTGATATCTTGAATATAACCTTCAAATGCATATTGTAGACCCTTCTGTCTGCTTCTATCTGAAATCGCTTTTTCTATTTTCCAAAAATTGGACAATATTTCTCTAGGGAGTGCAGTTAGCGACAGTGGGAGCGCCATGCTGGCTCCGAAAGCTTGACGGACTTAGCAACAGTAACTAAGGGGGGCGTGGTTTAGCGAAGGGTCAATTAGGAGATGCTAAAGATGTGATTGTGCCTCTAACACTTAACACACGGCGATAGCCTATGTGATTTTGGCTTTTTGCTCATATTCATAGAGAAAGGCAGCCACCTATTCATATGTTGGCCTACGATAGCCAATTGTAGACAAGTTTTTTTTCCTCCATCCATCCATCCATCTTCTACCGCTTCTCCGGGTCGGGTCGTGGGGGCAGCGTCCTAAGCAGGGAGACCCAGACTTCCCTCTCCCCGGCCACTTCGTCCAGCTCTTCCGGGGGAATCCCGAGGCGTTCCCAGGCCAGCCGAGAGACATAGTCTCTCCAGCGTGTCCTGGGTCTTCCCGGGCCTCCTCCTGGTGGGACGTGCCGGAACACCTCACCAGGAGGCGTCAGGAGGCATCCTAACCAGATGCCCGAGCCACCTCATCTGGCTCCTCTAGACGCGGAGGAGCAGCGGCTCTACTCTGAGCCCCTCCCGGATGACCGAGCTCCTCACCCTATCTCTAAGGGAGAGCCCAGACACCCTGCGGAGGAAACTCATTTCAGCCGCTTGTATTCGCGATCTCGTTCTTTCGGTCACTACCCACAACTCGTGACCATAGGTGAGGGTAGGAACATAGATCGACCGGTAAATCGAGAGCTTTGCCTTTAGGCTCAGCTCCCTCTTTACCACGACAGACCGATGCAGCGTCTGCATCACTGCCGACGCCGCACCAATCCGCCTGTCGATCTCCCGCTCCATCCTTCCCTCACTCGTGAACAAGACCCCGAGGTATTTAAACTCCTCCACTTGGGGCAGGATCTCCTCCCGACCCGGAGAGTGCACTCCACCCTTTTCCGGCTGAGAACCATGGTCTCGATTTGGAGGTGCTGATTCTCATCCCAGCCGCTTCACACTTGGCTGCGAACCACTCCAGCGAGCTGGAGGTCACGGCCCGATGAAGCCAACAGGACCACATCATCTGCAAAGAGCAGTGACCCAATCCTCAGGCCACCGAACCGGACCCCTCAACGCCCGGCTGCGCCTAGATATTCTGTCCATAAAGGTTATGAACAGAACCGGTGACAAAGGGCAGCCCTGGCGGAGTCCAACCCTCACCGGGAACAAGTCCGACTTACTGCCAGCAATGCGGACCAAGCTCTGGCACCGGTCGTACAGGGACCGAATGGCCCGTATCAAGGGGTCCGGTACCCCATACTCCCGGAGCACCCCCCACAAGACTCCCCTAGGGACACGGTCGAAAGCCTTCTCCAAGTCCACAAAACATGTGTAGACTGGTTGGGCAAACTCCCATGCACCCTCCAGGACCCCGCGGAGGGTGTAGAGCTGGTCCACAGTTCCGCGACCAGGACGAAAACCACATTGCTCCTCTTGAATCCGAGGTTCAACCATCCGACGGACCCTCCTCTCCAGAACCCTGAATAGACCTTACCAGGGAGGCTGAGGAGTGTGATCCCCCTGTAGTTGGAACACACCCTCCGGTCCCCTTTCTTGAAGAGGGGACCACCACCCCGGTCTGCCAGTCCAGAGGCACTGCCCCGATGTCCACGCGATGCTGCAGAGTCGTGTCAACCAAGACAGCCCCACAACATCCAGAGCCTTGAGGGACTCCGGGCGGATCTCATCCACCCCCGAGGCCCTGCCACCACGGAGCTTTGGTTGGTTAGTTCTATACACATCTACCTAATATATACAAAGTGCAATCTAGAAAGTAAGAAGGAAGAAAACGAGATAATAAGCGAAGGCGGAAAACCCCGAAAAGTATAAACTCCCGAAGTGCATGACAAGACAAGGTGTGGATCTCGAAATAAACGGAACAAGGACAGACAGGGAGCAGAACGTGACAGAACAGGGAAAATGCAATACTGGATAAAGAATAATGAATAAGGACTGAATGAAAAATAAACAAAGGCCAAAAAACAACAGAACAGGAACTCAGAATATAACACTGATGGCCCAGTGAGATGGCCCATCTGACAGTTCTTAGAGGTGTGGACAATGAATAATGAATATTCAGGTATTTAGCATTTAGCCCTCCCACAGCCTGAAATAAATGTGACCAGTTCTGATAAAAACAGGTTTTTAGCTATTTAGATCTCAGATGTGCTAAACTGTTTTCACACCCTTACATAACCAAGACCTTGATGAACAAACGCACATTGGCAAAACAATTCGTCACTATAGTTTAGTGTGTGCTTTCACAACTTTTGTGACAGCAGAAAAATTTACTATTTTTAACTTGTGTGTTTGTAGATCTATTTACAAGCTGCATATGATACTGACCAAACTATTGATGGCATACAAATGTAGCTGTGATTGTCCTTCAAATAAAAATATCAAACACGTTGGAGTAAGTGTGTGTTAAATTGATGAAATTGAGATAAATATCAGACCATGCCAAAATCAAAAAACGTCTAAAAGCTTAGCACGGACCTCAGAGGGTTAACCACCGTGGCGACCTCAGCCCCAGAGATAGGAGAGCCCACCCCCGAGTCCCCAGACCCTGCTTCCTCGCTGGAAGGCATGTCGGTGGGATTGAGGAGGTCTTGAAGTATTCCTCCACCGACCCACAACGTCCCGAGTCGAGGTCAGCAGCGCCCCATCCCCACTGTACACAGTGTTGACAGTGCACTGCTTCCCCCCCCGAGACGCCGGATGGTGGTCCAGAACCTCCTCGAAGCCGTTCGGAAGTCGTTCTCCATGGCCTCACCGAGCTCCTCCCATGCCCGAGTTTTTGCCTCAGCGACCGCCGGCCGCGCTCCGCTTGGCTCGCCGATACCCATCTGCTGCCTCCGGAGTCCCACAGGCCAAAAAGGTCCGATAGGACTCCTTCTTCAGCTTGACGGCATCCTTCACTGCCGGTGTCCACCAGCGGGTTCGGGGATTACCGCCACGACAGGCACCGGCGACCTTGCGGCCACAGCTCCGGTCAGCCGCCTCGACAATAGAGGCACGGAACATGGCCCACTCGGACTCAATGTCCCCCGCCTCCCCGGGACATGGTTGAAGCTCTCCCGGAGGTGGGAGTTGAAACTCCTTCTGACAGGAGACTCTGCCAGACGTTCCCAGCAGACCCTCACAATACGTTTGGGCCTGCCAGGCCTGACCGGCATCCTCCCCCACTATCGGAGCCAACTCACCACCAGGTGGTGATCAGTTGACAGCTCCGCCCCTCTCTTCACCCGAGTGTCCAAGACATGCGGCCGCAAGTCCGACGACACGACCACAAAGTCGATCATTGAACTGCGGCCCAGGGTGTCCTGGTGCCAGGTGCATATATGGACACGCTTATGCTTGAACATGGTGTTCGTTATGGACAATCTGTGACAAGCACAGAAGTCCAACAACAAAACACCATTCTGGTTCAGATCAGGGGGGCCGTTCCTCCCAATCACGCCCCTCCAGGTCTCACTATCGTTGCCCACGTGAGCATTGAAGTCTCCCAGCAAAACGAGGGAGTTCCCGGAAGGAGTGTTCTCCAACACCCCTCCAAGGACTCCAAAAGGGTGGGTATTCTGAGCTGCTGTTTGGAGCATAAGCACAAACAACAGTCAGGACCCGTCCCCCACCCGAAGGCGGAGGGAGGCTACCCTCTCGTCTACCGGGGTGAACCCCAGGCAACGAGCCGGGGGGCAATAAGTATTCCCACCCCTGCTCGGCGCCTCCCACCAGGGGCAACTCCAGAGTGGAAGAGAGTCCAACCCCTCTCAAGGAGACTGGTTCGAGCCCATGCCATGCGTCGAGGCGAGGCCGACTATATCTAGCCGGAACCTCTCGACCTCCCGCACCAGCTCAGGCTCCTTCCCGCCAGAGAGGTGACATTCCACATCCCTAGAGCTAGCTTCTGCAGCCGAGGATCGGACCGCCAAGGCCCCCGCCTTCGGCCGCCGCCCATCTCACACTGCACCCGACCCCCTTGGCCCCTGCCATGGGTGGTGAGCCCATGGGAAGGGGGTCCTACGTTGCCTCTTTGGGCTGTGCCCGGCCGAGCCCCATAGGTGTAGGCTCGGCCACCAGGCGCTCGCCCTCGAGCCCTACCCCGGGCCTGGCTCAGGGGGCCCGGTGACCGCGTCCGGGCGAGGGAAACGTATTTCCATTTTTGTTTGTCGTCATGGGGGGTCTTGTGAGCCACGCTTTGTCTGGTCCCTCACACAGGACCTGTTTGCCTTGGGTGACCCTACCAGGGGCATGAAGCCCCCGACAACTTAGCTCCTGGGATCATTGGGACACACAAACCCCTCCACCACGGTAAGGTGGCGGCTCAAGGAGAAGTTTTTTTTTCCTGTATTTTGAAAATACAAAATACATGTATTTTATCTGATACATTTTCTGGCACCAGTATTTAGTATTTTGATCTGATACATTTATTTGAGGGGTATTTTGTATTTTGTAACAAGATACATTTTGATGTATCTTTGCCCATCTCTGTATATATACAGTATATACAGTATATGAATGAAAGATTTTTTGTTATTTTTAATATAATAATGCATGGCAAGTAGAAATAACTAAAGTGACAGTTAAGCACTCATTAAAAAAAAAATATTTTTATCTTTCATAGTGTCCATTTTGATGCTAATTATATTTTACAGCACACATAACAGTGACAAATAGTTCAATTGTTCTCTAATGTATTTTTTCTTGAATATCTTATATAACCTTCCAAGTAGATACAATAGCAATGATAGCACATTTTAAAGCAAAGAAGATGAGAGTGGCATTCAGTGTACACTTCTGAAACAGATCGTTGTTGTTGTTGTCATGGCAGCACTAAATATTGTCTTTGCCTCCATTGTCTCCGAAATAAAAGCCCATCCATACCATTTTCAGTTATCCTGTTCACAAGTATACAAGCAGACAGGCAGAAAGAGAATCTCCGTTCCACAAACTGGTACTATAGTGAAAGTATACATACAGTATTTATATACACAATTACAATGTCCCATAGCGCCAAATAATTGAGCATTTGATAAGTTGCAAACCTTTGTTTCAAAGTCCAATTTAATTGGTATTGAATGTTTTGTGGGGGGAAAGGATGTGTGTGGATATGTGTGATCATAGGATGGTTAATAGTTGCCACATGGAAATTCTATGAGTTTGAATACAACAAACATTTGAACAATGTCTCGGATCCTGCAATGCATCGTGTTTCATCGAGGTGACTTCTCATTTGGAATGGGATCTCTCCCAGGATGACAATGCCCCCATCCACAAGGCACGAGTGGTTACTGAATGGTTAGATGAGCATGAAAACGATGTAAACCATATGTCATGGCTGTCTCAGTCACCAGATCTCAACCCAATTGAGCACTTAAGGGAGATTCTGGAGCAGCGCCTGAGACAGCATTTTCCAGCACCATCAACAATATACAAAATTATGTCATTTCTCATGGAAGAATGGTGTTACACCCCTCCAATAGAGTTCCAGACACATGTAGGATCTATGCCAAGGCACATCGAAGCTGTTCTGGCAGTTCGTGGTACCCCTATTAAGACATTTTATGTTGGTGTTTCCTTTATTTTGGCAGTTACCTTTACGTGCATTCAAATGACTGCATTCAATTTTAAGCAGCATTTGAACAAATCTTGACGTCAATGTATAATTCACTGTGAAGTTTATTTTATTTATTCCCAGTTTGACATTAGTTATGTAAGGAGACATGCACAATTTGCAATAGAACAGATGGCAAAGCTGCAAGAGGGAATGTATACCCTAAGAGTGAGCTATCATGCAAGGAACTCACAATCTGGAACAGTTTGGGTCGCAAAAAGCATTGCCAGTGAGGAATATATTGTGCCTTTGCTTCTAGAGTACAATCTATAGGTAAAATACAATCATGATTTAAAAATAAATTAGTCATTTATTGAAATTGAGGGATGAAAAAATTGATTACAAAGAAAAGTGACCTTTGGATGTAATTGTAATGGAGTCTCCAAAAGAAAAAAACCTGAAAGACTATCATATCTGAAAAGGCAGTATAATGATGCAAATTCTGCTTGAATTTCAAAAAGACATTCGGCTGTGCTTACCACGCAATTACATCTCATCTCCATGGTGTCAAGCACTGCGTTACATTGACTGACACCTACAGCCCCCCTCCCCACCACCCACCTGGTTCCCTTGGAGCAGTACAAACAGCAGCATTTCATTTGATTATGAAAAAAGGTAATATTCGTGTTAATGTGCAGTAGTATTTTGCTGACATGCTTAGATGTTCTATCCAAAATGGCCTCTTTTATAACAGCCAGTTTCTGCAAAGGCAGTTGGGAAGTTGTGCTGAAGCAGCGCAGTAAAGCACTCAGTGGGGGGGGGGTTTGTTGTTGTTTTTGTTGTTTCTCCTTTTCTGTGTTACTAGTGTATCTGTGTGCGCCATGTAGAGCACAGCTATTCACCTACTTTTTCATGGGGCCCTGATTGTGTACAAAAAAGTGCAGGCAGGCCCGAATATTTGTTTGTTGTCCATTTCAAACGTAAATGTATTTGCTGCTATTTTTAAAGGCGCGAGAAATGCTAGTTCATTTCGGTTTTGTTTTGTTCATTGTGCATGTATATGCTTTCATTTTGAAAGCGTGAGAGATTCGAGTTTGCGGTAAGGGTTAAAAAGCACTACTCGGAGATTAATTTGGCCCACGGGCTGCCAGTTGAATAGCTGTACCAAACAATAATAGACTGAACTGGTGGGCACTTCAATCCCCAGGAACCCACTCAACCCTAATGCCCATAACAAAGCACAAATCAGATGAAAATAGCATACTGTGAATGGACTGCACCTGGGTAAGAAATATAAAAGAAGTCAAATGTTAAAGTCAAGTGTGAAAATCTGCACGCTCAAATGAATAAAATGTACATGCACAAGGAACATTTTAGAATCAAGGCTAGGACATTTTTAGTGTACACCAGCTCCCGAATGTACAATTACATGGGGCGTACGTTCACTCAACAATGCAGTTTTTGAAGTGCTGTGCTTCGGAGCAAGTTTCAGAACTGCTGTGGTCGTACTGAACAATTTTGGCTTCACCCTTCCCGTCTTGTTACCGATGGTACACGGTCTAGTCATGTGCCGTTTAGGCTCAGGACGCGAACACATTTGCTGTGGCTGTGGGATTGTATGAGACCGTATTATGTAGAGCCAAATGTGGAACCTGGATTCTACAAATTACATTGTGTAGATTATGTCCCTGCAATATAGAGCTCATGTTTGTCCTTAATTTTAACTGACAAATACTCAAAAATAAATAAACTATGTTTTTTATTTAAGATGAGGCTAAAAGATTCAAACATTTTGAAATATTGCCTTCATAACACCTTCATCAAGTGATGTTATGTGCATGGCAGTCTAACTCTAAAGCATCACCACAGGTGTACAACATAATTAGAGAAGAACTACCAATCAGAGTCTCTATTTTCAATTAGGCTGTTATTGAATACTTAACTCATGGCAACAAATCAAAACATAATATGCAGGCAACTGCCATAACAAAGGCAATGCTTTGGTAACCCAGGGGGACACTCAAACGGCCCTGGCCTGGGCTAGGAGAGAGGGGTGATAGATGCAACACAGGTAACTGCCAAAATAAAGCAACACTTTGGTAACCCAGAGGGGGGACAGTTAATTCCAGGGGGCCGGTGCGGGCCGTGGCACCCCCCGATGGACACTCATGGTAAGGCAATTGTTTATAGGATCCCTCATTTACTTAAGTGTTGCCTTTATTTTGGCAGTTACCTGTGCATTTTAAATAGAAATGTACTGCGCTCTCATTTCAACCCTTTATGTAAAAAACTCCATGAGGTGTGTATATGAAAGAAATTCTTATATTCTATATTCATAAATGATCAGCACTCAAGGGTTTGAATTTTTTTTAATGAGGATGAAAGATTAAAACCTTTGAAAGTATCCCTCTTGTTCCATTGCAAGCACCATTTTTTTAAATTAAAGATTGGTAACTCACCAATGTGTGACTGTGAGGAAGGGAGAAAAAAAACAAAGCATTTAATTGATTGATTACAGGCCACTGTATTTCTGGATGCCTGGGAAAGGGCAAGAGATATAACGCGATGTAGAGTGTCATGTTCAAACAAGAGGAAGTGTGGTCGAAAGATATGAAAACAATTCTGAGCTGCGATGGAGGGCTTCCAAGAACCAGCTGTATCTCCTCTTCCAAAGGGGATTCTTTGTCCATATAAGGTTTGCTGTGCAGAGTATGTTGAAGGAAAAATCCTTAACAAGAACAATACAGAAATGTATTGTTTCAGGTTCAAGGTAGACGTGATGATATGGTACCTGGGAGGCATGATGGAGCATGCTTACTATTCTTTTTTGGCGCACCAGGGCATAAACATTTCAGGCTTTCCTTTTCCGAGAAGTTCCACTACCTCATGACCAAAGAAGCCAATGTAAATGAATCACATATTTATGAGAGTCACATTTTTTATTCTAAATATATATATTTTAAAAATCTATTCTAAAAGCACAGTGAGAGTAACACAATATTGTTTATAGGGGAGAGCAGTAAATAGCATTTCCTGCCTGTATTCAAAATATCCACATACAAATTTAATGACCAAGGGAATACACACAACTATAATTGATGGAGTTGAATGTGAACAATGACATGAGCTTTCAAAGCACGGCTGTGTAAACAGAGTGGAAACTGCGCTCTGTATAGCCAACTCTCACAGTTATAATTCACAGCAGCAAATTTCACTTTGGCTGCATTTAAAATCTGCATTTGAAATGAGCCTATGTTCCTTCAGTGCATAGGTTAACAAAAAAACTCTGCTGCATTATAAAGTAGCTTCTGGCATGTACTAATATTGACCCGTATTCCCTTTTGATGTTGTATTCCTTCTTTGGTCTCCTGGCTGCACAGAGGCCAACACCTTTTCAAGAACTTGGACTGGAGGACACAAATGAAATCACTGACAGTCGGGCAGGCTTATAGCCTTGAACAAGTAACATACAAAAGCCTCAGTCTCTCTGGCATTGTGCTTAATCCATTGGAGTAGCCAGCCAACATCCCAAAATATGGGATTTTTTTTTGTGTGAAGGAATTGTTGACGGGGTGGGGGGTCAGCATGGCACATCTATCATCAACACTTCATTTATTTTTTTATTTTTTTATCGACCTTTATTGTTAAAAGAATGCAGCCATTTCATGTTCACCATTAAAATAAATCATAATTAATTTTAGCTACTGTTTTGTCAAGCTTAAAATGACGTTGCCTCATCACTTTCACGTCTTCTTCACACCCGCTGGTCAGTCAGTTGTCAGATTATAAAAAATAGTGTAACGTTCATGGCACCAGTTAAATATGGAATGATTCGTCTGATATTCTGATTAAACAATGTTTTGTATAACACTGAGATTTGAGTTAATTTTATTTACAAAAAATCAGCGACCAGATATCATGAGGTAGCTGTATAGCTTGACATTTTGTTTAAAACGTTTGCTAGCTTGCTATGACAATTTCCTAACCCATGTGATAGACATTAACGTAACGTTAGTAGTAAGTCATTTTAGTTTAATAAGCTAGCTACCTAGCTAATGTGTCAAGAGTGGTTAAACAAAAAGGCTACCTTCATCGAGACGTCGCTAACAGTTTTGAAACGTCTGCCAGGAATTGTTAGCAAGCTATCCAGCTAGCTATATGTATTAAATCAAGCCGCCTAACACATGGCAAGCTCATCACATCAGCCACGTTGTTAGCTACATTGGCTAGGCACAGCAACGTTAGCAAGAAATAAATTAACTGAATTGTGATTTAGAATTGTATTCAATCAAGAATACTTTAATTTCAAAGATAGATCATTAAAGGCTTGATATATGCTATTTATGAAGCATATTAAACCCCACCATCACTGCTGCTGCTGCACACATGCATGCGCACCCATGCCAACCCCACTAACACATGGCCTCCCCACATAACAAATCCCAACCAGCCTTGCCTGATCAATAACGTGTGATAACAACCTTCCAAAAACCAGCGTGATATTGACGATATATGGCTGGCTCTAAGCTGTACTTACTAAAGTTAAGACTAAAGTTATGTCCGTTGATAAAGTTTGGATATATGGAAATATTAATGCAATGTCCCACTGCAGTGGTGTAGAAAGGTGCCATGTTTTGGGTGAGGAGCTAAAGCCAGGTCCTGACTCTGTGGTCATTAAAGTTTCTATGGCACTTTTAGAAAGAGTAGGCGTGTTAACCCCACATCCAGGTCAAATTCTGCCAAAACTGACTTAGCAACTGGCTATCTAATCATTCCCCTTCATCTGATTGGCCACACAATCCCTGGAATTTCCTATCCACTTTCATTCCCCAGGTCATCGCTGCAAATGAGAATTGAGGTCTCAGTTGATCTACCTGGTTAAATCAAGCAATTTTTTGGATAATACTCTTCGACATGTTTTTGATTGTTTTATAAAACTATCCAAGCATGCTCATTTACATAAAGAATACCCTTTAGAAGATGTTTCCTTTTTACTTGATTGCATCTAATGGGGTCGCCCTGGCGATGTGCTCTTCACACGCAATCATTTTAGCTATAATGACAAAATAATTATTCAAAACCAATCCGGTCTGTTCATAATCAAAATTAATCTATGTAGCCCTTTCGTTTTGTTTTGATTAACATGAATTAACATGAAAAGCACAAAGGTAATGCTACCAAATTGCACGCAATTAAGTAAAATAAAAAAGAAATCAGCCTCAAATAAGTCCCAAATGGGTGATCCTTACTCAACTGCCAAACTTATTAATCACGAAAAAGAAGGTTCAGAGACCAGTTCTGTGCCTGTTTCTTGTGTCGGTTTGTGGCCACATGTTACGGAGACGTTTTGTATGGCTGTAGTATCTTCTTTTACTACTAATGGCATAGTATGTTATGTACAGTTTACAGCATTATGGAGTGATTGACCCAGTCACTATCTGAGTTGGGGGAAACAGTGTTAGGACATTAGAGAATGCCTGATACAGGCTGCTGGCAATAACTCATTCACGGCCCTGAGAGCTCCTCCACCTTCTCATCCATTCTGATGAAACAGGCAACGGTGCCAAAAGCACGGAACAGGGAAATTATTTTGTGTTCATTCATTAATATCAATATCCCCCATTGTGTCAATTCTCCTGAAGGAAATGATAGGATAAAGGCACCGTTTTACTTGCAGAACGCTGAGTTGCGTGCACATATCAAAAATTATTTTTCAGATTTTCCCCTTTTTTTCAAAATAAGAACTAGGGGCTGTTTCCTTTGAAAAATAACCGTACGTTTGGACTTATATCAATGGAGTTTGAGATTTGGGAGTTTGTAATAGATGTAATACAGGTAACTCACAAAATAAAGGCAACACTTTGGTAACCCGGGGGAGGACCGGGCCTATCCGCCGGAACTGGCTATGGCACCCACCGATAGACATTCACGGTAATGCCCCCGTTTAATGATCCCTCGTTTAATCAATCAATCAATCTTTATTTTTGTATAGTGCCATTTACAAACAGGTTGTCACACAGCGCTTCACAATTGACATTTTCCAGAGGGAATCAAAAAACCAGAAAACCATTAGAGCCAATGTGGGAAACTGGAAAATTATTCCCTGACCCCTTAAAAGGCGATCAAGATTAACTCCTGGAAAATGGTGGGATACAGAGAAAAAAATAGTCCTTGAGGCTCTTGAAGCTTAAGAGACCACCGGAAGGGCATTCTTCTGCATCCTAAGTGTAGGGGTGGGGTGGACCTCATCCCTCCAGATACCAGGGCAGGGTGGGGGATGTAACCAGCAGCTAGGGTCCGGGCCAGCGGCATCCGGCTAACACATGGCAGGGGTGGGGGGTTGACTCTGGGCAACTGGGTACTGGGCCGACGGAAATCCCCTGGGACTAGGCTTGGCAAGTGAGCTCTGGGCAGGTGCCACGAAGCCGGGGAGAAAAGAGGAAAGGTGCAATTACGACTATGATAAATATCACACCGGATCAGGGGAGAGAGTAGAGTGATAATAACACTTTTGCACCAGCAGAAGTAATCTAGGGCAGCATAACTAATTAGGTGAGTGGCACAGGGAACATGCAGCCATGAGGGCACTCAGAGACCATCCCACCACATCATCAGCAGTCCTGATAAGGGACGGATCATCACTTATGATTGGTGACAGTAAGGATAGCTCATTGCACCAGAAGGCTCTATTGCTACGCCCCCTCCACATCTGCACCTAATGACTATAAGAGAGACTAAAGAGATGTGTTTTTAACCTAGACTTGAAAATTGAGACTTTGTCTGACTCCTTCACAGAGACGGGTAGACCGTTCCACAGTAAAGGAGCTCTATAGGAGAAAGCTCTACCAACTGCTGTATTTTTTGATATTCTAGGGACTACCAAGTTGCCTGCATCTTGTGAACGAAGCAAATGTGGGGGATTGTAGGGATGAAGTAAATCAGTCAAGTAAGAAGGTGCAAGTCCATGCAAAACCTTATAAGTTAAGAGGAGTACCTTATAGTCTACACTATAGTTTATAGGAAGCCAGTGAAGTGACGCTAACACAGGACTAATGTGCTCATATTTCTTTGTTCTAGTCAGGATCCTTGCAGCAGCATTCTGTACGAGTTGTAGGCTCCTGAGTGAGGTATTGGAACAGCAAGACAGTAATGCATTGCAATAATCTATTCTAGATGTAACAAAGGCATGTACCAATTTTTCTGCATCTATTAATGACAGGAAGCCCCTAATTTTGGCAATATTCCTCGTTTACTCAAGTGTTGCCTTTATTTTGGCAGTTACTTGTAGGTAATAGATAGATTCCAGTAGAATGTCATGCAGCTGTGGTTTAGGTAATGTTGGAACCAAAGGGCAGAGGACCAGATGAACTGCAGAGATCACTAGAGCATTCTCGTTCAGTAAACCTGGAGTTGGAGGTTGGCCCTCTTTGTGAGAACTGTGCCTTGGAGGTATCAAAGAGTCAATATCTTGCTTCATGTTCAGGTGGCTATAACATTCCTGGGAAATCATTTTAGATATTCTGCTCACCTCTCTTTATGAATTCTAAATCTCTCAAAGCCTCTGAAATAAAAAGGAGCTTCAAAATTCAATTTCAGAGTATCTAAGCTACAAGCGATTGACCACACAAAGTCCACATTCCAATGTCTTTGCATTTTTCTCCTAGAAATGAACACATTATCTACACATCTCCATCCCTCCAGCCCATACTGTAGCAGCTTAATGTATGGAACATATAAATTAGAAAAAATGTGTATAAGTCAGGTTTTTGTTCATTCCAAGGCAGCTGCGGGGAAGCTGATGGGGGGTGAGGTAAATACTGTTCAAGATAGGAATTGAGAATTTGGATTTAGATAAAAACAGACTATAGTTACCTCTTGGTTCACAACTACACCCTCAATCACCCAGCGATTACCCACATACCACACTCATGGAAAAATTTAATGACATACTATTTATTTTTTCTGTAAATATTCATTGTATAGACATACTTCCCAACCTAGTCAGTGGAGAATGGCTGTTAACTGCAACATTGTGAGCTGTTTGTAAATCCAATGTTTTTCAGGTTTTAGACTTTCAGCCATTTTGTGGTTCAGTCCTTTAGTGAATGGACCCCAGAGTGTATTGAATAATTCAGCGGTAAATGTAATGCATTACGATCCCATTTTATATTTAATCCATGTTAGTAATTCTGGATTACTTCTCACTAATGGCTTTCCTTACCAAGTAATGCTGTGGCAGGCTTCACCTTAACTGTTCAGAAATTCCTTATTTGGCATTCTGTCTGACATGACTGTTAGCTTCTCTGTCTGCAGAGACTATTTAGCTTCAGCTCTTGCCCTCCACTTTCACAACCGCAGAGGTGATTGATCTGGAAAGACAGCTGGATTCAACCGGTAAATCCTCCTGCATCTATTTGCTGTACATACGCTGGAAAGTAAGATCACTCTGACACGCACGCACACACACACACACACACACATACAAACACACACAGAGATAAGCCGCCTCCACAGTCCGGGAGGTTGGTGACGAGGTGCCATTGATTCGCTGGGCGTAGGGCCACTTTACTCTAATCAACTTTTTGAAGATATCAGCTTGTGACCTTTTCTCTTCATAGAAAATGTATGCGCCGCTTAATTATATTTCTCCGTCTGTATCTCTCTCTATCCCTCTCTCTCGCTCTTTCTCTCTCTTTGTCTCTCTCTTTCTCTATCTATCCCTCTCTCTATCTCTCTCTCACTTGCTCTCTCTATCTCTCGTTCTGTCTCTCTGTCTCTCTCTATCCCTCCCTCTCTCTCTCTCTCTGTCTCTTTCTATCTCTTTCTCTCTCTGTCTCTCTCTCTTTCTCTTTCTTTCTGTCCCTCCCTCCCTCTCTACCTCTCTCTCTCTCTCCAGCACAGTGTAATCCTTGCCTGCTGATTGCATTAATTACCACAGAATTTACAGACTTAATTTGGAGCAATTATGGTTGGTATCGGAAGTGCTCTGATTATAGGCCTAACTCCATCTTCTCCAAGTACGGTTCAAGGAAGGAGACAGTCCTTAATTTTATACATTTACTTATTTATGGAACTTTTATTTAGCTTTTTATTTTACCTATGTAATTTGTTTTTAAACCATGGAGTTCAAAATGCATAGGCAATTCTGATAGATGGGGCTAATGGTAACAAGCCACAAGTTGCAGATCTGCACAGGCTGATTCCGTACTTAGTACATAGATGCACGCTAAAGTAAGACCCACATCATTTGTACATAGCAATGAGCAAAGAGAGGAGATCACAATGGAGCAAATTGATCCTGCTTGCAACAAACAAAAAATGTTGCACCCCTGCCCCCTAGAGGGGACTGATTTGGATTCTTAAATTTGACAACCTCACTTTGACAACCCCTCTTACCTCTATCAGAGTAAAAGCATTGTAATTGTATAAAGTATCTCATTTCAATATAATTATGTATCATTGGGGATCTTTTAAAAATATATATATATCTACAATAAAATACATTTGTTTGTAAAACAAAGTTTAGGACAGGTTTACATTGACAGGTTTAGTCTGTCAATATAATTTTTCAAATGCAAATTGCAATTATAGCCATCATAGTTGCCATGTTATAGGTATATTTGCCATGTTTTTAGTTCTTCTATTTTTATATGTATGTATTCTTCTTCTTCTTCTTCTTATCATTATTATTATAGCAATAATCCTCTGCAGACGCAATGCAATTTTATCACTAGTATTGACATTTGTGAGATGCGTCCTCTTATTAGCTGAGGCCAATACACTATATTACCCAATCCACAGTAATATAGTGTATTACTAGACTGTACACAGGCATTACCCAACATTGATAAAAAATATATATATAAATTTACTGTGAAATAAGAGATGAAAACAGAAACAAAGACGCATGCTGAGACAAAGTTGCTTTGTAAGTCTCTTTGCAGCCTATTACACTGGGCACAGTAGTCGAGGGCCAAGATTTTTAGAGTGTGGGTGGTGCAGAAAGCTAGTGTGTTCAGAGAGATGAGAGAGGGAGGTTGCAAATAGAGTTTCATCGATATGCAGCATTGCTTTGTTGCAGTGTAGGGAACTACAGGATATATGCCAACGCGCAAGTTCCGTTAGGAGGTCGAAGCTGTTGCCCAAGGCAAGCATTAGTCGTTACATTTTAAATTACAAATCACTGCAGGCAGGTGGCCCATTAGTCAGTAAGTTTAAACAGAACGACACAGTCCAGTGAAACAAAATGTAAAAGAAAACGTAATTTAAAAAATAAAGGGGAGAATTAAAAAAGTTAAACCATGGTTACAGTAGCATTGCGATCCCGGTTCTTTACTCGGAAATGTTGAACATTTTGACCTGTGTTTGAATAAATAAGGTGCATTTATATGGGTTTTATGTTGAGAAATTTGTCTTTGTATTAAACTCACCGAAAGTCGCAACCAAAGTCCATATGGTGTTAACATTCAAAAAATTAGCTTAATAAAGCAACGTTTTTGCATATGCTTCAAGGTCAGCCTATTGCTTTGAAAATCCAGGTGCAGTTCTATAAGGTATTGCAAAAAAGAAATCTAATTAAGGAAGAAATTCCAGCTCGTTCATTCCTTCATTAAAAGCTCGAAAATTATGTTAAGGCCACAAAAGTAAACATCAAGGTTGTGCAAAGGCCATTCATTGCCAACATCTAAACCTTCAGGGTTCTTGTACATCTGAATACATTAGTGCATACCATTCCTTGCCTAGGCTGCAGACACAGCCTAGCATCAAGAAAATTATCCTTGCCGACAGGAAGATAAGGAGAAAAGGAGTAAGAAGGATGAAATGAACAATCGCAGTGGTGTGAAAATATCGGACACATTTTCGTCAAAGAACATGAGAGAGAGAGCTAACCCTCCTAATCAATCGTGGTGCTGGCTTTATTAGTTGGGGCGGGGAGGTGGATAATAAGGGTAGCCGTGGCAACAGTAATGAGGATGGATGGTCCAGCCATGAACTGTAAATACCAATCAGGTCCAACCCTTCCCTTTTAATTATGCTTGGGTTTTGTACCTCCATTTTGTAGTCTCTGACCCAATATATAAGAGTTTGTATGCCTCGAGAGGAAGATGCAAGTGGGGGGGGGAACCCCCACTCCCTCTAATCAAAAGCCTTTGCACCAGAATGATTGTTCAAGCTTGCCAGAGGTGATTTGTGGGCAGATGCAATATTGAGCCCCAGGCCGCCACCCTCCTCCCCCCTCCCTTTTTTTTCCCTCTTCCCATTCTTTGGATTGTGGCTGGGGAATAGAACAGTGCACCAGTAGACTGAAGCACAGTCAGTGCAGAGACTAACAGCACGCCTGACAAGCCACTGGAAATAGAATGGAAAACAATCGCAGCCCCCTTGCCACTGTACACAGGGGGGTGGGTGGGCATGGTGGGTGGAGTAGCCGACATATCCAACAGGTGTTTCACCGGCGGTGCGTGCCTGGCAGGTATACTGCAAACCTAACTGACAAAATACGTTTTTAAAGAATGCACAGCGCTGTAACACATTTTACCGCATGGATTTTTGTTAGGGGATTTGAAACACTAACCAGTTTGAAGTTTTGAAATGCACTTCTTGGGATATTAAAGAAAGTTCAGCCTGTCATGACAGGATGCGCATTAAAACATACCGTGATCTGCATGTACATAAATGCCTGCTAAATATTCATTGAGGCTGTGAAATTTGCATATTACTCCACACACTATTTTATCAAAGTCACGGATGAAGGTTTCTCTGTATGTCCGGGGGTGTTATCTGAATGCTCCTTCATTGTGCTGTAATTTCATATCTCAGAGATGTGTCCACCAATGATGCCTGTCCCAGACAGGCTTTGAGATCCTCAGCAGCAGGATTAGAAATCAAATATTTATAAGAATGAGAAGCTAGAAAAGAACATTACTGGGGACATAAACACAAGTGGGACCACATCTGAACAAATGTAAGTTGTGCGTGTATGTGTGTGTGTGTGTGTGTGTGTGTGTGTGTGTGTGTGTGTGTGTGTGTGTGTGTGTGTGTAAGATATGATATCTAAAACAATTATAGTTAATATTTCACTTGAATTCAGCACTACAGGGGCATCTGGTAAAAACACTTGTTCTAAGTGCAGGTTCCCACTGTAGCCTGGGTTCTGGCCAGGAGTCCTGTTCAGACAGGCCGTCCCTTAAGGGAAGCATTAGCGCATTCAAACGGCTCTGTGTGTATCAGAGTTTACCGGGTTTGCCTGGTTTGGTCTCAGAGGAGACGGTTCAGCGTCTTGGTCACTGCCAGTCTCAGAGATGCAGCGGCAAACTCACAGTACAAGGGGATAGAGGAGGGTACAACTGGCCACCAAATTTGGAGAAAATGGAGGGAATAAAAATGTCTGCTCAAGAATGCTTCTCCCAACTGTTCAGTACATTTAATTAACCCCTGTTGTTTCATACAGGTTGTACAGTTAAAATAGTGTTTAGAAACACAGCCACAATTAACTTTTTTTAAACTTTTGAAACCGGCTCTTTTGTTGTTTCTGCAACTATTGAGGGTCACGGGAACCTAGTTTCAAAACAATTAGAAGGTCTAGAGCTGGCCTGTCGGTGAACTATGTGGTGGTTTTGATAAAACTGAAAGCAGTTAAGTGTGGCTCAGTGATGCTCAGCAAGATGTGCTGTTTTAGAATGAAGCTGATAGCATAGAATACATAATAGGTACATATTGATTGGTGCAAGCCCATTATTTTGCAAGTCCTCTGGTCTTTAGTGGGCTACAAAACATTGCCAGTGAAAACAGATAACTTAGGAGAAGTGAGGAGAGTAATTTGAAATACAAATACTGTACAGCTTATAACTAATAACGCCTTGGAGGGGATTAGATCATAAAAATTAATCTACCATGCTGTATATTACTGAACACCATAAAAATATGAATCAAGGGCATTGTAATTGGAGGTATTGAACTGCATGGAAATCATACACTTGACAACATTTATGCAGCCAACAGTTTCAGTCAATGTATGTGTACTCAAATATGTATTTTTAAGTATTTAAAAAATGAATGAACGCAGACAATGAACGCTAATAATGCATGAAGTTACAAATTAATCATACATACAAAAACATACATGCATATACATATTCACATACATATACACGTGTCCGATTTCAAGCATTTCAAGAAAAATCTATCCAATCAGAAGGCAATTTTGCTCTGCATCTGACAGGTAAATTTTTAATAGAAAGGAATAGCACCACAATTTAAAAAATATATGTTTAGGATCACAACATGTGGGGCTGCATGGTTTAGATTATGTCCTTATTTTTCCCCTTTCTGAGGCTCAAAAGAATAACATTACTCATTAACCTGGCAGAAATACAAACTGCCGTTTGAGCGCATATCTACAGTGATTGGACCTGGGTCAAATAATTATTTTCAATTCTTTAACCCTACAGACCCCAGTAAACATTAAACAGGTTACAGACCATTTTAAAAGACACATCTATTAACTCACCAATATTCAGAACAAAATGAGTCTTCCATATGAAATGACGAGCTTAGGTGGGCCGAGTGGCCATTATGTATTCTTATGTAGTTATGTTTTTATACGATTGTACGTTTTGGTTGGTGACATGTTCCGCTGAAAAATCTCAGCATTCTGCAGAGGTATTTTCAGCGTATTTTACCAGCGTCTACAACAGATGAGCCGTTGTTTACCCAACCCTGGTCCTGGAATGCTGGAGGCATTTCTGGTTTTTGTTCCATCTGAGCCCCTAACTACGTAACTGGATTCATTATTAGGCTTAATGAACGCAGATGACCATGTAGGCACTCGGTGTGAGGTGAGGCACTCAGTCTTTCACCATTCAGGCTCTGAATATTCAATTGTTCAGACTACTAATAATGGATCAAACTGTGTAGTCCAACTCAGATGGAACTAAAACCAGAAATGACCAGGGTTGCCTACGCCTGATCTAAAGAGTTAAAGCACGACAAACACATATTTGACCCAGGTCTGACTGTGATCGGCCTTTGCAGTGAAAAATATTTATTCCGGTAGAAACCCTCCATCAATACATAATATACAGTGGCATCAATATAGCCTCTATCCTGGACTCCTGAAGACTGGAAATGTATTGGACAGAGTTTTCATTATACAAATCAGATGGAAGGTCTTTCAGTAAAGAAAAATAAATAAAATAATAATTCATTCTTGCCCACAAAAAAAGTGGAATGGCTGTTTTTGTTCATTCTAAACACTCATTATCTGAGTATCAGCTATCTTTTGTCATTTTGCTACACCACGGTATGTGTGGTAGTACATTTTGTGATGACCAATTCCCAACCAGAGTTTATGATATTCTTCAGGGAAAATCACTCTGTATGTCAATCATGCTGATATATTTCCACTGAGTTGCAAATCTGTCACTACATATTCAGATTATTTGACAGATTTCATTCTGAAGTATTATGTGAGCAGTGCGGTAAACTGAGTTTTTGTTCTCTGCGTGAGATTTCTTTCATTGAATGGACAGTCTGAATGTGTCATTTATCAGCTTAGTGCTGTTATTTGAAAGTTTAGAAGCAGTATTTTTCCAGAAATAATGATGGAACAAAATCCCCTTCGCAAGGTGTTTTATAATTCAACACAGTGAAACGATTGAAGAATTAATTGTTTGGCCTGTGCACTGCATACAGTGAGTGCCAAGGATCCATGTGTATATTTTAATTACGCTTAATTAGACTGAGGCTGCATGACTGAAAAAGGCGTGTTTCTAATCATAGATCAAAGATTACAAACTAATATGTTTACTGGCTAAATCGCTAATCAAATATGATTTGATAACTTCCACATGGATTTACTGTGCACATGTTTTTTTAGGAATTTATTCAAATGGGATGAAAGATCATCACTCTATCATTAAAAGGAAATGGGAACTAATGAAGGGTAAATAACTCAATAAAGTTTAAGAGGCTACTGGCGCATGAAGGCTTTGTTGGGTCTGTGGATTTCTCCACATTTTAAGTCCAAAAATAGCGTAGAGGTGGAAGCAAGCCTTGACTTCCACTGAAATCCGGCCTTTGGACCAACAGGTTTCCAGCTCCCATAGTTACCTATCATCAATTACGGGAACTAGCATAAAATATTCCAAATACTGGAATTTGTGTGTACCACAATTGCAATTGTGGTACAATTGTGACAATTTCACAGGCTGATAAATGTCGTAATGAACTTCCACAAATGCAGATGAACTCTTAATATGCACCTTAACGATAAAACAGGGATCTGCGCCAATCATAAATATCAAAGCTTTGACCACACCATCAATGTCTGCAGCTATTGCCCAGTGGGAGTAATTATGTTGTTCACAGTACAAATGCGACCTTGGCCACCTTTTCACTGAGCTTTTAAGCCCATTGTTTTGCAAATCTTTACTCAAACAATCGTGTGCTGGCATCTGCACGAGAGGGAATGCACAATGGAACATTGTTAACATTTGGGGGGTTTAAACCTGCCTCTAATACTGCCTCCCTGTAATTCAAGAAGCTTGTCTCCTGTCAGGAAGACATAACTTAAATGGAGGGGAAAACTCATTAACTGGGGTGTACATCTCATGCCAGTGCCTCTTCAACTACATTATAGATAAGCCCCTTGTGCAGATCGAAATCCTGACAAAGTCACCCTTAAAAGTCTCTATAACAGTATGATTAAATCATTCCAAGAATTAAAAAAACGAAATGAGTGAAGGCGTTATTGCCTTGCTAGTAATACAATTGGCGGAGACGCCATTTTAATGGTACCACCGCCTGCAGAAGAGCCCGCTGCGGCGGTGGAAATTATAGCACGGTTTGTCCAATAATCCTCACTCTTGATGACGGGCAGCTAAGCAAACACAAACAGCAGTGGTCGCGTGGCTGATGAAAAATGTGCAGGTGCTTCAGGTGGAAGCTCCGGAGGTGAAGGCACAGCCTATTAATTCCACATAGCAGTGCTTCCATAACAAACCCGCTGTGCTGCGTGTGATTAATAATGGGATGCCTGTGACCCTCACCTGATTCGATTCCGGCTCGGCATGGGGTCCTCCGTAGACCACTCATCGCACTGCACTCCCCGCCCCCTTCTGCCCTCTGGACACAGATCTTGGGCATCATTACAAGACACCCCCACCCTGAATGGTAGCCATTACATTTGGATAGGCATAATCCACCCCCACCACCACCACCACCCACTCCCCACTCTATTTATCTATTTCTTTCAAATAGTTATGCTTCATTTTCGAAATCCTCACAGTCTATAAATCATTGTGACAATAGCCATGCATCGTCACCTTTAAAAAAACACCCCCCAAAAAAACTGTGATCCAAAGTTTTGAAATGTAAAACATTCAAATATAAAAGTGAAAAAAGTGTCCTCTGTATAGATATGAGGAGATGCAGCCGTTTCGGGCAAAACTGAACGAGAGAACAGCGTTGCACAAGTCACGAGACGAAAGGGATACGAATCAAAGGTGGCAGCAAGGTGAACACCCAAACCCTCCCCGGCCCCCGCTCCCCCAATCCCTCCATGAGTTTTCAGCAAATACTGGGGAGAGGGTAATGCTGTCCAAGTCAAGCACTCACATAGAGTGCAGCAGCATAGGAAGAATGAGGTAAGAAATCGCATAGAGCAAGCTGTTGAGAATGAAGAGAGCATTCAGTGCAACAGTCTGATAAGTGATTTAGCGCATTCCCGGAGAGTAATTCTCTACATAACAATGCGAAAGGTGCTGTAAATGTTGTATGTCTGTGCTTGTCAATTAATAGACGATAATGAGGTTTTGCATTGTGAAGTTTTGAATGCAAATAAGGAGAGCAAATTACTGGCCAAATGTGTGAGTGAGGTGAGCGGAAAGCCCATAAACATCTGGCTTATTATACATTTCTTAAGGATTTCCTAGGATATTTGCCCCCCTCAATTGTCATAGCTTGAAATTCTAAATCGAGGGGGAATCTGTCAAAACCTTGTAAAATGTAAAATGCTTATTGTAAGGCCACTCGAAAATTAAGTGATGCAAGCCCCCAAATAATGGAGGTGGAAAATGTGGGGTGTTTTTAAAGGGAAGATTACGATAAGCCAGCATGGCTCTTCTTAAGATACATCAGGAACACAAATTGCAGCTTATTGAGGAACCGCTTTGAGTACATCTACTTAAATTCTTAGCTGGAGACAAAGCGTGAGATGTGCAGAAAAGCAGCAGGAATAGGCACTTTTCTGGGGCCTCATCCTCTCTGAATTACAATTCAGGCAGAGAAAGAAAACCCGGATTTGGACTTTTATTCATTATGGAGTCCTTGCTTCCGGCAAGGGAATGGCAGGAAGCACCAGAACTCTGAGGGGATTCTGCTGATACACAGATTGATACACGAATAGCTGTGCAATCCATTGCCGTGCAAAAAATGCAATGAAAGGCTAAAAATTTGTCTGTGAAAAAAATGTCCAGAATGTCTTGCTAGATCAGGGGTGAGAGCTAATCGTTGATGTTTGCTTTACTTTCCAAGGGGCACTTGATGTAATGGAAACATCTGATAATGTGGATATTGGAACCATTGCTTCATTTAGATTAATGAAAAGATAACTGTGTGGTAAGTAATATGGGATTGGCTTGAGGGCTTATTAAAATATTTAACAGCTACTGTAATACTAAGAGCTGTATATTAAACCAACTCAAATTTGAAGAAAAAACACAGTAAGTCATAAAATTGAAGACAAAACACCAGATTTTATCTTTTGCACATGGTTTTTATTATCTATGGGGGAGAGATAAATTAGCATTTATCTTGCCCTCTAAGGGATTGAGTGGACCTAAACCGTGACAGGGCAATGCCCCCCACACCATAACAGAGCCAACAGAACGCTTCATTTACTCAAGTGTTTCCTTTATTTTTGCAGTTACCTGTATATTTAGTTCCCTACACTCCTTAATATAATATAGCTTACAATGAACTTTATAAATGATTGCATAATTACCACCAATGAAAAACTGTGACCCACCTGCTTATTTGTTATGTGGAAAAACCATTGCCTAGAAAAGTAGGAAGCTGGTGGTTTGGGTACGTTAACTCAGGGTCTACGAAGACATTAACATATAAAAGGCACAGGGTTCATTAGATGAATATGCCATGTCATGCTTTTCAACATTGGACATTGATCACCACTGTCCCACCGGTGACCCCACCCCCCTTCCCCCCACCTGTACCAGCAGCCTGACACTGCGATCCATTACACCACCTATTTATAGGATTTTAATTAGCTCCACACCAAGCCCAACATCATTAGCATTTATTTTCAGCAAACAGTATGTGAGGTAAGAACAGTTACCCCTGAGAATGTCCAATCAAGGACACATGGAAAAAAGGTCACAGTTCAGAGAGGTAATGTAACATGAAGCATACATGTGTACACACACACACACACACACACACATATATATATATACAGGTAACTGCCAAAATCAAGGAAACAGCAGCAGTTACGTGTCTGTTTTGCCTTGCTTCTCAAACCAATGCACGGACATCACAGAGTCAAGGAGTATGTGCTTTCCACCACAGTTGCCCCTCGTTGATGATGTCTTTTTCTGACTTCCATCACCTTAGCCACTGTTCCTCATCAGCATCAGAAAGTTGAGTACTGAGCCTCACTGAGGCTTCCAAAGTCGCCCCTTTTTCAAAGTCACTGAGATCTCTTTTTATAGGCATGATATGTAAGGGTTGGTGGTGATAGGCGCCACTCGCAGAACCCTAGGGGATCAAAAAGTTAGACTGAACCAGTCTAACCACTAGCTCTGCAAAACAGAGAAATAGGGAAGATAATAATTAGGGATGAACGCAAAATCACACCCACACCGGTGGTAACTCCCAAGTGTCTGAAAACGTAAAGGCTATGATAGCCAACCGAACAAGTTAGTAACCAGAACCAGTCCAACCGAACTGAACAAAAGCAACCTGAATCAAAGCACCGACTAGCGGGCAAGGTTCTTTATAAAAGTTACAACTAAATAAGTTCATAAAATAACGACACGAGTATCCCAAAACAATAAAGGCTAGGAGAGCCGAGAGAACATGATTGAAACCCAGAAACAGCCCAACAGGCTGAACAACCAGAACCCGAACGAAAAGCGCTTAATAGCGAGCAGGGGTTTTTATAGTGGGTACAATAAACATGTTAAACAGTTTGCATAATACCTAAAAGTTCCGAGCGCCCGAAACGCGAAAGCCAGGAGAGCCACAGAACCACATTGCAACCCGAAACAGTCGAAGTGACTGAACAAACGAAACCCAACAAAAAGCCCATAACAAATGAGCAAGGTTTCTAATAAGGGTACAATTTAAATAAGTATTATGTAAATACCCGAACCAATAATTCTGAACATCCCAAAATGTGAAAGGCTAGGGAGCCCACAAAACCAGGTTATCACCTGAAACCAGTCTAAACGACTGAACCCACTTGAAAACCAAATGAAAATGCTTAATAGCGAGCAAAGGTCTCTTTTAGTAAGACACAAGTAAATAATTTATTATGACTGGACATAACCAAAAATTCTGAGCGTCCGGAAACGCGGAAGAGCTAGGAGAGCCCACAAGATAACATGGTAAAACCTGACCCACTAGTTCTGAACGTCCGAAAACTCGAAACGGTTAGGGGGGACCGGCAGAACAGCAGGACGACTGGACCCACATCCGACATCCTCGTCAGACAGCAGGGCCCACAAGTTGACCCACATCTGGCATCCGCAAAAACTGTAAAGCCGCCAAAACAATATTGAAACCCGAAAACAGCCTCAGCGACCAGGAGGGTACAATTTACACGAGAGAAGTTCCATAAGTGGGTACAATTAAATGGTGGCGAAAAGGTCTGAGCGTATGAAAACGCAGGAGCCTAAGAGACAGTTAGGGGGGATCGGCAGACAGCAGGGCACAACAAGACCCACATCTGACGTCCGCAAAAACTCTAAACGGTTAAGGGGGACCGACAGAACCACAGAGTAAAACCTATACCAGGAGATCTGCTGAACAAAATGAAACCCAGAATAAAAGCGCATTATAGCGAACAAGGAATCATTTGTAGATGACAAAAGAATAATTTATAATGACCAGACATAACCAACAGTTCTGTGCCTCCGAAAAACGTGAAAGGCTATGAGAGCCGACAGAACACGTTTGTCACCCGAAAACAGTCGAACCGAATGTTAAGACTTGACCCATAAGTTCTGAGCGTATGAAAACGCAGGGGGCTAGAAGAGCCGCCAGAACAATATGGAAACCCAAAACAGACGAACTGGCTGAACAAAATGAAACCAAACAAAAAGCGCTTAATAGCGAACAAGGTTTCTATTTGTAAGTGACAAGAAAATAATTTATAATGACCTGACATAACCAACAGTTCTGTGCGTCCGAAAACGTGAAAGGCTAAGAGAGCCGACAGAACAAGTTTGTCACCCGAAAACAGTCTCAGCGACCCAACAAAAGAAACTTAACCAATCGCTCCTACACACGAGAGAAGTTTCAAATGTGGGTACAATTAAATGGTTAATGAACCGACCTTAACCCAAAACTCTTTATGTCCAAAACGTGAAAGGCAGTTAGCCAAAAGAACAAGTAGTAACCCACGAACCAGTCGACCCGGCTGGATAACACGAAACCAAAAGAAAAGCGCATTTTAGCGAACAAGGTTTCTTAAAGCAGGAAACTAAAATAAGTTATTTCGTTAGGACCAGAGTACTCCCCAAAACGTAAACGGCTAGCAGAGCAAAAGAACGAGTTAGCAACCCGAAACAGTCGAACAGACTGACGAACGGAAACCAACCGAAAACCCCCATTTAGAGAGAGAAAGGTTTCCTTAAAAGGTACAACTAACTAAGTTCTTGCGTTTTTAAAAGGGATTGAAATGGAGATAGTCGTTTCTAAAGAAAAGTCTTTGTGTAGTCTTTGTGAACGTCTTGAAAAAGACATTCTTACCTTACCGCTAAAAATCGTAAAGATGGCTTGACGATTTCGCCCGAGAAGTTAGGTGCGAGTATTAATAGGGAAGAGAGAAATTGGTCATTCAAGCCAGCTGAGCGCGTTTCAAGGAAAAAGGCGCACACCGCCATCTGGTGGTGAATCTGGGGAACAACCGTGACATGATAGCCAAAATAATGGGAAACTAGGCCTGCCCAGCATTTTTATACATGACACTAAGCATGATGGGATGTTAATTGCTTAATTAATTCAGGAACCACACCTGCATTCAATATGCTTTGTATCCCTCATTTACCGCAGTGTTTCAAGTTACACACACACACACACACACACACACACACACATATACAGTATATATGTATTTATATGTCACTCAAGTTTAGATACTATAAAAATAACAATAATAAGGACAAAAATAATGAGGCATGACAATGTGACAAATTTTATGCCTTGCAGAAGGAGGTGATGTGTTGGCGGTGGAGTGTTTCAGACATTATTTCCAAAGAGCACCTATTATTTGGAGAGGTGTCTTGTAGTGGAGTCAAACAGGGAGCCAGGGCCTGTGTGGCCCCACACGGGCCATGTGTGCAGGGTGGGCCGGATTGATGGGGCTGCTTATCTGTTTCAAAGATTGCTCTGGGAATGTAAAGAGGGAGAGAATGCCGAAGCACGCTCTTGAATTATGGGCCACTTACTACAAAGTCCTTACAATAAAAAGGTAAAACGTGAAAAGAAAAACCTATTCCCGGGCTTGAGCTTCAGACTGGTTGTTTTTCTCCGTGTTGTGCTGGCTGTTGTAAGTCACTCTCTTTGAAAGGCCTTATGGTTCCAAAGAATGTATATGTGCTTTATTTATTAATTGATGTATTTTGAAGGGGAATAAATAACATATTTTGTTCAGAATGGGCACTGTGGGGACCGAGATTGTGTTTCCTAACGAGCACAAATGGTGGTGCAAGAAAACAGTAATTTGTTGTGAGCATGAAAAGCATTAATGGCAATCTTAGAATAGGCCAATATTACCAAGGGGTTTTCAGACCATTGTTTCCCTTTAGGCAGCTCAAGACTGGAAGCCCTGGGTTCTGAACTGAGAAGCTGACAGCTGTGATATCCTCTTGTACATCATCTTCCATAGCCTTAAATAAAAGACCATCCTGTCCCATGTGATACAGAGTGCCTATAGGCTTTTCAGTAATATAAAATCAAATCAGCTGCAAAAATTAATTAATACACATTGACATGAAAACAATCACAGTCCCAGATGTAGGATAATATATATCTGTCAGTTTTGCCATTTAAGCTAGTGCTTGCACTGTCACACACACATATATTTATACACTTACTTATATACCGGTACCTGCCAAAATAAAGGAAACATTGGAGTAAATGAAGGGTTCTGGTGGCTCTGTTATGGCGTGGGGTGCATTTCCCTGGCATGGTAAAGGTTCACTCACCCATTAGAGGACAAGGTAAACAGCAATAAATAAAAGCCAAAAAAGAGTGAAGAATTTCTATTCTGAGTGGTCTCTTTCTGAAAAAATAATTTTGGTCATCAATTAGCCTTTTTAAACTGATTTGTTGAATAAATGAATTTTGCATATTCACATTTTGAAATTGTGTTGCTGTTTTGCTGTTTTAAATATTACCGGTTTATCCAACCTATCATGTATCTGCCATACGTCTGGTCCCCCACAACGGTTATGCGGAAGTATACTACTGTATATATGCACTTACTTGTTAGTCATTCTGGATAACAGCATGTGCTAAATGCCTACATTATACAGTGCCCCTTTAAAGTCTACACCCCAAAATTTCACCTTTTGTTTCCATACATCTTGAAATTAAAACTAATATAAAAAAATATTAAATCAGACTTTTTCTACCTTTATTTACACATTTTACCCTACAACTTCCAAGTGAAAAAAAATTCTCAAAATGTCTGAACATTAATTACAAGATTTTAAAAAACTATAATAACTTGGATTGATAAGTCTATACTCCGCTTATCATACCAATTGCAAACTAGCTCAGGGGTAACCAATCACCTTCCGGATCACACACCAAGCTAATTGGCCTCCACCGGTGTTCAATTGTTGTGATTCGAATTACTTCAGAAAAAATCAGATGTTCCTAGAAGATAGTGCATTTCAGAGTAAAGAATCCACCATGAGCAACAAGGAGCTTTCAAAAGAACTCTGGGATAAAGTTGTGGAAAGGCACATATCAGGAAATGGGTATAGAAAGATTTTTTTTTTAATTGAAAGAAAGATTTCAAAAACCCAATACAGCACATCACCCAAAGAACACCATCCCTACTGTAGAGCATGGTGGTGGCAGCATTCTGTTATGCTGTGTTTCTCGTCAGCAGAGACTGGGCCACATGTCAGGATAAAAGGGGAAATGGATGGAGCAAAATATAGAAGAATTCTTGAGGAAAACCTGTTGAAAGAAAGTTGAAATTGGGAAGGAGGTTTACCTTTCAGCATGACAATGACCCAAAGCACACAGCTAAAGCAACAGTGTGGCTAAAATCAAATGGTGAATGTCCTTGAGTGAGTGGCCTGACCTAAATCCTATTGAAAACCAGTGGAATGACTTGAAGAGCACAGTCCATCGACGGTCCCCACACAATCTGACTGAGCTTGAACAGTTCTGTAAGGAAGAATGGACAAACGTGTTTATATATATGCCATTTAGCTGACGCATTTATCCAAAGCGACTTACAGTAGTGAATGCATACATTTTCTTTTTCCAGTACATGTGGTCCCAGTGGGAATTGAACCCACGACCTAAACGTTGCCAACACCATGCTCTACCTACTGAGCCACACAGAACCACACAGAACTTTAGTGTTTCCCAGTCTAGGTGTGCAAAGCTGGTAGAGACATATCCAAACAGACTGATGGCTGTAATTCAAGCAAAGGGTGCCAAATATTAACTCAGCAGCATGTAGACTTATCAATCCATGTTATTCCAGTTTTTTATAAACCTTGGCATAGGTTCCAAAAGTTTCTATAATTCAATTGGAGCGATGTAACAACATTCTTCTACAAGAAATTCCATAATTTGTTTTCTTGATGGTGGTCACTGTCTCAAGTGTCACACCAGAATCTCCCATAAGTATTCAATTGTGTTGAGATCTGGTGACTGAGACAGACATGGCATATAGTTTACATCATTTTCATGCTCATCAGACCATTCGGTGATCACTCGTGTCCTGTGGATGGGGGCATTGTCATCCTGGAGTGACCACTCCCATCAGGATATAAATCATCATAGGATGAAGGTGATCACTCAGAATGACTCAAAATAAATTTGTATTCATTGGCATTTACTGTCAGGGTGGTTAATGGCCCCTCGGCTTTGCCTCGAGACCACATCATACCACCCTGTCCTCGTTTATTTTTATACAGCTGCACAGCCCGGAGAGGTTTATTCCTTACATATCCTCTATTGTAGGCAGTTCGCCGCTGGTACTGGCTGAATAGAGAGGCAGGAGGACGTCACGGCGCTCTGTCTTTCGGGCTGCAGCGGCATGTTCTCAGGCAGACAGACTCATTCCTTCATTTGTAGCACCAGAGCAGGCTCCCCAGGGGGGCCTTGGAGAAGCGATTTCTACAATGATCACAATCACACCAACGCCACCACCGTCGACTGCCCGAGAGTGCCTGCACTGACTGTGAACCAAGAAACACAAGAAACAAATTCCCATACTCTTCCCCTTTGTTTTTTTTTTTTTTGTTTGTTTTTTTTTTTTTTTCTGATTTTATCCCATTTTTTCCCAATTTTAGCCAATTGTACATCTAGTAAAGGGACCGTCCTCCAAATTCCCGGTACTACAGGGCCATACTCACTTCCCCTCCCTTGTGCACTCCCGGCCAGAGCCGACACTTGGCGAGACGGGAATTGAACCCTGGTCTTTTTTAATACTGGACCACGCGGACCTTTGTGTTTTTAATTGTGTGGTGAGCCGACCCTCATTGGACCGCGTTTTTCGATGACTCTCATCAACTGTAGATTCTGCTGGTTCACATTCTTCATGCTGCATTGAACAGTCGAGTAATCAAGACTCGCCTTCCTTATTGCCCAGGGGACCATACTTTCAACCCCATCCCTGTGTATTGTTAGGTGGATATTACAGACCACTGCTCTGTGACAGTCTGTGAAGCTATACAAGGGACCTGGGATTTGATGAAACTGGCCTTCACTACAGTAAGCTGAATTTCTTTGCCTGAAAAACAATAGGTTCCCCCTCAGCTGGTGGCACCCCCGAGACTCTAAAGTTCATTTGAAGGTTATTACATTTTGTGTTTACTGTAGCTCTTTCTCAATAACAGCTTTTCTTCCAGAAGTCATTCCTTCATGTTCATCAGAAGTGCAGGCCTGTTCATAACTAAGGAGGCAGTGTAGTGTAATGGTTAGGGCAACTGGGCTTGCAGCTCAGAGGTTGCAGGTTTGATTCCCAGGCGGGGCATTACCATCGTGCAAGGTACCTGAATTGCCCTGGCAAGAGCACCTGCTAAATGTAAATGTGGAATAAAACGAATATAACAAAACAAACAAATTGGGTTGTGAGGCCTTTTGGTGATTGGCTCTCAGAAAAACAAAGTAAACATAATTAAATAAGGCTTCATATTAGCTGTACCCCAATTGTTCAATATAGATTTTGTTGTAACTATAAGCAAACTTTTTGGAATGGGTGTTTGAATGGTTATACTGTACCACTGATGTTCTCACTCTTCGATAAGTGCATGGTGTTAATCATCCTGTTGTTGTAGTGACATTACAAATAAACATGCCAACAACTATGCAGAGCATGCAATCAACACCATATTATTGGGTTACATTTCATATTTCAGAGACATAAATTCATATTTTGCCATAGGCTTCATAATATAAATAGAAAATAATAATTCAAAGAGTCTCAAGAGTTACTTTGGGAGGGAAAGGAAAGATGTCACTTTCCAGATTCTTAAGTGAGTTGCTGTTTGTTCATTTCAGTTTCACACTTGAAAATAACTAATGCGCCTCGACAGACATGTATTTTTCAACACAAATCAATGATGTATGCTCAGTTAAGCTTGTTTAATTCCTCCATTGGCTTTGGTTTTGTTCAGGGAATGGAACATCTCAATTAATGGAACGCTGGATGACTGCCGTGAATACCCATAATACCTGGCTTTGTGACAACAGCATAATCTATTGTATGTTAAATGTATTGCTAATCCATCAAAATACCTCATAGCATTAATTATGTATTCTAAATAGAGCATTTTTGTCCCAGAAGCATTGAAATCTTACCATAAAAGAATTCCTACTGTGGGTATAGAATTGTGATGAATATGTTTTATTAGAACATCACTGACATTGGATGTTTTTTTCTCTCTGTGCTGGTTTATATTAAGTTGTCGTTCTTGTTATCATACTAGAACATCACGCTAATACCAATAACTGCAGAGGAAATGACAGCCCGCGTCAAAATAAGGGCTTATCTTTCGTTCCAGAATGGATGCAGAACCTGGGGAAAACAAATGCGGAAGAATAAGACTTCCATTTGCTTTTAATTCAGGCTGAATTTTGTGAAGGAAAAAAAAAAAGACAGGCTGTACAAAACAATCAGCTGTACAAGTTACAATACTGGCCCTGTTGTGCACTCTGAGGAAATACATTTTCCACTGCTGTCAAAATGGAACCCTTTCCCAGGGAAGTCAGAAACACAGCAACAGTGGAGGCAGAAACATTTGGGGTATTCAAGTCCAGGCTTGATGCAGTACTTGATATTCTTTAGACTAGGAAATGATGAGCCTAGAGAATGGCCTCTTCCCGTCATTATGTATTCTTATGTTCTTCCTATGTTCTTAAGTCACTGTCAGTATTACGCTCAACATATAGAGCCATGGAGTGATAGTCATTACAGGAGCAGAGATTTTCCCAAGATCAAACACAGACTGATCTCATCCGTGATTGATTACATCATTCGTTCAAAGGGAATTTACTGACAGTTTCTGCTCGCCCCGATCACTGAGAAACTGTCATTGCTACTGTATGTTGATGAGGTGCACTGAGGTAAAGGAATGGAGAGGCTTTTCAATATGCACACAGTGCTTTACTTTGACAAAACCCAGCCGCGTTGTTGCTATTGACTGCCTTGTGAATGCAACGATGCGCTGCCATGACATTTCAGATACTGAATGTCGGGTCGAACAATGCCGTTTCAATGTTTTGAACATCAATGGCCTTTCTCTCCCAGAAGTGCTGATTGACCAGTCGGGTCTATAACATTTTGACATTTATTTGCAAACAGGATAATACTGTCAGCAGCAGTGGACAGTGAGAAAACAAACGTACAGTACACCTCCGTAATTCAGAAAGCTTTGGGCTTTCATGGCCATCCCAGTAGCAAAGTCATTAAAGGTGCTCACCAGCAATGTGAGCTGGACCCTACTACCCTTTCTATCCTATTGTAGAAAGAAGAATTAAGGGGTTTGCATGTGGGGGAGAAGTGTCTTGTACATTTCTGGGGGCATGGAAATCAAACACAGAATGTGGCTGAAAAGTTAAAAATTAGACTGAGGTTGGACTGTAGGCATATCACAGACAAGGGCAGCTAAAAACCGAAAAAAGGCAAGTGGTGGAGACTCTTGTGGTGGAAATCTCCCATGTGAAACTGTAACAGATCGCTGATTGCCTAACATTACAGATGCGCAGATCATTCTGTGCAATATTCACTGTCGAGATACTGTGTTGATAAGGCTGTAGTTGTGTTGCAGTCCATGTGCCACAAAACTAACAAGGGACCCACAGATGATAACGCTCTGACAGCAAATCGATAAAATGCATTATCAGAGTATCAGTGTTGGTGGATATAAAATGTCTTTTTTTTTCGCCTCTCCGTCGTAAGAACATGGGATCAAAAGTCTGTCCGAGAAGCATGGGTTCTTAAGGATTTATATAAATCAACAAGAAACCATTGAGTGGGGTTAGAAAGCTTTGTTCCCATGCCTTATTGATTTCCCCCCCCTTGTGAGAATGACATATTTTACAACAATAGCATACTGTACCTCTGAAGCTGAGGGCACTGTTATTCAGTCTTACCTTGCGACTTCTTTGTGAAGGGGGACGTCTATTCACAGTGTGACAGGAATCCATTCACAGTTTTAATTAAAAGAATTTCAAATAAAATGAGGACATAACTGGAAGAAACATTCAGAAAAATCTGGAAATCTGAAAAATGTATGAAAAGATGATGCTGTAAGGCCTGAGTAGCATACCATACAGACAGACGCCTCCAGCACATTCTAGGAGTGACATCGGATGCCCTATGGTGAAATATACCAATGCGTTAACAGCTCCAGCATTGAGGCTGTCCTACCAAGATGGCACCTCCGCTAGTTAGCTGGCTGTCTATCTCAGAATGCCAAGATAGACACCTTATGCCCAGACAGACATTTTATGGTCAATTGTGGGAAGGCCAAAGATCTGCTGGCAGCCAAAGGAAGTGCTACAAAGACCACATCAAAGACCTCCTGAAGAAAAGTGTTCTCCAACCTTCAGCCTCAGAGATGCTTGCCACCAACAGAAACATCTGGCACTCCACCTGCCATGAGGCACCCTCCCTGTTGAAAAAAGCTTCTCCTGGAGTAGAGCAGAAAGATGTGCAAAATTAGTTTTATTTGCCTTTGTGTAAAGACTATATAATGTCATGCATATAACAGCAGTACAGAATTTGCACATTTAAAATTCACATATGTGAAATTAGCAATTAATATATTGTATCTCCCATACACTGAATAGCAATTTTGACATACAAGCAGTTTAAATTGCGTAAATGCCCAAATAATACAAAGTTACATGCAGAGTTTTGTCACGACGGGGACCAGAAAACCAGGCGCGGACCCAGAAATGCAGAAACTTATTTTATTCGGTGAACAGGCAAAGGTCAGGCAGGAGTAATCAGGGCAATGCAGAGATCCAAAGGATGGTCGGGGACAGGCAGAGTTCGTTGCGGGCTTCAGGGGTATCAGGGGCAGGCAAGGCGTGGTCAGTGGGCAGGCGAAGGTCGAAAACGAGAAGGCAGTCCAGGGAACACAGGGAGGAGCGGGAACAAGACTGGGGTACTGACGAACACTGGAGCACGAACACGAACACGAACACGAACACGAACACGAACACGAACACGAACACGAACACGAACACGAACACGAACACGAACACGAACACGAACACGAAGCAACAAAACGCTGGGAAACAGCGATAACGCGGGAGAGTAATGTGAGCATAACGCAAAGCACAAGACAATCTGGCAACGAACATGGGAAAACACACAGCTTAAATACATTTAGACCTAACAAGAAACAATCAGGAATAAACATGAATGCAGCTGACTGCAATCAGACACATGAGGAATTAAGTGGAAACGATAATACAATAACGAGACAATCAGGAAATGAACAGTTAACCACATCAGACATAACGAGAAACAGGTGAAACAGATAATACACTGACGAGACTGGAACAGGTAAGCGAAAGTAAAAACACGGACCAGACACCAAGGAAACATGGAACAAACTACAAACGCTTAGTTAGGGGAAACACGAACACGAGACGTGACAGAGTTTAGCTTAACAAAGTATTTTCACGTCAGCACATATGCTCTGCAAAACCTGCAGACAGGTGTTGGTGGGTGAGCTGCTATTTATGGTGCTGTTTAAATGTATGTGTGAAGCAAATCTGCGTGAGTTTTCAGTAGCTGAAAGGGAGTTCTTGTTAGAAGGTGGAAAACAATAGTTATTTAGATTTTAAGATTCATGAAAGTCTGGTTAATTCTGAATTATTTTCAGTGGGTTGTTTGTTATGAGTAATAATCTTTTTACAGGAAGTGATTGCTTGCATTTAGTGTTGTAGTCAAGGTTTCTTAAGGGCTGTACGTGAACCCAAAAACTGCATTTTGTGTGTCTTACCTGCTATTTATATCCTTATCAAGAGTAAAACTCACCCATGTTTTCTATTCTTATGTGGATATGTTTCACTTCCCTAGGCAATGATGTCAAAGTCAAAAATAAGAAGATATCCAATGAATAAGATATTAAGAGTGGCTGCCATGAAATGGAGAGAAAGGGAATATGTGAGCGATGACTCAAAGGAAGTGAAATTGCTTTGTGGTTGAGAAAGATTTATTTATTAAAATAAACGTGCATGCTGTATCATTTATATTTACTAAAACTTTTCATGCTTTCGGCTCCCAAATACAAATTGAAACGGACACTCTGACATTTTTTACAAAAAAAATGTTTAAAGGAAAGTTTTAAAACGATGCATTGTTTTGGAAGATTTGCAATACATGCGCAAACTTATTCAATAATTCTCCTGAGTGTTTGATGGATGGCTCACATAATGCTTTGAGGGTGATGTGCTTTCCTTCCACTCAGATCAACAGCAATGACTGCTGATGACTATAATATGAAGAGCTGTTAGCGTGAGATTCTAGCATTAGGGATGTTAGGGTGGAATTTGCATAATATATAAGGTAATAATAAGGTTAGTTGTCACGACTTTGACAAAAAAAAGCTGAAAGGGTTCCCTCAGCTTGTAGTTCACCTCGTTGAATGATCTCATCAATTGCCTCATTATTTCACATTGTATTAATGTCTTATAACACCCTGGGTTAGAAAGCTTTTCCTTATGGATTACACATCAGTGCTGATCTAGCGCCAGTTTAGCCTTTTAACTCAAAATGGATATGGTTGGGACATGGACAGGGGAAACCTGATCTTAGATCAGCACTCCTGCTCTGAGATACTTTATACGTATGGTCCTAAAAACACAGTTTTACCCTGATACAAAGCATGTGTCGGGACAGCAGTGCCCAGCAACCACCTTGCAAACTACTTCAATGTGTGTAGCAGGCAGAGCAGAGAGGATCACTGGGTTGGAGGGGTGAGGAAGGCCCGAATGGGAGTGGGGGAATATCAGAGATTTGTTTAGTTCAGGCACCAAGGGCAACATCAAAAAGTTTGTCAGTAAATACCCACAGGCCAAATTGTTCCCGTTAGGGTGTAGCTCTGCCAGATTGATTTGAGACCCCATGGTCCTGGCAGTGGACCTATGTGCAGAGAGATCTCACAGCTCGGCACGACTCCTCTGTTGCCAAAGATGTACAAGAGAGTCAGACAGGGCCTTCAGCTAATAGTTCAGAACTGTCAGACATCCTCAGAGTCTGGTGGTATAGGCTGCGGCACAGGGTTCTCATTTCTGAAGTTTATAAAACATTGTATTGACAGTGGCTCTGTACTTCGAGCATTATGACAGTTCATGTGCATTAAATACAGCATCTTTTTTGGGGGGAGATTGGGGGTAACTGTCTTGATCCTTTGCTGGCCCCCTCTTTAGTGTCAGATCCCCTGGGCAGTGTGCTGACACAGACTGCATTTAAAGCACTAAGCAGGGGCCTCGGATAGCGTAGCGGTCTAACACACTCATTTACGAGTTTGAGCTGCTTATCACGGCCATGGAACAAAACCCAACTGTGCCAGACCAGCCCTGGCGGGGAGCCCTGATCGGGGGCGGCGTTTGGCAGTCCGCCCCAGTGGGAGGGGGGAGGGTGAGCTGTTACAAACTAGCTGAGAAGCACGTATGGGTGTCTCCAGAATGTGGGCGAATTCCGTCTCGAAGGAAGCAGAGTTTGCTGCCCTTGGAGAATTAGCTTTCCTCGTAGAGACGGGCAGTGAGTTTGTGTGGGGAGGGCAAATTGAAATAAATAGAGGGTATAATTGGTCTATAATTTGGGAGAAAAAATATGAAATATTTTTTATTTTTATTTAAAAGCAAAGCAACATCTTTTCAGGTCCTTTGAGTGGACTATATGTACACAGCTCACATTGGCCCACTGTCTTTGTTCAACAGAGAGAAATCGAGAAAGAGAGAGAGAGAGAGAAACAGAGAGAGCACGTCCAGCGGACTGATAACTGCGCAGCAGATACCTTTTTCCTTTTTCACTACGCTATGACAGATGCAGATGAAAGGAGGAGAGTAAAGAGGAACCGTCCCCCATTTCGTATTCGCCACAGAGAGTCTCAGCCCCATCCCGCCCCCCTACAGAAACACAATGGAGGCCCTCAAATCAAACAGCCTTTCATCTCGGTGGGAGCGATACACTGCCAGACGTCGCCTCCAAATCGAAAACAAAAAAAAAAAAAATCATAATAATAATGTCAATTGGCTTGAACTCCGCATGTAACAGTAATTTGCTGTAATAATTATTAATCACGTCAATTAAAGAAGAAAAAATGTTTTGATACAAAATCGCACAAACACCATCATGCTGAGAGGGCTGTGAAAGACTGCAGGACTGCACAGAGCAACTCAATTGTTTCACAGAGGAGGCAGATAGCACAGCTGAGATTGCAATTGCCAGGATATGTTGTCATATATATTTTGTTATACACAGATACCCTTGGATATAGACGGCCTTGAACAATGGCAGGCCATAAAGTCCAACAGAAGGTGTTTGATTTGATGCCTTTCAAGCTCCAGAAAACTCTTCTTCGTCTCATCGACATTCATGTGGAAAACTTTGCATTTGCAGGTACCAGTGATCACAGGAAAATAGGTATGAGGACACGTGTTCAAGTAACACACTTTCTGTGAACTCTTAAAAGTCTGATACGGGCTGCTGGATGGCTCATCCTGTTAAAGGTACTGTTGTAATGTGTGAATGAGCCCCACGGTCTGCTATTTGATACCAAACCGTGCCAGTGACGACTGTTTTCAGAAGTGTGTTCCTCCAACTCATGTCTGTGCAAGCTTAACTTGTAGACCACAGTGTGAAAACAAGTGGTGTCTGACATTTCACGCAGGAGAGCGTGTGCTTGTCTGCTCTTTCTCAGATTCATAAATGAGGTTGCAGCGAGCACAGCTTTAGAATGCGATTGGGCATTTTAAATCGGGAGGAGAAGGAGAAAAAGCATTAAAAAATGTCTCTGACACTGCATGACTGCTGAACTGGACCGCTGCCTATGCAAATGATTATTATTAGCTTGTGCTTAACCTGGGACATTACATTTACATTACATTTAAAGCATTTAGCAGACACTCTTATCTAGAGCAACTTACAAGATGTGCATTAATACATGGTAGGAACAATCGTAGTTCATGCAGGAGATCAGTGCAGTAATACAGTGATAGACATCGTTGTAGGCAGCTGCATACCATACCTGTAACACTGGGAAGGAGAAGGTTAATATATATATTTTTTACAAATATTAAATGAGTAGGCAGGGATACATATACAAGAAGTGTTTGAGCAAGTAGGCAGTGGTGATGACAATTGGGTAGATTGAATTCAGAATTCAGTGGTAGTGGAGTCTGAAAAGGTGGGTTTTGAGTCTCTTGCGGAAAGATCGCAGACAGGAGGCGAGACCGCGAGGAGCGGCTGCCGGGCACCCGGAGGGATGGGACAGTTAGTTTGTCAGAGGAGGCTGAGCGGAGGGGTCTGGCTGGGGTGTAGGGTGTGATGAGTGTCTGGAGGTAAAAGGGAGCAGTTCCTCTAGCCGCTTGAAAAGCAAGCACCAGTGATTTTAATCTGATGCTTGCTGCGATGGGGAGCCAGTGCAGAGAGGAGAGTAGAGGGGTGACGTGGGTGAACTTCAGTCGATTGAACACCAGACGTGCGGCAGCATTCTGGACTAGTTGCAATGGCTTGATGGCACAGGCCAGTAGGCCTGCCAGCAAGGAATTGCAGTAGTCCAGACGCGAGATCACCAGGGCCTGGACCAGGAGTTGTGTGGCCTCTTGGGTGATGAACAGTCGGATCCTCTGGATGTTGTGGAGGGAGAATCGGCAGGTCCGGGTGATTGCTGCAAGGTGGCCAGAGAAGCACAGCTGGTCGTCCAGGGTCACTCCAAGACTTCTAGCAGACTGGGACGGAGACACTATGGAGCCTTCCACGGTGATTGAAGCATCAATCATCAGGGAGCCCTTCGCTGGGAGGAAGAGCAGCTCAGTCTTCCCCAGGTTCAGCTTCAGGTGGTGGGTGGACATGGACATCCAGGCAGAAATGTAGACTCCAGAAGAGAGGGTGTGGGGAAAGGAGAGGGATCCTCTCCAGGCCACCTGGTAGGACCGGTCAGCTAGGTAGGACTTGAACCATGTCAGTGCAGATCCAGAGATTCCCATCTCAATGAGAGATGAGAGTAGGATCTGGTGGTCCACGGTATCAAATGCAGAGATCTTCTTTCTTAACAGTATTTTCTCTTTTTCTCCCTGATTTGAAATATCTGCTTGTGCTGCACAAGTCACTGAGACCTAATTTCTCATTTATAGTGATGGCCAGGGGACAGGATAAAATGTGTCCCACACACAACTGAATGCTCAGAAATGAAATTTATTGGTTACAGGGCACCAAGGATTGTTGCGGCCAGGTTAGTCTCGATCATGTGAGCTTACCTGACAAACGTGTGTGTGACGTTGTCAGTGCAGAACAACATAGGCTATCAACTGTAAATGGGATTATTAAGTGACCAGATTGGGGAAAACCAGCTAGAGAATTTGACAAGGACATTAAGGCTGTTATCGATAACTGGCATGGGTTCATGAATGACCACAGTGGGTATGGGCCTCAGTTTCAAATGTCTTTCAAATCAAATTGCACAGCACAATGGAGAATTGGCAGCATCCTCCCCTGCCCTGTGGAAAGTCGCATTATGAATATATTGATGCAATATAGCCCTAATCTAACGCAAGACAATTAACACTGGAGACAGACACATCTTTTCGTTGTACTGAACTTCCAGCAGCCTCTTCTGTCTCTGGTTGATGGAGATTAATTTCTTATGACTCAAGTTCAAAGCAGGCTGAAAAAGAGCAAGAATTTCAACAGCTTTCTTCTAAGTAAATGCGCTGTTATTCTTAGCTCAGTTGGTTTTATTTTTAAATATATATACTGTATATTTACTGTATATTAGCATTCCATGGATTGAAGGCAAAGGCAGCCCAACTCCTTATTAGTTAATACATATTCATATATTGTTTGGTGTTTCTGTATGTTTATACTTTCCTCCTGTATATATATATATATATATATTTGTTTTTGTTTGTTTTTTAACAGTGTAAGTGAATTCTGGCATTATATATGTGTGTTATAATTTAGAGCAGGTGGCCCCGGCCCCAATGTTGATCTGGTTAATGATTGGCCACCTGGAACCTGGAGTTGTCTTAGAGGCATGTATTTATACATTGCTTGCTGTATTTAAAGCTGTAGTCTTTGGCTTTTATGACAGAATGAGTGGCTTCCTGCTGGGAATCTGTTTTGTTCTTCCCTACTTTATTTGTCTGTTTATTGTGCCATCGGCATGTATTTCAGATTGTCAATTCCAAGACAGAACTGGGTTCCTGGAGGTTTTATTCATTTTTAGCTGTCCTCATCAGCTCAAATCTCCTTCTTTTTTTTAAAGCCACTCTGCTTCGCTGTGTGGTCTGTCCTTTGATTTTTGTCAGTTTTTTGGGGTCAGAGATAAAGCAGAATCACAGTCCAGTGACACTGACGCGTGTCGCCCCCTTCTGCGCTGGAACCTGTGTTGTTTGAAAGGCAGTGGCATATGGTGAGTTTTAGGATCATACTTTATGAACAGGATTTAGGAACATGTCTCAGGACATGCTTTAGCAGCATGCTATGGAAGTCCAGTGAGGCATTGCACAATTCTGAGATGTGTAAATGTTTTCCCCTATGGCCTTAACGGACTACCATAGCAGGCTTTGCTCACTCTTCCAGATTCAAGGCTCAGTTTGTCAAGCCTCTGCCAGCCAGGAAGACTATATCTGACTCGCCCCATCTTACTTATTGGATTCCATCTCTCTCTCTCTCTCTCTCTCTCTCTCTCTTTCTCTGGTAAAAAAAGTGCCGTAGATGGGCAATAAATAGTATTCTGTTTGAAGCAGATAAAGAAGGAGAACTCCTACTAACATGTTGAGCAAGATGTCATTTTTCACCTAAATTTCACCTAAACACAATTTTTTCACTTTTTTTGTGTTTTTGTAGGGGTGGTTTTGTTGGTTTTTGTTTTTGTGGATAATATGTATATTATGTACATAGTTTGTTTTTCCACCATGCCCTTGGTTTAATACAACATTAAATAAAGGTTTCCCTCTCTGTTCTCTCTCTGTTTATTGGCATGACAACCACACACAACCACTTCTGTCACAAAAGCATTATCTGAAACAACACTTGGACAAAAAATGTTTTCCTGCTGTTGACTCACAGAAACTTGTCTTCTGATTTTGTTGTGGTCAAGATTTCAAATTTTGATTTTGGGTCTGCCAGACCTCTTCCTGCCATCTTCAGAGTTTCCTCCAGTTTCCAAGTGCCTTTTGATGGTGTAGGAAAGTACTCAACTGCCAAAACATTTTTATTATTTTTCAGCCTTTTTTTGAAACTACTCACTGCCAAAACATTTTTATTATTTTTCAGTTTTTGGTAACCTAAACATTTGGCAGTTTAGCGCTTATCTTTGCACCATTAGGTTATTCACTGGACTTAAACTGCTTAAATTTCAGTAAAAACTGGAAAATGGGGGTGTTCTAAAACTTTTGACCAGTAGTATATATATAGTACTGTGCAAAAGTCTTAGACCATCCGAAAATATTATGTTTAAAGCTATTTATCTGGGCAGTAAATGTTTCTTTGCTTGGAAAAACACTATATAACATTAAAATAAATACAAATAAACATTAATACAGTAAATATTAACAAGAATTTCTTGTGTTTTCCAAAAAGTTATTGATATCTTGTGAGATGGCTAGAAGAACACAGGTTTGGTTCCCAAACCTCTCCTCGAGGCACTCCAGCCATTTCATGTATTTTATTTAGTTTGACAGACATAAAATCATAGTTTTGCATCAGCAAGGGAATTCCCAGCAAACAATAGCCCAACTAACCGGATTTTCAAGATGTGTTCAAGCTGTCATAAATACATTTTAAGAAACTGGGCAAGTTGAAGACAGAAAACGCAGTGGAAGCTGTCTGCATCTGATGAACAGTACTTAAAGGTCACTTCCTTGAGGGACAGAAGGAAATCCAGTGAAGTGCTTGCTCAGTATCTGGCAGAGTCATCTGGCACCAAAGTACACGCTTCGACCGTGAGAAGAAGTCTTACAAGAAATGGTCATGTTGGACGTGTTGCAGTTAAGAAACCATTCTTGCAGAAAGGCATCAAGCAGAAGAGATTGCAATACGCGAAAGATTATAAAGGAGGGAGCGACAACCAGTGGCAGAATGTCTTATAGAGCGATGAGTCCAAATTTGAAATTTTGTTTCACAAAGCCAGTATGTCAGAAGAAGAGTTGGCAAGAAGTACATTGATACCTGTCTGTGAAGCGCGGTGATGGCTCTGGTCATGGTCTGGGGTGCATTTCAGCCAGGGGTGTAGGGGATCTGGTCAAAATCAATGTAATTATGAATGCTGAGAAATACAAACAGATTTTCATTCATCATGCTGTACCTTTAGGAAAGACTGATTGGAAAAAATCTTTCAGCACAATAAGACCCCAAACACACTGAAAACACGATTAAGACCTACTTGGAGCAGAAGTGTGCAGATGGAACACTCACAGTATTAGATTGGCCACCTCAGAGCCCCAACCTCAACATAATTGAAGCTGTGTGGGATCAGAAAAAGAACAAAAAGAACAAAAAGCAGCCAAAGTCAAAAGAAGAATTATGGCAAATCCTGCAAGAAACTTGGAAGAATTTACCCCAAGAATATGTGAAAAAGTTACACGACAGTCTACCAAAGTGAATTGCTTCAGTTTTGCATTCGAAGGGAAGCCACACAAAATACTGACTTGTTTTAAAAACACAAGATGTTTTTCAATTTCAAACTTTTCATTGTATTAATGTTTCCTTGTGTTTACTTCAATGTTACATAGTGTTTTGACCAAATAAACACTTAATGCTCAGATAAATGGCTTTAATTTAATTTGTTCACAGTGGCCTAAGACTTATATATGGAACATAGATGAGCTGGGTCTTTGATTAATTATGTGGCCAAGCACCGCAGATGCAAGGCACCCTATTGTAATTGCTGGTTTTATTATACTTTTTTCTTCTGTAGATTTTCAGTTTGGAGAAAACTGCCTGGTCAATTTTGACCAAACTTGGCACACTGATAGAGGGGTACACCACACTGAGAATTAGCCGCATGGTGGCACTATAACAGTGAAACTGATAGGAAACTGCAATGTTTAAACCATGATATCTGCCCCACTTGACCTCAAGATTTTAAACCAACGTTTTTAGACTCCCACTGCCCACAAGAACAACTTTGCTATTTGGACACATAAAGTCCGCCATATTGGATAACTCGTGCCCCATTTGACCTTGAAACTTGGGACTTGAAACTAATGGCACTAGATCTCCCACCTCAGAAAGAATAAAATTGCCTCAAGAATGCCTAAATCTACAATATTGGATTTTCTTTTCATATTGGATTGCCTTTTTTTTATACTTAAAAGACATCTCCTCCTATACCATTTGATATCTTGACATGCAACTTTCACCATTTTGTTCACTGCCCTCTCCTTAAAAAGGTCTTGTAAACAATATTGATACACAAAGAACATGGCCATAGTAAGCCAATAACATTGACAGTGGGTGTGGCTTATCACAAAAATGCTTAGAAATCCCAAACACTTTGACATAAAGTTATGGCATTGATAGCTATGTCAAAACACCAGCCCTAAAGCATTGACCCTATCGAAACACATGGTAGCGCTATAGAGCTCCATATATTGAAATATATTGGCAAATTAGTGTAAAATCACTGTTCCTTTGCTGAGATGTATAGCTTGCTGCAGTGACTAATCCCCTCATTAGGAACATGTATATGTGCCCTAAGGGTCACCACCCTCTTCATTGGTTTAATTGTGGCTATCAGTGGTTGGCCCCCATAATCACTGCTTGCAGCTATATTTAATTATTGTGATTACTATTTGCATCACTTCCTGCTCCACAGGCTAGTGGCACATGGCAACACACTGTACCACCAATGTGCCACTGTCACATACTCCCTCCTCTCTCCCAATAGGAATGGCAGTAGACTTTGTATGTAAACTTCTCAAAACCAGGGCAGTTTGGGGATAAGTGCAGGGCTCTTGCTTCTATGTACTCTTCATATTTTGTAAGGAAAAGAAGCTCAGCCTCCACTTCTTGAAACTGACAGAGTGAGCACAATCTGTCCTTTCTGGACAGCCAGGTTGGATGGTGCCTGCCAGTCTCAATGGCCAGGCGGTACTTGCAAAGTCTGTGCTTTGTCAATGTTTTCCTGTTTCTTTACGATCTCCACCATTGTCTGACAAATGGTCAGCCTTAGTGTATTCTCTTTTTTAAGGCCAAATGGCTCACATTTTGCTTAGTGTTTGCTGTTTGGGTGTTTGTGTTGTTGCGCTGTCCTGAGGCTGTTGCTGTTAGTGGGTGTTAGTTCTGGCAGCCTCAGTACCAGCTGGCTGAGGGGACTCTTTTCTGGGCTCAGCTCTTGGCATCACAGGGATTTATAATGACAGGGGTAAGGGTTACTATCTGTTAAATTGCTCCAGAATTGCATTTCTCTCTTTTGAATGTCAATTAAGAGTGGGTATTGGCCTAATCCTGGTCTGCATGCATTGTCAGTTGTTTTCCTTTGAACTTGTTGGACATGTCTCTAATAATGAGAAATGGCATATCCTTGTCGCTGGTATCTAGTTCTTGGTCATTATTGAACTTCCATTGCAGAGGAGCTTATGGTCCAGTAGGTGGTGCAGTTGAGACGTTTTAGTTGCGTACCCTCTCAAATAAGCACAGGGAAGTGACTTTAATAATAAAATATAGTGCCGTGGTGCAGCAATAACAATAATTTAACATGATTGGCAGATAAAGCAATGATCAGCAAAGCAAGTACACAAATTCAGCCCATCTTGAACGTTTGACAAACAGAACAAATATGTGAATGTTGGGGTCCTTGCTCATTTTACAAACTGACAAATATACTGTATGACTTGTTGAATTGTTGAGAAATTGTGTTTTCATTCTTTTCCATGTTCAGTTGCTGGTAGCTTTTCTCTTTGGTTCATAAAACAAGGTAAACAAATGAAAAGTGTTCAAGGTGCCAAACTTTAAAACAAAGTGTCAGTAAATTTTTTTACTTAGACACAGCAAACACAGACAACACATAAGGAACAAAACACATACACTCACAAGTGGCGATGGCAAGGGATATACAATCATCTATAGGCAACAATAAAAAACTGAAAACAAAGAAAATAAAGAAGACAAAAAACTAAGAATGAGAACCCATTATCCTTAAATATTTATTCCAATAACTATCCTTTTATCCAACAAAATGTGACATTCAAAGAGACTCTCCTATGGAACAGGGAAATAACAGAGGATAGTGCCAAGAATCAGCCAAACATACATGCTGCACTTCATCCTCTTAGCCAATCAGTGGAGTCGACATGAAAGTGCAGGAGCCAATCAGTACAGCCAGTGTAGGAGTGAAGTGCCGGAGACCAGTGATGCATTAAATAGCCGCCGTGTTTCTGAACGCTGGAGGTGATTTGCCGATGAACAGATGACAGGAAACTGACACCCCTCAGAAGTGCAGAATGTTAGCATCCAGTGACACTCTTCAGAGGGAAGAGCCTGGTGTCACTCACGGATTTGCCAGTGGAGAAACACCTAACGCTCTGCATGGTGGGCTCTGGTGTTCTGGGAGCTGGAACGGCGAGAAGTGTTTCTTCCTTCCTTGTTGGGTGTCTCTGCAAGTGGAGCTTGACATATGCTCGTCTTTGAAAATAAACTGCGTCGCCAACATGACATAATGTATTTTGTGAAGCGTGCTCTGAAGATCCACAATAAATATAAAGAGGAAAAGAATGAAAAGAAAGACGGCGGGTGATTTTTGTCCTGTTTTTTTCTGCCAGCTTCCCCATTGACTACTGCCATCACTCGTCTCCCTACATCCCATAGTAATCACTTGCAGCTTACATTTACATTTTACATTTTAAGCATTTAGCAGACGCTCTTATCCAGAGCGACTTACAAGATGTGCATTAATACATGGTAGGAACAATCATAGTTAGCGCACAAGATCAGTGCAGCAATACAGCAGACATCATTGCAGGCATCTGCGTACCAGACCCAGGGCGCGTTAAGCCTCCCCGGGGCCCAGGGCTGACACACCTCCCGGGGCCCTATGTCCACGATTTTCAACTGGAAAAGTAAAAGCACATTGACGCGACCAGGCCTGGCAACAATAAAGACATGCCGCAAATTTGACAAATAGACCTATGACAAAGGATATCAGAAGTAGATAGTGAGTATGTTACAGAATGAGACCTCCAATTGAAAACTTTGAACGTTGTAATGTATTAAAAGCTGTCAAAGAGTACCGACTCTTATATTACAGTGCTCTCGAAATATTCACGTCTGTACCCGAATGCATGAGTTCAAGTTCAAGCAGTGGTGGGCCGTCAGGGCCGGCAAGGCCTTCTCTGCTGGCCTAAAAATATCTGAATCACAGACTGATGTTAATTATATTTTTCCATGAATACTTATTAAATAATTCCAAATGGTCTGTCCGCTTCCTTTCATAGCTTTTCCCTGGTTGCGCTGCTTCCAGGCGTGTATTTTCATATTAAAGCATTTAACCAATCACATTTCAGCCATCATTTGTTGCCAGGGTCAAAGAAATCTGCCTGGAGGCCTTCACAATCAGTTCTGCAGGCCCTGTAGCATAAAATAAGTGTTGATCAAACTGTTGCTTCAACCAATCAGATTTTGAGTTGGGGACACGAAGGCCTTCTAGAAGGCCTAGGTAACGTCAGCGTATTCACACCCTTTGATTGGATAGTCAGAGAGTGTCTGACTATGATGTAATGTGATTGGTTAAATGCTTTAATATGAAAATACACGTCTGGAAGCAGCGTAACCAGGAGAAGCTATGAAAGGAAGCCGGACAGACCATTTGGAATTATTTAATAAGTATTCATGGACAAAATATAATTAACATCAGTCTGTGATTCAGACATTTGAGCGGACATTTTCAGCCCTAAAGCGAATTAAAACTTATGCCAGAAATACGACAGGGCAGGCTCGACTTTCAGCATTAGCTTCGATGGCGATAGAAAAGGACTTCTTGATGGAACTGAAACACATGGATAATCTGTATGACAGAGTAATTGAACTCTTTTTGAGGAAAGAAAGGAGGATGGATTTTGTGTACAAATAATAAGGATTTTTGGTGAGTAAAATGTTGCTATTTTCCTAAATAATATTGCAATTTTATGAGGTTATTATTGATGTGTGTCGCAGCTGTAGCACCCGGGTTTGTTTCTTCAGTAAAGGCATTTGTTCTGGATACACGAGTTATCTATCTGCGATGCAACGGCAACAGGTGTCTGTTCGGTTTGTTTTTGCACTTTGTTTATTTATCTTTCTTCAGTCATGTTTCATTCTCGTTCTGTTCCCCGTCTGTCATTGTTCCTGTTCGAGTTCCTCTCCTTGTCTTGTCATGCACTTCGGGAAATTCTATGTTTCGGTATTTTAGGGAGGAGGAGGAACGCATAAAGAAATCTGCGTGCGAATAAAACGGAATGTGAGAAGCATACAGAGATAGGACGAGAGAGAATGACAGCGATAGTTAGAAGCGTGAGATAATTAGTGATTAGTAGTGTTAGTAACTTAATCTAAATCCCTAATGTTAGTAGATTAGTTGGTTAGTACTATATACATCTAACTAATATATACAAAGTGTAATTAGAAAGTAAGAAGGAAGTAAAACGAGATTAGAAACGAAGACGGAAAAACCGAAACATAGAATTTCCCGAAGTTCAGGACAGAACGAGAATGAAACATGACTGAAGAAAGATAAATAAACAAAGTGCAAAAACAAACCGAACAGACACTCAAAACATAACAATAAGATGGCTTTTATAGCCATAAAATAGTTATTGAGGGGTGGATTGATTCAGACGGAGCACTACTGAAGGCCTAGGTGTGAAATGCACGGCCCGCCACTGAGTTCAAGTCATGACCAACCTTGCCCAGCAGGATAATGAAAGGGAGTAGTAGCCTAGTGTACAAAGCAGGCCTACAAACCAGAAAGTTGACCACAAATGACAATGCACAAAACAATACACTTCCCGTTCAACCACTAGGACCAACAAAACAAGCATTGATATAAATGATTTAATGTTACTCACCTATAGGACAAAGTATCATACTTTGTGTAAGTTAATTGAGCTACCGTTTTAATTTCAACACGTAGCATTAACACCTGCATCTAATCATCTCATCTCATCTTCAGCCACTTATTCCTAGTTAGGGTCGCGGGGGGGCTGGAGCCTATCCCAGCATGCATTGGGGCGAGAGGCAGGAATACACCCTGGACAGGTCGCCAATCCATCGCAGGGCACTACATACACCATTCACTCACACACTCATACCTACCGGCAATTTAGACTCTCCAATTAGCCTAACGTGCATGTCTTTGGACTGTGGGAAGAAACCGGAGTACCCGGAGGAAACCCACGCGGACACGGGGAGAACATGCAAACTCCACACAGAAAGGCCCCCGGCCTGGATTCGAACCCGAGACCTTCTTGCTGTGAGGCGACAGTGCTATCCACTGCACCACCGTGCCGCCCACCTGCATCTAATTATACAATAAATGTGAATGTATACAGCAAACTTGACATAATTTAAGTTTATACTGGCTTTTTAAAAATACTTTTGTCCAAACATTGCTACAAATTACAGGCCAGCTTGCTAGAGAACATTAGGCTATTAAATTGCGTTGTTGTTCAGCTAGCTAACGTTACTTACTTTGCAACACAACTAAACTATTCGGTCATGCAAAAATTAGCCCCTTCGTTTTCTTCAGTCGAACTCGAATTAAGATGAATTTATCTGAAATAGTTTGTTGACAGTTATAAAATGGTGGTTGCTTGGGGGAATAGGCTACAACATTGTTTTTTGCAGCGAACCCCATTATAAATAGTAATTTATTACTTTCTGGTTGGACATCTCACGTTATAGCTCTAGCTAAATGCGTTTCTCTCGCCAATTTCAGCAACTAAAGTATCAAAATGTTATCGCACATGAAATTGACATAGGTCATTTTCTAATTTCACTAAAGCAGAACGACAGCGCACATACATGTAGCGATGTGATTGCGCCCTCGCGACAGGTTTACCTCTGCTCGTGACGCTACAGCAACAGATGAAAGTCCTCCGACACACCGAGTTGGACCGACAGCGATTTCCACTTGTAGAATCGAGCTCCCGAGACAAAGCCGTCCTTACGCAAAAGGGAACAGACTATACAAACACACTCTCACTGACACTGATTGTTGCGACAGGACAATGTGGACTACTACAGGTGGGAAAGTGGACCAAAATGTACAGTAACAGTCAAAACACCATAAACCCGCATTCAAAAATTCAATATAGGTCTACAGTAATCTGATATTCCCGGGGCCCCCTAGTGGCCGGGGCCCTGGGCTGCAGCCCATGTTGCCCAATAGGTTAACGCGGGCCAGACCATACCTGTAACACTGGGAAGGAAAAGGTTAGTGTATATATTTTTTGGGGAGTATAGTGTTGTATGGTGTAGAACAACTAAACAGGGGTGACAACAAATTAGCTAGATGGACAGAGTTCAGTGGTAGTGGAATCTGAAGAGGTGGGTTTTGCGTCTCTTGCGGAAGATTGCAAGTGATTCCGCGGTCCTGACCAATCACAGAAGGTCGTTCCACCAGCGAGGGATCAGGACAGAAGAGGCGAGACCGCGAGGAGCGGCTGCCAGGCACCTGGAGGGATGGGGCAGTCAGTTTGTCAGAGGAGGCGGAGCGGAGGGGTCTGGGAGGGGTGTAGGGAGGGATGAGTGACTGGAGGTATGGGGGAGCAGTACCTCTGGCCGCTTGAAAAGCAATCACCAGTGACTGATGCATGCTGCGATGGGGAGCCATTGCAGAGAGGAGATTAGAGGGGTGACGTGGGTGAACTTCGGCTGGTTGAACACCAGGCAAGTGGCAGCGTTCTGGACTAGTTGCAGTGGCTTCATGGCACAGGCCGGAAGGCCTGCCAGCAAGGAATTGCAGTAGTCCAGACGTGAGATCACCAGGGCCTGGGCCAGGAGTTGAGTGGCCTCTTGGTAGGAACGGTCGGATCCTCCGGATGTTGTGGAGGGAGAATCGGCAGGTCCAAGTGATCGCTGCAATATGGCTCGAGAAGCACAGCTGGTTGTCCAGGGTCACTCCAAGACTCCTGGCAGACTGGGACGGAGACACTATGGAGTCTTCCACGGTGATTGGCGCATCAATCATCGGGGAGCCCTTCGCTGGGAGGAAGAGCGGCTCTGTCTTCCCCAGGTTCAGCTTCAGGTGGTGGGTGGACATCCATGCGGAGATGTCAGCCAGGCATGCAGAGATCCGTGCCGGGACCTGGGTATCAGATGGAGAGAAGGAGAGAAAGAGTTGAGTGTCATCGGCATAACAGTGATAGGAAAAACCATGAGCAGAAATAACAGAGCCAAGTGACTTGGTGTACAGAGAGAATAGGATGGGGCCTAGCACCGAGCCCTGCGGGACTCCGGTAGAGAGGGTGTGGGGAGAGGAGAGGGATCCTCTCCAGGCCACCTGGTAGGACCGGTCAGCCAGGTAGGACTCGAACCATGTCAACGCAGATCCAGAGATTCCCATCTCGACCAGGATCTGGTGGTCCACGGTGTCAAAAGCCGCTGACAGGTCTACCAACATGGCAACAATGTGTACTGTTTCCCCTCCAATTAAAGAGTCTTTGCTCCTCTTTAGTTTTGTGGGTGTGTATAAATATCAATGGTGTTTGTCCCCTTGCCCCTTGTGTTGGTCACCTCAGAGAAGGCTGCCTCTGACTAATTAAGCACCAGTTTTGCTGCATACAACACTCTGGAAGGTGTTGGTAAATTTCATGAATGTAGCCACTGCGCCATGCAATCGTCAGAAATACAGGAGGTCCAACATCCTGTTTGTCTCGTGTACATTAACTATTTACAGCCTACATTTATAGTTGCATTTTATTTCCATTTCAATTACAGCTGCAGTGTATATGGAATGTATATTTATAGCTCATATATAATTTATATCACTCCGTATCATTTGGATCCACACACTGGAGACAAGCACACTCATCTCTACTAGGAGTATTCAGCAACTAGACGTTCAATCATTGATCATTGCAGGCAAGGAGAGGGGTAGCGTAGATCTCAGGGAGATCACTGGATGGTTTAAGATCACTTTTTGCTGGGAAGGCCTTAAATTAGTATTTTTTTACCTCAATGTGTACCCTAATTAGACCTCAAAAATGTGATCCACTCGGTATAACTCAAGTAGTCTATGGCTGTTCAAAATGATTAAAATTCATTCTTTACATAAAATCATATATTATTATAACTAAGTTCTGATCATATAATGCTGATGTAAACATTTATAAATATTTGCATATTCATAATAACGAATATGAACTGCCCCAAACACAATTCATAACTGACTATTGTCTACTGTTAATGCGCAAGTCTGCAAATGTACGAGTGCGCTTCGATTCAACTACCAAACAAAAAGAATTCTCAGGGTTATGGCTCCCTCATTCACGAGGCAGAATTAAGTGGTTAAGTGCTTTCAATACTGTTGTGAATAAAACGGTGTGGCAGAAATGCTCTTCCATGTTTCAAGGCCGACGTCTTTTGTGCTCCAGAAGTAAAAAGGGTCTCACCCATTATACAGGGAACGCTTTAAACGCGTGCATCCATTATTAAAACATCTCATAAAATTTTCTTAAACAAAAAAAAAAGGTTGCTTACTGAAATGGTTTCCTTCTTGGGCTTTTGTTGACCGCATAATAACTTGCAGCTGTGGTGCTTATCGTCAGTGAGTCGATGCATAAACTCGAAACGGAACAACAGGACTGGGCATGTGATGGAACTGACCTCGATGCATTCGTATGTATCGCTAACCAGCTGAATGTTTAATACAGAACCGGAACCACAAGGGAACACACACACACAGAAAATAAACTCTAGTCTGGTGAAATCTTCTCTCTAGTCCGGGGGGAAGAAGTTTAGGTGTGACCTTGATCACTTTCAGACATTAAAAGATAAATTGTGGTGGAGGATAAGCAGATTGATAGAGTGCTACAGATGAACAGATGGGTGAATAAATCAGAGTTACCTTGACAAGAACCAATTAAATATCACACTCTGAGAGTGTCAGATAACGACCGACAGACCATAGATAATATTATTGTGAGCAGCCATTTTGCAGGTGAGTTCTTTGAGATTAAGTGGCCCTGATTCGAGCTCTCCCTGTGCACTAGCTGAGTCTCAGATGCATCACCAGTCACTTGTGTAAAAAACGCCTTGATTAGGACGGATGACATTTGCGTGCATCATCCATGTTGGTCTTGCATTCTGTTTGTTCCTTGCATTTGGAACATTGGCAGAGACGGCTTTGCCTTTGGATTCTAGGTTCTGATACTGTTATGTAAAGCTACAGAGGAGCACGTTGTAATACCGAACGAAGCATGCTTTTCGGAAAGCTCTCCTTCTATTTGGTTTCTTGCCGTTTATGCCTTATCTATGCAAACTTTTAACTTTTTGGGGTCTAATCTACTACAAATTTGAAATTGAAAAACTCTTAAAAGTTGTCATAATGCAGAGAAAGTGCTTGCATTGCAGTCTGCCTGATACGGAAATTAAGATAATTAACAAGAACATAATTAAGACTCAAGTCAAATGACTTCTTAGCGGCCTGTTTCACTTGTACGAATAAACAAACACAGTTCAAAGTTGTACTGCTCCAATTTAGCTCTTTTAGCAGACAAGATAATGTGTTGGTATCATATATTATTCACATGACAACATACTGTATAACAGCATTTGGAAAGTGTACGTTCTGTTTTATTTCACTTATCTTACTGCTACAAAATACATGCACAGCTATACAGTTAGATTTACTGATCTTCGCATCATATAGAGGACAATCTACATCCTGTTCCTTATTCTCAAAAGATTTGTACAGGGTGGTGAAGGCAGTATCAGATGCACAGGCATCTTCGATCACACTTGTGCTCAAGGGGAGTAGAGAAAACTCTATATGGTTGTATGCTGCTGCCACCCTGTGGCTAACACAAGAACAACAAGGAGCAGTTATTTTATAAACATTGTAGATCAGAGTCACAGGGTCTGCTGTATTTTTTTCCCACATTAAAATCAGAAACTAGTTCAGAACAAAGAAACCAAGTGCTGAGTCTATGGCCCTCCAGGGCCAGGGTTGGGACCCCTGCTGTATAGTGCCATTTTATATAAGCCACAGTAAGTAATATACAGTAAATAATATAACTCACATAAGCCACACTAATTAATATAACCACATCATACATCAGAAACAAACTTTGCCTTGATAAAAGTAGTGTTTGAAGCAGTTACAGGAAGTAGCATACTGAGCCAGATAAGTCCATATGCAGCTGGTGTTTTAGATATCACGTTTGCATAATTAATGTTAAGGCAGAACCATTCAAGTTGGGGGGGGGGGGCCAAGAGAGGAGGGTGAGAGACAGTTTTTGATAACCAGGTGTGAAGACCAATGCAAACAGAGCCACTTTGTGTGCTGCTGAGTTGGCCATCGGTTGCTGTTTGTTATTAACTGACCTGGCAGGAAAGGAAAGATGGCACTCAGGTTCAAGACGGTACCAACGGCATTTCTTGAAAAATATATGTTAGTAAAATCGTGAAATTATTGTTGGATGTAAATCTAAGGTTACGTTTTTTAAATTAAGTCCTTAGAAAAAAATGCTTTTTTGCATACTAAGCACACACTAAGTCAATAATTCACAAAACCATTTACAAGACTGTTATTCAAAAGCTGGGTATGATAACTGCAATGATTTATGCTAATTTATTTTACCCCCCCTCCTTCCCAACCAACATAAAACCACCCTTGATGCATTTTTTGTTAACCTGATTTCACGATATGTGAATGCTTTTTCCATGTTGTATGTTTATATGTCTCCTCCATCCCCCTGTGATCCTGGCTGCACATTTGTCATCTGTACACTGTGTGCAAAGAACATCAGTAGGAGCAGATCCTGGATTAGGTTGTGAAATATCAAGTTATTTGTACTTATTTTATTTTGTTTCACATATTTATTTATTATTTTTGTCATGGCTGTGTGATCTTCTAACCTTATTACAAATAATCTGGCACAGAGTATCCTGGCATCATCTACACATCCACAACACATCAGTAGTCAATTTTGACATCCTGAAAAACATCTGCCTTGTTCAAATACCAAAACCTAGGCAGAAATAGCAATTTTGTATGTTTTATCTATCAGTTTTAGCACAGTAGGTTAACATTGTAAATAGTCCCTGAGATATCTGTATGTACACAATGGAAATTATACACAATGCAATCCCCAAAAATACTGGAGTCATCCTGTAGCACAATCCTTGTACATCATGACAAATGCATGTTTGGGCACTGCAGTAATTCTGCACAAACAATCCCTCTCCGAGGTTTCCTGAGCAGAACGAATCAAAGCATTTCCAGATCACTGTCGGCGGTTATCAACATGGCATCTCTTGGATCATGGTGATTCACTCAGGACTGGATCTCTTCAGGGCATTTCATAAAGTGATTTCACTAATTAACCTTCCATTACAGGTTGAAGGGAAACAGATTAGCGTGGATGAGGCGCATTAGGGCTTTTAACAAGGAACAAAATACCATTTGCATCATTGTTATCAAGGAAACATAATGGCTCGAGCACAACATTAATGGAGAAAAATATTGCCTTGCATAATTCATTTGCAAAAATTAATTGCTATATTAAGGATGTTCTATCCCTAATGGCAAACACAGTGCCCGCGATAAGAGATTTTCATTAAGTTTACTTGTTTACCACACATTTCATTTCCCAGGCCATTGTTTTGCATAAGGCGGCATAGATTGGAATAAGCAGCTGACATGTTAAAAGGTGCCTGTTTACAGGGATTTAAAAAATACACTGTACACATGCTCTATTCAAAATATAAACAATAGATTTATAAGCCATTACTCACCATTTATTGTAAGAGTTGAATATTCAAGTATTTTTTTAAATATGCGGGGTTTTTTACTGAACGCTGGCGGTATTTAGTTAAAGTCTGCGTCTTGATCAATTGATTGATTAATTTTGCCGGACACTCCATCTGATGGAACACACACACTCTCTCTTTCTTTCTCTCACACACACACACACACACACACACACACAGCCTCCACAGCCTGATTTGAAGTGTTGGAAATAGCTTTGGGGGACAGTAAATGTGTCAGGGACCTCTGAACCTGAAATACTGTTCTGTTCTTGTCTTGGGTCCCACAACATCACCCCTGATGCAGCTGAAGCCATGACGCCATATCAAAAGAAATCTGCCTGTTCAGAATTGCATTTCAAACGGTTCCTGTGGTACACTCTCAAAGATCAAGGTACAATTCGGTTTCACTTTTGTTCCTCAGGGTAAAAATTTGTTCATCGTACATTCAAAGGTACACATACGATCCTTCAGGATACAGTTTTGTATTTTCCCAATGAAAAAGGTACAAATTGAGGAAAGGTACAGATATGTACCATGGTAGGGTAATGAATCCTTATTCACACTGGCAGCTATATTGGAATGAAAATGAGGCTTGTACTGCAAGCAACATTTTTTTTCTCGCAAGGGTATAATTATGTTCTTCTAATGAAAGGTACAATTCAGTACCCTACAGGGGCACTGTCACAGTGACAAGCATTTGTATTTTAATAGGTACAGCATGGTGCCTTTTTTCTGAGAATGTACTGGCTGAAGAGTGTACTGGCTAATTACCCTTCTCCTTCTTCATCTGTAGGCATGAGGCAACTATGAGGCATGTGGTTGAGTGATAAAATACATTGTCATCTGGAGAATACCACTTGTGCAGGTTTCGATGTGACTCATATCACACATGCTGAGGCAACACACATGCCATTTTAAACTTTCTGTGTGAAACCATGGATGTGGTAAACGTCAAGCCACAACTCCATTCTGGTAATTGCTGCAAGTTATAGACCAACATAAACATAAACACATTTTAAATAATGGCTTCCTTTGTGTTCAGCATTTTGTGGCAATAAAATATTTATCCCTCCTCCTCCCCCCCTCCCTCGTTCAGTTCAGATCCAGAGCCAGTAGGCAATTATGGTTACTGTTATTTGTCTGTTCAACCAAATGCGATACACGCTCTAACGTCAATTAAAAGTGCATGCTGTGATTAAAAACAAAAGCTTACACAAGGCTATTATGTTTATTCATGCATTTTAATGAATGGCTTTATTTTGTAAAGGGACCATTGCAGCCTGACTGTGAAGGCAGCTGTGTCACTCAGACCTGGTGGAAGTCTGGTGTTTGTAGTTGTTGTTGTTGTTGTTGTTGACCCTATAGTTTGCTATTTCTATTTTCAGCTGCCTTTTCTCGGTGCATCCGGCATTAGGAACAGCAGAGGGATTTTATGAGGTAACCAAAGTCAACAGTATGCAGGGATACAAAATCCAGAAGTTTCTGCTGCCTGCTGCCAGTACAAAGAGCTTCGAGATGTGCAGTTGTGCCTTCCATTTTGTTGATTCCATGTCCTATCTTCAGTCAGAGAGAAAAGATGAAAAAAAATGCTTAAAAACATGCCGGCGGTGTATTTATGAATTTGTTGCAAGTTCAGCAGGATTTAAATGGGTGGCTTATGTGCATCATTGCATGTCGAACATCAAGAACAAGTTTTACTGCGTAAAAGCTGAAGAGATGCTTTTGAGTTTTTTTCTCCACAGAGAAAGCCAACTGAAGAGTATGCATAATTAAGTGGAAACTAAGACAACAAACTCCAAATCTAATTGAATTAAGATTAGCATGAGACTAAGTAAGAGTAGTATAGTAATATTATAGCATTTCCCTGCTATTATATTCACCCAATACCCCTATTTATTTACAGTTTCTTGGGGCTGAGGTACCTTTGTTCCCTTCAGCTGAGTTAATATTTGTCTCTATGGATGTACAGGTAACAGCCAAAAAGGAATTGGACGTTTGGCCACCACGAGCCACTAGAACAGTTTCAATGCTCCTTGGCATAGATTCCAACCATTTCTGGAACTATATTGGAGGGATGCAACCACTTCAGGATATCCCATAAGTGTTCAATTGGGTTGCTCATCAAACCATTCAGTGACCACAGTGGATGGAGACATTGTCATCCTGGAAGAGATAGAAATGCTTCACCATAGGATGAAGGTGATCACTCAGAATGGCTTTGTATTTATTGATGTTTACCTTGCCCTCTAAGGAGCTGAGTGGACCTTAAACATGCCAGGAAAATGCACCCCACACCATAACAGAGTCGCCAGAACCCTTAAATTACTCAAGTGTTTCCTTTATTTTTTCTTGGGAGTTACCGTATAATACCATAACGTGAAAATATAAACTGCCCTATGAACTGTAAACTGGGTATGCGGAGTATGTGCAGGTTAATTTGATATATTTCAGCTGCACGTAGTGTATATCTGCCGTACGATCACTTAAACTACAAGCACAGTCAGTAAACATGCCTGCCCCTAGTTTAGATTAGTGTGTGAAACTGTTTAGCTTTTCCATCTCAGATTCTGCGGTGGTCACAAGATGCTGTCGCAGTTGTCCCCTTAGTTGCTCCAGTTTGTCCTAGATTGTCTGGTTCTCGGGAGAGGAGAGAGTGACACCTAGTGCTGCTGAATGTTTAAACTTGGTCAAATACACTTCAGTGTTTTAATACCAGTGCAAACACTACAGATTCTTAATGATAAAGAGATGATGGAGATTGAATTCAGGCTCATTTGGCTTATGCACTGAATTTATCAGCTGCAGTTCTCATGCAGTGGTGGTTTCAGTATACTCATAGTTAATACCAATATAACTATATCTTGCATATGTATGATTAATTAATTCATTAGCACAATTTATACAATAATGATCAAGATGGAATAATTTAGGAATAAAATTTGCGTTTGATTAATGCATCGAAATCTAACGACTCCTGTGCGAATGGAAATAAGTCCATTTTTGAATGTGTAAGTACAATAACAGGCCTTGAACGTAAAATCCCAAAACGCATTACGCTCTGCCCAACAGTGCGAACTGAACTGAACGCAGTGGATTATTTTAATGATCTCTTTAGTCCCAGTCTCTGAGCAATACAGACACAATAAACCCTTTCCCTTTGTTTTTAATACGGCGGGATGCAATTTAGAAACAAAGAAACAAACAGACATTGTGGCAAGATCAGGAAGCGTGTAATGCCATATGCCACATAACCTGCATAATATACCCCTGTAACATTCGCCTGGATTTGTCCTTCACTTCAGAAAATGTAATGCAAAGTTTTTTCAGTTTGGATTTAATTGTTTTGTTTTTCCACAAATGGATGACAAAACATTGGCAAGGTTTTCCATGAACAGATATTAGGGAAGAAAAACATGGATTAAGAATGACAAAACAAGTACAAGAGATTAAAATAATGAATAATCATAATGTAAACATATACAAATAAAATTCAAATGAGATGACAAATATGTGACTTAACACATAGGCACATAGGGCAGGGGATTGGTGTGTCAAAATCAACTCACGTAATTGTGTTCTGTGGAGGAAAAACACTTATTACAACATTTAAGTTTAAGTCAAAGTTAAGGATAAATGTTTATTGAATTCAGGACAAAACACTGTACTTTATCTATAACAAATTTAGCCCCACACTTTATCTATAACAAATTCAGCCCCACACTATTACCTGTGTGGGCCTTCTTTGCAGTGTAAAAAAAAAAGAAAAGGCCTGGCTGGTATGTCCCCTGCATATGTTTGAGGCTGTCAAACAGACAGTGTTTGGGACCGTCAACGGTGTGTAAAACAGATAAAGAGTTGCACGCTTGGGGGCTTTTCCCAGAGGGGGTTTATGTTCCTCTTTGGAGCCTTTGACAGCCTCCTGAGTGTCCAGGGATGGAGGCGAGCAGTCTGAATAATAACGTATCTGGCAGAGGACATGGAAGCACTATGTTGTTTTTTAAAATAGTTTGCCACCAAAAGCTAATTGCAAGCAGTAAGTTAATTGAAAGTAATAGCATTTTTAAATATCTGACTTAAGGAACGATAAGACCGGGAAAGAGTGTGTGTGGGGGGGGGGGGGGGTCAATTTAATTTACAACTAATGGATTAATAATAAACACAATGGGTTTTTTGGGGGGGCGGGGGGTTTATTCTGAAGGTTACAAGTCTTCTTTATGGTGAGCTGATTTTGTATTCCTTAAGCTTAAAAATGGTCCCTCAGTAAATATGTCCTTCATTCATAACCAGTGTTTAGTTCTTATGGATGTTCACAATGGTGATAACAAAACAAATTGTATCTCACTTATGTCCTCTACAATGTATCAGTCATCAAGGCTTAGTGCCCTCTCTGAAGTCTACTGACTTTCCCTGAGTGGACTTTCATCTGCCACCCCTCCCCAACCCTCCCATTCCATCCCCAACCCCTCAACCCCCCCACCAGATTCCACAAACACCAGTCACGTCGTCGTTATTAGACAGTTACTTAGACGTTACATTTTACTCATGGAGGTCAAAGGGCATCTGAATGTTTTACCTCTGTGGTCACCGCCCTAAACTTCCCCCGCCTGACAACACTGCCACACCCTTTACTCACCTTTGTTTTGTGCTGTGTCAAAAAGAAAAAATGAAATAAAATGGAACTTATGAAATAATATATAACATTCACCAAAGGCTTCCAATATAGAAGAGAGAGTGGCTTCTTATCTGTATTACCATTCTATTCACAGGAATAGACTTTTACTGAGAGTGTAGTGTTTCAGCAGGAATCACCTGGGTATTGACCATCATTGAGAAGCATTGCCTTAAAACACATCATTAATACCCAGAGCATGAATTATGCATTCTCATTCTGTCTTACAGGTGACCAGAAACAAATGAAAGGAAGACCTCTTCATTTGTTCATTGCTCGAATTTGTTCAGGGCACATGGAGACAGAGAAAGATTGCCCACTTAAAATACTGAACCAGCATTTTGGTCATTTTTCCATTTATATTATTCCTAAATGAGGAGTCAGCAAAGCTGTTTCAGGGGATTTTTACTAAGACTTGAGAACTTTCAACTATAATAATTGGACCCTGTGGGAATTAAATTAAAGCAGTAGTTTACTCAGAATCATGCCACCACCACTTTGAGTGTGTATATTGATCAAAATAAATCCTACACATGCGGTGCCCTCCCAAATGGGAAAATTATAAACTAAAACTACGGCTCGGAGAAAAAGATTTTGTTTAACAAGTAATATTTCTTTCCTAAAAAGATATGTTCACATTATTCATACCCCTACTTTGGGCACCCTTCCCTTGCAAGGATAACACTACTGTGGTGTCTTCTATCGTGTTTTATGAGATTGGTGAACATATTGGGGGGGGGGGGTTGTGATCATTCCTCCATACAGGGAATTTTTCAAGTTCCTTCAGTCTGACCTTGTCGACTGCCCTCTTCAATTGAGAGAATCAAGTCTGGAGACTGAGATGGCCATTGCAAAATAGTAAATTTGTGGTCAGTTAACCATTTCTTGTTTATTTTGAAGTATGCTTGAGATTATTGTCTTGCTGACATACATTTGCAGGCAAGATTCAGCTTCCTGACAGAGGGAACCAGATTCTTGGGCAAAGTATATTGGTATTTGCTCGACTTCATGATTCCATTGGCCAAGAGCTCCAGGGCCAGTAGATGCAAACCAACCCCATAACGTCAAATATCCACCACCATATTTCAACGTAGGTATGATGTTTTTACAACATAAGCATCATTTTTTCTGATGCCAAAGCCACCGCTGGGGTTCATGGGCAGAAGACTCAATTCTGGTGCCATTTTGGTCTTGTATTTTGGCATACCTGTAGCTCTACCTGTATTGTTTATTATATACAGCCTAATTTGCTCATCTTTATCAAGGTTGTGAATCATTTTAGAGGGTACTGTATATATTTTGTTTGTTTGTTTGTTTGTTTGCTTGCTTCTCAAATGTACAAAAATATAAATTTGGTCTTCTGTACTATATTTTCGGTTCACCCTTTGCCTCTATTGAGATACACAAGACACTTAAGAATGGGTGCACCTTTTAGCTTCCAGCAGTATCCTATTTATTCCGGCTAATAAACAGGTCAATATGTTTCCTTTATGGCTAGCAGGGCTAGAAGGCAAGACCTCAATGACTTTGAAAAAGGGGCGAATGTTGTGGCACATTTGGCAGGAGCTTCAGTGAAGAAGACAACTCAATGTATTGATGTTTCAGAAGGAACAGTGTCTAAGGTGATGTCGGCATGGAACGCTGGGGGAAAGGCATCATCAACAAAGGGCAACTGTGTTTGGAAGCACGCATTCCTGGATCGTGATGTCCATGCACTAGTTTGAGTTGCAAGGCTAAACAGGCGAGCAACTCTAAATCAATTGACTACAAATTTCAATCTAGGGCATGAGCACCTTTAAATAATAATAATCACTACAGTTTACAAATATAATGCATTTTCCATGTATTCTGAATATATTTATTCTGAATTATATTTATCTCAAAAAGTCCCTTACTGAAACACCATTAGATTCAGGTGTCTTATTAAACACATTACCAAAGAAAATATATCTGAGATTCTTCTAAAGTGGACAGTAAAACAAACAGAAATTAATTTTCAATTTCTTGCAAGTCACTTGCAAAACAAAATCTTCTGGTAAGTTATTGAATCAACCAATTTCTCAAAGCCAGGGGCAGAATACCAGATCTCAGCTGAGCACATGATGACTTTTGGGTCTTGTGATGTTCAGGGTTGCATGTGGTTCTGGAGAGTAGTTTGATAAGATTGTATGTTTTGATTTTGGGTCCGCCTATGCCATATATCTGCCCATTTGTCCTTGATTTAAGAATAATTTGTTTTTGATCTTTTCCACAGCACATTTTACATTATTTATTTATGTAAATGTATTGCAAATCTGCATCTCTAAGAATTTCGAGACCATCCCTTGACCATGTGGTAGTTATGTTTGATGTCTCTGGCATTTCTATTCCATAATTTCCCCTTTCTGTCTGACCTCAGGTGGTTCCCAACCCACAGATCTATTTTGAATAGTATTGCATTTATTATCCTTGTATCCCCATATACCAATGCCATAGTCTAACACTGGACATACACATGATTGATATAACTGACAGTAGGTACTATGGCAAGGTTTTTTGCAGTGTTTCATGTTGTTTAGAACTGACCCCAAGACTCTACCTGCAGAGTCTGTAAGAAAGTGAATGCCTTAACATATGTTCATGCAAGATGAAGCCAATAGATTTGTAATACTCAGTAAATGATAGATATGTTAGACCTATGAAAAAGCCATTTGGGGCTCTTTTGATTCCTTTCATCCTGAAGTGCATCATTTTTGTCTTTTCTAGATTTACCATTAGCCTCCACTTAAAACACACCATAAACGCACAATACCCATACATATTCTGGAGGACAATTTATGTCTCGGCTAAAAGAATGACATCATCAGCAAACAGCATAAATCCCCTGGTGTCAAATCCACTGCTTTTACTGCTTAACATATAGAGCTGGAGACAGCACATCCTGCAACAATGCTGGAGACAGCACATCCTGCAACAATGCTGGAGACAGCACATCCTGCAACAATGTTGGGAGACAGCACATCCCCTGGGTTTGCTCCATATGGGGTTGGAAACCAACCGGTTTAAAAATCATTGACTTGCATATGTGCAAAGAGAGCACGATAAAGGGCTTTGATCGCTTCGTTGAATCATCCATCTATCCCAGCTGTTAAAAGTCTGAAGGCGAGGAGGTCTCTATTAACCCAATCAGAGGCTTTTTGAAAATCAATAAAACATGCAAAGTTAGGTTTGTTTTCTTGCAATCTGGCCCGGACAGCTGTAGAAACTGAGTGGAATGTATGTGGTCAATACATGCTCTAAATTTACAGAAATCCATTCTGCACATCTACTAGATATATAATGGGAGAGTCTGTTATGTAAAATGCTGGAGCACAGTTTGTACAGTGTGCTTGTGAGACGAAGGCTCCCTGTAATTCAGTGGGACTCTGGGAGGACTTTGGAATTGCCTTGATAATGTATTCATACCACAGGGAAGGGATAATACCACTCTCAAACATGCCTGAAAGAGACCATACAAAGTAAATAACAACGATTTTTAAGGACTTCATTAGGCATGCCATTTTCGCTCTTAATACCATTTCCTTGACTTCCTCCAAGGTTTGAGTTTGAGTTTCTTGATGACTTTTGAGTCTATTTATTAACCAGTTTGTATGTAAGAACTCCAATTCAATTAATCTAACCGAATTGCCATTCAGCCAATCTTAGCTTGCTTTTTGCACTAAATATAGAGTAGTGCAATCATTGTGGTAAGTGGGGCATGCAGGTTATTACATATGCGTTTATAACTCTGTGCACTTAAAGCAGTGATTCTCATCACTACACTTTATATTCTCATGTTAGTATCTGGCCTCATTTTCCTTATAGCTAGCCTTCTGTTGGCAACTCGTTGAACATAATCGTACCTTTTGATCAACTATTTTTGAGTAACTTATACCTATTTTAAAACATTTAAAGCTGGGGTCTTTTCTTTGTCAAAGATCCCAAACTGGGAAAAGGGGGGGCTGTAATATGTTGTTCAAACGGCGGATAGCGTAGCGGTCTAACACACCGTATTTTGGCTGATCCGATACGGTGTGCCCTGCCTGTCAGGGATGCGGTTTGACACCCATCTCTACCAGACTGGCCCTGGTCATCTGCCCCAGTCGGGAGCGGCATTTGGCTGTCCACCCCAGTGGGAGGGGGGAGGGTGAGCCGGCTCGGATCTGCCGTGAAGCACATAAGGGAGTCTCCGGAACATGAGTGGGCGAATTCCGTCTCGAAGGAAGCGGAGTTCGCTGCCCTCGCAGAATTAGCTTGCCTCATAGAGACGAGCAGCAGACTTGTGTGGGGAGGGTAAATCTAAATAAATAGAGGGTGTAATTGGCTACCAAATTGGGAGAAAAATGGGGAAAAAATCTGAAACAAATTAAAAAATAAAATAAAAATGATACTAATAATGGAACTGAAATAAACAGAATATGATTGTTAAAACTGGTTACTGTGGTTGAACTGTACTTCAAACTGAATGCAATTTATCTTTATGTACAGTTCATATACAGCCATTTCTTTTATGTTAGGAAGTATATGTACGTCCATGGCCTGCCATGCCCCCGCAGATTACCAGTTGAAAACCCTTGCTTTAAAGAAAGGCTTAAAGGTTGATTCAGTGGAGTGGAGTGGAGCGTTTGAGTTCCAGGATAAGCACAGATAAGGAGGCTCTGCACTGGGCGCAGTGTCGATGTCCCTCTCAGGGACCACTCAGCGCGTGGGATTATTATGGGCCACGGATAGTGCTCATGTTCACTTTCGGTCTGCAGTTGAATTGGTCTATTTGCATTTAATGTCTTGCATCGTTTTCATGCTCGTCATACCATTCGGTGACCACTCATGCCCTGTGGATGGGGGCATTTTCATCCTGGAAGAGGATAGCAGCAGAATAGAAATGCTTCACCAGAGAATGAAGGTGAACCACTCAGAATGGTTTTGTATTTATTGTCATTTACCTTGCCCTCTAAGGGGCTGAGTGTACCTAAACCATGCCAGGAAAATGCACCCCACACAATAACAGAGCCGCCAGAACCTTTCATTTACTCAAGTGTTTCCTTTATTTTGGAAGTTTCCTGTATGAAGTGTGTTTTGCTGTGTTCTTGAGTATAGGCTGGCAGGCAGTGTTACAGGTATGGTACGCAGCTGCCTGCAATGATGTCTATCACTGTATTACTGCACTGATCTCTTGCGCGAACTATGATTGTTCCTACCATGTATTAATGCACATCTTGTAAGTCGCTCTGGATAAGAGCGTCTGCTAAATGCCTAATATGTAAATGTAATGTAGGCTGCCATTTGAACACTGGAACACACTGTAAGCAGCAACACACTATCATGCAGAGACAAACAGTGATGCCCACATTTGAAATAGGAAGAAGTGCATGATGGGAACACCTTTCTTGTGTCAGCACATGACTTTTTGATGTTACTTTCCAACTGCCTTTTTTGCATTTATTTTTTGTATTTTAACATTTGAGTAATTTGATTTATTCTCTATTTTTCAAAGGCTTGTGAATATATAACCACCTGAGGGCACTACAGACTCTGAGCTCTTTCAAAAAAGGCCTTGTCAAGGCCTTCACATCCCTGTTTTTATTTTAGTTTTATGCACCCTGTAGCACTGGTAGTCTCACAATGAAAACGCATTATAAATAAAATGAATTATTATTATTACATGACCTGGCAAGCTGTTCCCCGCATTGACAACTCTAGGTGTAAAACAAAATGTCCTGCTATCAGTGCGGGTATTACCTTTAGCTAACATCCATCTTCGCCCTGTTGTTCTGCTGACTCAAACCAAAATCTTGAACCCTTTGAACAGGATTTCTTCAATGGGAATCTTAAAACCTGAAAGCCACTACTGGAATTGGCCCTCGCTCGGGACACGGACTCAGACCCTGCGTAGGAAGGAGATCTTCAGAGAGTCGGGGATGTCCAGCTGGTCTGCGTGTAGTCGGGGGGGAGGCAGGTAAGGGAAGGTGACGGGAAAGACGCGGCGGACGTCCAGGAGGAGCTGGCGATTCTGGCCCTCGGACTGCTCCTTCAGAAGCCCCTGAGAGAACACAGATCGACAGGGCAACAGGGGTGACCACGGCGGACAGGTGAGCGTGAGTGAGTTTCGACGATGGCAATGACTGGACTGTAGGTATAAAATAATCCATAGCTCTAACAATGATTCTGAAAGTCAAACTCCTAAATGTATCATTACATTACAGGCATTTGGCAGATGCTAGAGCAACTTACAAAGGTTACATTTCTTTACGTGCAATCCATTACGTGCATCCAATATATGGCTGTATATTTACTGAAGCAATTCAGGTTAAGTGCCTTGCTCAAGGGTACAAGGCAGTGCCCCACCTGGGAATTGAATTGTGTTACAAGACAAATTTCTTAACCATTATGCTGCAATGCCCTGCAAATGAGATGCAGGATGATGGCTCTGATACACAGAAAACATTACAAAATGTGTGAGGGTGTTTTGTGCACCTGCACAGTACGGATGAAATTGAGGGTCACTCTCTCCTCCAGGTCACTATTGGGCGTGTAGAGGGTCAGAATCTTCACAATCTGCAACACAAGGTGATGAAAGTTTTGGTGAAGTTTTGTTTTCCTAATTTGAATTGTTGTTAAGATAAAAAATATGAAGATGCAGAGCAGCCCCACCTGCTGGCTAGAGAGAGCAGTGCAGGTGTGGACGAGGGCCTGGGCATCGGCCTCAGACTTCTTGCTAACTTGCAAAAGCTGGGTGGCCTGGATGAGAGGCTCTAAAGTGGCAATGGCGCCCCCTGCCTGTAGCCCTCGGCTCCGCAGCCACTCATCCAGCAGGCTGACATTGTACCTGCCAAAGAGCACAGGGACACAGGGTGCTGAATCTCTCATATCTGAAACCCCCCACCCCAGACCCCCCTCCCCCTCTTCCCCTGACCGTACAGGGAGAGAGCAACGCTCTCACAAAGCCATGCATCTCCATTTTGTGCTTAATCGATGGCTGTCATCATAGCCAGGGAATGTCAGACACAGAATTAACATTAGCTCCCAAAACAACATCTGTCAACCCGTCACCACGGAGACTCTAACACGCAGGAATGGACGGTGGGCAAGCTGCTGTGTCTCTCCTCCCACCTGATTTGCAGGCCACGGCTCCAGCTGCACACGTCCTTGCGGAGCAGCAGGCTGTTGAGGGCAGTGGCAGACAGCAGGTGGGTGAGCTGGCGGAAGGCCTGCTCCAGCAGGGTGAGGGGAAAGGCCTGGCGGGACAGGGCAGTGTACAGGGCGCCCAGCTCCCGCAGCACCGACGCCATGGTGGCTGGCTCCACCCCCGCCGGCCTGCTGTCGGACCCTGCCCGCTTTCGGGAGCCGCCTAACTTTACCCCTGAGCCCGCCAGCCCTGGAATCATCTCACTCTCCAATATCGCAGGCACAGAGAGAGAGAGAGAGAGAGAGAGAGAGAGAGAGAGAGAGAGAGAGAGAGAGAGAGAGAGAGAGAGAGAGAGAGAGAGAGAGAGAGAGAGAGAGAGAGATGTGAATCAAATAAGTAAGATGGAAGCAAGTCAGATATAATCATCTTGGCTGACAGAGGCTTGACAAATCTCTCAATCTGGAAGACAGGGGACCGCAGAAACAGTGAGCAAAACACAAAAGACAAACGCACACACACGCGCGCGCCCACACACACTTCATCCTTTTCTTTTTACAGAGCTACCACATGTCAAATATCTTATCATGTCTAGCATCGGTGGCGGTACCGATGAGCGGCTGCAGGCGGCTCTCCGTGATGGACAGGAGCTGCTGATACGCCTGGATAGCGAGGTCGCTCAGAGCTCGCCGCTGGTCACTCAGGTCCGAGGTTAAGGGAACCAGGTCCTCCGAAATGGCAGCCCTGCCCTGGGGACAGCAGAGGGCAAGGTTCACAGGTCAGGAGCAGACTGATGGTCAGATGCTTACCATACCATTTATGGTCTGTTTTGAAATGGTCGGTCATAAAAAAAGTATACCAAATCGAGGATAAGAAAAAAACACGCCCAAACTAGTTTACACTTACACACCGGCAGTAACCGTTTCAACGAAAAGGAGAGGTGGGTTGCAGACTCTCAGCTCCAAAAGTTTTAACGAGTTAGTTCAAAATGAGTGTCTCTCATAGTGGGCAGCTCTAATTAAGTATATCATAAATTGTGGTGGTGAAATAAAAGAGAGTTTTAATTCGATTTGCCATTTTGTCTATGGGACGCTGAGGGTAGGCAAGACAGCACAACAGCAGATTGAAGAATCAGGTCAGCCATTTTGTAACACCTGGCTGCATATATTGGAATGCCTTTTCAAATAAATTACCTTACAAACAAAAATGGACATTTGTAAAAAAAAAAAAAAAAAGTATATTCAGCGACTCAAAAAGTTACTTTCCTGTCAAGCAGAAATGACTGCTTGAATAATTCATTAGTCAATTTATCATAATTCCATGAGACAATGGCATACACACAAGAAAATCGCAGGCAAGCATCCTCATCTCATTGCACGCACGTACACACACACACACACACACACACACACACACACACACACACACACACACACACACACACAGAAAACACCCCCTCATACACACCAGACCTGGGAGAAATATAGTTTTAAATATGCTTTGTGAAAAGTAGCAATTATTCTAAAAATTCAAGACATATCAGAAAGTAACCATGCGAAAATACTTACTTTTAATACTTTTAATGCAAGTTTTACAAATACTGTATTAATACATTATTTGGGGATCAATAATTGAATATTTATATAAATATTTTAGCATATTTATTTTATTTGATTACTTCTTCTTCTATTTGGAAGAGTTGGTATTCACAAATTAAATGTCAAATACAACTTTGGCCCAGCTCTGAAGCACGCACACACACACACACACACACACACACACACACACACACACACACACACACACACACGCACGCACACACACACACACACAGTGTCTGACCTGCCGGGCGGAGTGCTGGGTCAGCAGGTCAGTCAGCAGACAGACGTTCCTCAGCCACAGCGCAGTCATGCCTGCGTCGTTACAGTGTTTCTGAGACCGTCACAGGAGGAGAGGGTGGAATGGCGGTGCAGGTTATTGTCGGCTCTTGTCATTGACAGTTAAAAACATGACGGTCACAGCGCTGCGGTGAGCGCGTGCTATGCAGCGGGAGGACACACCTTGAGCGCCCCCTTGATGCCGGTGATGGTAGCACAGCACAGGGAGCGTGCCCGCGCCTCGTCCCCGCCGCAGTCCGCCTGGCGCACGCACAGGAACAGCACGCTGGCCACTAGCCCCGGGGCCATGGAGAGGGCACTGTCCACCCTCAGCTCTGACGCACGGAGGGCAAAGGTCATTACACCGGCATCAACAAAGACCTCAAACTGATTTTCCACTGCTACAGTCACTCACTGCAAGAGTTATTATTATTATTATTATTATTATTAAGAAGATGAATATTATTATTATTATGACTATTGTTATTATTAATAATTATAATGATAATAATAATTAAGAATTAATAATAATTAATAATTAGTAATAATTATTATGAATAATAATAATAATAATGATGATAATCATAATACGTTGTATTTATGAAGTCTTTTTCATATACCCAAAGCAGTTTACAGAGGAAAATAAACAGTATTTTTGTAGCTCAGTGTAACACAGCAATGCTTTTCATCTTACATTTTGGCAAGAATATAATATGTGCACGTTGTAAAATTGGTGGGTTAATCTTAGGCTAAGGTCATAAGGTCACATGTTTTATCATTTTAATGAGCTATCACCTTCCAATATTTTGCTACAAAAGCACTTCACTCCCCTGTGTGTGTCTATGTGCATGCATACAGGCAAGAGAAGTAAAGTACATAATTAGGGGTTCTATGACAAAACATTCCCTTGTATGCAATCTGTATACAAATTTAGATTTACATAATACATTCCCAAAGCGTTCATTTGGAAAGAATGCTGATGGTATTATTTAATGATTATTACGAACACACTCCATTAACAAATCACCATCAGCATTCACAGATGAAATCTGTATCTTGAACTGTATCAACCTGAGAACCTCCATTTGTTTTACAGGACTTGCAGCACATATCTTGACAATGGCAATGATTGGACTGTAACTTTACTGATCTATAGCTCTACTTTGGTAAAAAAATAAAAATAAACATCTACTAAATGTTGAAATTGTAAATTACAAATATTGTGAGAAAATTTATTTTCTTATAATGCATTTATAGTAATAAATTGTTGATTCTGAAGAATTGTGTATGCTGTCTGTTGTAAAATACATTAACCGTGCCATTTTGACGAGGTCATCTGTATAGGAATGAGTGAGTTGATTAGACAGTAAGTTCCTGTCTTTGATTACCGATGCTTTGTCAGCAAACATCCATCCATCCATCCATCCATCCATTATCTAAGCCGCTTATTCCTGGTCAGGGTCGCGGGGGGCTGGAGCCTATCCCAGCATGCGTTCCGGGCGAGAGGCAGGAATACACCCTGGACAGGTCGCCAATCCATCGCAGGGCACACACACCATTCATTCACACACTCATACCTACGGGCAATTTAGACTCTCCAATTAGCCTAACGTGCATGTCTTTGGACTGTGGGAGGAAACCGGAGTACCCGGAGGAAACCCACGCGGACACGGGGAGAACATGCAAACTCCGCACAGAAAGGCCCCCGGCCTGGATTCGAACCCGAGACCTTCTTGCTGTGAGGCGACAGTGCTATCCACTGCACCACCGTGCCGCCACTGTCAGCAAACAGTGCCTCTTTTATTCAATGAGCTAATCAGACGCTATCACTTCCTGACTTCCTTGCTGGTGCTTTGTTAGCAACACAAAGGCTCATAAACTGATCATCTGTCCCTATGTATATATTCAGGTGAGAGACTCATTCACTTTAGACTCTTTACCAACTCGCTGTGGACCGCTGTGTGTAATACATTTGCATTTCAAGTCAGACTGCTGAGTCTCCTGGTCGTCTCTTCAGAAGAAGCTAACAATTCCATACTTGATTTCCATCGCAGTTACTGATATGCTGTATACAGACACACAACCTCTGTGATCTGACAGTGGACGTCACATTTTAGAGTGAGATTAGGTCTCTCCTCCGGACCTGTGATGAGGGTCTTCAGGAGCTTTGCCTCGTCCCGCTTTCTGCATTCCAGTAGCCCAGTTAACTCCGCCCTCTTTTGCTGGGGAGGCGGGACTTCCTGTCCGAAGGGCAGGGCCATGTTGGAGGCTGAGAATGACAGAAAAAGGCAGGGTGGATTTGTGTGTGTGTGCGTGTGTGTGTGTTTGTGTTTCTGTGCATACATGTGCACAAGTGTGTGTGTACGCGATACAGACCTGTGTGTGCCAGTGCTCCTCTCAGTGTGACTGTGTGTCTCAGCTCTCTCAGTTCTCTCCTCAGCCTGTGGCACTCCTGCTCCCCCACCTCCACCTGCTCCGCCAGGTCCTGATCACAGAGAGACCCACATAACTAAACAACAGCAGTCATCGCCAAACAAAACAACGATATACAGCTGAACACGTGCATTCCCTCCTCACCGTATTGTCAGACAGCAGCACAGCGACGGAGGCTCGGTCAGGGGCGGAGCAGGAGTCAGCAGGGGTCAGGCCCTCCCTCGGCCCTCGAACCCGTGTCCGCAGGGCCGACAGCTCCTCCTCCCACTGAGATCTATGGGACAGCAGCTGGGCCTCCAAGAGCCTGCAGAGACAGAGGGGGGGTGTTTTTATTGCGCCCAGCAGTCCCTGACAGCAGGGGTCCTCAACCTTTTCTTGCCCAGGGACCTCCCACCTGGGCAAAGGGAAAGACCAAGGACCCCCTATAATATTTTTACTTATTTTGTCTTGTTTTGTTTTACTTACTTATCATATGTTGTTCAAACCACCAAATTCTATTAATATTGGCACTGTAAGCAATATAATTAGATATACTATTAAAACAGATTACTATGATTGAACTGTACATAAAAATAAAGTTAATTATATGTTTACATTTTAAGGCCTGCCAGTGCCCACCTGCAGTACCCCCTACTGTATTGCAAAGTATTGCATCGTATTGTATTGTAGTTGTATTAAACTAACTTTATGTATCGCTTGTAAATCTTATTTAAGCATAATATATTATTGTGCTTAAATAGGCACATAATATTATCATATTATGATATATGTGAGTAGTTTCACATCTGCTGAGGTCCACCGTTGCTTCACTGACTCACTTGTTGGCCACGCGGACAGCATCATAGGCGTGTCTCAAGTCCTCTCCTTTCATTTTCTCAGCTGCGTCCTTAGCCACGCCCATCGCTCCCATCAGGCCATCCTGACAGCCAATCAGAGAGTAAAGTCTCAGTTCTGCCACGCCCCACGGCAGGTTTGACAACGGACACATTAAACAGATGAGAGAACGGAGAAGCCCAGATGGGCCTGCCAGTCACCAGGGGAGAATCGGGAATCCACGACGATGTCACGCTGACCCTCCTGTCCTCGTCGGACGTGGGGAACGAGGGCGGCCCGGAGAAGGTGGGGGTCCCTGGGGACAGGGGCTCCAGAACCAGGCTTTGGACAGAGTCTGTCCGTCTGTATCCCCGAGAACGCTGTCATGACACAAATACACAAATACGCTCTTTTACCTAACAACCTCAACTCCACCTGACAAATGGATACTGCCCTATTTTCATACATAGCACTTTGAGAGCCACTTTGAAAATCGCTTTATAAAGTTATCGTTGTTATTATTATTATTATTATTATTGTGTCATAATTTTAACCCAACACATTCTCACTGCTCTCTGAGACGGGTTGTACTGCCCCCTACGTGTCACACAACAGGACAGTGTATAGTATACTCAGTTAATGTACCATGAACATGTAAAACAGACACTCTTTTTAATATAAGCTTTAGAGTTTGTACAATACAATATCCAAACTGATCCAGATATTTGACAAAACTGCACTGGTAAATTTAACAGTCTAGGAAACTTTAAGATTATAAATGAGGGAACTTTACATATTTGTTGGGCAAATCAATGCATTCTCATGTATGAAGGTCCCAATTTACCTGAATTTTACCTTTAACTGTAAGACAGACACATATCACTCTTAGATGGTTCTGGGCAGAGAGAAGTATGGCATGAGAAATTATAGCGCTCGCACGCTAAAACTTCTCAAATTTGTATCTGGACAAAGTTTCATTCCGAGTGCATCTTTGTCAATTCATTCCACTCAGATCAAAATTATGTCAAAATAAGTTTTGTGTGTAATAATGTGTTTGGGAGAATTGATAGTGTGACAGCTCTATCAGTCCTTGGAGCAATTGCAATCAACTTAGCAGAAGTTTTAACCACTAGACCACAGAACAGCATTACAACTGCAGCAGCTGCTCCTAACTCTCATTTAATCTCATTCACTCATTTACTCATTCACTCATTATCTCTCTCCAATTTACCAGCGTGTGTGTACACATACAAGCAGACTGCCGGAGATCCTGTGTCACATGCGTACCTCTGCCAGTGAGCTCATCTCCCGCAGGTTGTCGTATCTCTGCTCCAGACGGGTGAACTCCTTCAGCAGGCCCTGGTACCGCCGCCTCTCCTCCTCCAGCTCCCCCTGCAGGCTCTCCCCAGCCTGGACCACGGTCAGCGCCACGCACTCTGAAACACGCATGCGTGCACGCAGACACACACACACACGACAGCGTGCCACACACAGACATAAACACGTACACATGCGCACACACGCAAACACATACACACGACATACACACAAATACACACACAACATAGCACCACACACAGACATAAACACATACACACGCAAACACATACACACGCAAACACATACACACAACATACACACCAACGCACATGCACACAGATACACACAGCACAGCACCACACACAGACACAAACACAAACACACACATTATGCGTTATGTGTGAAAAGAGCAATATTTCGAGTTTCACAGACAGACCGACAGATACTGACCCTCCTGCGCTCTCTCTTGCTCCAGTAAATCAGTGTGCAATGCTGCCTTCTCCTCCTCCAGAGTTTGTTTCTCTGACTGCAGGACTTGGATCTCCTGGGGCACAGAGAGAGAGAGAGAGAGAGAGAGGGAGAGATTACAATGAAGGCAGACTGTGAGATGCCCATGTACGTTCTATTTCCTCTGAGATACAGGCTGCAGGAATGTGGTTTGTGTCAGTGGCCCTTTAGTGTGTGAGAGGCCCTGTGGTGAGAGAGTGGGGCCACTGAGCCGCTGTGTGAGGAGAGAGAAATGAGGCTCTCGGGAGTAAAGTCACCTGCATCAGTCGAGAAATCTCCTGGGCTGCCCTCTCCTCCGCTTGCCTCCTTTCTTCCTCCTCTCTCTCCTTCAGGGCAGTGGCTGTCTGGGGTTGCTCCTGCAGCTGCGCCTCCAGTTTGAGCAGCGCCCCCTGCAGGCGACCCAGCTCGGCTCCGTGGGCCTCCCGCTCTGACTGAAGGATTTCCCGCAGGGACGTACTCTCCCGAGCCTACACACAGACACACATACCTAATAACAGTACAGGAAGCACCACACACAGACACACATACCTAATAACAGTACAGGAAGCACCACACACAGACACACATACCTAATAACAGTACAGGAAGCAACACACACAGACACACACATACTGTACCTAATAACAGTACAGGAAGCAACACACACAGACACACATACCTAATAACAGTACAGGAAGCACCACACACAGACACACATACCTAATAACAGTACAGGAAGCACCACACACAGACACACATACCTAATAACAGTACAGGAAGCAACACACACAGACACACATACCTAATAACAGTACAGGAAACACTACACACAGACACACATACCTAATAACAGTACAGGAAGCACCACACACAGACACACATACCTAATAACAGTACAGGAAGCACCACACACAGACACACATACCTAATAACAGTACAGGAAACACCACACACAGACACACATACCTAATAACAGTACAGGAAGCAACACACACAGACACACATACCTTATAACAGAACAGGAAGCACCACACACAGACACACATACCTAATAACAGTACAGGAAACACCACAGGAAGCAACACACACAGACACACATACCTAATAACAGTACAGGAAGACAGCAATAACACACAGACACACATACCTTATAACAGAACAGGAAGCACCACACACAGACACACATACCTAATAACAGTACAGGAAACACCACGCACAGACACACATACCTAATAACAGTACAGGAAGCAACACACACAGACACACATACCTTATAACAGAACGGGAAGCACCACACACAGACACACATACCTAATAACAGTACAGGAAACACCACACACAGACACATATACCTAATAACAGTACAGGAAGCACCACGCACAGACACACATACCTAATAACACACACATACTCAATCTGCACACACACTGGTGGGTCATGGGAGGAGTAAAGGTGGGTCATGAGATCCACATAAATAATAACTTACTGTAGGTACTAAATTATCCATTTCCATTGACACCAATCAAATTAAACACTGCACTTACATGTGCTGCACTAGTTACAGTGTACATGCAGTTGTTTTGATACATTTTAATTCTATAGTTAAATATATACTGTACATTTTAATAAGAGGTGGGCCACATAAAATATACATAAATATACACGCTTTTTAAGTGGGTTGTGGGCTCAGAATGTTTAGGAACCACAGATCTAAAGTGCTCACACACACACACACACACACAATCACTCCAACACACACACACACACACACGCACACAGACACACACTAGCCCACACACTATCACTCACACACACACACACACACACATACTGGCAGTGTAGTGTAATGGTTAGGGAGCTGGGCTTGTAACTCACAGGTTGCAGGTTAAATTCCCAGGTTGGGCACTGTCATTGCACCCTTGAGCAAGGTACTTAACCTGAATTGCTTCAGTAAAATATCCAGCTGTATAAATGGATTGTATGTAAAGAAATGTAAACTGTGTAAGTCGCTCTGGATAAGAGCGTCTGCTAAATGCCTAAAATGTTAAATGTACACACACACACACACACACACACAGACACACAGACACATACTCACCCACACACTATCATTCACTCTCACACACACACACACACACACATACACACAGTAAGATGTAGCGCTTGTGGCTCCAGCCCCAACATTAACCCCAACTCTAACCCCAACCTCAATCCCAACACTAACCCCAACCTCAACCCCAACACTAACCCCAGCCCCAGCCTCAACACTAACCCCAACCTCAATCCCAACCTCAACCTCAACCTCAATCCCAACACTAACCCCAACCTCAACCCCAACCTCAACCTCAACCTCAATCCCAACACTAACCCCAACCTCAATCCCAACCTCAACCCTAACCCCAACACTAACCCCAACCTCAATCCCAACCTCAACCTCAACCTCAATCCCAACACTAACCCCAACCTCAATCCCAACCTCAACCTCAACCTCAATCCCAACACTAACCCCAACCTCAATCCCAACCTCAACCTCAACCCTAACCCCAACACTAACCCCAACCTCAATCCCAACCTCAACCTCAACCTCAATCCCAACACTAACCCCAACCTCAATCCCAACCTCAACCTCAACCTCAATCCCAACACTAACCCCAACCTCAATCCCAACCCTAACCCCAACACTAACCCCAGCCCCAGCCTCGACACTAATCCCAACCTCAACCCCAACACTAACCCCAGCCCCAACACTAACCCCAACTCTAACCCCAGCCCTCAACCCCCAGCCCCCAGGCTCACCTGCTGGTCGGCCCGCAGCTGCAGCTGCATCAGCTTCACCTCCATGCCCTTGTTGAGCTGGCGGTACTTCTCCACCGAGCGCGCTTCCACCCTCAGCTTCTGCAGCTCCCTGCGGGCGGCACGCCGACGGACGCAGCACTGCATGAGCAGAACCGCCGCCCGCAGCCGGCCGTACTCCCGCCGCGCCAGCCAGCCCCGCACGCCCGCCTGCAGCACCACCGCTGCCCGCTCTGCCAACAGCTGTGCCAGGGGAGGGTAGAGAGACGCCCTGGTTAAGCACGTTACACACCTCTGAGCAGGTATGTTGTATATTGTGTTCTGTGTTTGCTGTTAAGCGCTGTTTAAGCAATTGTACCTTTTGCACCTCCCAAAAAAACAATAACCTTCACTTTTGCATTAAAAGGCTGCTTCTTATTCCTTTACTGTTTAAACACCACAGCGATAAACGGAAAAAGCCCAAGCGTATTAAATCAATGTTGACCCAGTTGAATGGTGTTCTCAGGGCTAATGGAATGTATATTTTGTAATGTATTTTTTTTCTATGTGTTATATCACAGGGGCCAATTATAGCGGTTGATTACATAATTAAGTCACCTCACCTGGTTTTGGGGCCAAATTAAGTACCTTGCTCAAGGGTACAATGGCAGTGCTCCATCCGGGAATTGAACTTGCAACCTCGGTGTTACAAGGCCAGCCCCTTAACCATTACACTACACTGCCACCCCACTACATACTTGAACAAGTAAGACAGTTTTTTTGTTACAATGTTTAAGTGAAGTTCTCACCAGCCTGTAGGAGCGTCGTGCCAGCGCGCCCCGTGCGAAGGCCTGTATGGTGACGGCGGCCCGGCGGATCAGCAGGTACGTCTGCCTCACCGCCAGCATGCGGAGTGTCTTCTGGATCACCAGCGCGGCCCGTGTGCAACGCAGCGTGTGGGCCAGCCTGACGCGCACCAGCGCAACGACAGCACAATCATCACACACGCTAGGGCCCATCAGGGAAGGGCTGCAGGCCCTCTACAGATTCTATGCACAAGCGCTCATTTTAATTTACACATTTCAATAAGATCCGTGCACGTAAAAAACTTTATTTACAGTTTTTTACTTTGGAAAATGCCAGGGCATCTCTCTCAGAGGTTCTGGATACCACAGTGTGCTCTACACTGCCAACATCGCTCCATTCAGAATGGTTAAAAGCCTATTACAGCTGCTTACTCATCCATTGTATGATCATTTGTGTTTCATATACTGTATACTTTATAGTTTTATTACCTCTGTGCACTGTGATATTTACCCGGAAAGTCAATAACATAAACTTAACATTATAACGTTATAAGTGTAACACACATATTGATCTAAATTGGGTTTCCATGGGTCATTTTGAAACATCTGAAACATTTTGAAACATATCAGGCTAAGAACGAAATTGCCCGCTGCTAGTTTCCACTCACCAAAGCAGGGTTTCTGTTAATAAAAAAAGTCTAACATTTACCCAAAGGCGAGCGTCGGCCAGCAGGAGCTCTGGACAAAAATATCACAAGGAAAGGAATCTCCACTGATGTCACTCCAAACAGAAACGCCATCTCTTCTAAAACTCCCCGCCCCCCCTCCTCACCTCCTGGCCAGTCCTCCTCTGGCATATCTCTGCAGAGCGAGGGTCGCCCGGCGTACCCTCCGGTACCGGCGGCGGGCCAGCCACCCCCGCACCCATCTCTGGAGGGTGACCCCCGCCGACCTCAGCCTCTCGGCCCTCAGCTTCTCCAGCAGGGCCACCTGGCCGGCGCGGAAGAACACCTTGGTCCTGCCGAGGCAGTACTGCTCGGGGTCCGGGATGAGCGCGCACAGCGCCCGCTGGCAGGAGGCCTGCGGCTCGGCCGGGTCCCCCGACCCACGCAGCAGGACCCGGTACCGGGTAAAGAACTCCGGGTAGGTCCATCTGGAACCCATAGCAGTGCCAGGCAGTGAGGAACGAGGCCAACGTGGCTGATCGCAGGGAACGCCGAAATGTTTGTGCATTTGCTTGTGCCTTTTTAGGCTGCTGCCTTTGCTTGCATATGAAATAGAAATATATTTTATGATATATTTCATATGTAAATATATTATAATATAAGATGCAATTCAACAAAGTGAGTGTTTGCCCGTCCCTTTTTGTGTCAATATTTTGCAAGCATTTTGCAATATTATTTTTTTTCCCTTTCTTGTTAAAAGAAGAATCCTCTTTTTTTGCGCTGAGCACGTTCCACTCACTGTCCATGAATGCATAACATTGAAAACCTGTAAAATCCTGGGGACTGTTTGAGTCAAAACCCACCTTTTCAGACTCCACTACCACTGGATTCTGTACATCTAGGCAATTGTCATCACCACTGCCGACTTGCTCAACACTTCTTGTATATGTATCCCTGCCTTCTCATTTAATAATAAAAAATCACTAACCTTCTCCTTCCCAGTGTTACAGGTATGGTATGCAGCTGCCTACAATGATGTCTATCGCTGTATTACTGCACTGATCTCTTGTGCAAACTATGATTGTTCCTACCAGGTATTAATGTACATCTTGTAAGTCGCTCTGGATAAGAGCGTCTGCTAAATTCTTAAAATGTAAATGTAAGATGTGAGTGTTGTCAATGTTTGAATACGTTAAATAAAATGTTCATAAAACAGAAACTATAGAACACTATCTGCCACAATATGGACATACAGCTGATATTGTATATTATTTTATTTGTGGTTGCAGGGATCCATCTGTTTTTTTTCTTTCTGTTTTCAATAGTCAGCCGTGGGCCAATAACGCTTGATTATACAAATTCTGAGCACCTCACAAAATTGTCATTGAGGAAAAGTGGAATGTGTGGAGAAAGAGAAGCAGGGGGTGATTAACACCACTGTCAGTGACCTTTTATCAATCATTATGGCCTCGGGCCAAGATAACTGAAAGTCAACAGTCATCATCTAAACATCTAAAGGGTCTTCAATCAAGACCATGATTATTTGAATCAGGTGTTTTAGTGTTGGGCTACAACAAAAACCTGCACCCATACCAGCCCTTCTCGACACTGGACCTATGATCTGAACCAGTCAGAGTTTGATCCCGCTAGAGCAGGGGTGGGCAAAGAGGGCCGTGTCTGTTTCTGGATTTCGTGCCAACTTCTGTTCTTAATTATTTAATTAGCCCCAATCATTTACATGATCTCACATTTTAGCCAAGTTTTCTGTTAAACTCATGAATGACAGCTGAAGACTGTTGTTGAAATGTTTACTGTAATCTAATCTGAGAGTTAATAATAATAATAATAGTTAACCGGCATTAACGCGTGCAGCTAATTAGCTAATTGAGCCAGGTTAGTTGGTAGAAACAAAAGCCTGCATACGATGGCCCTCCATGAGTTGCCCACCCCTGCGCTAGAGATATTCTGTTCCACAGTGACCCAGGAAAAGGGGATACAGGATAATGTGAAACAGATCGCGATTTCACTCTGTTCTGACGAATGTATGAATGAATGCTGTATAAGTACCTGGAGGGATATCCGGCAGCACTGATACGGATGGTCTCCAGAACCCCACAGGCCCGAAGCTGCTGGACCGCCCGTTTAGGGTCAAACCTGGAATGTGAAATGCAACACTATACAGTATAACATACAGTACTGTGCAAAAGTTTTAGGCAGGTGTGAAGAAATGCTGTAAAGTAAAAATGCTTTCAAAAATATAAATTTTTGTTCTTTATTTTTATCAATTTACAAAATGCAAAGTTTGCGAACAGAAGAAAAATCTAAATCAAATCAATATTTGGTGTGACTACCCTTTGCCTTCAAACCAGCATCAATTCTTATAGGTACACTTGCACAAAGTCAGGGATTTTGTAGGATTATAGTCAGGTGTATGATTAACCAATTATACCAAACAGGTGCTAATGATCATCAATTTCATATGTAGGTTGAAACACAGTCATTAACTAAAACAGAAACAGCTGTGTAGGAGGAACAGCCAAACTCTGCTACTAAGGTGAGGTTGTGGAAGACAGTTTCATGTCACAGGTCATACACCATGGCAAGACTGAGCACAGCAACAAGACACAAGGTACCGTAGTTATACTGCATCAGCAAGGTCTCTCCCAGGCAAAGATTTCAAAGCAGACTGGGGTTTCAAGATGTGCTGTTCAAGCTCTTTTGAAGAAGCACAAAGAAACGAGCAACGTTGAGGACTGTAGATGCAGTGATCGGCCAAGGAAACTTAATGCAGCAGATGAAAGACACATCATGCTTACTTCCCTTCGAAATCGGAAGATGTCCAGCAGTGCCATCAGCTCAGAACTGGCAGAAACCAGTGGGACCCAGGTACACCCATCTACTGTCCAGAGAAGTCTGGCCAGAAGTGGTCTTCAAGGAAGAATTGAGGCCAAAAAGCCATACCTCCGACGTGGAAACAAGGCTAAGCGACTCAACTATGCACGAAAATATAGGAACTGGGGTGCAGAAAAATGGCAGCAGGTGCTCTGGACTGATGAGTCAAAATGTGAAATATTTGGCTGTAGCAGAAGGCAGTTTGTTTGCTGAAGGGCTGGAGAGCGGTACAATAATGAGTGTCTGCAGGCAACAGTGAAGCATGGTGGAGGTTCCTTGCAAGTTTGGGGCTGCATTTCTGCAAATGGAGTTGGGGATTTGGTCAGGATTAATGTTGTCCTCAATGCTGAGAAATACAGGCAGATACTTATCCATCATGCAATACCATCAGGGAGGCGTCTGATTGGTTGGCCCCAAATGTGATTCTGCAGCAGGACAACGACCCCCTATCTTCAGCGTAAAGAAGAACAAGGAGTCCTGGAAGTGATGGTTTGGCCCCCACAGAGCCCTGATCTCAACAGCATCGAGTCTGTCTGGGCTTACATGAAGAGACAGAAGGATTTGAGGCAGCCTACATCCACAGAAGATCTGTGGTTAGTTCTCCAAGATGTTTGGAACAACCTACCTGCCAAGTTCCTTCAAAAACGGTGTGCAAGTGTACCTAGAAGAATTGATGCTGATTTTGAAGGCAAAGGGTGGTCACACCAAATATTGATTTGATTTAGCGTATACACAAACACTCACATACACGCACAGACACACACACAAGTACACACGCACACACACTCACTCACCCACTCACAAACACACACACACACAAGTAGTGGTTCTGTGTGGCTCAGTAGGTAGAGCACGGCATTGACAACGCTTCGGTTGTGGGTTCAATTCCCATTGGGACCACATATACACACACACGCTCAAGGACTCACAGGAAAGCCTGTTTGAGGTCGTTGGGTTTGATGCAGCGAACGTAGTGAGGAGTGGTGGAGTTAAGAGCATCCATCAGAAGCTGCAGAGACTGACGGAACTGTGGACACAGAGGTAACACATGCATAAGAAACAGCGAGCAAACCTACGGACAGGCATGAGAAACAGTGGGAGGACAAACAAATAGGCATGAGAGAACAGCATTCATCGGCCTCAGAATCAACAATCAATAAAGAGAATGCAAAGCCCTGGTGAACAGTGGTATGGTAGAATGGTAATAGGTTCACATTCCTCCAGCACTTTAACATGGAACTGCTAGGAACATTCTCATCTGCAGTGTTGACCAGGCACAAGCACTTGAGACATTAGTGACAAAAAGATCAAAGTCTAGCAAGTCACTGAATTAACAGCCATCAATTAATATTTCATATTAATCAGAGTGCTTACTACAATGTTTTACTTCAGAAGATAGTGGAGTTTAGTCCTCATTCATGTAATTGCATCACATGACCACTGGGGGGAGCGCACCTGATAGCCTACTGTCAGCTTGTGCTCCCTGTGGGCCCTCTTCCCAGAGCGCAGGCTTCCGTTTGGCAAGCCGGACTTCGTTCCAGATTGGGAGAGGGCGCACCCTGGTGGCTCCGGTTGAAAGAGCTCAGCCACCAGTTCAGACTGAGGGAGAGATGTCAAGGTGTTTGAGAGGGAAACTGCAGATTACTAATGAGGGTTTGTTGGTTTGTTGTGTGCTGGGGCTGTCTGTAGCATTTAGCCTAAGTGATATCCCTGTTCTGAAACCCTTCTGTGTTATCAAAACACCTGAAGAGAACAACACACCTTTAAATCATGACACACCCTAGCCCGAGGTCTGCGGGGATCGATACATCACATCAAATGACCTATTTTATCACACACTACTTGTAAAGACATTGGGCAGTGGCAGTGAAAACCTGAGAGGGGGGAATACCTGACTTGCTCTTAAGATGTTGATTGGCTCCTCGAACACAGTGTCCCGGTTCTTGTCCAGAAACCCTTCACACTCATACTGAACCTAAAATGCCAAACACGCACACGTTCTAAAACAAAAGAGTGGTATGAATGGTACTGTACCAATGGGGTAGCCAGAAATTAATTTGGGGTGGGGTTTGAGATGGGGGTGGCACGAAATAATTGTTGACAGCGGGGGAGGTTATACAGATGAATTGTTCAGCAGTAGATTAACAGTTCGGAACAGTAATACAACAATTAACAACTTAACACAACAACTTAACAGTTAAGAGCAGTAGATAAATAGTTAGGGACTGTCATAAATCATTTCAGAGGTGGGTTTAAACCCCAAATCCCCCGGCTACGCCAGTTTACGATGATGTTAGTCTCAGGACAGACCACGGCAATACTGTACTGTGCGTGCTCACCGTGTCCGCAAAGTGCAGGATGATGAAGGCCACATTGGACATGCGTGGTTTGCAGAAGTGAGGATTTGGGCTGTGGTTCTGGTGCTGATCGAACAGCTTCCGGGCCCAGCTCTCATCTGAGCCTTTCGGCATCTGGCATCAAGGAGAACCGGCAGAAGGTCGGGGTCAGATGAGGTCAGAGGTCAGGGGTCAGGGGGTCAGTGTTATCAGGCAACAGCGCATATTAATTGGTTAGGCAAGTCTGTGCATCAACTGTCATTCCATTCATATAACATTTGACCTTGGACGTTGTAGGTCAGGGTAAATTATTTGGAGGTGGGAGCTACTGGGGCAATAAAAGCAAATACATGTTGAAACACTCAAAGATGAATGCTCACTTAAAGTGAGTACTTAAAGGTGAACACTCACTTATATATAATATACTGTGGGAGCAATGTGTTTGTGAGTTGTGTGTGTGTGTGTGTGTGTGACCTGGGTCAAATACATATTTTAAATACTTTAAAACACAAAAATGCGTAAAACACTTAAATTTAAAGTTGGATTTAAGTGAAAATGTATGCTTCTTTTTCAATTAACAGTAATCTGTAAGAATTTCACAAGTGTCTACAGAGTTTGAGTATTTAAAATAAAGTATTTGACAGGTCTGCTGTATGTGTGTGTGTGTGTTTATGTGTGTATATATTTACACATGAGTGTGTGTGTGTGTGTGTGTGTGTGTTGTGTGTGTGTGTGTGTGTGTGTGTTTGTGTGTGTGTCTGCATGCGTGTGTGTTGGTGTGTTTTTGTGTGTGTCTGCATGTGTACATGTGTGTGTAGGGGAGATCTGAGAGAGGAGAGATGCATCTGGGGGCATGCATGTGTTTTGAGAGAGATAGAGAGAGAGTGCATCGGGGGATTGTGTGTGTGTGTGTGTGTGTGTGTGTGTGTGTGTGTGTGTGTGTGTGTGTGTGTGTGTGTGTGTGTGTGTGTGTGTGTGTGTGTGTGTGTGTGTGTGTTGTGTGTGTGTGTGTGTGTTTTGTGTGTGTATGCATGTGTACATGTGTGTGTAGGGGGGGTTTTGTGTGTGTGTATTCAGGCGAACATGCATGTCTGTGTGTAGGAGAGAGAGATTGAGAGAGAGAGTGCATCTGGGGACATTGTGTGTGTGTGTGTGTGTGTGTGTGTGTGTGTGTGTGTGTGTGTGTGTGTGTGTTTCTGCATGCGTGTGTTTTGAGAGAGATAGAGAGAGAGTGCATTCAGGGGTATTGTGTGTGTGTGTGTGTGTGTGTCTGTGTGTGTGTGTGTTGGAGAGAGATAGAGAGAGAGAGCATTAGGGGGCATTATATGTGTGTGTGTGTGTGTGTGTTTGGAGAGAGATAGAGAGAAAGTGCATTAGGAGGTATTGTGTGTGTGTGTGTGTGTGTGTGTGTGTGTGTGTGTGTGTGTGTGTGGTGTGTGTTTGGTGCACTCTTCACCCTGCAGATCCAGCAGATCCAGCAGCCCCAGCGGCCCTTCGATCAGAGCGATGCACGGCTGATTATCACTGAACTCAATCCGGTTCCAGGGCAGCTCCTCCCTCACATACTCCTCCTGCTCCAACTGGAAAACATGCTGAGGAGCGAGAGGGAGGGAGGGAGAGAGACATGCAGCAAAGGAGAGAGAAAGAGGAGGGAGGTGGCATAGAGAGAGAGAGAGACAGACAGGCAGACAGACAGACAGAGAGAGAGAGAGGGGGGAAAGGAGGTGTGAGAATAAAAACCATGCAGGAAGCAGAAGCAGGAGCATAAAGCAACAAATAATGGTACATCTGCTTGATTGTGTACTGCACAGTGTATCTTTATCTAACATACAACCCAGACAAACACAGCCATACACACACACACACACACACACACACACACACACACACTTACACACCCACACATACACACACACACACTCACACACACACATACTTACACACCCACACACACACACTTACACACTTACACACTTACACACCCCCACACACACACAACCTTAGACTCACCAAGTTGAATTGCTGCTGCAGTTTCTCATTGGCATAGTTTATACAGAACTGCTCAAAGCTGTTCCTGTGAAATGTCTCAAACCTGCCAGATTAAGACACAGTAAGTGGAGAGAGGGTGACGGCAGCATCTGCAAAATACCTCCAGTCTATCTGCAATTAAAAGGCATTCCCCATTGCATTAACACTTAAAGAACATACATCAGGTGTAGGTACAGTGCCATACATCACCATCAGTATTTTGTAAAGGCCACATAGTTGTATTTAAATCCCATGCCAGCCACTGACCCATAGATATCGAGGACCCCGATGAAGGACTTGGGCAGCTCCCTCTGTGCGCGGAGTGCAGTGTTGAGCCTCCGGACGATCCAGGCAAACAGCTGGCCGTATATGTGCTTGGCCAGGGCGTCCCGGGCCTCCCCCGCCTGCTGGCCTGGCATGGGCTTCACCAGCATCTCCGCTCCCACCGTCAGCCTCCGGTGGCACAGCCAGTGGGCCATCTGAGTGCGTTCCACACCCAGCAGCTTGGAGAACAGCGCCAGGGACCTGTCCTCTGCCTGCAGTGACACATACAGACCTGCAGGTGGAGCCATTATCCACGTGAAGGTCAGGGACCAAGACATGAGCGATGGGAGAATGAGGTATCATGACACCTAATATGGGTTGAGCTACCAAATAAGACCAGTAACTCACTGGTTTGGACCAATCGTTGTGTTTTGTTGTGAAGAGCAAAACCTTTTCATTGGTTCTAACAAGTCAGTGATTGACAGCTATGATACCTCATTCTGCCATCATTTCCAGACATGCCCCATCTGACCATCTGTACAGCAGCAGGCAGAAAGGCCAGTAGAAGAGACCATGGGTGCAAAGGTTTAGGGGTCAATTCCATTTCAATTCAGTCAGTTCAATGTAATTAATGGACTTTCTGAGGCTACTTGTTAAGCAATCAATGCATTACAATCTCATTAATTTACCAGAAATGAGGTGCGTATTGCAGTGTAGTAGACTAGTCAGCAGTTGGCGCTGCACACCCCCACGCATAATCATACGGATTGATTTGTAAGTAGGCTACTGCTTTCAATTGTGAAAATATGTCTGTTGACACTTCTGTAGGACATACCATGCCCGTCCTGGAGCAAAGAAACTCAAATGTTGAAATTAGTGGGCAGATATTATTAAACCGCACAAAAGTATAAAAATAATTGAAAGCAAAGGGAAATTTTATTTTTTTGACAGTCTAAAGGTTTTTAAAAGGGAGCACAATATTCTATATTTTGGTGTTGAATTTAATCATTGTCAGAAAATGTTGTTGTTTTCTCTTTCATGACTTGTCATAGAGGTGTAAAAACTTGTCCATAAGAGGAAACTCCCCTCTCTGAAACAACGTAAATTTGTAGGCGTGTGCCCTTGCACCAACTCAGAATGGTACTTAATTGTATAATTGGTCATGTTACTTCATTTGAGTAATTGCCGCTAATTCCTGAAGTGCCTACAGCGACGCCTTGAGGATCAGAAAGGGATTGCAGCTTCTTGAGAGAGGTGGTTAAAAAACGCATGCAGTTTACTCATGCAGAGTCACAGCTCCTCTGGACCAAACACAAAAGGAATTTAAGAGAAGGGGAATGGAGAGCGCTGTCTTACATCGATGTAGCTTCGGTCGCCACCTCTCCCGCTGGCTTGGATGCTGACATTCCCAAGGTGCAGAATAGCCGCCAGAATTCTGAAGAGCTCCATCTGCTGGTCAGCCCGCACGCCTGCAGGTGCACAGCAAACACACTACAGCACCCTTGCAATAAATCCAGCACTGATGGGTTTTGGTGTAGTACAAGTAGTAGTATAAGTGTACGTGTTTTTGCAGCATCTTACCCAGTATGGTGAATGCGTTGCGTGTGCGCTCCAGGTCGGCAACGTCGTCCATGCCTGGGATCTGTGTGTCCCCTCCCTGGCTGGTGTAGTGGAAACACTCGGCTCCATCTAGAATTACAGGGTAAAATCCTGCTGACTCAGCTGTGTCTGGGACATAATCTCTTTGATATTTGATCAGTGTTTCAATAGGGATGTGATGAGGCTGGCACTGGTGTTACAGAGTGTGACTGACAGCAGAATTAGGTGATACTGACATGTTCCCTGACCTTTTACGGCCACAACGAGCACGCACATGATTGCTGTCGCCCCTGTCTGTGCCAGTCGGTCTGTACACGCACGATTACCACCCGTGCCCGTGTCAGTCAGTCTCGCACACGCATGATTACTGACCACCCTGTCTGCATGAGTCAGCCTGCGCAGGCATTATTACGGACCACCCTTCCTCTGACACTCTGCGCATGTGTGATTACTGGCCATGCTGCCTGTGTCAGTCTCCACGTGACACGGTTACTGGCCTGTGCCTGTGTCAGTGACTGTGTCACTCTGGCAGTGTTGGGACTGCGGGTCAGATGAGGATCACAGACAGGCTCACCCAGTTTGAGGATCCTCATCTCCGGTAGGTCTCTGGAAGCGCACAGCTGGTAGAAGATGTGATAATTCCTCTCCTCTGGAGCCTGGAGGTGGACAACATCAATCAGTCAAAATGATACAATTTTACACACAACAGGTTGATCTTATGACAACACTTTAGAATGCACAATTGCACAATGTCAATTTAATTATCATGGTATGTAAAAGCTTACTCAACAATCCAGATCTGGTCATACTATTGGACGGTTAAAGTACATGGGGTTTAATTTAGGATCAGGCACCTGGAAGACGACCCGTGATTTCTCCAACAGGTAGGTCCTCATTTTCGCCCCGATGATGTCACCGTGAAGCCCAAAGCCTATCTCGATGTACTTTCCGAAACGGCTGCTGTTGTCGTTCCGGGTTGTCTTGGCATTCCCGACAGCCTGATTATATGAGCGCATCAAGCACCATTTCATACTCAATGAGTTATACATCATCTATATTTCTGCAGAGTGCTCAGTAGACGTTTAACCTTTTCCCACAAACCCATACTTATATTCAAAGAATTAACCAAACACAGAACACATCATCTGAATTATAACGCTTAAACCTCTGTAAGGTTTGATAGACCCCAGACAAGAGGTGAAAAACACCTCAGTTAGCACCCTCCCCCCCCACACACACACACACACAGACCACACTATCTTGTCTCAATTCCACAGATCTAGACAAACCCCCACTATCTCCTAAACAGATCACAGAGAACAATAGGCCGCTACCTGGCTAGGCCTCAGGCAGAGGCAGCAGATAGCGGAGGTAGATCGATTGTCAGACATCAACGTGTAAATGGCCATGGCAGAATATGCATTTCTGTTTCCTGCTTCTGAGAATACTTCTAAACACCACTCTCAGAGGACTCAGAAAGGGGCATTTAGAGTCGTCCTGTTCCCTCATCATGGTTCAGTTACTTTGCAAACCCAAAGAGAGTTTTGTGTGACGCTTTGCCACCGATCACTTGCAAATATTTGGATATGGTCTCAGAGAGGTACATCCGTAATATTTCACAGGCACTGGGTAACAGAAATGAATGCGAAAATGAATACTAATTTATTTGTCTATTATCAAATCTATTCTAATCTAAAATATGTAAATGTAAGAAATCTTATTTTTATATCTGCTGTGAGGCCGTTTCAACTATATTTGGTCTTTGTCAACCAAAATATCATGAAACCATAAAACTTTGTCAACTTTCCAACAACATCGTAACCATGCCTCCTCATTTCTTACACCGCCCAGATACATCTTGGCCCCGTATCGTCCATTACTGCTCGCCCCGTTCCCATCCCCCTCTCTCCGTGCCATCTCTGCATACCTCCATGATGGGGTTGGACGCCAGCACCCTCTCCTCCACGCTGGTCTGCTGGGCAGCGCCGCCCACCACCGCGAAGTAGCGCATGGTGAACTTGGCGGAGACGGTCTTCCCCGATCCCGACTCACCGCTGATTACAATGGACTGGTTCTTCTGCTCCCTGGACCCACACACAGAGGGCTCTTTTGACCGCTCCATAAAGAGCATCTATCTCCATCGCAGAGACTCAAACGGGGCATTATTTCACATTTACTTATCATCCCTACAACTCAAGTTTCGACGTTCTCAACGGGCCAGGGCTATTGTGAAGAGGGAGGCCTTTCAGTCTGGGCCCTGGCACAGTGTGTTGATCTGTGTTGATTCGGTGTTGTGCCAGGGTACAGACAATTCATGACTTCTCGAAATGTAAAGGTAGTGCGTCTTAGCCACTGCTTTCCGTGTGGGCAAAACTAAATGCAAAACAAAGGAGATGGAAAGCAAATAGTATATTCTGGTCTCTTTTATTCCGTAACCAAATGAAAGTTTGGACAGAGGTGTCGACGTTTTAGCCTAAAAGACAGAGTACATGAGTGCTTGTGATTTCAGCCTGAAAGATCCAGGTTCTTAGTTACACTGGCATACAATTCCGTACAGGTGCACAACCAGTATATGTTGAAACACTGTATTTATAGATGAATAATCACTTATAATCACAATAATCATGTGATGAATATACTGAAATAATGTGTGTTTTTGTGTGTGGCTGTGTGTGTTAGACCTCGGTCAAATATGGTCCAGTGGTTACAATGTTTGACACTAGACACGGAGACCAGGGTTCGAATAACTATTTTGTTCTGAAAATTGTTGAAAAACAGATGTTTCTTTTTCAAATGGTCAGAAATGGTACTGGTGTCTAACAGGTTAAAGTATCTATAACTAATTGTGTAATTATTTGACCCGTATGTATAAAGTGTCTCAAAGTAGGAGTTCTGATCTAGGATCAGTTTTCCGTGGTCCATATCCTAAACTTATCTATTATGAGCTACAAGCATAAACTGATCCTAGATCAGCACTCCTACTTTCAGATGCTTTCTGCATACGGGCCCGGGTCTGTGCACAGCAGCCGTTAACCCTCAGGGGCAGACTGCAATGAGACGGAGGGCGCTGCGGACCTCTGACCTGGTCATGGTTCGGTACGCCTCCTCCGCCACAGAGAAGATGTGCGGCTCCATGTCAGCCATGTCCTGCCCACTGTAGGCATCGATCACCTCCTCGCCGTAGATGGGCAGCTGCTCGTATGGGTTGATGGCCACTAACACAATCCCTGTAATGCACAGCAGGCATTTAGCTTAGTCCTGCCTAAAGAGGTCAGGTGAGGTTTCTCCCTCAGCATCGACCGCAAAGGATGGCTTGGGCAAGCTTGTGACTGTTGCTCTATAAACCACTCAGAAGTGTTGTTAAAAATAATTGCTACTTTCCAGAAAAAAGGCACACACCATGAAGGTAGATAAAGAGGTTTTAAGGACCATGATTCCCAAACCCAACAGGTAATGTTCGCGAGGGGTCAGCGAAGTCGAAATCGAACTAAAAGCTTTCACACTTTATACGATTCCTTTTGCAATGCCAGTGAACATCGCTGTAGGTGGCAGTATGCACTGAATTCTGTGATAATGAAGTCTTCCTGATGAAATGCATTGAAGCTGTTCTGGCAGCTCGTGGTGGCCCAACGCCCTATTAAGACACGTTATGCTAATGTTTCCCTTATCTTGACAGTTACCTGTAACTGACCATCAACGGACAGAAAGACAAAGGGTATATGACGTATTCAAAATGAGCTTCCTGAAACACAAAGGTCAGCTCCGAACAATGTGGATCGCCACAGTTCACCTTGCAGGGTTCTCACAGCTAAAGACAGCTAAAGTAAACACGCTGCTTTATCTGCAGCAGAGGACGAACGGCTCCAGACAGGCTGATCGTACAGATGCCCGGGTGGAGTCTGGAGGACCCTGGCGGCTCGGCTCTGTGGTTAATGTTTGCTCAGATCCTCCAGGAGCACCGCCGTCAATAACGTGGTCTCTGAGTACCGTGAAGTCCTGTACAGCTGGACTTCACACCCAGTGAACACTGCGCCACGAGCCCCCGTGGTGCAAAGAATCTCCAGCTGATCATTTATGTCCTCCGGCTGACGGGATGGCTGTTAAGGGTTTTTAAACAATACGTTCTTTGTTTAACTTCTATTTCTCTCCAAGAGCGGCTTACGTCCGTACACAAACAAGCCGCCCCCATAGGATTGAGAAAAATGAATTAATCTAAATTTAAAGTGCTGGCATTTTTTGACGATTTTAGTCGTAAAAGGTGCAAGAGTGCAGAGTGCAAAGGGCAAACGTTTCAGCGTGTGACTATCATCAGGGCAAAAAAGCAGCTGAAATTCGTACATCCAATGGGATGGCTGCTTGAACAGGAGCGCTGCAGATGTTTTGCGGATGTTTCTGGTCTCCACAGGTCAGCTGGTGAGCTTCAGACAGTAGAGGCCAGAGAACTTACCTTTAAACTGATAATGGTCCTGAATTCTTTTTTTTAATGATTAACAAACTGCCAAATTATACTGAGGATTATCCATCAGCAGCTGAATCCTTTTTACTTCATTTTGTGCAGTTAAGTAAGTATGTATGCATCATTATCTACATGTTAAATATGAGAAAGACTTATATTCAGTTATTTTAAGTCATTTTGACAATAACAATAGAGATTTGAGAATCTCTGTTTTTTTCAGACCAGCTAATTTTTCTCATTGAAATGTGAAGCAAACAAAGGCCAAGCAACCACATTACACAGAACGAAGTAAAAATTGAAATCAGTTGCTAAAGGGTATTTATTTCAGTTAGTATGCTTGTCAAAGATAGGTTCAGAATAATTATCCAACAAATGCTTCTCTGCCATTATATTTTTTACATTCATTTTTTATCTTTGCTTAGCAGATGCCCTTATCCAGAGCAACTTACACAGATAGCATTTTTACACACTATCTATTTCAGTGGCGGCCGGTGGGCCGGGAATAGAGGAGACTGAAATCTTACCTTTAAACCGACCATTGGTCTCAACCTGTTTTCATTTATTTTGCTTAATTAGCAAGTGTGCCAATTCATATAATAATCCAATTCATGTAATAATCTTTAATTGAGTAGAAAATCAACTGAATCATTTCAAATAATTTGTACTTATTTTCCCTAGTATAGCACACTAGCTTTGAAAAATGGGAAATAAAGCCTCGCAAACAAACTTCAGTTCAGTGCTTTTTCATGAGCATTTAACTATATGATCTGGACAGATAAGATTAACGGATATTTAGGAAGTCAATATTGAATTTTTGCATGGAAAAAGAAGAGTACATCTATTCACAAGTTCAGATAATCTGTAGATATAAGAAAATACTGCCCAATTTTGTGATGTAATAAAAGCTATCACAAAATAAAATTGGGAAGTTGTGCCTATTGGTATTGATTATTCAGTTAATGAATTGCTTGGTTATCAAGAAATGTAAACAGGGACAGGTTTAGAGTAGTCATAGGTTTAAAACTATGGGTTTCAGCCTTTATTTCAAACCGACACATCGCTGCTGATCCATTTATACAGCTGGATATTTTACTGAAGTAATTCAGGTTAAGTACCTTGCTCAACGATACAACAGCAGCACCCTACCTGTGACTTGGTCCAGCAACCTCTGAGTCACAAGCCCAGTTCCCTAAACATTATACTACACCGCCACCCCCATTAGGAGCAGGCTTGCAGGTCCTCCTCACCGCAGTACGTGTAGATGCTGCTGTAGTCCAGGAAGCGCACCCGTAGGTTGTGCAGGACCGCAGGCTCGTGCAGGAAGCTGAGAGCAGTTAGGTCATTCTCCCCCTCCAAAATATCCGGGTTCCCCAGCGGGGGAAGGCCAGACGGGGGCGACACGGGGTAGTGCACCTCCTGCAGGAAGGAGGGTAGGGCAGAAACAGGGGAACCGTTCTGTGATGACAGGAGCGCCAGGGTTGAGATTCAACCTCAGAGATAGTCACGGACGCTGGCACTGTAAGGATGGCTCGCTGTAGCTCCTGTAATGTCCATTCGGCTCTGACCTGAATTATATTCTTCTACATCCTTCCACAACACATCTGTTTTAATGAATGCACTTTTTGTGACTGTAGAACAGCAAAAGGCAATGGAAGAAGAGTTTGCTTGCTTGACGCATTGATTTGGAATGTGTGTGTGTGTGTTTTTTTATACGCACACTTTGAAATTGTAGTAGTAATTCTAGTGAAAGTGAGCATGGGGATATTCATAGTAGTGAATTCACAGTATAAAGCGGGGGTGGGCAATCTTACCCTGTGTGGGCCGGTGTGGGTGCAGGCTTTTGTTCCAACTGAACAGTGACACACCTGATTCCACTAATCAAAGCCCTGATTGAAGACTTTGATTAGCTGATTAGTCAAATCAGGTGAGCTACTGCTCGGCTGGAACAAAAGCCTGCACCCACACCGGCCCACACAGGGTAAGATTGCCCACCCCTGTATAGAGTATAGAATGTGCTCAGTGTAACAGTAGCAGTGTAGAGTGGGGTTAGGGTAGCAATAGCAGTGTAGTGGGGTCTGTGTAGGAGTGTAGAGTGGGGTCTGTGTAGCAGTAGCAGTGTAGAGTGGGGTCTGTTTAGCAGTAGCAGTGTAGAGTGGATCAGTGTAGAAGTGTAGAGTGGATCTGTGTAACAGTGGCAGTGTAGAATGCAGGGGCTTCAGAGTACATGGCTGGCATCTCTCACCCTGCCGTCACCAAGCTGCAGCAAGAGGTGTCCATCCCCCGGGCTGAAGTCCTGCAGGAGACTGGCCGACACCCACACCGCATCTGGGTCTGGCACCCACACACACGCACCCTGTCAGACACACACACACACACACACACACACTGTAACATACCAACGACAGGGTCGCAAAGGGCAGGCAGACAGTGCTTTTTGTGTGCTTCTCATACTTCCTGTCCTCTCTCTCACTCTCTCTTTCTTGCTCTCCCTCTCGCACACACTAACAGGTCAAAACCCTCTACCTTCAGGATTCACTGATGTGTCAGACACACTTGCGTGCACACACAGAGGCAGACGCACACATGTATGCCCAGCACACCCACACACAAACACAAATGTGACTGAACCCCAAAACAGCACACATATTCAATAATAATAAAATATTTCTTAATGATCTCATTCAAAAATGTACGGCAAAGCTAATTGCGATGAGGATAGTGAAGGATCTTTAACACGTTTCAAAATGTCCTGTTCCACACAAATACGCTTCATTCCATTGCCGGGCATAGTCCGAACACACAATAGCCTCTAGCCATATGCTGCTTTTGCACAATAGCACAACATATGCCGGGCTGTGCTCAACAGCAGGTGAACAGAAAACCTGAACTGCCTCTGCTCTCTCTTTCTCCTCCCTGCTGCGGGATGCCCAGCGCAGCCATGCCCCACCCAGCGCCGATCTCTCTCATCAGCACAAATCTCCCATCTCCCCGGTTAAAAATTAACGTCAGTCATGCCTCTCTCTCCGAGAGCTCGGATTACTCATTATCTCCATCGAGACAGAGACTCGTATTCGCCGTGATGGAGTGCTTCCTCTTGCCATTAAACCCGCCTTTCTTATCCTTCCACCGAACCACATCAAACACTAACCCCCCCTCCTTCTCTGCTATCGCTGGCAGGGACAGCATCATGCGATTCATCACAAGACAGGAAGTGTAATGCGAAAGAAATACAGTCAGGAACTGTGAGCTAGCCTTCATGTAGCTTCTGGGTTTATGGACAAGGTTTTAAGATAATTATACGTGACAGGAGAGCAGGTGAAAAAATGGAAATGCATGAACCAGGTTTTAAGACAGATTCATACAAGAACATAATGCATAATCACAAGAATAGGCCATTCAGCCCATCTAGGTTCATCATTTACAGTATGCCCATTAATGATAATTGATATGAAAGTATATAATGACACTTTTGTCCAGAGCAGGAAACTAAAGTTTTTTTTCTTTTGGAAGACTTTTATCTGAATGCCCATACATTAGCCTCTGCCTTTCTCTCCCCTCTCAGTTCTTCTGTATTTCCAAGTACATGCAGGCCTGTTCTTGATGACTACTAAACAACACAAAAACAGTCACAGGTGTTTTGCGGTAGAAGCCACCTCTCGATCCAGTTCCAACAGCAGCACAGGCAATCCCGCAGATAGAGAAGCTGCTGGAGAGAAATGTAATGAACACTCCACCCGTACTCCCTACCTTGCTGTAGAGCTCTGTGGTCATTGTCGTCTCGTGTGTCCGGGGGGGAAGGGGGCAGCACAGGTCTCAGTCCGAAAGGGCCTGGAGAGGGGCGAGAGTAGGACTTTGGGCTGGTCTGCAAGAGAAATGGGATGTATCCTCTATAGAATGGTCTCTCGCCTCTTTCCTTCTCTCAGGTTCTGGGGAAGTGCAAGTGTTGTGGTGCACTTTGCACCACCGGAGAGAGAGAGCAAGAGACTGGAGAAACCGTGACTGGCAAGTTAACTGTTAATCTCCAGGAAAAGAGGGAGTGAGAGGGTAACATTATTTTATGAGAGCTTCTTCTCTTTAGGTGAGTCTTCAGTGGCATGTGCTGGTCAGTAACGCACTTACTGTTGGCTGACTTATATCGTCTCAGCATAGTAAAATGTTCAGTGTTCCTTTAACGCGACCAGAGGGATCAAATGTATTCTTTCAGAGTTGTTTTAACACTGACAATTTTACTGCAAACAAAGGCCGCGATTGGGAAAATGAATGCAATTCGTATTAGAATGCAGATTCTCTAAATGACATGCTGACAATGAGCATACGGTTGTGTGGCCACGGGAAGCACAAGAGTGCGGTGGTGCATGTGATTCAGCTCTGTTCACAATGACTCCCATTGGTGGGCAGTCAGGTACACTGATGCAGGGCACTCTTAATATTATAGTGAAATGAGACCTGCGAGAGCAAATGAACAAAATGTTGAAAGGCTATGACACACAGGTCAACCTGAGCAGAAGAGGTGGGGAAATCTGGTGGGAATAAGAAATCATGACAAGGGGAATCCTTTTGGATGTATGCTGACTACTATGACACCCTCAGGTATGAATACGATTTTGAACCTATTTTATTGAATTATTAGAAGGGAGCGAAAAAGGGTGTTCTCAACAGACCCACATGCTGTTTCTTAAGAATAATTTTATTTATTGTCTACTTTTGTTTTTTGGTATCCCTCCTGGTGACTAAATGTAAAATTATAATTATATAATCAACTGTCTACTGTTCTCAAGACACACATGCTGTTTCTTAAGAATATTTCTATAATAAATTGTGGGTTTTTTGGTATCCCTCCTGGTACCCAACACCACTCCTGGTGAATGGCTTAATGTTTTTCTGACGTGCGGGTACACCAAGCTACTTATAAACGTGGAGTTGTAAAGCTCCCTCGTATAATCACCTGATGGTCTCTCAGTCATCCGTCAGCAGTGTGTAGCCCAGGGATGCGTTCAGGTTGCTGGGATGTAACGCTGAAGATGGCAAAAATTCAAATGCGTTCTTCAACCAATTATTTTTCTCCACCAGTAAATGGACTGAGCATTATGCCTCATTTTTGTTTGTTGTGATCTCGGCTGCGGGCTCCAATATTAACGTATTTGGGTTTTGGTTTTTTGCCTCACAGATTACATTCAAACTGAGCAGCTTTAATCTCTTCCTGCCGTTATGCTTGCCTGGTTCAATTTAACAGCTGATCACTGCTCCCAGTTCTTGAACTTTCAGAACATTTTGTCTTTTCTACAACTTTCCAGCCAGCAATTTTGTATCCCATTGAATGTTCGGTCTGATATTGAATGCGTTCCTATGCATTGGCTGCTGACTAGAAGCAGGCCTACACTAAAATAGGTAAAGACTCATTCAAATCATTATATAATCTCCAGCAGAATATTTACTGTGCCATACCCAAAGAAGTGATGCAAAAAAATGACACAAGCAGACATTGGGTTATTTTTCAGTAAAAAACAAAACAAAAACAAAAACATTTTATTAAAGAATCATAAAAAATAAAACTCTTGATACAATTTCTGATAACCATCAAGTCAGTTCAAATATATATGCACTATACATATAAGTACTCCGCCTAAAGGTTAAAAGGTCCATAAACTTTAAAATAAAATATATTTCAATTTTAAAATTTCTTCAATAACGGTCTTATTTTCTGATATAAATTGTCTAGATGTACACAGGAGACGAAAAAATGAGGCAAAAAAGTTTATATAAAATAATAAAATGGTCACAGTTTGGGACAGTTAAGTCAAAGAAGGTACACTATAAAGAAACATAAAAATGAAAACAATTAATAAGCTATTGTCTGATGGCTTCAGGACATGCAGACTGCAAATTTACAATGATAAAAAAATGCATTTGTCCTTAACATCCACACACAACTTCCAATGATTGTATTTGTTGTATTTACAGTCAGTTCTGAAGACTAATTATTGAAAACACTTTTGGTTAAAAAAATAATAAAATTATTAAATCTGTGTACAAAATACTTAAAGCAATAGGACAGAAGGTGACTCTGGGAAAGGAACTAAGAATAGATTCATCCCCCAAGCCCCAAAAGTCCCAAAATGATTTTCATTCATAAACCCTGTTTATTTTTTTTCTCTTTTTCTTTCTTTAATCTTTAGGGTATCAGCCCAAATGTTGTGCATTGGATACTTGTACCATTAAGACGTTCTTCTTTCTTTAACACTTTTGCTAAACGGATGCCAAATACCACCTCCCCCCTGTCCTTATCCACGTGGGACAACACTCAACTCCTAAAACATTTCTCAGGTGTTTTGTTTTTTTTCCTTTTAAAGAGGAACCTTGCATTCTACCCATATGCTTCAAGTATCAGGCGGTCAACATTATCGTGTTTTCATGTTTAACAACAACCACAACAACAACAACGACAACAACAACAAAAAATCCAGCGCGTTCCATTGTTGCGCACGTGAGCATGAAATGGATCAGCTGGAATGGAGATTTCAGTACGTTTTGGAAGACACTCCATGACTGCAAAGTCAGAGCTGGAGGAGGCCAAGAGGCTGGGGGGGGGGGAAGGGACATTCATTCATAACTCCAGAATAAGTCAGTCATTCTTGAGCCTTTTTGCCTTTTTGCAAAGTGTACATCCAAAGAAGTCTAATTATTCAGGTCTTTGAGGCAAGAGATCTGACAGTTTTTCCCCAACCAGAGAAGTAGTGAGCAAGTAAGCTGGTCACACCACAGTACCAACTAGACTAGTGCCAAATGGAAATCTGAATTGGATAAGTGGTTATCAGAGACCAACCAAAATCTGCACAAAGAGAAACCAAGCATTATTATTATTATTATTATTCGATAATGAAACAACTTGCAGTAGAAATGATCCCCCAGCAGAAGAAAACCAAGACATGGCTATATAAAACAAAAACAAATAAAACTCCCAAGATATATTATATATTTGTGAAAACTGTATTCATATATATACCTGGATTGTTCTCTTGTACCTGTAACACATTTTTGCATGGACACAACCAGAAATATACTTAAATATACACAGCACAGACACATACGCCACACATTCATGTGATCCATTTAAGCTGCCCAGGATAAGGGCGGATGTTAAGGAAATAAACCATGTAAAAAACCCACTGTAACCAATTTAAGCAAAGACAATCAAGTGTCACTGGCCAACGATGAGGCCCAGCTTTCAAATTCCACGCCGAGCACTTGGTGGAGGATCTTTGTTCATTTACCATCTTACAACGAACGGACCAACGAGTATTGTGCTTGTGAATCGCAATTAGCAGGCAATATGACAATCTTAAAAATGTCAATCGTGGCTACCGTCTGTCTAACACTTCAACGATGCAGTTGACAAAACAATCGTGCAACTGTTTAAAAAAGAAAAATCTAAAACGAGCACTTCAAGTGTCTGGAAGCCCTGTGTGTTCGGACTAGCTGCCATAATGGGTTTCGTTTTTGTCATCCCTCCTCGTTATTACGAAGGATACGAACCCGGACAGCCACGGCCAGCTCTGGGAGGAAGGAAGCCCTTGTTTCGATGTTGTCATTTATGGCTTATCTCGCGTATGCTGAGAGTGAGACTGTCATTCGAGGGCTACATCCAGAATTAACCACCATCAGGCCATATGCAAATATCTACACAATTATAAAGGCCCCAAAATGAGGCTGTCAGGAATAAACACAGAAAGCACAGAACTTCAGCGTGTCCCGAGTAATGGAAACTGGGAGCTAATGTAGTGTCAATGCAGAGGAATGGGGGACCAAAGATAGGGATCTCAAACAGTGCCCCTGAGAGACAGGAAAACCACCCTAACTGTACTATTTACAGACTTAGAATCCTCACTTAAAACAATCTGAGGTACAAGGATGGCTAACCCGTGAACCACCCTGGCAAAAATGACACGTACAAGAGTTTTAAAAACGCCTCGCACCGCGTTTTCTCTTTCCAGTTTTGATAAACCTCTTGTTCTCATGACAGCCAAATATTGACGTCACAGAGTGTAAGTGTGTGTGTGTGTTTAGGTGACAAAATGAATCCTCTACTTAAAACAGCATAATACAAATAAGAAAGTACCAAGATTCTGTGTGTTACAGAAAACACTGCGGCCATCGGTGAGAGAGCCAGAGAGCCATCAACCAACAGGTTGTGTAAAAAGCAATTATCTCTCAGGCTGACAGGCTTTTCATACTGGCTTTCGAATGCATCCGTATGGCTTTGAAACCTAGAGACGCGGGTCGGTATCAAAATTAGGAATGGACAGATGTGACAAGGTGTCATTCACAATTCGAAAAAAAGTGGAATGACCAAAAACGAAAGCGGAGTAAAACGGTCTTAATAAACTAGACAAAGCCCAATCTTGTTGAATTTGATTAACCAAATTTCAGTACAGTGATGCAAAAGAACAACACAACGGTCTGGAACCACGTTCTCTCAGACCAGAGAAGGAAAAAATGGGGGCCCACTGACCTCTAGCAAAAAAAAAACCATGCTTCTCATCTTTGCTAGATTCAATTATTTTTCTGGTATTGATTTCCACCACCCCCTAACACTGGACATTGTTTCTTAAGTAATGATAAATATATAACTGTGTTTCACTTCCCTTAATAAAATTCAAACAGAAAAAACATTGTAAATCTTTTGGTCTGACTTGTTACTTTTACAATTTTTTATTTATTTATTATTATTATTTTATTTTTTTAAAGAATTGCATCTACAGAAGCACACAAACAAACCGTGGGGCTGCTTGCATATCACACTGGAATACCACGCCTCAGCCTTTAGCCACAACAGGCTAATGCAAGATTAATCCAGTTTATGTACTGTCAATGACTCGTACATGTCCATTTATGTGGAATCCTTTTTCTTTGGAGGAGCAACAGTTAATCTCCCAGCCTCCCCACAATAGCGCCATTGAGCATGCGAAAATGCAAATCATCTGTACAGGGGGTGGGGGAAAATCAGTTTAAAAAAATAAAAATAAAAAAACCTTAACCAAAAAGCCAGACCCCTCTCATCCCACTTAAGAATAATATATTTTCTTTTAAAAATGCATTAAAAAGTGCACCAGAGCTTTACAGCTTAGTTGCAAATATCCCAAAACAATATGTCTCAACAGAAGTCCTGTGTAAAATGTAAACAGAAACCTGCTTTCAAAATTTTAAAAAACACAGATACAAAGAAACAAACCGAGCCACCTGCGCATCCGACGCGATCACCAACTCACGCTAGGAGATAAGAACGTAGTGTTTAAGAGAATTTTAGTTTCTGAGATACGCAAAATAAACTTGGTGGTCTGTGACGATTACATGAATCACTTTCATTGTCATTGCTCTTATTAATATAATTATGATGATGATTATTATTATTATTATTATTATAAACATCAGTATTAGTGTCATGGCTAATATGGTTATTGTCATTCCGGTGAAGGCAGCTTGTTGGTGTCCAAGAATGCACTGCAGCTGTAATTCAATTGTGAGGATCATTATCACTGTAGAATGTGTACTCCCCTACCCGCCCCCCCCTTTTAACCAGATCACCCTTCTGCGTGGCGATTATGAGAAGATGCGGATGCACTGAGTGGCGGGGGTCTGGCAGACAGGACATTCAGGCTCGGCCGACTGGCAGATCTGGCCGGCGCAGTCCATGCAGAAGAGGTTGTGGCCACAGGGCACCAAGGCTGCCGTCACCTCGCTCTCAAAGCACACGTAGCAGTCCCTGGCGCCCGCCCCGAGCCCCACAGCCAGGCCGGCAGCCTTGAAGCGGGCCAGCATCCCCGCGGTGCTGCCCCCGCCCTCCGACTCGGTGGGCGAGCCTCCGGGGAGGGAGGAGGCGGAGCAGGAGGAGGAATAGCCAGTGGTGCTGCCCCCGCTGCTGCTACTGGAGCCCCTGGAGAAGGAGGCGCTCCCGGTCTGCAGCCAGGAGAGGGCGCTGAGCGGGTCGCTCTGGGCCCGGCGGGCCAGCGGGTGCTCCAGCCCGGCAGGGTCGGACGGCAGGGTGGGCGAAACGCGGGGAGTGACGGCGCCGGCGCTCATGCCGCCGCTGTTGCGCCGCGGCTGCTGCTGCTGCTGCTCCGGGCCCGCAAAGGGCGCCCAGATGTTGGCGCTGCTGAGCTCGAACCCGAGCTCCTCCGCGGGCGGGGCAGGGAGGTCTCCGCCGAAGGCAAACCCGCCGCCCGCGCTCCCCGTGCTGAAGGGGCTGCCTGGGCTGCTGCTCTCTGGGGGCCCCGAGCCCAGGCCGCCGCTGTGGAAGGACGCCGACCTCGCCTTCCTGCCAGGGTGGTGCAGGGACATGGGGAGGGGCTGGGGCCGGGGCGGAGCCGAGTGGCTGGCCCGGGACCACGCCCCCAGCACGCCCAGCCCCTCCAGGCTGACGTCGGTGCCGTTGCTGTGGAAGTCGTTGTCTCCCTGCAGGTCGACGAAGGCCCCTGTGCGCAGCGTGATGTGGGTCTCGATCTCCTCCCGTGCCCGGTCCACGTTCTCAGGCATCCCCGTCACCTCGAATACGGGGTCCTTGTCACGGCTCGGCGTCACAATATACGTGTGCGTCTGCTGCTGGATGCGCTTGACCGTGGCGCCTTTGGGCCCCACCACCAGCCCTACAACCCGGTAGGGGACACGCACCTGTATGGTGGTCTGTCCAGGCAGGTGTGGGGGTGCCGGGAGGGCCCCACCGGCCCCGGGGACAGCCCCTGTGGCCCCGGCCTTGCATCGCGACGCGCGTATCATGGAGAAGTGCTCAGCCGCGGACAGGATCTCGTGCTTGGCCATCTCGACGTCCTCGCGCCTTCCTGTCACGATAAACACTGGCTCTTCTCCACGCACTGGGGTCTTGATGTACGTGTTGGTCTTGGCACGCAGAGCCTTAATCTTACAGCCTAGAGAGAATGAGGGATGTCAGATTACAGATAATCTTGTTTTCAATCTATACCAGGCTATTCAATTCCAGGCCTTGAGGGCCGCAGTGTCTGCAGGTATTCGCTCCTAAACTCATTCTTGAAATCAGGTGGGCTAGCGCATGGTTGGACTAAATACCTGCAGATACTGAGGCCCTTGAGGCCTGGAATTGAATAGCCCTGATCTATACATTGCTTAATATTACAACTGGGATAACAATACCAGAGAGAGAGAACGTTTACAAACATTTAATAAAACTGCAGAAGCCATCAGTCTATTCATATTAGCAGGCGATCGTGAAACAATGGACGTTCTGTCCTGAAATGTCCGTCCGTACGGATTTTTGCAATAGCTTGCTAAAACGACATAAATGGAAGGTGTGGGTGCTCCTCACATATTGGATATAAAGTTTAAGTATAAAACAATAAGGCAAAGTATTACTTGAGGTATTCTTTCTGACCCGTTTCAGATATTATTATACTTTCTTTTTCTTTTACCGAGAACAATTAAATTTAGTTTGCCTGGATAATTCCCATAGCATACCGCATTATCGTATCTTTTCAGTTGGGGGTTATGTGCACGGCTCCTTTAAACGAGGACGGCGCGTGCCAAACAACCAATAGGACGCCGCATCCGTGATGTCATTCTAAGAGACCGAAAGCATGGTTTTTTCAAACAAAGGGAAGCAGGCGACATCACCACATATCAGTATGCAGGAGTCAAATTATAGTTCAAACGTGCGTGTTAATTCGAAAAATATTACACTACCGATTAACCGATTCCAGTCTAAATAACATCACGCATTCCCGACTCAAATACTCAGCCAACGTCCATACTGTACGAGTGCGAAGGTAGCCCCTTACTGACGTTTTTTTATACAGCAAAATAATGCGTAGTCCCCGATTTGTACAATTTTCATAGGTGATATACACAATGGAAAGTTTAATACACAAAATGACTATAGTTTTTTTTTTGCCTGCACCAAAGCAAACCAATGTGTTCGCGAGATCGCCATGCGAGTTGGTTTCCTTTGTTTGGGTAGTGTGCAGACATGTCCAGACTAAAACAAACTGCCGCTTTGTCTGTCTATACCCCTCCCCCCCTCTCCCTGACAACCATGTTCGCTAACCACCCTTACTGTACCCCAATTTAAAACAGATGTGGAGAAATACACCACGGAGGATAATCTAGAGAACTAAGGCAATTCGTTTACCGAATACGATAGTCTGGGAAACACGCACTGCAAATCAATTTGTGTACTGGGCAAATGTTACTAGGCCGCGGTGAATAAGCATTCAAACTTTCATCGCTGCAAGTCGCACCCAACCTCAATAACAGTGTTTGAAGACTAGTTTGCAAACAAAGAAAGGCGTTCTTCTCATTTCAAGTTCGCCTGAACTGAAAGACCAGGGACAATGCATTTAGCAATGTTAACAAGGTATCTAGATTACCACCCAATGCAAATGTAAACTGTGCAGATATAAGGCTTTGTAAAAACAATATGTTAATCGCTAGGCAGCTATAGCACAGTAGCCTCTCGGTTACTTGCAAGATAGACAGTGGCTACAGTTGGTAGCTTTATGTATGATGCTAGCTACTTAAGTTACTGTATTTATTAGCACCGTGCTTTAATTCTCAACTGGCTAACGACTGTTAGTTGGCGAGTCAATGTTGGCTAGCTAGAATTGTTTAATAACTTTTGGACATTACGTTGCCACGACTGAATAAATCGTGCGTGCCAGTAGATTTTACTTTATTGAAGTGCTACCTAACTACAGTACCTTCTACAGAGTAGTATAGTTGGCTAGCTTCATCGGTTTGCACCACTAGCATAGCATGCTAGCTCAGTGATAGCTCATTGCATTGAATAAGTTTGCCACGGCGCAATGTGTTCAGTCACAAAGCTGCAAAATGTGCAAAGCACGGAACTGTATTAGATGTATAGCTAATCTGATTGTTCGCCAGCTAAATTAGCCTTCATCTCACCTTGTCTTCCTACGATTTCAGCAACGTGCTCCGAACTGGGGACTGGCACACATTCCGTCATGTTAACGCTCCTCTTTCGGCTGCAGAGCACAGAGCTCGGCTCTCCGAGCACGGCGTGAGTGTGCGGGGCGGTCATGTGGAATCCACCCGAACCGTAGTACTCCGGGGGTGGGGAACAGGAAGTTGGTGATCCGGCTGAGCCGCCGCTATGTTCGAGCATCTGTAATCCGACGAAGCCTCCTATACCATTACACGTATCGGAGTTCGAGTCCGGAGTGTCAAGGGAGTCGGCCAGCCCTCCCACGGCGACACAGTCTGCCTTCTCAACCGCCCCGAGAGATAACTGATCGAGGGTGAAGCAGAGCGCCTTCTGATGTTCTCCGTCCCGGGACTCTGTCTCCATTTCCCCTGGCAGAACGATCCCAGCGTGCAGGCTGTTCACCACCATCTCGTTCTCCATAAGATATCTCTTGAGTGGAACTGAGGGCTAGGCAGAGTCCCTGAGTTTGGGCGCAATTGGGACGATCTTATTCCAGCACCATAAACGTTTTTCCTGTAAAGTGTGAAGTACAAAGCACGTTTATACTCGCGGCACACGACTCTAAAGCATAATACTCAATAAATGTTATTTTCTTTCCACGGCGTTTGCCTTGTTCCCCTGGCTCAACTGATACTTGCTCATGTTCTTGTGCGCGTTATTTGATCATTCTGCCCTCTTCTCGTTTGTGTTGGATTCAGGTGTTGCTTCTAGTTAGCTAGCTAGTGCTAGCTGTCAGGAGTCTTGAGTTTTTGTCTTATCGTCTTTTTTTAACTTGTTTTCCAGCCGTCTTCCTTGTCCTCGCGAACAGGGATGCTGCGAAAGTAATGAAAGCAGAAAAACGTATTTCTTTCATATAGGTACTTCGGTCTTTTCCCAGAATAATGGAGCTATCTAGCAAGCTGTCACGTTGTTGTAACCTTTGTCTGAGGGAGAAAAAAATAACACCAAGCAAGCTAACGTTAGCAAACAGGAGTTTAGCCAATGTCGTTACGTAGCTAGCTAGAGACGGCTAGCCAGACATTTTTATTGTGCCATCGTCGAACAATGCATTTTACTGTCATTAACGTTATACCAGGTAACATGGCACTGAAGGGTTACCTCACTTTTCCTCTTTGCCACCTCCCGTGTCTCTCGCCCTTCTTGAAATCAGGGATGCGGCGTGTGCAGCGATAATTAGCCCACTACCTAGCAATCAGCTAATTTTGGGGGCGTTAAACGGTATAACCGTGAAACCCTTCGTACAATATTTTCCCTCTCTGCACTCCTCCTTTTTCACTACCCTGTAACAACTAACCACATTTTACGTCCACCTCCCAATCTTTCCACATTAGCTAGCTAGCTAGCCTACTCGCCTGTTTTCTAACCCACCTCTTCTCTGCCGTCTTTGTCTCGGCAGGCGCATGCCGCTCTGCCCGTCTACCCGCACACAGCACTGACGTCATCCGCGACACAACAATAGGTTCAAAGGCCACGCGACTCCAGCGCTCCTTGTAGGAAGCACGCCGGGCGCGAGACAAAGGTTTGTCTGCGACTGGGATGTATAGTGTACTTGATTGTGTCTTCAGCTTTTACTATTCATTCGTTGTGTTTGAATTCCTCACAAACACCTAAACTGGACATCCGCGCGCGCTACAACACCAGTGACAGTGCGACACTTCAATACTTCCAACACATGTGTACTTGTTTGGCCAGTTCTATATTTTTTTAGATGGTGGCAAGCTAGCTAGCCAAGTAGTCAATCAACTATACAGTACAGTGGAATTTTTCAGGGCCAAAATGTCCCGATAAACGTCCCCAAAAGAAAAAGCCACCTAAGTAACGTCAGTTTAATAATTATCAAAACATTTTGTTTGTCAGTGCGTCGGGAACCGAAAATCGATACATTTTCAGATGCTACAGCGACATCGTCTTCCATGTGAAACTCATTGTACGTGTCTCGTAATCATAGCATAGGCATAGCAAGGTTACAGAAGTAGCCCACTTCTCCAGTAAATCACGATCGAACCTCCATTAAGTGTTCCGTTGGCACTGCTCCTAGCTCTGGGGACCCACCGAGTTCCTAAGTTAGCTTCATTGGGTTATTTATTGAAAACGATATGCGTTTGTGGCTTGACTTTTCGTAACTGAACTGTTATCTAGTGGTGGAATGATGTTACAAGTGTGCTTTCCTTACTTAAGTACTTTCACATGTCAATCACAATTTATAACATGCTGTCAGAGGCTTCTGCATACTTTGACCATTGCAAATATTGCTCGGTCAAACTGAATTGAGAGCTCAGTTGGGACAAAAATAGCATACAGCAGGCCCCCTACACCAGGACTGCTCTAGCAGTCATGTAAACCAAATGTTTAAATTTGGAACTAGTTACAGAAATGAGTTGAGGATTAAATGTGTCAAGTGGAAGTATAATCTACTTAAGAAAAAGGCAAACACAAACAAAAGCAGTTATACTTTGGAAGATATACACAGACATTTTAATCAGTCACTATTTCAATTTTATAAAACTTAAAATTGGTCTGCTGATGTTGAACACACACCTTGTGTTTTGCATTCCTTACAGTGATATCAAATTACAAGCTGGTTCAATGTCATAACCACTTATCTATGATGTCAAGAAATACCATTTTAATAGAGAATATTTGAACTCCTGGTTGAATTTCTTTGCATTGTTAATTGAAAAAAACAATGGTTTTCGGTTGAAAAAACCTACGCTACATCTTGCAAAAAGTAGAATTTACAAAAAAAAGATGCCAACATTACCATCTGCTGACCTTGAAGCACCACATAAGTGTCTTAAAAAAAATAATAGTAGTTTTTTTGCAAGAAGCAGTCTGTAGAACCTTTATTCAAAAGAAATTAAACCTTGCATGTCATGACCCTGATGTCTCATCAAAGGTTACATATACGTGATGTGCTTCACTAATTTAGTGGAGGAATCGTGTCTACATTATTCGGTCACATCACTCTGGGAACATCTGAAACATTTTAATTTTGCATAAACCACTTAACATAAGAAAGTATGTGGTGACATGATCTTCTACCACATACTGCAGTATGTAAAGAGCTGGTGGGGGTAGGCAGCATTGGTAATGGCGTTGATCATTTTAAGGATGTTTTTACTGATGGTCGGACATGTATAGGTTAACAAAGGAATATCCTTGACCTGGAAACACTCAACTCCAGTTAGCACCTTCTATGAACAACGCAAGTGTTCTGAGAAATACAGGAATACTGGTCAGCACTGCACAAGTTGGGTAATTTCATACCCATCAGAATAAGCACGGATCGACTCATTACTTTGAAGCAATCCTCCAGCAAAGTCATAACCCAGTTATGACCATAACTTAATGACAGTCAAGGGAACAAAGAAATAATTACAGATGGTGCAGCATGGTTATGTAGCAGCTAACAAGGGCTGGATAGGAACTAAAAATCCATGTGAGAGCAATACTGCAGAACACTTCCTGTAACATTCTGATATTGCCAAACAATCCTTGTCAAAATGACCTTTTCTTTGGACCATACCAGGGAGTTAACTGGATTACAACAGCATAGACATGGAATTTTTTTTTTTAAAATAAAACGACAATAAAAACATGTATATCCAACATTCTTGAAATGAGTCTATTATGAAGCCATCTTTATCCAATAATTCAATACAAGCTAAAAGATTTAGTGGCACAATGCATCTCTCCATCCATCTTGTTCCCTCTCATACCTCATCAAAGCCTTTTTTCACACAAGTAAAAAAGCAGCACACCAAATCCACTCTGTTATTGTCACTCCAGGGGGCCGCCAACCTCGGATGTAAAACTAATGGACTAGGAGCAGGTTGGGAGTGGGAGAGGAGGCTATGCCAACATAGCTCACACTAAATTACGTTACAATCTTCCAACATGTAAGGTTAATCCTGTATACTTCTAAGATTGATGCAAGAAAAAAAAGCAATCAAGGTTAGAGTTTTCCCCTATGTAATGGAAGATTAACCGTAAAAACTCCCCTATCTACAGCGCACTCGACCATAGTCCATAAGGGGCATATAAAATACAATTAAAAAACCAAACACTGATGGATTTGCAAACCTACTGTAACTTTTCACCCATTTCTTTGAACCTTTAAAATCATTTTTTTACTAATCAATTTGATTCAGGATTGTAAAAAGTGTATTTTCCTAGCAGTGAAGCCAGAAGTTCTCAAGCTGTGCCGGGGCGGGGCAGGGTGGGACGGGGGCGTCAAGCCAGAGTTCAGGGACATTTGAGGCAGAGGATGAGGAAGGCAGTTTTTGTTGTTGTTGGGCTGGTAAAGGGGTCCTGGTCAGGGTGGTGTGAAGGCATGTCAGGGTTCCCATGTTCCAGGCTGCTGTACATCGCCCCCTGGCCCTATATGACAGGAGGGACAGGGCTATGAGCAGATCCTCACTACCACTACGCCAAACAGTTGGTTACGGAAGCTGTTAATTCATTCATTGCCCACTAACAGACTAAGCACTGACAAAGTTAACAAACTTAAACTTAAAAACAGTTTTAAGCCCAGAAACCGTGAGCTTTTATGAACTATGCTTTTAAAACACTGACCAATTGGCACACAGGGTCCATTAAACAACTTAACAGATAACTTACATGGAAGGGGAAATAGCCTTTGTTGAGACTTTGATGAGGGACCCATCTTGTTCTGAAATGGCAGATAGACATTAGGATTAACAATTAGCTAACCTTGTAGCAATTCAATCTGTAGCTACAAGCAGGCAAATGGGATGAGTGCAGCAGCTGATTACTGCCTCTGCTCCTTACCACGTTCAGCAGACACTTAAGCTGCAGTGGTGGAAAATACCTGCTTCCAATAGGGGCTCAACTGTGAAAAAATAATCCCATGCTCCATTTCTAAAAATGTCTAAACTTTAGTTTCCTTTACCTTCCCTAACAATCTGATTGTTGCCCAAATAGTTTGTCAGGTTGAAGATGTATACAACCAACTCTCCTGCAGTTTTAACCCTCTCACTCTTGCGTGCTTTACCACTTCTACATACTGCCTTATTCCTCTGTACCTTAGCTCTGCTATATACTGCCTAGCCTCATTGTCAGGATCATGGCCTTACACTACTATCAGCCTGATTGGATAGACACTGATGTGAGAGAAGAGCGTCCAACTTCTGGAAACGTGCTTAGTTGATAAGCTAATCAGGTAGCAAGAAACCAGGTAGCAATATTATATATTATATTAAGAAACCAATCTCACAACCGGTACGTTCCCTTTCCAGATGCTCTAGAGATAGACTGTCTGGATTGAGACTGCCCGATTCCTCTGAACTTTACCTCTGCTATACTGCCTCCATGTCATCGTTGTCGTTTGCTTCCTCCTTAGTGTCCCCATCGCTGGACGCCTCCTCCACATGGGCCAGCATGTCAGCCATCAAGGCCTCTTCCAGCCTCTTCCGCACACTATACACCAGCTCCTCCTGCTTCCTGAATGAAAAGGACAGAAAAAAATATGCATCTTATTTCAATTAACTGGACAGCAGGTTAAACAAATGTCATTGTTTGTCTCCATCTGATGTGTTTTATGTAGAAAATATGATGATACACTATAAAAAGTTTTGTGAAAAACTATAAAAAATTGTTCACCAAAAAAAAAAAGAAGGCTACTTTGACGTGCTGGTTGAAAGTTATGCCGTTTAACAGTAAGGGGAGGGTCCTCAGTGCAAGTAGCCTATTGTGCATGCAAGCACAGTATTTACTCAAAGCTGCAGGAAAGCTTTAGCGACTAGCTGCTCCTAGTCACTGTTCTGTATAAGTGCTTCTCCTCCCACTCAATCAGGACTGCCTCATAGAATATTTCCTGTTTAGCATGGAATTGTGTTTCACAGGGCATATTATTTTGTAAACCTTGTAAAATGTTTACTACCACTTTTGTGCTGGGAAATGTGTGTTCCAGCGCATTTAACTGCATTTTGGAAGTCCCCATTCAAAAGTCAATTCAACCAGCAGCATTTGGTAAGATCCAGCTGTACCTACCCAACTATAGCGGTGTTGCCTGGATTCCTCCACACTCAGTAAGTGTGAGTGTAAGTGTGATAAGTGGCAATGCCCATGACAGAGATGGGCGGGTGTCACCCAAAATGAATGTATTAATAACAGGAATAAAGAATAAAGTTTTCAATGCATCCTAATAAGAACATAAGAATACACAATGACGTAAAGCCCATCTAGGCTCATCATGTCCTAATCTAAAGAGTATCTAGTACTGCATCTAGCCTGGACTTGAATAGCCAGAGTGTATCTGCCTCTACTACCCAACCTGGCAAGCTGTTCCAGGCATTGACAACTCTCTGTGTAAAGAAAAACTTCCTAATGTCAGTGTGGAATTTGCCTTTAACTCATTTCCACCTGTGGCATCTTGTTCTGCTACCCGAACTTATCTTAAAAAATGTTTGGTAGTTCACTTTGTTAATCCATTTTAGGAATTTAAAAAGCTCAATCAAATCCCCGTTTTGAGTCTCCGTTTGGTAAGCTTAAATAGATAGTGTGCCTGAAGTCTATCGTCATAACTTTTACCTTTCATACCAGGTACCAATTTAGTTGGGAAGGAGGCCATCTTAACTGTCCAAAAAATATAAAAAGTAACTGCACTATGATCACTTGTCCCTAGTGTTTCTACTACCTCTGTGCTGCAAATTCTGTCAGCATTATTTTTTACACAAAACCAGATCCAATATTGATTTCCCTCTCATAGGCTGAGTAACAGACTGTACCAAAAAGCAGTCATTAACCACATCTAAAACCCATCTTCACATTTACCCTGACCTGACACTACTTCCCAATTAATAGAGGGGTAACTGAAGTCGTCCATTATTAACATCTCTCCTTCTGCACATGCTTGTTTTATGTTACCATAGAGCATAGTACTTATGTTGCTGCCTGAAGATGGAGGTCTATCGCATACTCCTACATTAAGGCCCTTCTCATGATCTCCCAGTAATCTAATCCAGATGTCCTCACAAGGAATGAATGAGTTCTTGCACATTTTCTTTCACAAGGGCCCCTCCTCTTTATTAGTTCTATCATTCCTAAAGAATTTGTACTCCTCCACATTATATTCATCCCCATCCGTTGCACCAAGCCATGTTTCAATAATCCCAACGATGTCATAACCCCCATTCAACATGACTGCCTCCAGTTACAAAAATGTATTTGTTATGCTTCTAGCATTCAGACACAGGAACCTCAGAGCCTTAGTCACTTATGTTGTCCTTCCCCTCTACACATATCTGTGCCGAACCACCTCTATTCACATTATAGTCTAAAATATCTTTATTAATTATATCCCAGTTATTATTATACTCTGTCCTGGCATCTTCCATCTGGGCAGTCTGTACCTCCCTATCCTTAATACTACTCATTTCCCTCCCTGCCCCCCCAATCCCTAGTTTAAATATTTTTCCACTACCCTAAGCATAAGCTGGCCCAATGCAGCTGCACCCCTCCGGTTCAGGTGTAGCCCGTCCCGCTTGTACAGGTCACCCCTGTTCCAAAAGGAGTCCCAATGCCCCATAAACCCCTCTTTCCAACACCAGGTTTGTAGCCACATGTTAAATCTCAATATAAAATTCTGCTTCCCTTTACTAGCATGTGGTACTTGTGCACAATTCCCTAATGCAGTACTTTTACTTAAGAGTGAATGCAATGAAACTATATTACACCATGGTTCAGATTTCTGCATGGTGATCAGTGTAATTTTTTTTTTTTTGCAAAGGGCAAGCCTGTGCCATTGCTGTGCTCCATTTGTTCCTGCTGTACCTGATGTCCTCATCTGTGACTATGAAGGCCTTGCAGAGTGGCTGTGAGGTGTTGAGCCACACTCCTGGGTTCTTCTCCACAGCGGCGGACAGCTGGCCAGTGATGGGGGCAGCGCTGGTGTGAAGGGCACTGGCAATGGCCGAAAGGAGGGTCTTGTCTGTACATCCGGGGCCAACTCCTGGGGGGGGGACAAGGCATCACAATCCAATCAAACATTTTCAACTGGAGCCCCGAAAGCATTATAAAACCACCTCTATAGTGTGCACTAAATCAACTATTTTAACCGAACACACGTCCTCCTACAAAAGATATAATTGTTTAACTTCTCAGGCATTATATCCTGCAATCAGAACTAGAGCATGGGGGAAAGTAGGATAAATTGCCTATATGAAATGTGAAAGCCGAGTGACAGGAGAAGAAAGAGCCCCACTCCTGTTATCACCTTGCAGGCCCTTGGGCAGGTCCATGGTCTTCACCAGCTCCTCTGCGATGTCAAAGGCATTTAGACCGCTCAATTTCTTCTCCCAGAAGAGCTGAAGACACAATAAAATCCTATAGCCACAGCTGGAATCGTGAGGCTCTACACATAACCAACAAGCAGAAGTGCAGGGAACTGCCAAAATAAAGGGAACACTTTGGCAACCTGGGGAAAGACTCAAAAGGCCCTTGCCCATGGAGAATCCCATGTGGGACTAGTTGGAAATGGGAGGGCTGGGCCTCTCCGCCGGTACTGGCTGTGGCACCCTCCAATAGACACTTGCAGTAATACGCCCGTTTAAAACATCCCTCATTTACTCAAGTGTTGCCTTTATTTTGTTAGCTGTACACTGGGTGTACCATTCAGCCAAGAGGTCATCTGGCAGCTCACAGTCAAACCCTACTGATCGCAGGCTTCTGGACTGATATATGACTGAATATGACCTGGGCATTTCTCCTTAGAAAGCTACAACCACAATAATACTACCACTGCAATTATACGCAAGCAATTTTCAACTTGATCACAAGACAAGATGCTAAACAGGGCTTCACCTGTCTGGGCTGGTCGATGGCTTTCTGGGGGTCAGTCTTCACCTTGTTGCTGGGGTGATTGGTAACCTTGGTGACAGGCTGTTTGAAGATAGAAGCCGTCTGTCGCACTGGTAGCGATGTGTTCAGGTCTGGCTTGCCCTTCAGTGCAGAGACAGATGCAGGTTAGGAACATAATCCTTTCACAATGTATAATACTAACTCAAAACCTAAGCCTGTTATCCATGTCCGTGGACACTTCCAATGTGCTACAGCACTAAGTACTGTGTCATACAGCATTGTGTGCCTTTTGCTGCTTGGGCAGTGCAGTGCTAGTACTCCTTCAAACATTTTTGGTATTTTTGACATTTGAATACCCCCAATAGGCCATATGCCAGCCAATTACATTTTACGTTTTGATTTATGAATCTTCGCAAGCTGCCACTGATAATAAACTCAATGAGTACACATTCTTTCCGTCTGTATTTGGGTGCTTCTCCAAGCCTCCCCAGCCTACTCATTGCTCTCATATTTTTGAGGCCGATTTAAAACAGCCCTAAAGGATCAGACTGGTGCATTTTGTTCAGGGAAAAAATATTAAAAAATGAATATGCAAGTACATCCAGGTGAATTATTCGCAGATTACCAGCCTCCATAAACAAACCTAACTATATTTTATATTTTTTAAACAGTGGGCCCTGTAGATGCTCAGAAAATAGCCATACGGGTTAATTACCCCTAAAACCCAAACTGGGCAGATAACAGTACCAGTTATGAGCCAGCCCTGTTTGTAACCAGACTGTATATAAACTGGATTCCCATTTTAACACTGATTTTCTGCCATGGGGAGTTAACGCCTTGCGAAGTGAAGAGAGCAACAAGCAACTGCAATAGGTAAACACATGGTTTCGTTTTAACTAGCTACCATTAAGTTGTCGATGCCTTCTTTTATAAGTCTCTATTGCCTGGAATGTGCATTAAATCAAGGGTTGCCCTATTTAGAACTGCTGACAAGGCTACAAATGAACTTCAAACTTAAGGGAAGACTCACTGTAGTTCATTCAGCTGTCTAGTTACATCTAGTTGCATTGCTTCCTTTCATAGCCAGTTGGCAAGTTATCTGTAATTTATTTTGCAGATAATCTGATTGTGTATGCTTATTGCTCACTGCAGTTTATATATTTAGCCAGTGAGAGATAATACAATCGCTACGTAGCCATATTTAGTTGTTTTGACATTCCTGTTAATGTTAGCAGCTTGCCATTCTGTAGCTAGCTCGATGGGTTGCTGAATCATTCCTGAAGACATTCCAAAATATCACAATTTAAAAACAACACAGATTAAAAGGCCTTTTATTACATGCTTAAGACACCACTTCTGCTTACAAACCTTATTACCTACACTCAATACATTTACCGGTCAAGCTCACCGGTAAGGCAAATGGGGTCCAGTGCCAAAGCGAGCACACCCACACAACTCAAAGCTAATACCTCAAACTGCCATACAGCTTCCTCATACAGCTGACTGTGTGGCTTTGTGGTGGGTGATTATGTATCATCTCCAACATCCGTGTACTTATGTACATTCCCTTTTTCATATGCTTTACATGCTCATCAGTGCCAGCTCATCCAAGGCAGAGGATTTGAGCCATTGTTTTGGCAATAGTTTGGAGAAGGTAACATAGTAGTATAATGGTAAGGGTAAAGTTACTAAAATCACGGTCCTCGTGGGCCGAGTACTGCTGTTTTTCCACACTCCTTTTACCTGGGAGTCAGGTGTGACTGCACAAATTGCACTGCACTAGTGTCATTTACACAAATTGTTCAATTAACTACCTATGAGAAAGAAAAACCAGGACCAAATTTGGATTCTGAATTTGGGTTATGAAATTGGGCTTGCAACACAAAGGTTGCCGGTTCGATTCGCGGGTGGGGCACTGCCGTTGTACCCTTGAGCAAGGTACTTAGCCGGACTTGCTTCAGTAAATATCCTGCTGTATAAACGGATTGTAAAGATATGTAAACTCTGTTAAGTCGCTCCGGATAAGACTGTCTGCTGAATGCCTGTAATTTAATGGAATGTAAAGGCATAAAAAGCAAATGATTACCAGTGCTTCTTCAAAATGTGAACACGAGCAATGTGCTTGGACTAATCAGAAACAGGGTAAAATGTCTAATCCACTCAGTGAATCAATTTGCTGGCAGAGAAGTGTGTAGAATGTTTTTTTTTTTTTTTGAGAAGAAAATTCCCAGCTGGTGTAAATCTTTTAAGATCACTAATAGTTATGAAGAATATCGAATTAATTTCAGGACTTGTATTTGCTGGTGTAAATCTTTCGAAACCACTAATAGTTATGAAGAGGATACTGAATAATTTGCAAAATCAAAAACAAATATGTTTCACATGTGGATGGTTACGGTCCTATAAAGCTTACCAAATTAAGCTTATCAGATTTGAATATGGCAGTGTTCTATACCTGCAGCTATCAAAATTAATTATCAAGCCATTATACTTCCACCCATATGCCACACACCTCCACCTCCACTCCACAAACCTTGTTCTGGTTGTTGTTGTCGTAGCGTAGTCTCTGTCGGTTCTTGGTCAGTTTACTCATCAACATCTTCCCAGTACGAAAATCAAAGGAGCTCAGGTCCATGGAGTTGCCCAGGTAACGGGCCAGCTGAGGCTTGCTCCTGAACTTCTTGCCAGTGGGGCTGAGGGGAGGCAAGGGGAAGGGTATACATTAGTGTAGGCGGCTGACACGAGGCGTAAGTAACACAGCGGCCCACTACTCACAAATACATATCATTACATTTCTTATTTACTTGCATTCTTATACCCACTACAGACTTTCAGTCCATTAGACACAGAGTACAATACACACACATGCAAAAATAAAAAGCAGACCACCAAGGCAGAACTGAGGGGCAATGGGAAAGTCTCCGCAACACAACTGAGAGTGTAGTAAAGTTAGACATGAACAAATGTGCAAACACAAACACATGCACACTCCAATCCAAAAGTTTGTCAAACTTTACCTTCTGAGACACACGATAAGAGAAATCAACCAAATCAACCCAAAACAAATTAGTAATATTCTTTTAGCCATCGCAAAATGGCATGATCAATAAACAATCATTTGAAATCTATTTTCAAGGTAGCACAACCCTATAACCATAAGCAATTATATGAGAATTGTTATATTATTTCCATCTGCAGATTTATTCATTTATAATTTAAAAGACTTAGATACTAATACTAATGAGAACTGTAATGATGATAACGGGCTGCATTAACATAGGGCTTTTCATGCAACTCAGAAAACTCCACTCCATTATAGTGAAGGGGTGGGGGCTTCAATTAAACCACAACCAATGTGTACTGTAGCACCCACCTGGGTGAAACAGCCATTTTGTGTCAAAGGTACATCATCAATACTGAGGTAGAGAGGTTTATTTTGCCAATCATACATGGGGATTATTAGAGATTACATTTTTGGCCAAGACAAGGCTCAGCTGAAAGACAGTGTTTCCCAAAGCACAGTTTCCCTTTCACTATACAGGAGCATTGGTTATTCGCTTGGTTCAGAGGATATACTGGCCAACTAACGCCACTTCTGACAGCAACCCAGTTGCCTCAATACATTTCCAATCCGAACTGCAATGCAAGTCCAAGCCCCCTTAGAAACAGATGTCAGACAGGGTTAAGTTAAAGGGTGATACTGTTGTTGGTAAAAACACAAACCCACACAGAAACTAAACTGACCACTGCTGTATTGCACTCCTGTGTGTGAGTGAGTGTGTGTGATTTTATACATGCAATACATCCAAAACAGCACAAAAACTACTACCCCATGTCTATTTAAGAACAATAATTCAAATAGATATACGTTCAGAAAACTATAGATGCCTCCATAAAATGCACGCTGATCCAATTTCTGTAAAAGGAAGAACATATTTATGCAGGCATTTTAAATTCGCTCAGCAATTAACGGCCTGGGATCTTATAAGGCGCCGCAACGAGCAGAAAGCAACAGAATGTTTGGATTCTCACTGTAGCGAACACAAAGAAACACTGTTCTTTACGGCCATGGCGAAGTTTTCGTCAGCGGTAAGAGACGGAACTATTCAAAGTCGAGACAAAAAATGTCACAAAGCCAAAGCGAGAAAGCTAGCTTCCCCTCGCACTTTGCGACAAACTGTCTAAACTGTGTCGCACGCTATTCACGACGCAAGATAATTATACTTCATGTAAATGTGATTCGTGAAGTTAGTCGCTGCAGGACTGCTAGCTGTAGGACAATGACGCGTGCAATCCTCGAACAATTATGTGGGAATGGTTGACAGTACAATGAAAACGTAGTGCATGCATACGGCATGCAAAAGTCTTGAGTAATGAACTTAGCTTACATTTTTCTTACTAGCGTCCATTTTACCATCTAGCTATGTAATTGAATGCGTTCGTGCGTGCACCACAGCACGACAAATAAATAAGATTATACGGTACCACAAACTATACATACGACCCGCCTCCCCCCTTCCTCGCCTCTGCTCCTCCTCCTCTTCCTCGCTTCTGCTAAAAAAAAAAGAATAGCGCGTGTCGTTTCCTGAACATGGTTAGCTGTGCATGGGTGATCAATAAACAAAAACGTCAATCCCCGCCCTCCGTATGAAAGGGCTATCTTATCGACATTAGCAAGCTTGTTTGCTACCAACACTAGCTACAGAAATACCCATTTAGCTGACGTTCGCTAAAGATCTACTACTTGTTAGCCAGCTAGCTCACAATCGTTACGTCGCTCAGAACAGCGAGGTAGTTACCCAGCTCAATTAACTTAAAATAATCGGGGCAGCAGTAGTCGCTAACATTAGGTAGCTCGCTATCCTACAAACTATTAGCCAGCTATTACCCCAACTTTCGTCTCTAAAATCCCCCTTTCCCTTGCTAACTTGCTACGTTAGCTAACTACATCCCAAATCCCCATCCAGTCCCGACCCCCTGTCAATACTACCCCAAATCTGCATGAGAACACCCTCTCCTCTCTCAGTACCTAAAATAATAGACATCGCTTTTCCCCGCAGACAAACCCGACTTTCTGGTCACTTCTTCCCTTTTCCAGCCCTTGGGGAGAGCCGAGCACTCCCACCTTTTCCTCTCCATGCTTCTCCCGGGTTTTAATCCGCCGAAGTGGAGACGATTCTTTATTGTAGTGTTACTATATTTGTGCTTTGATGGTTTGTAATTGAGACGATTTTTTTAAAAAGAAGAACAATATTTATGCTATACTTTCGTTCATTGCATCAATATTAGCGCTTTTCCCCTCTCACTGTTTCTCCAACGTTAGTCTTGACTCTTTCCTTTCTTTCCAATATCGCATCTCTTTGTCGCTAAGCAGATCGCTCCGCCGTTACTGCCGCATCACTACCTGCCTATCTCGCGGGGGCAAAGAAGGATACCTCCGCCTGGACTCAAAATACAGTGTAATGTTTTTAAAAAAAAAAATCAGTCCTCTCTACGTTACAGTCATCCGTTCGTAAACGACCATGACCATGTGACAAAGCTATAAATCATTGGATTAAATGGATAGCTATATGGATGCACACTGTACTCAACAACGTCGCATATAGCGTATGCAATATAGCTAGCTTTAGCTAATAGTAGGCAAGTTGGTATTGTCACAGACACGAAAGTGTGATCTGTAAAATTATTGTTTTTTGTAACGTTTTATTGCAACAAAATCTACACAAGTTGTACTAAGCACCATACTTCAAATATTTATGAACAAGGAAACAAGATTAGCAAAACGCAAACGACATTGTACACGCACGGCTGTTGTCTTGTCCTGTCATTGCAACAAAGCACGTAACTAGATCAAATTGTCGAGATAGAGCGAGTCGAAGCGGCAAAACAATCGCACGCATACAAAATATTGCACGAATTTAATTGATGAACATCAGCAAAAGGGACATACTTTTGTTTGTCGTTTAATAACTATAATTATGGCAAACACAATCAGATGTAACGTCAGCCATCTATTTGTTTTGTTCATTCCAGTAAGACAAGAGACTGCTAAGGGGATATAAATTCCCTTATAAAGTCCTCGATTATTTAATGAAATACTTTCCGTTGACAAAACAGACAGTAACTCAAAACATTAATTACTTGAAGCAAACATTAGAAATTTTAAGGCTAATCCTATTTCAATCCTCACGATTTTTGAGTCTTAAGAGGAACACGTTACATTCCCCGGCTCATTTTCAATCAAACGCGACAGCACTACAGACCTGCGAAAAGCGTCCAAGTCTTCACCGTGACAAAATATACTTTAAAACCCGCTGGCTGAAAACAACCCGAAGCATAAAGCTTGGTGAGCACTTAAGTCGTTGAGATATCATTCGGTATAGCCTGCACCGTTATTCACCCGATAGTACTTACTCGTTTTTGTCCATCTCGCATACTATCTCGATGTCTCCTTTCGTGTGTTTAATCCCTACTACCCGAGCCTCTTATTCCCCTCCCCCTTCGATGAGAGAACCGAAGGACATCATCGGCGCAAAATGGTATGGTATGGAATGGTAATAAACAGCTAGAGGCGGGGAGACCCAGGAAACCACGGCTTCAGTAGGCTACTTGAATGAATAAAATGAACACTAAAGGTTTCCCAGGGCAACACCCTATTGTATCAATGCTGCCTGCATTTTATGTTTGTACTACTCAGTAATAGATTGGCAAGACAATGTAAATGATTGACATTTTGGAGCAGCGTTCGAGAAAACATTGTTTTCACCTTAGACACTAACTTTAACTGGATAGCTCTGTACTTAAACATACGTTTTTAGTCCAGTAAATGTGATTAAATGTCTTAAGTTTACAAATGTACATATCCAACAATTTAATGCCCATTTTAAAGTTTGTCTTATATCGAGTCTGCCTTGCAAAAGAAACAGGTGGTCGTTTGGGAAACCAACATTGTACAGAGTGGCTATATTGTAGTATTCATCAATACTGCAGGGGTCCCACTTTGCTCACGTTTCCGTTATTGATCGATGATATCGTAGGAATAAATGATGTCCAAGGATTACATTTAATTCCAGCAACAGTAATATTTCACAGAAGTTTTGGATTTCAATTCTGATGGTTTATGGGGCAATCATTGCCGAGATATTTTGTAATATATATATATATTGCATCAGCATGGACTTGATAGTAAATGATAGGGGAAAATGGGACATAATTTGAAAGTTAGAATACAAATTAACTTAATTAAAAATTAAATATATTCCAGTGTTTCACCAAAAATGGGATTCAATGACCTTCAAGGACTCTGCAGGATGAAAATCTTTTTATGGAATTTTTCAAGGACTGCAAGAACCCTGACCCTGTCTCCTTTACTCAGCAGGTATTGGTTTTGGTATTGAAATGTTATGTGTGTATTCAATTAAGATGGACATGAGATTCAGAGAGAAGAAAAGTTTATTCACAAAAATAACAAAAAAGAAAAACATCAAATGAGACACATCTCTGTTCCAACTGCCATGGAAGCCCAAAAGGTGCGGTGTTAGGGCACCCTACATCGGCCAGTGCAGCAGGCCAATCCTGGCACCCTGGGGCATCCCCATGTCACAATTCTGCAGACAAGACACACAGTCAGGGCATTTACCGACATAAGAGAACATAAAACCTAGCCTTTAACATAGTGCCTCTAGTGACAACACCCCTTCACCTGACGACACTGCATTTATTTTTTTACTTTGTTCTGTAGTAATGGGAGAATGTTTGTTGTGTAGTAATGGAAGAATGAGGTACGATGACACCAAAATGTGGCAGAATTACAATTGGCTATCAATCACTAACTTGTTTGAACCAATAAACATGTTTTGTTCTTTACAACAAATCACAATGTTTGGTTCAGATCAGTGAGTTACTGGTAGCAAAGGGTTAGCGCCACCAGTTTTTGGTGTCATGATACCTCATTCTCCCATCATTAGGGTTGTGCCATCTACTGGTTAGCTAGCTAGCTAGCATGCACGCACGCACACGCGCACACCTGTACTGTACTTCTTTTAGCCCTCTATTGATTTATGCTGAACTTTGGGTTAAATGTTTTCAGACATTCATACAAACCATCACTGCACTCTAATTTCACCAGCATTCACTTACCATTCCACACCACATTACTGAGAAGCTACTCGTCGCTCTTGAACTTGCCACTGATGTAGGGCACATAATCCAGAAACAGCCTCCAGTCTGTGAAGTGAACCAGTGCCACTCCGCCTACAGTACCCCAGCCAACCATTGTGGGCACCCTTGACAACAAGGGGGGAGAAAAAAAGCTCAAATTAAAGTGCAAAGAAGTCAAATGCATTCCTGTTAAGTATGATCAACAGATCAGTCATTTTATTAGGTGAACAAAATTAAAACCTTGCAATCTCACCAGCAACCATATTTGTATTTTTGTTTAAGTTACAGGATTTTAAAGTAAATACTGTCACATTATTGAGACAAAAAAAGCCAAGGTCAAATAATAGTATATTCAACAAACACAATGAGCTTCATGGACCTAAACTAGGTATTCTTGCCAAGCGGTCTGGTGTACACCAAAACAGGTATATTGTGGTGTTGGGTGTAAACAGATACCAATACCCAATATGGGAGTGCTAAATTAATGATACAAAATGACAGATGTTGATCGTAGAGGCACAGCTGGCTTCCTAGTCAATTTTAAGACAACAGACAAGATAAAATGACAAGATATCTAGCTAAGAAAAACGATTAATTCTTCATACATTCTGTAAGTAACTACGAAGAGCATCGTATAATGTATTTGTGCACTTACGACCTTATTTCAGTCACTTGTTTACATTTAAATTTTTGGCATTTAGCAGACGGTCTTATCCAGAGCGACTTACAAGATGTGCATTTATACATGGTATTATGTTTAGTGCTAGTTTCTTTGATGTAGACATTTTTTGTACTAAATTATCTGGCGCTTGTAACGTTCATTGTCCTGGTTATTTGTACTTGCTGTTGGTTAGCATAATGCTAATGTCCTGGGACGTCGTTTTGGACAAAGACGTCTGTCATGTGAATAAATGTAACCTAATGTAATGTACCAGGTTACATTTACTTTCAAGTAATGACGTTACTTAAGACAAATAGCGAAAGTAATGACGTTACTTGAGACAAATAGCGAGACAACTTTAGAACACAAGCTAGCAAGCCAACGTTAACTTAATTCCCATAGGTTAAAGATGGCTTGCTGGATTTTTCTAAATGTAAAATGTCATTCATTAGCTGGTACACGCAGCTAGCAAGCAAGAATGAAATGCATAAGAAAATGCAATAATTAATCCAAGTTAGGTAGCTACATTTAACGAACAAACGTGCTAATCTCAATTTAGCTTGCATATCGGCGACATTGGGTTGGGGGAAAGGATATGTATAGTTGGTCACTTGTGGGAAATTAAACTACAAACTAAAGATTTTCAGCAAAGGTTCAAAATGACACACCATATTCGATAGTACCCCCCACAACTCACCACGTCCTCAGGATGGACACGTATTTGGGTCCAACCACCTTCACTACGTTTTTTAGCATTTTCGCATCTGACCTTCCTCTGCTTCTTGCGCGAGGCCTTAGATGGTGGCGCTAGGACCCCTTAGTCGTCCGGAGCGCCTGCATGATATTATGAAGTCCGAAAGATGTAGGTGGAAATTGCCTGTGAGCGCTGGTCTGAAATCAGCTTTGCGTTTTTATTCATAACGGGCAAGGTTAAGGTTTGGCTAGAGTTACTGGTCCTGTATCAGTGCTTAGGGGCAACTTCTGCCTCGAGAAAATAAAAATGTTAAGAAAATAAATTCAAAAACATACAACTTTCAATAACAAAAACAATTGTCACAGGACTATATAATTTTGACATATGGAAGCACTATCAACAGCAATGTTACCCTTTTAACAGGCTGGAAGTATTAAAAGTTTAATACAAAATTAAAGGCACTAATCTCAAAATGTCATGAACCATTGCCTGGACTCTGGAGGCCTAACCTACACGGATACCTTTTAGATGACATTCGGTTTACATTTGTGCATTTCTGCTAAATGCCTGTAATGTAATGGTTTACATTTAAATGCCCATAATGCATGCAGGATGCACCATGCTTGACTGAAATCATACCATTCATGTGATAGGCTGTGGTAACTATTCAAAAGTAAAATAGTTTCTATTTTCAACATTTCAGATGTTGCACAGACTTGTCCTCTCATGTATCAAACTGACATACTCCTTAGAGTAAGGCCATAACTTACTTGGTTACGGTCATTATGCAGTCACCTTCTCTTCTATTTTCCAATATTTCAAGAGCTTATAATTATAAGCTCCAGCAGCAAATGGTTTTGCGATATCAAGCATCAGCATTTTCAAGTCCCATATCATAGCGTTGTTTTGTATCGCAACATGTTAGATTTAACATGTTCTAAACCGTATTTTCGGGTGTTTAAACGGTTGCATTACAGACCTTATTCCTATATTAATAACCAATTTCGCAACAAAAAAGTGAAACGCCTACAATACTAAGCTCTCAATTAACGCTGAAAGTATGTAATTCACAACAAAAAATCAAACTACTCACACCACATCCCATTGAACTATATTGCAGACCCCATTGATGGTACAGAGCTGAACTTACCATTTACTCAATGTAGACCTGAATTCTCTATAGTCAGTAATGCCATTTAGGAATTAAAGTTCTACCCTATATTTATCTGAAAATTAAAGTGAAAAAACACAGGGTGTTCAACCACTTTTGTTGACAACTTTAGTGTGGTTACTGGGATCAACTTCCAACATATCACCGGCAGAAAGTTGCTAAAAAGCACAATGCCCGCAAACGTGTCATTAACTCAACCCACCATCTGGAACATTTATCACCAAGAGGTTGAGAGCCATTAAAAAAGGACAGCTGCTTTTCAGGTTATGGTAAAACCTTTATTACAATGTTTTTCCTTTATTTTTTTTTTAAGTATACAAGTTTCAAAAGACAGACATTGAAAAAAGGTATAATTCTGTTATTAAAAATGGCACATTTATTGCTACATTACTGTTATATACAGGACAGTTCTCAATAGCTACTTTATATATATAAAAAAAATAGACTGGGACTGGAGGCACTCTAAGAACACAACAGCAGACTGGTTTGTGTCCCCAATGGATGAGACGCCAGGTTCTGTAGCAGTGTGTGTAATGAGGGAGGGTAAGACATAAGGTGGACATTCCAATGCATTTCACCGTCCAACAACCTGCCAGACTTTACTGTATACGCTCACATATCTGAAATGATATCAAGCATGCTGGTTTCAGCTTGTTTAGAAATAAACCTTGAGGTCTGCGCTTTGAAAAAATGGAATTAAAACCTCACACATCAGTGTCAGTGTCAGCCACTGAAGAACAGCACGCTTTCATGAATTTTATAATACACAACAGGCCAAGCCTGCAAACTGACGAGATTGATACGGATGTTGAAATATACAAGGCTACTTGAACAGGGGGCTAAACTAAACGTGTACATAAAAGCCACCTGACAAGACTTTTGGGTCAGAATAGAATACATCTGACTGTGGGCCAAATCACGACACGGGGACATCTACCATTACAATGTTATCAGTAAATCTGGAGGAAGGAATATGGTTGCTGACTGCACACTGGCAAGCAGGTTTAGAAGATCTCGATTTCATAAAGCTCTGAACGCCGAGCTCCCTTTCCAAGGCTGGAACGTTGAGATTTTGATTTGGCCAACAAAACACAGAACTGGAGACAGAAACGGGCGTCTCTATGAACCCAGTTGTGTTGCAAGCGGCACTGACCAGCTATCAACACCAGTCGAGCGGCTATCAAACACGCAGGGGGAAAAAAACATAAAACAAGGACTTGACATATGCACTCCACTGCACTACCTAAGCAGTCGCTAGGAGAAATGGTCGAATCCAGTTTAATTTAAAAAAACAAATGAAAGATCTACAAAACAAGTAACATTTTTGCTCTTTTTTTCCTCATAAACTTTGTATGTTCCATTAAAATAGATGGACAGGAAAAATGCAATTTTCCTCCCCTCCCCCTCCCCCCCTCCCCACACCCTCCCATTTCCTCCTTGTATTTTTTTCCTTTTATAAAGCCACATTAAATAAAATAAAAAAACACACTGGGTGTACCGCACATCTCAGCAATATATGACATTATGCTTTAAACAACACCTGAAATAAAGATTTAACTGAAAAAATGTTCAGGCACTGATAAGGTATCACTTTCCCATCATGACATTTGAAGTCTTGAGAATGAAAAGGCCACATGATTGATTTTTTTTATTTTCTCAAAAAATATAAACTAACTTGCACACTTTCAGAGCTCTCTAAAATATCACCACCAATAAAATGAATACACACATTTCCCCCCCTGTGGTGACCACTTCCTGTGGTTGCCTGACATTCAGACTGGGCAAGAACTGACCACAAGGAATAAACACTGTTGTATCAATACATCCTCTTGCTCAGCCTTTCCCTCTCAAAATGCCTCAGGATATTGTAGCTGCACAAAGATATGTTGTTAGCTACACTGAGGGGGTGCAGATAGGTTTTTATGACACTGTTAACTGAAATCAATAGTATGACCGCTCTGAGTCCTGTTAACATGTCTGAAAATGAGAGCATTCTTCATTTGAACTGTACATTCAGTTGCATAATTGCCATTGGGGAGATTTTCCAGTCTCAAAGCCTGGCGGCAAACATATTGCCTAAAGATGCAACTACAGCACTCTGTAAGCGCACCCATCTTGAAAATGAGACCGGTCCATTATGGATTATGACATCACCCCTTCCCTTTTAAAAGGAAATTACAATCTGGGTACCCAATAAGAGAAATTTCCACTTTAATTCATCACAATGCAAAATGTTCTGATATCTGTGTGAGGGCGAGCTCACTGGACTACCTCCCACATTTGTACAGGTTTACCCTTAAAGAGAGCTCAACTTTAACCAGTGAGTGTCAAAGTCCATTTGATAACCAGAAGTACATTACACTGTATTTTACAATTGGCAGGTCAGCTGAAACACAGGTGGCTGTATTAACCTTAATCCTATTCCTAAACCCCTACCCCAGCCCATCTGGCCTTCCCAGAATCCTCCATTCCTGCAAACAGAGACTTTGTAAATGTAACCTAATATCCATAATGCTTTTTCTTCCTTTAGAAAAAAAGATGCCCGTCCAATCAGAGGCAGTTTGAAAATGTATTAAGAGCCATTTCATCCAATTATCTTCTTCCCTTCTACTACACTCAAACTCCTGACTACTTTTTTTTAAATCTAAAAATCTACAATGGATATTCTAATAAAAATATATATTTAACTTTGCTCATCTTACATAAAATAAGATCCCTACTTTTATGTATAACTCATGAACTGGACTTAGTCTCAACTCTTACTTAGTCTCAATGTGAAGACACGTGAACACGTTCATATGCGAAGAGAGGGCCCAGCCTAGCAGAGCGAGAAGAGTGGAGAGGAACACCATTTCGCAGACGACTCCGTGGAGTGAGAGGCGCCACACTCCTCTTTCGGCGAGATTCAGCTCAATTCAAAAAATTCAAAACACACCTCTTGAATGTGCGATTCTGTGGAAGGCTGTGGAAAGTAGACTGTTCAATGGATTGGGGAGGGGGGTTGTTTCAGACGGCGGTTTGATGGTGTAGAGTTCATTGAATCTCTGAGGAATCTTGAAGCAGCGAAAAAAACATTTCCTCTCTTCTTCAAATCGCATTTCTGTTTGGTGTCCTTGGGCCCGTGCCCGGGGGAAGCGTGTAGGAGCAGGATGTGTTGGCACAGGGGCGCAGGTATTTCGGCACAGAGAAGGTGCCCCGGCACAGCACCCCTAAAGAGAGCCCTCTCTTGCTTTCTGAGAGGGTGGGGGGGACGACGACACTGGCAAAGTTGACTGGATCCGTGGGCATCCACGGAACGTCCAACCTATTCCACCTGTTAAGCCGGAAGGGTCCCGTCAGTATGGGCAAGAAAGGACAGGGAACTCCGTTAAATGAGAGGGTGCTTTAAAACAGCACCTTTTTCTCCTTTACGTCAGACAGTCTCAAGTGGTGTGTCCCACTTTAAAACGATTGTGTGTGTGTGTGTGTGTGTGTGTGTGTGTGTGGGGGGGTAGGTAGGTGGGTGGATGGGGGCAGTTGGGGCAATACTGTAGTCTCTCCACATTTTCCCAAGTGTGGAGTGGGAAGAACAACTTTTCAAAAAAAAAAAATCTGCTTCAGCAATGCTGAAAATGTGAAAATCCAAGTGGATGAGCGTCCCTTTTTTCTTTGCCTTTGCCTCCCGTCATGCAGAGATCAGGCCCACAGAGGTGGGCAAAAGTCCCCAAAACACTGTGGCGGTGAGATCCAGTTCGGCGACTAACCTCACCATTATTTATGGGAAACAGATTTGTTTCTGTGCTGTGTAAGACTGTACCATTATCAGCTGGGAATGACAAACTACCAAAAAAATAAAAATAATAATTACTCATGAGAATTCCCAAACAAATTATTTTGTTCCAAACTTGTAAGCAATTTGTTTAAATGTCTCATATAAAACATGTAACAATTAGGCACAAATCCTTTTCATTTAATTTTGTGGTTTGTTAGGTTTCTCTTCCTCCGAGCACCTTTCTCGGTGGTGTAAAATGTCCATTTGCCGAGGACAACGCTCCACAATGTTATGGAACCAAATACATATGTATATATAATAAAAAATAAAAAATAAAACAACAAATCTTCACATTTGCGCTGGTAGTCATGGTCAGGAGTGCGGCCAATTGGCTGTGTCAGTTTTGGCAGTATGAATGTGTGTATGGTGTGTGAATGTGTATCTGTATTTACTAGTTTATACACAGACCATATATGTGTACATACACACACACACATACACACACACACTGAGAAGAATGATGGAAGAAGAATATAAGGCCACATCTTCCAAGAGCCCAGGAAATTCCACAGGATCTGTAGTGTCAAAAAAAAAGCAAAAATTAATCACCACAAGTATTACCACCCAAATACCAGTTTCTCAGCTCCAGACACTTAAGCATCTGGATAACCATGTCATCTGTTCTTGCCTAGGCTTACTGCTCCCTGATTGGTAGCCACACATCTCTTTAAAAAAATATTTTTTATTATACATTTGTTTCTGATATTTTCCCCATTTTTCTCCCAATTTAGTGGCCAATTATACCCTCTATTTAATAATAGCAATAGGCAGATCACACTCATAAAGGACCATCCAATACAGGTGCATTACACCGCTACGCTATCGGAGGCTCCGGTGCCTGCACATCTCTAAGGGTGCATTTGGTTGGCTTTTCATTTCACGCACCATGACTCGTCAGAAGTAGTAACTGACCATTGGTTTACTTGCAAAGCACATCCCTGGATGCTGGGCAGAGTTGTATCACATCACAGTAAGAAACTAGTCATTGTTATAAGCCTGACAAGCAAGGCTACCCAAATACCAACTCTAGCCATATTGGCCACTGTAACGGCTGTTGTTCACGGTCAAACCACAATGTGTCGCCTGCATGTCAACACACTGGTCTGCACACCAGTTTGCATGTAGTCATGTGTGTAGATGAATGTGTGCACGAGTACGTACCGAGGTGTTACATATGGCTGACTGGGTTATGCCCGTCCCCTCCCAGCCCAGGGTGACCGCCCGAGAGCTGCATCTGGGAGTCTCCCACCACTCCTGACACCTTCTCCTCCTCCCTGCGCTTCAAACAGGCAGCCTTCGGGTTCAGGTTGCGTTCTTTAGAGAGATTAAAAAATAATAATAAATCAGGCGTCACTTCAACACCGACTGCGAGTGGCTGCACGAAAGGTTCAACGGCTCAATGAATGCATTGGAATGAGGCAAAATAATAAGAATACAAATGAGCTCCCTCTGCAAAGGAGGAATGACATGCACACTGCAAACACGCATGCATTTGCTTTCACGCACGCACGCACGCACGCACACACGCACACACGCACACACTAACACATATACACAGCACCATATTGCGGACAACGGCACGGCAGGTTAGCAGACGCGTGGGCAGGCTGACCTCGCACTTGTTGCTCCAGGTTGAGTATAACGTTGACAGCCTGGTGGAGTATGAGCAGTTTGGTCTGAGGCTTGTCGTTGCTGAGGTGGAGCTGGCACATGCGGCCCAGCTCTTTGAAGGCTTCGTTGATGTCCCGAACCCGCAGCCTCTCTCGAGCGTTGTTGGCCACCCGCCGCTCCTTCTCCCGCTCCACCTTGAGCTCCGGTGGAAGGTCCTCGTCATCCTCTTCATCCTCATCTTGACTGTCGAGTTCAAGCCAGTGGACGGAGAAAACACAATACCGGAATCAAACCCTCAACATCTTACACAAGCACCAGAAGCTCAACCAAAGTGGCACACACAATATGGTCACTTTTTAAAATATGAATATAAACCTGGTCCTGTACATTTGTGGACCGCACCACAAGTTTGTGCGATAGTTACTTATCCTTTGTCGTTTTGGCTCAGCAACAACTATTCCATTCCTCTACACATTGAAGTACATATGGCTTCCATAGTACGTAGGCTGGAAATAATTAGTTAGTCTATGGTCTTTCCAATGACTTGTTTACATGCTATAACAAGTCAGGGAACTGAAATGTACAACCATGCTGTGAGCTGGGTTCATAAAGAGAAAAAAAGGAGAAACCCCCCGCACAAACTTTTCTACCCCCGTTTTGTAGGTGCTGTTGTGCGTCTACAATGGCATCCATTTTATCGTAGCTTTACTGATCTCTTGCTCTAGCTGGGATATTCTTGCCATTTTAAATGTATACCTTGTAAGTCGCTCTAGATAAATGTCTGCTAAATGTCTAAAATGTAAACATGTAAGTGTGTGTGCAAGTGGCATCAGATGGCCACGGTGAAAGCGGGGACAAGGGGGTGGGAGCCACCTTGATCGATTGCGGGCTACTTTGGCTTCCTTCTTGTCATCTTCAGACTTATCTCCGATGGAGCTTTCGTCGTCGTCCTTGTCTTCCCTCTTGATGTCGGAGCTGCTGGAGGAGTGTGTGGAGCGGGCGACGCCCCCCGGCAGGCCTGTGGACAGAGGCACAGCGGGTCACACACTGGTCCATGCAGTACTCCTCCACCACAAACATGGGCAACTCATTCAACCTGGCCATTTACTGTGTTTTACTACAGATCGTCCAAATGGGTTTACGATCAAGAGACAAGGTTAGAAATGTGCCTACAATTACATTCAATGCCTAAAAAGTTTCAGAGGGTGTTTGGTTGGTTCTTGAAAACCTGTAAAATATCATTAGCAAATGATCAATAAAATGACTACAATAAATACAAAATAGAAGTCCTTTGGGGGGGGGGTTACTCACTGGTGAAGCCTTCAGGCTGGCCCCCTGTCTGTGCTGGGACAGAAGCGTGGTGCCCGTGCACCAGTGTGCTGTTGGTGGGCAGGCCCGCAGAGTCCTCATGGTGGCTGCCCATCTGAGAGAAAGAGAGCAGTGGGGAATGTTTGAAATTATAACGGCAGAGTAGGTATAATGGTGTAACGTTTAGGAAACAGGGCTTGCAAACCAAAGTTGCAGGTTCGATTCCCAAGTAGGGCGCTGCTGTTGTACCCTTGAGCAAGGTGCTTAGCCTAAAATCACTTCAGTAAATACCCAGCTGTATAAATGGTTTGTATAAAGGTGACCTGGGTGCCAGTACTGTAACAATGTAAAATAGTGTAACGCACACCAAACGGTGAAGGGCCCCCGGTCTCACCATGGTAGGATGGCGGTTGCTCAGAGCCAGCCCGGCATTGGAGAAGGCCTGCGCCAGCCCCCCCAGGCCCCCGCTGTGCACAGAGGACACAGCGCTCAGCAAGCTGTGCATGTCCGAGTGGGCCCCCCCCATCCCGGGGCCCTGGCCCACCGCGTGGCTGCGCAGCACGTGGATCGCCTCCTCCAAACGGTCCTCCATCTTATTCTGCTGCAGAAGCACAGACACAGACACACACACACACAAATAAATAACTCATGCAAGAAGCAACACGTGCAAATCAGAGAAATACGGCAGCATCATAGAGCCTATTCAATTATTATTATTTTTGGGGGGAAATTTGGTTTCAGATTTTCTCCCAATTTGGTATCCAATTACACCCGCTATTTTCATGTCAATCCCCCCCCTCGTGCTACGATTTCGCTGCCGAAGGCAAAGCGTCATCTCTTTCGAGATGGCACTCGCCAAGCCGTCGACCGTAACTCTGGCACCCCAGAGCCACTCCTGTGCACGGCGAACATCCTGTCGGCTTCCCTCCCCCGCCCCTGAGGCGGACAGCCAATTGCCGCCCCCGGTGGTACTCCCGGCCAGAGCAGACTCTGGCGCGACGGGGAATCGAATCCCCTGGAACGCTGTAACCACTTGACCACGCGGGAGGCCTTAAATAGATTTTTAAACATTCTCCCAGACATTTATCAGATGGGTAAGATCTGGTCCCCAAACCTAAATATTCAGCCTTGCTTACCAGTGCGTGCAGCCCACCCTCATAGTTGGGTGAAAGGGCAGCCTGACCAGACGATCTGGGCCACTGAGATGCAGCTGCTGGTGAGAAAACACAGCGGTTACAATGACACATTACAGACCCCTGCATCAGAGCCATTGTCATTACATACTACAGAAACCTGCATCAGAGCCATTGTCATTACATACTACAGAAACCTGCATCAGAGCAGTTACAATTACTCACTACAGACCTCTCAATCAAACATACTATCCACTTCTGCAGAGCAGTTTCGGCAAGGCCACCGTGATAATGCAGGTAAAACAACGCAATGCAAATCACTTAATTCAAATGCAAAATAATTTAACAGCATAGATTTCACATAGGAATTATCTGACCGATCGACCACGCTTGCGTTTAACCAGTCAATTCCCTCCAAGGACAGTAGATGGTGCTGCAGAGCCATGGCCAGCTCCTCATTTTCCCCCAGCATTTTTGGACGAGCTCTCGATACGATTGGCAATGCCCTACACTAGACCTATGGTGATCTGTGTCCTTGGCGTGGGAACAGATTTCGCCACAGCGCGCACGAGAGCCCGGTTTCAGTCCACACTGTACCTGCGATGCCCTGAGGGGAGCCCACTGGGGTCGACGGGGTGGAAGGGAAGTTGTTGCTGTTGTGGTCCGACGGGTAGATCTGCAGGCAGGAAGGGACACAGTGCTGTTAAAGCGTGGCACAGTAAGTGCGTCGGAAACGCAGGCAGGCAAACCCTTGATAGCCACAGAAAGAGAAGCAAAGTGCCTCGAGCCTTTCTGCGGACGTTCCACTCACCGAAGCTAACGCCTTTCCGATCTCGTCTCCTGAGCTCCCTGCTGTGGTGCCTCGGTTGGCTGTGGGAGATCAAATGTAAAAAAATTAAAAAAATTAAAAAAAGTGACTCTAGTGCTCGTATTCAGCAACTCAATTCTCAATTTCACACACATCTGCTCTGAGGAGCATTTTTCTGAAGCAATGCTAATTGAACCAGCCATCTGCAAGATAAATTTGCCTCCGTACACAACGCAGGAAACAGTGATGGGTGAATGACAGCAAAAAAGGGTGGAGCAACCAGTAACTCAGATTTGAACCAATCATTGCAATTTGTTGTGAAGGGCAAAACCTCGATTGGTTCAAGCAAGTCGGTGACTGAAAGCCAATCATGACTCCACCCAGTTTTGGCGTCATGATGCCTCATTGACCAATCACTGCAGGAAAACCCCACAGCCTGAGAGGCTGAAGATGACCTCCTCACAGTGGGAGGGCACACTCAGCAGTAACCGGCGTTAAACAGGTCTGGGTCGTGTGCAAAAACGTTGGGTGTCGTACCCAAGATGGCTTCCGTGCCATTGATGGGGGGCGTGTGATTGGACACCCCGTACCCCCCCGAGCTGGAGTGGAAGCCCGAGGGCAGGCTACCGTTCACCTCGCTGCCGTGGAGGGGGTAGTTCTGTGGGGACAGAGGCAGGGGTTGGCGCTTCTGGGAAAGGCACAGAGAACAGCGGGATTACAAACATGCACTCGGGCAAAGCAGTGCTTCAAGCCTGTTGTGTCTACATTGCTGCGGCTACTGCTACTATTGTGTCTTTATCTGGCAGGGGCCCTTATCCAGGGCACTTTACAGAGCATTGGCATATACAGCAGGTGAGAACACAAAGCATACAAAGCAAGACACATTAGCAAAATGGTCTCATCAGACATTTTGAAACGGTCCATGTCAGTGCTATTCCACCAGCAGCACATGGGCCAAATGTGGCCCTCAATAGATGTATTCTTGGCCCTTTCGACCATTGAGAAGGCCGACAAATCAAAAATTGTGACTACGTCCAGGCAGGTCTGCATCCACACAGTGTGAGCATGACTCCCACTAGTGACAATAATAATTGACAGCTGTGCATATTTGAAGGAGGAATCTACTTTGTTTACACAGACACAGTACATCTTGTTCATGCATACAATGCGTCTCAGAGTAGAGGCGCTGCTGATCTAGGATCAGCTTTGCCTTGTCCACATTCTAACCTTCTCCATTATGATCTAAAAAGGCAAAACTGGTCCTAGATCAGCTGAAACGGTATGTGTGGTTGATGTTTAGAAGGCTGGAGAGGAGTGAAAGCTGTGGGCCTCACCATCCTGTCCTGGGGGTTGATGGCAGAGAAGGGGCCTGGCTGGCCGATGTGGGGGGAGTTGCCCAGCATGGCAGAGTACCCAGTCTGCCCTAGAGGCCCAGAGGGGGCCCAGGGGTCTGGGGATGGGTGCAGGGCTTCTGCCAAAACAACAAAGGAAGGGTGGGGAGGGTGAATACAATAAAACAAGATCTCACAATTATCATTATTCAGTTCATTCTTCCCTCAGCAGTTTTTTGGTTTTTTTAGCTCTCTCTTCTCTGTACGGTCATGTCGGACGCAAGATTTCCATTACGAAACCTGAGCACCGCTCAAAACTATTTCAATCAAACTGTCAAATTCACATACAATTAAATTACGGTCTCGGCTAACCATTTAAATTTCAATCAATTTGGAAGGTAAAATGCCATTATTCTTTAGCCTCATTTCTCATCTCTCTCTAACAAAAAAATCTTTAAACAAAAGACTAACATATGTTAATGATAAAATGTATGCTTAACAAATTTGAGGACGTAAGAAATTCAGCAAAACTAAAACCGTAGAATTAAGATTATTATTTTTTTGTTGACATTTTTGAAATTCAAAAGACAAAGTTAAATTCCTAAATTCCACACGCTCTGATTTCCGTAAAGATTCTTGAAAGACAGGCGTGCGTTACCTTGCATGTAGAAGGAGCCGGGGTACACAGCCCCAGGCTTGGAGGCCGGATATCCAGCGCCATCCCTGGTGTACTCCTCACTGGAGGTGGAGGCGTAGACCTGCGGGGGACATGGGGCAGCAGCACAGGGTCTCAGTGACGCACACGGAGGATATCGCAACAAGGCACGGCCACGGTTACAACACTGTGTGCCCTGGCCAATACAGTGTAGCCAAGGTGTAAAACGATGCCTGCAATTAAAGTGCCTCTTTTCAAGCGACAGACCTGTGCATACATATTTATATATACACGCGCGCGCGCAACCCCAGACCAGACCACACACACACACACACACACAAACACACACAAACACACACAAACACACACACACACACAAACGGCAGCGTTGTTTTGGTTTTGGTTTAGGGTTTGCGCTCGGTGGCGTTCGTCGCGGCGGGCAGCAGCTCGGAGTGGAGGGGGCAGTCTCAGGGCCCAGCATACAGGAGAAGCAAGCAGCGGTCACAACACGCTGGGAGTGCCGCTGTTCGAATCCCCATCTCCCAGCACGTGCTTCCTCCTTCCCCCCGGAGCCAATCGAAACCATCCGAAGCCCCCTGCTCCAGGTCCCTCCCCCCTTCCCCCACACTCGGCCACAATCCTCCCACCCCCGCCCCTGCGGACACGCCTTCGTCACCGGGCGTCCGACGACTGAGACACAAGACGTCGGATTTGACACAAGTTCCTATGGCATCCAAACACCCACAGGGTACTGCCCACTGCCCGGCCTGCGTTCAATCGCCCAGAGAAGGAGCTTTTCAGAGGGCCTGCAGGTGAGCTTCTTCAGCGACGGCAGGGACGCACGCACGCGCGCGACAGCACCGGAGGCTGAAGACGTTTGATACTACAGGTGGCTCAAAAACCCCACTGCGGCAGGGCTTTAACCGCGAGCGGTGTCCCATTAAGCGCAGTCTGAACTACAGGGCTCGCGGACAGTGTCACGGCCACTCCGTCACTCCTCACCGCGTGCCGACGATATCGAAACACTGGCGCGTAGGAGGCGCGCGGATACGTGCGCACCACGGCCCCCCGTACCCCCTCGTTACTCTCGTTTCTCCCCGCGTACGGAGGGACAGAACGGCGAGCAGCGGAGAATGCAAACCCAGCGCTGACTTTTTTTCCCTGTAATGTGATTTAACAGGGAGAAGTGGAAAGGGAATGGAGAGATGCACTTCTAATTACAGAGCCATCTGCCCGTTCCTGGAGCCCGTCCAACTCCACAGGCAGCTGGGCTGAGGAGAGGGGGTTGGGGAGAGCGGAGGGGGAGGGCTGGAAGGGAGGGAGGGAGGGAGGGAGGGAAGGAGGGGGGTGCAGGGTGAGAGAGGTTTCAATAGAGATGGGGGAAAAACGGTAGAGGAAAAATAGAGGGACTGACCTAACGGAGATAGAGGAGAAGAGAATGAGAGCAAAGAATAAGGGTGGGAAACTAACCCAAGGATAAAAGCCTAAATTAGGCACATGGAAGGGGGTGGGTCCACAGCCAACGTTTAAGGGTGGGGACGGGCCGTTTCATGTACCCCGTTGCTCTAGGAGTCTCCATTTTAAAACGCTGAGCAGGCTTTTCGGGTTTCTGTTAAAAGAAGAGCATCTGGGGAATGATGTAATGCTCAGGAGAGGAACTACATACCAAGCCCACAGCTGAAGGAAACATTCAGTGCTCATCAATTTGAGCTGAGCAGAACGATGCGGCCAGAGTAAGAACCGGACGTATTGGTTATAATGGTTTTTTTTTTACTAATCTTTTTTTTGTTTTTTTGTTTTCTTTCTTTAAAAAGAGTCGCAATTCATGGCGTCCCTGCTTTTCTAATCTAAGAATTGATGAGAGAAAAGCCTGCTAGGAGCAGCGTTGCCCCATCTTTCACTGTGGAAAAACAACATTTTCAAAATGGTGCATAGCCCAACAATGGGTTAACTTGAAATATTAACCTCGGGGGTTTCTGAAGCAGGGACGACCCTGGTCTTAGTGGTCAGGTACACTGCACGGATTAGAGAAGCCAAGCTGTGTGTGTGTGTGTGTGTGTGCGTGTGCGTGTGTGTGCGTGTGCGTGTCGGGGGGAAGGGATCTGCAGGAAGAGGTTAAAGCCTAGATCTCAGGCTATAGAGAAAAGAGGGAGGAGGAGGAGGAGGAGGAGGAGGAAGAGCAGAGGGGCGTAAGCGGCTCTTAATCTGGGCTCAGACACAGACTGTGGTCTGGGAGCACGGCGCTTCACAACTGGGTCACCCTCACGGGGGGGGGGGGAGGGAGAGAGAGAGAAAGAGAGGGAGAGAGGGAGAGAGGGAGAGAGGGAGAGAGGAGAGAGGGAGAGAGGGAGAGAGGGAGAGAGGTGGACCGGCGCACACGTGGCAGGAGCACACCTTCGTTTGCACCAAGACCATATACGGAACTCAGGCCATGACAGGTCTACCTTAAATATGGGACAAAAAAAACGACGGATGTGCTTTGGTTTACTTTGAGGGGATCCAACCGAGAATCAACAACATTTCACTTTTGCAACACACTCAAACACAGGGATTCTTAAAACACAGGTGATTCTGTGTGGCTCAGTAGGTAGAGCAAGGCACTGACAACACTTAGAGGTCGTGGGTTCGATTCCTATTTAAGTCACTTTGCATAAAAGCATCTGCTAAATGGCACATATTATATTATGTTATAGGGAAGGTATACAATTCCATGGTGCATAATTCCATACATTTTATAAGCAACAAGTGCACTACAGAACAGACAGTAATGGGTTATTATTATAATGCTATATTTTACAATCCTCTACAGTTGGAAAAGGAACGTGAGGGATGAGGATCAGTGTTTTGCGCAGGAGAGTTGGCTAAAATGGGAAACAACATCAGTGTGTGGAGAGGACAGGGGGCACTCACAGAGGAGGGCAGGCCAGGAGGAACTTTCCGGATCTTTTTTGGCTGGGCGTCTGCGAGGAAACAGAAAAGGAGAAAAGGTGTCCATTTGGGAAATAATTTAATCGATACCTACAATGTGGCAACACATTTTTAGAACCATTAAAATTCATAATACCACTCAGTGACATTTAAAGACATGCAACCTGGTCATATTTCATTTTGGGAAAAGGCGACATTAGGGTGAGACTAAACCTAACCCCAATGTAGTGTTCTTAAGTCTGAGTCACAAGGGAAACAACACATGGGAATCCTTTGTTCTGCCAAATTACATATGGCAAAATACCATAATGTTTTTAAAAAAATTTTTATAAGAACTGTTAATCCACCATTTTTTCCATTTTCTCACGATTTGCAGTGCTCAATTGTATTTGTAGGCCCGTCCCATTGCCAAACTTCTGCCGCCGAACTGGGAGAGCGCACACTAGCGCTCAGCCTAGTGTGAACCGGACTCAGCCAGCCACCGCTTCTATTCACTCTGCTGCCTGAGCTGCGCAGTCACTGTTCCAGAGACTGCAGGCACTCAATCGACCAACAGGAGCTGCCATTGCGTGATGAGTTGGGGAATACCCTGCAAACTAAAACCAACCCTCCCTGGGTGACCCTACAGCCAATTGTGATTCGCCCCATTGGACCCCCAGCCACAAATGGCACTAAATCAGGATACGATCAGCTCACCACTCACTAGTGCATGAAAAAAGACCTTTATGCAGCACAAAAAATGTCAGCGACCCCAGGCCCCCCCGCTTACCAACGTTCCCCTCCGAGGGCCGCCTGCGGGGGTTGCTGGGATACGAGGTGTAGAACTGAGAGCCAGTCTTCAGGCCGGAGGGCGACATGGCATCTGGGCTGGGCATCGCCATGTCACTGGGCAGGAACCCAGGCTGGACAGGAGAAACGGCACACGCAGACGAGCAGGGTCAATGTGGGCGCCCGCGCAGGCATGCACAAACATGTGTACGCACATCATCTGGGTGCCAGGGGTAGCTGGACGAAGCCCGACAGCGAACGCGGGCCAAAGTGAAGTCGCACAGCGGTCAGCGAGAACGGACGTAGCTGGCTTCACGGCGGGGAGAGGTGAGAGCTGAGTCAGAGCGGCAAACAAACACTTAACGAATCAGAAGCCGGGAGAGCGTAGAGAGTTCATTTGCGAGAGACGAAAGCGAGTTAAGCGTTTTAATCGATTGAGGAGACTGAAATAGCGATGAGGTGTCAGCTCCTCCAAAGAGACGGCTTTTTCAGATGGCACCAACTGGCCTAGAAATGGCAACTAGTGGGTTCACATCCAGTGATGCATATTTTCGAAGAGAGGGGACTATTCTGGACTGGGTGTCATTTACATTTTTTAATTTTTAGCCATTTAGCAGACGCTCTTATCCAGAGCGACTTACAGTTTACATTTCTTTACATACAATCCATACAGCTGGATATTTTACTGAAGCAATTCAGGTTAAGTACCTTGCTCAAGGGTACAACAGCAGTGTCCCACCTGGGAATTGAACCTGCAACCTCGAGTCACAAGCCCAGCTCCCTAACCATTACACTACACTGCCAGTGTCAAATGTGAGACTGAATGCAGAGGTCTTTGCTCTTACCTGTGCCCCAAAGGAGGAGTATGGTACCCTTTCATTTTTACCTACAAGACAAAATGGGAGAGTGAACCAGGTCAAGTGGCAGTCAACAAACTCCAGTTTCTCATCCCACTGATCCCAGCATGGGTACAATTGCCATTGTCCGCAAAACAAACAACTTCCATTGTTCATGATGTGGATTGAATTTTTTCAAATAACAATAATAATTCAGAACAATTCAATTTGTTAAAAAGGAAGCAAGCAATGAACACACTGATGTTTACATACAAGGAAAGATGTGCCAAATGCTGGATTTAGACACAGGAGTCCATTGCAGCAAGTTATTAAAGGGCCAAGTTGACAAACTGCCTTTGTATTTAATAAGGGGCATTTATAACTTGCACCATGGGACCATTGTGCGAGCCCGAGAAGGAATCTGACACATTGAATTTTTGATTAATTTCTAAATGTCTTGTTACTCTGCATTTCATCCACTTCTGTTAAGTAGAGTGAGCATATGGAGTTCTGCCTATTGTATGTGTTATATTTATGGAGTGAGAGGAAATCAATGACAAATTGCCACATTATAAATGGCATAGAGGTAATTAAAGTGCCCCCCCTTCCTGCCTGCTCAGCTGGGGAGAAGCTGCAGGCCAGAGCCTTCCTCCAGGGAGAGTTTGTGCTTGAGTGCCCTTAACCTCCCTCCACCCCCTGCTGAGCCTCAGGAGCTCCTGGCACGCTTCCTCACTCGGGCCTGCCATGGCCATAGCCCACACACACACACACACACACACACACACACACACACACACACACACACACACACATACACACATACACACATACACACATACACACATACACACACACATACACACATACACACACACACACATACACACACACACACACACTCACACACACCACACACACACACACACTCACACACTCACACACTCACACACTCACACACTCACACACTCACACACACACACACACTGTAGTGTACATACTCTCTCACACACCAACACAAACACCATACACACAGTACAGTACAGGACAGTACTGGAGTGAGTGACCGTGCACTAATCCTGACCTTCTGGCCTGGGGGAACCCTCAAATATCACTCTTCAACCCCCACCAGCTTCCGCTTTAATGAAGTCACCATGGCTTACCAACAATCCCTGAGGTGAGGAAGGGGGAAGAGGACAGCTCCTGATGCTCACCGTAGTGAGAACCTTCCCCATAGCCCTACGGAGGAAGAGAGAAGTGGTCAGAACTAGCACAGCAGCACACGCCCACAACGCTTTCAATTCTTCAACATCACCGCACAAACCCACATAGTTTAAAACAACCCCCCCCCAACATTGATTTGCAGTCTTTTAAGCCTTAAGTGTATGATGGTAACGCTACGCTATGACACAATGTCGCATTTTTTCAACATTAATCCCCCGTTTGCCTCTTTGTCAGAGATACAAGAGAGTCGGCCAAGATGATTAATACGCCGACGTTGCTTCTACAGTTACAACGTTAAGACACACAGTGACACCAACAGTCTGAGTGAAAGTGACTCATTCGATGGAGCTCAAAGTGACGGGAGCAGCGCTTACCCGTCCCTGAGTAAAGGAGGGGCTGTTTTGTTCTCCGGGACCCCACGATCCGGATCCAGTGCGCTCATCCAAACCTGGAACAGACACAAGATAATGGAGATTATACCGACAGGCGTGTGGAGGAGACAACACCTCCCCCAAAAAAAGGCCTGAAAGGTGAACCCCGTGAAGCAGGGACGGCACAGCAACGGAGACAGGGCAAGATGGCCACGCTTCCCTGCCCGCAGAGCGGATTCGTCGACTTTCTTCAAGGAGCGGGGCCTCGACACCCACGTCTCTCAACGAGCTTAGTGTCGACCGCCTTACCGAAGAGAAAGGGGGTCAGGCCAAACCGCCGCTGGCGTAGAGTCGACCGCGCAAGACCCACTCCCGTGATATGGATCTACGGCAACGCGATCCTCGGCAATGTGCAGGGCATAGATCACCGGCGAGGACGCGTGTCGATTTAAGTGGCCTTGTGCTCACAACATTTCTCAGATCGCTCGAACTCGGAGGAAAGAGCTGTTCTGCAACGACGCTTCCCAACGTCAAAATTGATAACTTCCATTTCATATTGCGTCCATCTATCATTTCCATAGGTGCCATAAAAAGCAGTAAAGCTGTGGCTTAATGAGGAAAAAGGCAGTTTGCTCTGGGGAGGAGGAGGGGGGCGAGGTATGGTTCACAGTAGACGGAGGCCAGAGGGGCGTCGCACTTCCAGCTGACGAAAAGTCGATGGCGTCGATGCGTCGTTGCGGGGCGGGCTACTTCGGAGGTGAAAGTGAATTCTCCAGCTGTGGCATGGCAGCGTTCTTCACTCTGGACGTGCTTAACTGTCACTTATCGGTGGAGGGACGAGGGCTGCCCTACGATGCCTGCAACGCACTGCTGAGATAAACACAATTTGGGGCTTCGGTGTCAGTGTACTCGTTTTACCTCTCTCATATTGCGGTCCCGTCCCACAAATGGGAGTTCAGGACAGTATACCTGTCCACTTATGTACATGTGTACATTCAGGGCCACATGCACGCTTACATCTATGGCAAGGCAACGCAAGCGTATATGGCAATTTTGGGTACTGAATACAAATGATATTTTGGATTATTACATTTTTATAATTATTATAATTCAGCTCCCTTAAATGTACCCCAAAAATATGCCCAAAAAAAGATGGGGAGAAAACATTTTAAAGATCGCTGAAGCAGAAATCTCTAATAACCCCTCTCTCCCCTCCCTGCCTTGTTTTAACGCCGCCGTCACTCTCTGGAGAGAAGAGGCTTAATTGCATACTGATTTGCATAATTGTGCATATTAATGTGGCTACCTTATGAATATTCATATTTTCTTTTGATTTTGTTGTCTAATTAAAAAAAAGAGGGAGGGGGGGGGGGTGCTCAGCAAGATCAGCAACTGTGGAGAGGGAGAATGAGTGATGAGACGAGCAGTGCAGTGCGTGCTCCTACACACACCGCGACAGCAGTGATCTATGGAGCTGGTGCCGGTGCAATGTGAGCCAGAGAGAGAGAGAGAGAGAGAGAGAGAGAGAGAGAGAGAGAGAGAGAGAGAGAGAGAGAGAGAGAGAGAGAGAGAGAGAGAGAGAGAGAGAGAGAGAGAGAGAGAGAGAGAGAGAGAGAGAGAGAGAGAGAGAGAGAGAGAGAGAGAGAGAGAGAGAGAGAGAGAGAGAGAGAGAGAGAGAGAGAGAGAGAGAGAGAGAGAGAGAGAGAGAGAGACATGGCCTTGGTTTCTCACAGAGCACCCGTTTTGCTTCTCCTGAAGATCCACATTGTCGATGTCAACCCGCTCAGAGGTCCCGGTCCCATCAATGCGGCAACCAAACCAATAACACGTGTTCCGGAAAAAATAAAAAGGGCAGCAATATATTAGAAGACTGAGGTAGGCCAATCTTCCACCAGACCTGCTATCGATAGCACGAGTCACAAAAGGACTGGCTGATTACAATGGCTAAAACTGGTATCAAATTTTAATAAGGCATTGTCACTAAGCATCCAAAAATGTCCAACCTTTTCAAAGCCATTTCCAGAATCCTTGCCTACAAATTCAAGCCTTGTGGGCTGGCGGATAGCGCAGCAGTCGAACGCACCCGTATTTGGCTGGTCCTGTATGAGTGTGAGCTGCCTATCAGGGACGTGGTTCAAAACCCGTCTCTGCCAAACCGGCCCTGGCCTTTAGCTCCGATTGGGGGCGGCATTTGGCTGTCCGCACTAACTCGCGGTGAAGCACGTAAGGGTGTCTCCAGAAAAGGGGTCGGTGAGTTCCGTCTCGAAGGAGGCAGATCATTGCCGGCTTCGGAGAGTCGCTTGCCCCGTAGACTGGCGGCGAGTTTGTGGGGGGGGGTTAATCAAAATAAATACAGGTTATAATTGCCTTCCAAATTGTGGAGAAAAACTTAAAAATCTGAAACTAAATGTAAAAAAAGAAAATTCAAGCCTTGCTCCCCAGACTCATTCAATTGGTCATTTTGACAAAAATTGTAAGTATTTAAAATTCAAACAGGTATAGAATTAGACACGCGCGCTTTCTTTCAAGGAAAATTAATGCACTGACGACATTGTTTTTACCACACTTGTGTGGAGTAATTAACTCCAAGAAGCAATTAAATGCGAGGTGAGTGCAGAAGCACTCTGAAGTGGCAGATACCATAGAGCTCTGCCTGAGCCACACATGCTCCACTCTTCCTGTAAGGGTGGGGAGGAGGGACAAAATGGTAGGACACAGGGGTGGCAGAAAGAGGAAGTTCTACACACCTACAGGGTTAATATAGAGAAGCTTCAGAGATATTAAAAAATAAAAGGGGGTGGTTGGAGAAAAGCGGACAGTGACATTTAATTGTGCATATTAATGACTTCTTTATACATATTCATAAGGATTTTCAATTTTCATTCCTAATTGAAACAGATCCAAGATGATGACTAGATGCTTAATGTGGAATACGCAAGAGCCGACCTGATTCATGGATGTTAAAAAAAGTGACACACCGTGAAACAACCCCCACCCGTGAAATCTGGCGAATGCTGTGAAATTCAATTTTGCCTGAATTCTGACCATAACATAAGAATATCTGTCTCTTGGTAACAGACTACTAGTGCCATCTCTACAGTTCCTGTAAAAATGACCAGGCTCAAAAACGTACGGAACGGTCTGAATTTAGCAAGCGTCTCTTAACGAACGGAGGAGTGTCCTTGGTTTTGGCAGACAGAACTTCGAAAACCTCTGGTGGTTTAAGGAAACTGGACGCTCATTACAGGATTTCTGAACAGCAGTGTGCATCAACCTAAAGGCTTTGGTAAGAGGACAAACGGAGAGGGCATTGTGTCATAAGTTGACATCCACCTTAAGGCCACAGCCAAAGAAGAGGGACAGAAATAAGAGCTGGTGGGGTTAAGCTGGCGGTGCTCATTAATAACTCGCACAGTCCATAGACCAAATGTTTTAGTGACATTTTACCTTCAGCTAAAAGCCAGTCAATGAAACAGGCATCCTCAAATAGTAAACACTCATTCTTACGTAACAGATCGCCACATGTGAAATTGCTTGTAACGCAGATCCCTCGCAGAGATTAATACAGTAAAACCCATCTTGGGTGCAAAATAAACGAAGAATTCGGAAGTGGCAATAAACCACGAGAAAGGTGAAGTGTACTTTGCCAACCCATTAGGCGAAGTCGTGGAGTAGTTTTGGCCTGATAAGCCACAACACGTACAATGTTATGTGGAGAGTGAGTATGCCCTCACAAGAGGCTTTTTTGGTGTGAATTAGCCAGGCTGGTGACCAGAAGCCTCAGGGTTTTCACGGTTGATTTGCACAGAGCCGTGAACGCAGTGACCAGCAGAGACAGCGCAACGCTGGTAAGAGAGTGGCAACAGAGCAAGCATACTCATTGTTTACAACTACTCAGCCAGCTAGACCTACCGAGATCAATAAACACCCAACTCAGACATGCCATTCAGCACAAAACGAAATACCCTGCACACACACACACACACACACACACACATGGGGTGTAACGGTACACAAAAATCATGGTTCGGTACGTACCTCGGTTTTGAAGTCACGGTTCGGTACGTTTTCAATACAGCGGGGAAAAAAGAAATGCAAAACATAAAATTGCTTTTCATTTATTATGAACTTTGTAAACAGTGGCTAATTGGCCATAATTTACTGAATAAAGTAAGGCACATCTTTCCTAAATAAAACAAAATTTCCATCAATACTGCTGCACGTGCATTAGTGGTTAAAGCAAGATTGCATTCGTTTGGTTCACAGTGCGTACCGAACGTTTCAGTACGAATATGTGTACTGTTACACCCTATACACATACATATACATATACATACACACAAATCCATACATGTATATACACACACTACACACACATATATATATATATATATATAAGCCATTTAATTTAAACAGTACCAACATACATAACCATTGTCCCTGTACACAAACAATGTTTTGTATCACTTAGCAGAGACACACAAAAAAAGGCTACATACTATTCCAATCTTTCACAACCCACCCCACCCCCCAACTTACTCACAAGATTCCTCTGTGCAAGAGCTCCAGCTACAGTGCTTTTCAGCTCTTGCCAGAACAATGCAATTTCATGGGGAAGCCTCATGCTAAACCAGTTCCAGTCAAGTGATTGATTGATGGTGATTAGCCAATCAGACCACACTGCATGTCAGTGCCTCCCAAGAACCTAGATCAAGACATTTAAACCTATTCAAAAAAATATTTGGTAAAAGTAGGCAAGCCATGTGCATGAGGAGTTGAGCCTGTGTCTTGTATTCATACATGAAAAAGCTCTAGAACGCCTTCGAGTCCAAAGTGCATTCAGCACAGACCAAGTCGGTAGCACATCTTTGAGCACATTCAAGTATAATAGTTAGCCAACTTCTATTTTTGAAACGCAGTAAAGACTGTGAAGACTAAAGAGTGTGCTTAAACAGGCTATGCTATAGTGCGTGCTATGAGTGACACCGTTGGTGTGGCAAAATGCAATTGCCAATTCAGCAATTATGAATTCATCAAGCTATCGAGAGCATAAACAATTGTATTCTGAAACAATTTACTTTAAATTCTGCCAGTATTTGTTCAGAGAAGACACCTATTGCATGGTTGTTAGCCTAATAGCTACATTTTAATCAAGATATCTGGTACAAACTGTGTGTGTGTGTGTACTGATTTCCTTCAGCAATTCCAGTTGAAGTACAATTTCAGTGTGCATTTCACAAATTTCACCAAAAACCACAGCAAACTGAAGAGGAAGTAGAATGGCTAAATCAGAGCTAAAATGTAATGTGTGTACTAGTCATTTTAGTTCAGACGGTATACTGAAAGCGATTAACCCTTTTCACTGCAGAGGAATCCCCATTTCCTTCCACTATTCCTTTATGCTTTGAGGTCAACGGGTGACAGATCTGTGCTCTTTGGCAACGCAAAACAAATGAGAACTTCATTTAATTCTCTGCAACATGCGTTTCCCCAATCTACATATGAACTCTCGAAACATGCACAGGCGACTGTTCTTACACATTTAAGCCTTTTATTCTTTGATGAAATGTTGATATGTCCAGGAAAAAAAATGACTTGACACCAAGTGTACTCAGTATTGCCGTGTTTTCCAAAACTCAAAAAATGAATACAAATTCAAATTCCACACGGGAGAAAAAAGAAAAAAAAGGCTTGGCGTACAAAGAGTAAACCATCTACAGCTTAGCAAAGTGTTTGCGGTCTACTTATGCTTTTGAGTGATCAAGAACAGTTTTATAGAATGAGTAACAATGCAATTTGCATATGTAATTTGCTTCAATACACAGAGAGGAAGAGAGGCGAGTCAATCATTCTGTACTTTGTATGGCGGTTAGAACAGCCTGAAGTAGGTTACCAAAATCACAAAAGGATTTGAAATTAGCTTGTGTTCCTAAAACAAATGAGGAGCTTTTCAATACGAATACCTGCGGCAGTAAAACGTAATGGATGGCATATTTCAAATATCCTATATCATAAATTGTTTTGTTACGGCGAAACAGTAATGGCGCAAATACCTAAAGACAAGAGGAGCACGTGGTCCTCGTTTAAAAGGAAACATTCAATCTTTTAAAATGATTCCGAAATGCACAACAGCCAAGAAATGTTCTTGGCACGTGGTTGGTGAATGGCACTAAATATTAAATATTAATGGAAAGGTCATAAGGCACATTTCGCGGAGGTTTGCATTTAACGGCAAGCCGCGTCACCGCAGACCGGTCGGTCAGCGCTAACGCTCACGGATGTAGACAAATGCTTCATTGCAGAATTATTTTCTTCCAAGGTGAAGGGCACCATTCCAAATCCTACGATACTCAGGTTCCTTGAGAAAGTCACCACCCCCTACCCCCACCCCTTGCCAATTCCTGTCTTTAAACAAGAAACGTTAAGTTACACCCCACCAAGCATGCATGCATAGGCCTGACGTAAAAGTGCGACGCCCTGCCAAGAAGTGAAAATAGCTGCTCTATATCATCTTCTAGGCCTTCGTGCCAAAGAGTGAACTTTCCAAAGAGGACACTGCACCCCTCCCTCAGCTGAGGTTATCTTTGACATGAGTGATCAAACCAGGTCTTAGCTGAAAAATAAGCCAAATCTTTCTAGACAACAACAGTTGTTCCGAAATGGCAAATAACTTGCCAGTTTAAGTCTTCCCTAGTGATAATTACTCAGGTGATCAGAATGCGATACCAAATCATACATGTATATAATTTTTTTTTGAAAACACACAAAACCATTTGCACACAGCCGTGGAGCCCCTGGGGCCAGCGTGTAAGGTGGAAGGGGAGCGGGGGGGCATCACAGCATCTGTCTGCCAAGAGCGTGAGTCAGACAGGACCCCGTCGATGCTGCGCTCACCCTTTTCAGCAGTGGCCCAGATCTATAATTACATAGGTAGAGCTGGTGGAAGAGACCAGTCACCGGCTGAGTCATCAGCTACAGTGCACACACAAAGACATAAAAAAAAAAACAAGAGACAGACTGACGGACACTGGGGAGTTTAACACGCAGTGAACAAAGAGGTTGGTAGGAGAATCAACTCTTTTTCACTCACGACTGGGGGAATTAAAAGACTGGGGAAGCGACTAATTCACAAGGTTCACAGGAAGCACAGAGCACAGTTTCAAAACCATGGCATGGCCAAACGCAGCCAAAAGCAAAAAAATAATAGTTTATTAACAGGGAATCACTTTGCCGAACAATTCGCAGTAATGGCACGGGCGTGCAGCGTGTTAACGCCGAGCTCATTGGCTGACAAAAGGTGAAAGGATTGCATAAAGGCGTCAAGAGTCGCACAGAAACTTCACGCAAACTCCTCCCTTCTTCGCCTCGCGCTGGCCTCGGTTCCAAAATATCTCACAGAAATCTCGCTTTCAGGTTTTCAGTAAATGAAACTGTGTGGGTGGAGGTGGGGGGTATGAGAAGTGTGGTGTGACTGCTCACCTTACAGCAGTCCTGATGACCAAAAATCACATCTGCACTAGCCCCTCTGAAAACAGACGGGACGATCGCCTCCGTCGGTCTCCACTGACCTCTCGCTCCGGGCGGCGCCGTCCCGGGCCTCGTGCGCAAAGTGAAGTTTTAAACAAAAATTAATTTGGGAGATTAAACGAAACTGTGGACGCACAAAGAACATGTGACTAACATCTTTGGGTGAAACGAGAGCTTCTGCGACAATAGGTGTGCGGGAGTCGAACAAAAAGAGACGGGCCTCACATACGCTCCTCCAGCTGCTTTGTAAGTTTAGCCCCTTTTGTCTCAGCCTTTGTGGGGTTTCCAGTGTCGTTGACGACGGCACTGCCGCCACCAGTCAGATGTCAGGAGGAAGGGGGAAAAAGTAACCGTCCTCTTTTGTGAGATCCCTTCTTCCACTTAAGCGATCAATAAGTGCTGCTGTAGCTTGAGGTTGTATTAAAATTTTGAAGAAACAAAGAAGAAAAAAGTCAAAGGGCCTGTGTGTACCTGTGCTCACAGCAGTCTCAACCCCCTCATCTCTTGGCACGAGGGGAACACATTCCCGATTGTTCCCTGAAAGATGCCCTGCCCCCCCCAAAGAAAACAGTGGAGTGGGGAGGTGGGGTTGTTAAGGTGAGAAAAGAGCAGGTGATGTTTGCCTTAGAAAAGACGGGGTGACGATGGGAGGGGAAACGGGCCCATTTCCCAGGCCTGTCCTAACATCCTCCTCTGCGGGTGACGGAGGGGCGGCAGCTGCAGAGGTGAGCGGGGGGACGCCTGCAGGACGGCTCCCGCAGACAGGGCTCTCCATGCTGGGAGGGGGCTTTGTCTCACCCCTTTCAGGCCATTTCCTGAGGGTCAGCAGAAAAGGCAGAGGGGGGAGCTACGGTCTGTGTTGGTAGTGTTGGGGGAGGAGTGTTTTGCACTTAGGGGTGGGGGGAATCATTTAAAGTCCATAAGCCATTTTTGCCTTTGTTCCTCTTTGGGTTGGATTTTCTCACTCTGGGGGCGCTATGAGAATGTCTCAATTTTGCAGTGAGGAAGATGGAGGGGAGGGGCCGATGGCTGCAATGGTTAGCCCCACTGCCACTTCTAGTGCTACTACAACAACCTCCATTTTAGAGAGCAGTTTGGACATAAAAAAAGAAAAGAAAAAAAGTCCAATATATTCCTTCAGCGACTGCATCACTACATACGTTAACTCTCACAAAGGATTCAGAGGCGTCCCCGCTTTCCACCAGATATAAACCAGAAGTTGACAGCAGGAAAGCAAGTTAATGATTATGAAAATAAAAAGAACCGTTCAAGCTTACGCCTTAAAGTTAAAACTAAGCAGAGACTTACCAGGGATCAAACGGTACAGACCGAATTGCACGGGAATTGTTGAACCTAAGCGATCTCGGTCGCTCTTAGTTTTAGCATCCCAGGAGTAAAACCAAAATTTTTTTCAGAAATCTATGAATTATGCCTCATTATCTGGACCCAGCTAAAGCATACGGCCAGGGCGATTTTGATGCAGTTCCCTCTTGATTGGCAAACCGCTACTTGGAAAAAGTTTTTAAATGTGTTTCGGTCGACAAATGAGAAAACGATACAATCAGGAATATTTACGCTATCACATAAAAGTTCAACACTCGTTTACTGATAAATCCGGAGGTTGAGTTCCATACATTAAAAAGGAGTGTAAATGAAAATTCGAGGAGAACACGTAGCTCTAGTATTGCCCAGATTTGATTGTTTATATCTGGCAAATAAACCATGGTTTAGTGGGAAAAGGGCTGCGCGCTAAAAGACAAGATGCACAACGGGCACCTTAACTCGATTGCAGGACTAGACCAGATGACCAAAATATCACAAACGCCATGTTTCTAGTCCTTCTGAATGTCACTAGCTACAGGTGTGCACGCTAGTATAGACGCATCGAGTCAATGTATGCGGTAGCCGTTAAGACAACAGGGGAAATACAAAGCAAATAGCCATACTTCACAACTGTCCCGCCGCCTGTTAGCAGGAGATAGCGGTCTGAAAGGGGCTGTTCAATCATGTGCCCGTTGCTCCTTTACCTCCACCGTGAGGGTAAGACTACAACACAGAACCATTTTACTTTCAGCTTAAGAAATAGGACTTTGCATACATTCTTTAATATTCTTTGGAGAAATGCTTTTGAGAATTTTGCATAGATGTTAAAAGTGCACAGCCCTAGCAAATATTCAACAGGTATATTGAAATGAAGCATGCCTTGATTATGTGAAAGGTTTAATCTTTCAGGCTACATCACGTCACAACATGATGGAACAAGATGAGTTTAAAGACCTGATTAAAGATTGATCATCCTTTACGGACAGGTTTTTTTAATATTATTTTTTAACCCTGCAAGGTACTGTAGTGTCTGTCAGCAATGGAGAGAACCGTTTTCAGAATGGAGGATTCCGACCAGCTTACTCAACTCCTGTCAAATACAGTTGTGGCTACATGGCTTGTTTACAGGAGTTGACTTCATTTTAAATTAAAATGGCTTGTATTATTAAAGATTATAAAACAATATTGTATCGTTCACTACTATAATTCACTCAAAGCAACAAAAAAACTAAACCTAACAAATAAATCCCACTGCCTTTCCAACAGCTATACTCGAGTTCTGAGACAGGAAGCGAGAGTCAAAGGAAAGCATTTCATAAGGAGTGCAAATTACCCAAGAATCTTCATGTTTCATTGATAAAGTTGAATCGGCCACATCTTACCAATTATAACCAGGCATGCTCCATGTTACAAGCATATTCCAAACAAGCCATTCACGTGGCTGCACGTGTCATTCAGGCAACTTCGGCATTGGAAATGACTGACGTATCAGTGATCAGTGTGTAAACACTGCCCGTCTCAGCAGTGTGAATAGCTGGGCAGAGCACCGCACGCTGTACCTGGACACACAAGACATCCTAGCAGAAACGGGCCAAGCGCAAGCCGAAGCACTTATGTTCAGCGACAGCGAGTGTACGGTCTGTTCGGTTTTTATTTATAATGTATCCATTATAAATGAGTCAAAAGTCTCGGCCCGGTTACATACAACATGTAGCGGAGCATCACTGCTCAATGACAGCATGGTGAACAATTGAAATCGCATAGCTAATGCGCTGCTACGACTGAGCACACCTACCCGGACAACAAAAACAAAACAACAAAAAAAACACAACGCAAAACATTGATCCCAGTTCATTTATTCAGCGAATGCAAAGCTACGTTTGGTTCCGTTTCCTTCTAAAAACATTTAGTGCGACTACCAAGGTCCCTGTGACTGACAGACAAAAGCGACAAGTGTGTCCTCAAAGTCTCTAAAGTTACGACGTAATGACCGGGCAACACGGCATCGACATCATCTCCGATCTATGCCTGTGGTGGCTGACGCCGACGTTAAATTTATCTAGTTAGACTGTCAGTGGGGAACTCAAGCCCCAACTGCCTGGACTGTCCCTCCCTCCCTCCTCTACACCCTTCCTTCTGGAAAGGGATTCCAGAGTTCCAGTCAGAGTGATGCAATGCAGCTACATACAGAATGTTCAAAGGCACTAAAAGCGCCTCAAGCTTTTGCTCTGCTATACCATCTTGGAACCATAAAAAGGAAGACGGGGGAGGGGGGAGGGGGGAAGGGGGAGGACCGTGGATGCATGCGAGTGCCTGCCCTGGTCTTCAGTATGCAACAGGGAGCAGGCAGCCTGATCAAAGCTCTCTGGGCCGCCGCAGAGATACACCACGCTGGGTGCAGGGGACAGAGACCCAGACCGCAGTGGGGGATCCGCAGCACCAACAACGCAACCGTGCACAGTTTCCCCCTTTGTTTTAGTAGCACACGCATATTTGAAAGGGCTCTTAAAACGCACTGGATAAGTCTTTGTGCACAAAATAGGTTGTTTTTTCCTCCCCCCCTCACCCAAAGTGAGCCGTTACTCATGTCTGCTGTGTAAAAAAACAAACAGATCCACAATAAAGTGGTTACATATAAAGGTTATTAGACTCTGCTTCAAGCTCATACTTCACAATGGCTGTGCTTTTTGTCACATCTACGTCACCATCCCCACCGGCGCCCGCCCCCCCCCACTCAACTACACCTTGGCTTAGGCCAGAGACTAGTCTGTCACCTCCCCTTTTCATATGTTAATGGAGGTGACCAAAGTGAGCAGGCAGAAGTGGGCGGGTACATGGAATCAGGATGTTTTGGAATCACTCCCACATGTCTCCCCACAAGTTAAAAACAACAGGAAAGAGGGATACTTTTTCTGTTTTATAGAAAATAATTAAATGGGGAGGGGAGGGGGGTCAGCCATATTGAAAATGAATTTCATAACTTGTATTTTCATTTGGCCAATAGGGTTCAACTGCAGCGAAGGACGACTCAGTGGACTCGATTCACACGTCCAGGCCACACAGTTCCCCCTCTCCCATTAAGTCAGGGCAGAGTGCTCTGGAAAACACAGCAACCGCCTTTCGCAAGCCAACGCCTGGTGCACACTACACAGCTTTTGGAAAAACCCCCACCGAGATCAGAGCAAGTGGAGGAGGCACGCATAATGACTGCATAACGGGAGAATCGGGGTGACACAGCACACACTCTTTAAAATGGGGGACTCATGTACCGTGTCACCACCCCAGGACCCAGCAGTGATGTCATGCGGTTCTGCCCACTGCACTGATGCTGCCCCACAAGGTTATAAATAGGCATAGCAACATTGGTAAACATGGATAACACAGAATACATTGGTAAACATGGATAAATTATGTTTCCACAAAACTGGACTTAAGCAAAGGCAATAAAAATACAAATTTAAAAAAGCATTTTTAAAATGAACAAGCAAACTCATCCCAGCTCCATTTCTCATTTGAAAAGAGCAATCTTAGATGGCCCTCTTGGTTAGAGTTGAAATGCTGGATTAGGTAGGTGTGTGTGTGTGTGTGTGTGACCAATGAAGACAAATGAAGCCAATTTCATAGTAGGCTACAGAAATAGGCGATCCTGATCATTTCTTTTCTCTGGCTTTTAAAGTTCTAAAACAAAAGTCTGGTTGCTCACCTTCATACCAATGAATGAAGATGCACGTCAGAATATAAGGGGTGAAAAACAGGAAATTTCTATCTGATCCAGCCATGCCTTGTTAAAGCACTAACCATGACATGCTGAGCCACCATGGTTTCTATTAACCCGTTTGTAGTGTTGAATAACTCATATCACTGAGAGATTTACACACGTCACCGGAGGGTTGTTTTTCAGTGGTCGTTGGTAGCTTATCCCATTGCCTGAAAGGTACGGATCGACAAACACTCAGGGAGGATTTCAGTACAGTTTAACATCCACCGGGGCCTCAGAAGGTGCCAGAGCCATTATCGGCACTAATAGGTCATGATATCATACAAAGTTTTTAAGTCATGGCATGATTTCGGCGGGTCAGGTACACGAACAGAAATGGCACTAAAATGTTGGGCTTTTTTTAAACAGCCCTAAGTTGACACAGTTACAGTCAACCAGGTGTTGCCACATTGAATGCTGGGATTGAGGAATACTGCCAGTCATACTCAATGTTAAAACTGGCTTCTATCAGTTAAGGGCTTCTTCTTTAACATTTTGACAACAATAAAAGTGAGAGAAAAAAAAAAAAAAAAAAAAAAAAAATCGAATTCTTGCAATTAATTCAAGGCCAGAACATTTGCATTCTTATAATAATACAAATAGTTGAATTGAAAGAACTCCGGGAGAGGTGCCTACCTGACCCACCAAACTGGCTGCTGGCAAGCGTCGTCGGTCTGTTTTTCCCATTAGCCACAGGTGGTGCAAACATCTACAAGAGAACATGGAGAAGAGTATGATAACAAGCCCTAAAAGAAACGAGAATGCACCCTGCAACACTGAACATGTGGACCAATCCATCAGGGGACGGGCCAGAGTTTGTTTTCATTTGACGCTTCATTCCAATTGGTTGTTCGCACAGAACATTCCAGCCCAGAAACCTCAACTAAAAACCGTCAAGGATTTAGGACCACGCAGGGTGGCCGACCACAACAAAACAGGATGCAGCGCAAGAGCGTGGAAAATGTTGCGCTTTTACAGTAAGCGTCTTTCCAGCAACATTCGCTTAATTGCCTCGGTGCCAGAAAAGTAAATACACACAGGCAAGCTGCACTGGCCAATTAAACCTCAGGATTCTTTACAAGTTGTATAAAAAGGTGAGTCAATGGAGGAAACCGACTTAGTCAAAGAGCATGGTCTGGTTTGTCCTGTTAAAGGTTTCAACAATCCTTTTCAGTCAGAAGTAATTTTGCCCATTTGTATATTGCACATTGCGCCTTTCATTCCCGGCCAGCCCTCGCATGCAATAAGTGTAATAAGTGTTTCTGTGTAATAATTCGGTGCTCAGTAATTACTGAGTAAACACTTTTTGGGGTAACAAATACACGGGCAGATTTAATACTAGCGAGTTCTAATTAGTTGTGAAATCATAATTTATTCGGGCTGGCAAGTTTGATGACAAGAACATTTTCTTAATTAGGATTCACGGTTTTGCATCCACAGACACCCTCCGAAGACAGCAATTTTCCATTACAATCAATTAAGTCAAGCCCGGGCTCTTCAATAAATCCTGGGCTCATCGCTCCGGCTTTGTTGCATTAGCTCTTTGCATTGTGTGCCGTAGTCCTCTACAAGACACCCAGGCTGCCGAGCCCCTATTCTGCCCAGCACAGACCACACCGCACATGCTCAGGCTTAATGGGAAACAGGCCAGAGATCCCAGCAGGAAGTGCACAGTGACCCCCCCACCACACACACACACACACACACACACACACACACCACCACCACCACCACCCCCACCCGCACCAACTCCAGTGAGCTAATCCGGGTCTCATATTTAAAATCAAACCATTACGTACAGACATGGGATGTCCTCAATTAAGGATTCAAAGGACAAACTCTTACACCTCATACAGAGCAGCAGGTTTTGATGAGTTTTGGGGGGTTTTTTGGGGAGAGGAGAGAGGAAAAATAAAAAAAAAAAAATAAAAATAAAAAAAGGAAGAAAAAAGAAGACTGAAAAGTTCTCATTCAAATCAATGCATTTCAAAAGATCAGCTTTGCTTTGGGGACTGACGTGCTTATTTAAAAGCGGTCACGAGTCGTAAACCATTTCCCTTGTTAACGAATGCCTCACCATTCATAAGGATGCCCAGCAAACAAACACAGTTTTCACATTTTAAATGTATTCATCTTTTTATTACTCTCCCCCTCTACCCCCACCCCTACCCCAACCCCAACCCCCACCCACCCCCAAAACCCTCCCCACTTCCTTGCAGCAGATACACTTTGTCCTTGCCTCTGAAGCTGAGGTCGCCAGCTCCCCCCCACCCAAAGAAGAGTTCTCTCGCCCTGTTAACTCAGGCCAGCAGTCACCCTTTTCCATGGCCAGTGACTCATGCATTAGTGTGAGATGAGACATCCTCGTGGTTTTGTGGAGTTGTTCCTCTGTGCGTGCTACACGCCATTGTTTCTCACATGCACAATTCTAGGCAGCTATGGAGAAATGACAAAGACTTGAAACATGTCGATCATAAAAATGCAATTGTGTAGTCATGTGACCTCTTGAAACAACAATAGTCCAGTATAGGCCACAACTGGCAAGTATACAATCCAGGAACAGGAAGTGAATGGACATAGAATTTTAAAAGGAACGCATTTTAGATAAACTTAAACCAATAGCCAAATCCATATGTTTTCTATTACTTGGGCAATTAGTGAAATGTATGTACAGCTGTGCACACATCTTTATTTTGGCACACAGTACATAACTGCATGTAAGCGATGTTAACACTGTAGAAATTTTTAAGAAAGCACCTGAAACCTGTCACCCATACAAACACAACCGTGACCTGTAAATCTTGAACTCCAACATGGACAAAGGCTTTACTCTGAATGTGAAAATGGTCTTAAATCTGTTAAAAAAACTATAAGCCTGGTGCATGGAGCACTGCCCCCCCCCCCATATTGGAATATTTAATTGGAGCAAAAATATTAACAGCACACAGAATATATCCAAAATTTATTTATAAACATAGCATGAAAATTCAACAACGGTGAGGATTACTGAAAGCGTTCCACCATGCAAAGCTTCCGGTGACCCCGCACACAATGAGAATCTGTCGTTTTCTCAAATCAAAGGGAATGGGTTTTTACGGGGATCTCAAGAAACAGAGCGCCGGCACCCACCCGCACCTACCCGCACCTACCTCCCTCCCTCCCTCCCTCCCAAACAGACCCCATGAAAGAGCACCTCACACCACACCTCCCACCCCCGCTCCACTCGCTCCACTTACCGCACTGAAGTCCAGGAGGTCGTTGAGTTCCTTGTCTGTTCCCACTGCAGCCATTCTCTGCTGCTCAGTCATGCCACTCAGTCACAGCCACTAACAACCCTACGAAAGACATCACAATGAGGACAGACTGACCATCGCTGGAACCACACTGCGGTCTGACAAATATGGAACATGGCTTAAATATATACATTTCAAAGAAAATCTGAAAATATACACACATACATATACATAATTGAATGTGGTTATACAGAAGCAGATTAAATTGATCTTGTGGAGAAAAAAAAAAAAAAAAAAAAACAGGCGAGACTGCACATGACCTCTACTATATCACATGAATGAAAGGCTACATAAAACTGCATCCTGCACCATTCCATTATAACAGTCTGCCCACTCCAATAGTGTTCGACAGTCAAGGAACCAAAATAGCTCGCAAAAAAAAAAAAAAAAAAAAAAAGACAGTGCAAATTCCTAATGAATGGACTAACCACCCACCCACGCACGCATGCACACACGCACACATGCATGCACGCACGCACAAGACCTTGACTGGGTGCCAGTATCAGCCATCCACCTCAGCTTTTGGGTCTTAACATTCCTGCGGAAAATGTGCATTCAAGATGCTTTTAAAAGTCAATGCACATTGTTGTAGAAAAGGGCCTAGAGTGCGAGTTTAAATGCTGAATCCCCTCAGTCAGACGGCCTCTGGGTCCAGCCGCAGGGACTGCGGCTCTATGGAACACCTGGAGCTGCCACTGTGGAACAGGGCCGTCTGAATGATGCACGAGGACACATCTGACTGACACATGGCCAGGTGTAGGAATGCTGTAGGAGGTAAGAGTAGGACAAGCATGCCTCCTGAAATGCAGGTAGCTGCCAAAACAAAGGGAACACCAACATAAAGTGTCTTAATAGGGCGCTGGGCCACCATGAGCCACAACAACAGCTTCAATGCACCTTGTCACATATTCTACAAGTGTCTGGAACTCTATTGGAGGGATGCAACACTATTCTACCACAAGAAATTCCATCATTTGGGGTTTTGTTGATGGAAAACGCTGTCCCAGGCGTCGCTCCAGAATCTCTCATAAGTGTTCAATTTGGTTGAGATTTGGGGACTGAGACAGCCACGGCATATGGTTTACATGGTTTTCAAGCTAAAGGGGCACGTTTTCAAGGGGCACTGTCATCCTGGAAGAAACCACTCCCATCAGGATAGAAATGCTTCACCATAGGATGATGGTGATCACTCAGAATGGCTTTGTATTTATTGGCATTTACCTTGCCCTCTAAGGGGTGGAGTGAGCCTAAACTATGCACGGAAAATGCACCCCACACCATAACAGAGCCACCAGAACCCTCGTTTACTGGTTTCCTTTATTTTAGCAGTTACCTGCACATTCAATGCTTGAATGATGAATTTAGCCTCCCTCTCCCTCTCCACTGTAGCTTCAATGCAGAAACGGACTCATGACCCATTATCATCAGAATACTAAGACGTTTTAATTATACCTTTAAATTAAAACACTGATTTTGCTGGCTTAATGTTTAAGCTTTAAATGACAGTTACATACTACAGAGCGCTGACAGTCACACCATTGGAGAAAATTCAGGTGAATAACTTCAATGTGCCGACAGGCTTTAGGTTCATCTGAGACGTTACTAGATTGTTTCACGGATTAAAATGAGCCAACAAACAGCTTTTAATACATTGTTGGAATCCACTCATATTGTCTGCATTTCTCTTTATTGTTCAGCTGTATTAATAAAATAGGCCATGCAAGCAAGGGAGTTTGGCTGTGTAAAGTTTAGTTGGCAAAACTACAAGAGCTTAGTTAACTTAGTATGCATATAGTTGTCAGAGAGTTTGTCAAAGTAAATAAAAATCAAGCCACATTTGGTCTTGAGGATGTCTAATAAGACACTGCCAAAAACAAATTCATGGCTCATTTCTCAAGTATTCTAGACAGCAACATAAAACAATCATTAAGCTGACTGCTAAACTTTGAGACTGAGGACCTACCCGACACACGGTCATACCCCATTTCTTTATCAAAGAAACATTTGAGGGGAGGCAGCCGCACAGTGTACCAATCCACGTCCTGACTTCAGCCTCCAAAGGAATTCCCCCGTTCAGGAAAGGGCGAGGCCCATGGCATCACCACATCCCAGAGCAACAGGCTGAGCCCCAGGACCCAACACAGCCCTGGCCACCAGCTGGGCTCACACCATGGCTCGGGCTTGCTCACCCGTGAAAATCCTCTCCACAACCGACTAGTGCAGATGGCACTTCCACCCACATCAATCAGGAGTTCAAAATGAACCACGGCCATTAAAATTAACCCATCCTAAATGTTTGTTCTCAAATAAAAAAACGAACGACACCCAGTTTCCAGGAGGCCCCGCTTACTGCATCAAAATGTTTGACAAATGATACCGAATTCACATAGAAGAATAACATTTGGAATGTGTACACAAACTAAGGATGTTAAATGTGATTATTTTTAACCGTTTAAATATTCAAACAATAACAAGTAGAAGTTACACTCTATATGAAATACAGATTATTTGTGTGGTGCTCTAAACAAAAATGAATGCTAGCTGCATAGCTAACGTCGCTCAAACTGGCGTGTTTAGCCAATTCAGAAATTATGTGATCTTAGTCAAACCAAAATACAGGTAAGCCCCCCTAGTACAAGGCTATTCTGCAACACTTCCCCTGGAGAGAAACTTTTCTTAAATTAAAACTCATAGTATGAGTGAAAATATAGGAGCCTGAAACTGTCACGGCTCGCATGCTGCCACTCGCTTTACTTAAAAGTCAGAGCTTGGCTTGTCAACTTGACTTCACTTGAAAACCAAAGTTTAGATTTGGACAACCGTATGCCTCTGACATATTCCCAGCTTAGGAAGACTTACTTTTCAATGTCGGCACTTGAATCTGAAGACAAGTGGCTGTGGGTGAGCCATCTTAGCACACTCTTAGGTCATACTATTTCAAACGTTATCTAAAATGCAACTGCTAACATACCACCACAATGCCATGCATTAAAAATTCACAATTGAAAAATGGAAAACCAAAAAGGCAGAACATTAATGAAATTATGCAGAAGAGAGAGGAGAGGGAAAAAAAATAAAATAAAAAAAATAATTTAAAAAAAACTCCAGATGCCATCAAGACAGAAAATGAAATCTGTCACAGAACCAAAGGGGTTTATGAGAAGTGGAGTTCGTAACTTTAAAGTGAAAAGATGTGGATTACGCTTAAATCGGTAAAAAAAAAAAAAAAAATTTAAAAGGAACAATCCTGCATCAAATTAAAAACCCTTAAAACGTTTAGGGGAAATTTTTAACTACTATTATCATTTAAACGGTAAACTTTTAATATCCCAAATACAAACTTCAACTTTGATTCATAAATTGGCACACATAAGCAGGTTTGTGACTTTGAACTTCAGCTGGAGAAATGCCATGAGTCAGTGAACGTACACCTGCGATTAATCCATTTACATTACATTGCCACCATGAACATGAAATACAAGACCAGAGGAAGAGAAGAGTCTCTACTCCGTAGCAAAGGAGCATCGTCGAAAGGTGCGAGCTTTGAAAATGCAGCATGGCTTGGCATGCAAATTACAAGTGAGCAAGAAAACCCCATATGCTTTTATTTCAACATCAACGGAGTGCTGGATGAAGTCAAAAGAAACGGATTGATCTGAAGCTAGATGTAACCCCCCCTTCCCCAGTACTGCTGAGAGAGGACCAGGGTGAACTGCAGTGGCAGACATGGTGCCAGAGTGCGACTCTGACACGCTGCTTCCTCAGAGAGCTTTCCAGGGCAGTGTCTTCAGTGTAGTCCTCCAGAATTAGTTAGCATTTTGGCCTCCGCTTCTGTGGATTGGATTAGAGCATATTCGCAGCAAACTGCGTAATGTGGTGCGATGTTTTTCAAACGTATCGTAAACGTGTTCATGGGCCATCATCAATCTTGGGGAAATATGCCTTTTGAGACAGTCTGATGCCTTTATTAATGTTCAGTAAATACTTCAAATGAGCACTGTTATACTGACACGTATAAGCCGTTTATGGTATAAAACCTTAAGGAACACATTTGCCTTCAGATAAACTTACACTAATAACTCAATCCGTATTTCAAATTATTTATTACCAAAATGGATTTAAAGCCAAGTGTACCACCAAGCTCAATTTCTGTTGGCACCCAGAACTGAATGTATAATGTAGCTTGTCATAAAAATCCAATTAAAGAGTGGGACTTGGTAGAGCACATATCCCCGCCACAGAAAGCAGTTCTCTTGATACTGTACTGACATAGATAATAGATTTGAAAATATTAGAATAGACTAATCAAAGCAATCTTGGGGAGGTACATGCTACATGTGTGAAAAGTGTCCTGCCATCTTGAGGGAAAGCAGAAAGGAGGACATCGAAGTGCGACTGACAAAACGGAGAATCAGAAAATGCATAAAACCATTCCGCTCCCCGTTTTCCCTTACGAGGACATGGGCGCACCACACGCTGAACACTCATTTTTCCAAGCTTGTGTCTGTGCTCCAGGTGTTAAAATTACCAGCTACATTACTAGCTAGATACATCTGACCACACTCATTATCCGAATATAGCCTACTTAGCAGTACTCAATAAAGAATGCCAGTTGTGAAGAGGCCAAAACACCGCAGTTTATTCAAGGGTGGTGTTATTACAAGGTCCTTGAACAGACAGGGTAGTTGAATAGATAACTATTCAAGAAGAGCAATTATTAGGTCAGCAAAAAATGGTCAAAATTAAGTTATACATTTAGAACATCCATTCTTAATTTATTGTCTTACAATGGTAGAGAATAGATGTTGATTTAGAGCTGGCTCTGCCCCTTGCTAACGAGTCAGGTCCGCCTGATGCGACCCCAGTATGACCCTGCTCACATGTTCCGAGAAGAGTCCCGAGCTCCTCCCTAAAATGATTTACGACGTTGTTCGTTGAAGGTGAGGGCTTCCAAAGCTATGCCGCTTTCCGCCCGTTCGTTCCGTTCATATGATAATGAAGAGGGTTTTTTATTTATTTTATTATTTTAAATCTGATTACCTGACCATCTTTGACTTCACTAGCCAAAGCATTCAATTTGTCTGACTGGGTGGGACTTTTGGTCAAATTATATTTTTTGTGATTCTCTGTTAAAAAAAGTTAACCAGTTTTTGCCATTTTAGTTTGAGGATTTCTATGATTCTATGCTGTGTGTTAATTTCTTCTTTTTTTTTTAAAAAAATAATTTTATTTTTTCCCCGTTTTCTCCCAATTTGGCAGCCAATTACCCGTGTGCTTAGTTCAATCATGCTTACCCCTATAGTTCGCTGCCGTAGTCCTGTCACCGGCAGTGACAAGGGCGTATCGCTGCCTCCTCCAAGACAACACTCGTCATGCCGTCGACTGTGATTCCGGTACCCCAGGACCACTCCTATGCGCAGCGAACTGTGTGTGTCGGCTTCTCTCACCCCTCCATGGCACTCCCGGCCAGAGCCAACTCTGGTGGGACGAGGAATCGAACCCCGGTCTCCGTGGCCAGGGTCGAACATTGTAACCACTGGACCACGCGAGAGGCCACTGTGTGTTAATTTCTAATATGGCGAATATTGTTTTGAACCAATACCCCAAACCATGCTATGGATATCTGATATTATGCTACACCTGCTTTAAAATGCCCATTCCTACAAACTTAACAAAAATAGATCCACTACATGCAAGTAATAGATGATATCGGTGTTCTTAGTCAAGCATAGCTTCGATTGACAAGACTCATTTGGAGCAACAGTGCACTGAACAAATTCACACAACTTCACTTAAGATAGCTGCATGCGAAGATGAGCAAGGGTTGGAGATGGAGGTTTTCCTTCAACATGGCCAGAGGAAAAACAGCGCAGCATTAAAAAGTTCCTGAGTCGTCATTTTCTGGCGTCCCCACCCCCCACCCCCACTTGCTCCATATTTGTTATGACTCCATAGAAGTTAATTACGCTGAACCCATGTGGGTTCCTTGTGCAGTCGAGTTGTAATTTACTGCCGACAAACCGCAATCCACATTCCCTCACATCTGGCCAGATGAGCTAAATAACAAAAGACAAAAAGGGGGGGGGGGGTTGCTTTAAGAACTCTGCAATGGAGCCCAAGAGCAAGTCATTACAGCCTCTCCACAGCCTTCACCTCCTGCATGCATTCCCCAGCAGGGCTGTTCTCTACACTTTCAGTGCAGTCATGTACAGCTTTTAAGCTTGCATGGTGCCATAAAGTGCTCGCTGCACTCTGCACTACGGCATTGTTTGCCCTGTTGCATTTTTCCCCTGCGTGGGTAATGGGCCCATCTGATTTGATTCCTCTGTCCGTTCCAACTACCAACCCTCTGGGATGCGTTTCAGCTATGCAAAGCTAGCAGTGGCACACTAAAATACTAAAACACCACCAGCTACAAAGCACAAAATGTAAGCCAACAAGGCACAATTGTACATGTAAATATTGTGGCAACCGTGGCAGCCTTAGATTCAAGCCGACATGCAAAACATTTTCCCCCCACAAGTTTCAAGGTGCCTGACGAAATGCTGGTAAATAGTTTACATATTTCGCTCTGCTAATCAGGAATCTGAAAATGACCAGATCAATTTCTATCCGGAATCCCCAACCTTGGTGCTGGAGGGCCGCAGGGTGTGCTGGTTTCATTGTAACTCAGCAATTGATCAATTAAAGCAGTTGATTACACAGTTGACTCGCCTCACCAGGTTTCCTGGGTCTAAATTGGGTGCTGATTTTTAGGTGAAAACATAAACCAGCCACTCTTTGGCCCACCAAGACCAGGGTTGGGAGCCCCCACTTTAAAATGTTCTCTTTTAATAGGGACACCCATTTCCTCAAAAAGGTTTGACTTGTTTAAGAAGATTAAGAAGAGTTTTCAGTGTTGACAATGCCATTACAAAGAAAACACACCTCATTCAACAGTTTGGCTAACTGAGGCAAGCTTCTCCCACTAGACACTTTTCCACTTGGGGCCTACAGGTCCAAAAACTATAGCCAGGACCTTCGGCATGCACTCAACCCTGGTGGTTTTCCTATTCCCTACCCAAAACGGCAACTCAGCCCCTGACATCACACTAGATCCCACCTTCCATATTCAGCAGCTGAATGTGGAAGCCTGCTGTAATGACATCATTACAGAGCTGAAGTTGATTGACGTTAAACATAAGAATTCAACAAATGTTATGAACGCACCACCTACAAATGAAATTCAGAGGCTGAAATATTTCAGTTATGTAGACCACAAACAACAAGTTTGCTAGTTAATAGAACATGTTCACTACTAAATTACATGCGTAAAACCTGGAATAGACTACAAGCATCAAATACAAAGGGAAAATATTAGTTCTTCCAAGTGATGCATCCAGTTAAGGCCCATACTTGCTGCAGCAATGTGTCCTAGGACATGGAATAAATCTGGACCGCCTGTGCACACTGTGGCCAGGAGATCCACAAGGGTTGTGCACAACTGATGACAGTGTTAGCCAGAGAGGGAGGCATGTCCAATCGGCCACCCAAATTCTGCCTGTGACATCATTGGAGCTGCGCAGCCTTCCAGCACTGTAGGCCGGGTGTCTTAGCTGGCAGCTTGCAGAGTGATAAGAGGACCGCTGACTTAATATGTTTTGGAGGTTGTGTGGATTAGCCTGTGCATGGTCCTAGATTGATGAATGAAGTTACAACAGGGGATAGGCCTATAATTGTGACTGTCCTCCAAATTAGGGATGAAACAGCAAAATGATGTGTGTGTGTGTGTATGTGTGTGTGAAACTCATTCATGTAGCTAGAGAAGCCCTGTTGAATATGTTTCTATCAAGAGCAAGAGCCTCAGCTAGAAATATCACTCTGCCTATTATGATCAAAATATTGTATATAGGCCTAATTGTTAATGGATAGTAACTCACCAGAACATTAAACATGCTTTTAAAAACTATTCAATATCAACTAGTGTTCGCCTGTAAAACAATCATAGAAATCCAGACATTGAAATCAGTCTGAAAATTGTCCACCATTTTCCAACGAGTGAGAATTGGTTCCTTTTCATTTGCGATTGTGGCACTCCTTGCATGTTCAGACAATTTCTTAATTGAACAATTGTTCAAACATAACTCATCTGTCACTAGCTTTTTTCCCCCCCAATTATTTTTGACAACTATGAAAACTGAAAATACCATTACTTCCTGTTTCAGCAACTAGTGTAGCTGCGCAATGCTACTGTCCATTGCAAGAATGTACAATTTTACAAACTACATTTTTTCATTAAACTGGGTATCCTCACATGCATTTCTGTGACATGCAAGTTTACTTTCACTTTTGTATTTCCGTACAGAATGCTATGACAGAGCGTGATCTTCCCCCCTTAGGCCATTTGAAATGGTACGCACTTTCAGCTGGGTATAGCAGCGGAACACCTGAGAGAAACGATTAAAGCCGTGCACAAAGCAACACATGAACATTTGTCCCAAGGGTGTGCGTCTCTCTCTGACATCTGAATTGATCAACATTCTGGTGATTAAATGAAACTGCATACATCTCAACATCCATTTAAAGGGGAAGCTATCGCGCAGAAAAATACAACAATGCAAGCAGCAAATACAATGTTCAATTAAAATGTTTTCTTATGATTGCCAAATTCATCAGTTGTGTCACTTTAAAAAAGAAATTAGTCTAGAAACATGTAGAAAATGTATGCATCCTTTGCAAGAACCTTCAGGCACATGACATTGTAGATGGCCCATTCAAATCACCATATACAGTTTCTTAGTATGTGCAAGTTTGGCTTGTCTTCCCTTTAAGCTTAACAGGGCAAAATCACGGTTATATATAAGAGTTATAGACATTTAAAAATCAGAGATTAAGATTAAAACTTGCAATCCACCCCCCCAAAATAAGGACAAAAATGACAAACTTACATATACAATGAGGTATAACTGAAGCCTAGCTCTACGCATTCTCAGACTTCCACAATAAGCCGTGTGTGAGTCAGGAGGAAGTTAAATCATTCACAAAAATCAGTTGCCTAATTTTTAAAATAGCACATTATCCATAACAAAGTACTGACAAATACCACAATACCTATTTTTGGTAAGAAGCTCCATCCAATGCATTTACAATTGCCCGAATGTGTCCTGCCATTGTGCTCGTCGGCTAATAGGTTTTAAAGTACTATAGGTATTGTGTTTGAAAAGCTTTGAAAGTTCTAACCCCAGGGTGCTAACGGCTGCAGCAAAACCTATCATTACTCAATAAACAAATGTCACTTTCAGGAAATCTGGTCAGATTACATGCAAAACCCTAAAATGACAGGGTAGTGACAATTCAACAACCATACGTCCAATTTGCATGTATCCAGTCAGCTCCACTCTACTATAGAATTAAACCATATAATTTATAGTGCCATAATGACATGAACAAAGTGCAGCAAGGAAAACACTTCAGCTCCAACAGGTGGTGTATTTTAAAAAGGTACTTCTGTCCTAAAGACAAATATGACATGCTCTGCTAGGGCCAAATCGATGAATACTGTACTGTATCAAAACAACAACCATTTCAAACCAATCAATCGCAAATTTGTGTGCCAGCACGGCTTCTTGATATTAATATTTAATAGCAAAAAAGCTCATTAGGCCCCCATGACAATGTTAGTAAAAAAGAATGGAAACACGATGGTGTTATTTAGATTATATATGATAATATATTTCGGAGAATACGTTGGATTTTTATAAGCCATATTACATATAAGATCAATTCCCATAGTGACGACGCTAGAGATTAAACCCATTTTATAGCCGACATTGGGGCGATAGACGGACATAGCCTAAAAACAACACGACTAAGATCCGCTCTTACGCTGTTATATTGGTGTTTATGTCTTCAGCAACTATTCTGGGGCAAACCAAAAGATTATCCATTAAATGGTCTTGTATAAACTATCCCCTGAATTGTTTCACTTTAAAAGGGAAGGGACTTGTGGAAATTCCACCAAAAAGCATATGTAGCCCAAGCCCAAGTCGTGCAGGCAATACTGCACTGTAACGAAGGTGCACGGAGAGCTCTCGATTAGACTTTGCCAAGTCATGTAGCCTGCAAAACATGAGCAGTAACCACAAAACTTACTGTTCCTGCCAATCGTTGGGAACATTGCCGTTTTATCAGTTACAAGATACTCTGTCGCAAGGAACAAAGCCGTATGCATTTTACAGCAGAAAAAGGCATAATTTGTAGCCAGCGAAACAACACTCGGAAGCAACATTTTTGAGCCACCAACTAGGCTACTGTATTTAACACAACGCGAACCCGTGTGAGGGCGTGAGATCAAATGAGCCATACCCTAAATACGATAAATATTCACAGCAGAATTTGGATCATTTAATACAGTTCCATAAGAAGGCTTCAAAACGTTCCGAATACCGGACTACAACGCAACGGAACTTCACATCGCGACCTCACACGAACGAGTCGCTGCACCGTGTCTGCTGTAAAACTTTTTGTTAAATTAAATAGCTATGCGCCCCATTAGTCCAACAAGAGAAATGCATTTAAATGTTTCGATTTTATATCGAAAGATGCCGGTCAATGTGCAACAGTTGTGCCGAAATAAATATTTAGCTGGGGTACACGTACCTCTCGCTCGTCGACGTCTGAAAACCTCGAAATGAGTGTGAACGCATTTACTACTACCCTCTCTACCCCCCACTGCCCTAATCTCATTCCCTAAGCAATTCTTTACCCTTTCCCCCTTATTTCGTCCACTCAAGCTCCAAGACTGAAACTATGTAAATATTTATTCCGAGCTGTAAACTAATTCACCTCCATTGGCCATGGCCAAGGGCAATAACTACAGATACGATATCCAGCTGCAGACAACGACTATTGGGTTAATGTTTCCATACACGTAAACTACATAAATTGAAAGTAAAACTATTGTATTGATCTAGCTAATCATACTGGATATATATGGAAATGGACGCCGTGAACGACTTCCACTTGCTGAGATATGCTCCACACAAAGAGTCAGGTCCTTCGAAAATGAGGTGTAGGATAGGCAACTATATGTATTGAGAAGTTAGTTTATCAAGTTAGCTGATTTTATAAGCCATAAAGGCAGGCAAAATGTGACTATGTTTAAGTGTTCTAGATGCAAATGAAAACTTTACATCTGTCGAATTTTACGGTAAGGAGTTGCACTCGAAGTGGGGTATGGGCGATTTTTTTTTGGGGGGGTGTAATAAGGAATGCCGTGCCAAATGTGCAATAAACAGTTGCAAAATTAATAAGCACTCACAACCACCAACACAACCATTCGGTAGGGGAACCACATACGGCGAAGTATTAGAATGATATTAAATACCGGCGAACTAACATTTTGGCCTTCACCAAAAACGATGGCATATGAAAAAAATAATTCAGTGCAAGTTTATGGTCCCATATTTGACTACGCTTTCTTCCTTTGCTGCCTGCCATACAACCGAAAGAACGGGTTGAAACGAAAAGGTAGCCATCTAGCCAACTACACGCTCTAGAACCGGTCATAAATTCACTTAAGTCAACTTCAGTGTTACTTTAAAACTTGTCAAGAAGTGAACAAAGGAGTCATTTCCCCACGGTAAGACTGGTGCGGAGACGACATCACTTACACACAAATACGCTCAAATCACCCGCACACAACCGACGAGACAAAAACTTAATAGCCCCCCACTTTCTAGAACCCCACATTCCCAAAACTTTGGTATTTTGCAAAAGTTCAACATTCACAATAAACAAGTCTCCCTGTACAACTTCAACTAGCCATTGACCCTCCATCCCGAAAAAATATGCATGCTCTGGAGAAATTACCTTTTTCTTCTCAAATGTCTAGCATCCAGCAGTGAAGATAGCTAGCTAGCTAGACGAAACCCCGTTGGAAAAAAAATAACATAAAAACTTCAAGAGAATTTCACACCACAGCGCTTCTTCAAAAGCATTGGGTATCAGAGCGACGATATCTTCCGTTCTTCTGGTTCTACCTTGGTTCGTACAACAATCCACGTCATTAAAATAATGTTCCCTTTTCGCATCCAAACTCTAGAACTCTCGCGTCTCCTTTTTTTGTTGCTACAATTGAGACCATTTCATCCTTCGAGTAGACATCTTAACAACCTCCATCCACATTGTCAACCCCAACACCGTATCCCTCCGCATGAAATAGGGACCTCAACGCTAGCGGTGTCCAATTTCAAACGCCCAACAATAAGCTTGTACTTTTTCGCTCAAGTCCCAGTAAGGTTAAAATAATTACAGGTACAATTTAATCGACAGCTTAGCACGTCGATTTTAAGGCGTTTGCGTTGAGTTGTGTTTTATTAATAAATTAGATCTCAGGAACTATGCCTGTGAGCGGAAGAGAACAACAGCAAAGTTGGCTGCAACAAGCGGGAGCAGCACGAGATGGAATGATCAACCCGCAGGGGCTCGGCCAATAGGAAGACATATAATCTTGATTGGCCTATAGAACAGCCAGTAGACGATCGAGTACACGCAAAACCAGCCGCGTTCTCCATGCTCGCTCTCCCTGTGTGCTCATTGAGGCTGGCTGAAGGGGGCTTGAGCGCTGAACGTCTGACATCATAATAATACCGTGGTTTACATCCCCTCCCGTACGACTCATAGGACATAGGTCTGCCTACATGGGCAAAGTTGTGCGTATAACGTTACTTAATATTTTGTTATGTATTAAATGTTTCCCTTATACATTTGTTATATATGAAGTGTTTCTCTCATACTGTTTACGAGTTACGCTTAACAGGATAACACGAACGAACAGTAACAAGACCATTTGCTTCTCATTTTTTGATGCGAGCAGGCTCAATTACATTTACTTTTTGTAGACCTATATGCCTCTTATTGGCCAACAATAATAAGTTATTTTTGCGTTTAGTTTTCTAAAAGAAATGGGCGTAGAATCTCAAAGGCCAGTGATGACATGTCTGATCAAATTAAGGTAGAATAAATGCATGGATTTATTTACATATCTTTGTTTTCCTATATATTTAAAAACTGCATTTCAATGTACTTTCTCCGCATTTAAAACTGTAGTGTTTTAACCAAACCACATTGGGGTTTTTTATTGTGTTTTTATAGATTATAGATCGAATCTATAGGCTATACTCCAGACCTACATTTTCCAACATTCGTTTTATTTGACCACCAATGGTCACGGCTTTGGGTTGTGGGTTGTATTGAATTTAGCAACAATGTATTGTACTGTTACCATAGCAACGTTTAATAATATTGACATTTTTAAATGTATATGTTAAAGTAGGCTATATAATGTTTATGTGCTTTGGGTGTTCTAAAAGCATCTAGTGAATGTGTTATTTTGTTTTTCCATCTTGCTTCCGTTTTTCCTCAAAAAATATATCTGAAACAGAAGATAAATAAATTCTGGTCTCACTGTGACTGATTCATAGACCTAGGGTGGGGAGGAGGGAGAGGGAGAGAAGTGCGGGATCACAGAGTGCGGGATCATAACAGAACCGTGTGTGGGGGAGGGGAGAGGAGGATCGGCAACATTGGGAGAGGGGGAAGTAAGAAAGAGAAAAGGAGAGAATGAAGTAGATACTGTACACAATTTTAATAGTTCATTCTGGATAGTTGCTGGGAATGGCAGGCAGCAGAGAAACATTAACACTTGTGATGTAATCTGAATGACAAAAATGACGTAATTTATGACTGAACTTATTAAGTATTATTAAGTTGTATAATATATTATCTTAATATATCATATATTATTATGTATTATGAATACATAATGTATTATATTGTATATATATTATTTTACTGTCATTTCCATAATTGACTTCACTATCATATTCATTAATTCATGCAAATCTTTTGTATTTGTCATCACTTCATTTCCAGTTCCTACTGCCAATTTTCCAATTGCCATGTCTATTACTAATATTTCACAAAATGTGTATTATGTTAAGAAGGTATTAGGCATGAACACCACCATCTAACATTATTGTGTTCCATATTAACCCAGGGCCCCAACCTTAACTTTTCAATAACAAAAATGCTGATTGTCTCCTCTTATTTAACATATGCCCTGATCTTATTTACATTTTCTCTTTCACACTAGTGTACACACACATACAACTCAATATGGTGATCCATTTCTACTGGTGAGGAGGGAGGCTACAGATTGATCCATACAGCATCTGGGTGGTCATCTCTTAGTGCACATTCCCCTTCCTCCTTCAGCACTGATTGCAAGACAAGAAGATACAGATATCTGTCCTTACTGTGCTTTGAGCTGATGTGTTTCATTTGACCACCAAAAAGGGCATTAAATAAACAACTCATCTCCATGCCAACCAAAATGCCCAGTTTGGTTGTATCATTGTAGTGGTTCTTATCAAAACAACATCATGTCTAAAGCAAACCTTTTTCAGTAAAATGCTTAACCATTGAAACATACTCCAGACAAAGTCTATTTGTCATTAGTTCCCAGGCGGTTAGAATACTGTATGCGTCTTCTCATTTTCCATTTATTTTTCTGCAGTTACAGTCATACATTTAAGGGTGAACTATACATGACCTGACTCTGTTTGAGTATGATAACGCAGCCCAGATTACAGGCATAGAGGGAAAGTTTCACAAATTAGTGGCTCTGGAAGGAGCTGTCGTGGCTTTTAGGGATTGCATAATACCCCATGATTCAGTGAGTGGGAGTGTTCGGTTCCACAGGGTGGCCAACAGGAACAGAACCAAGGTCTCAGAGGTGTGTCAGAGACACCGTTGGGAAGGGGAATTGCCAACAGAAATGGGACAGGGAAGGGAAAAAAAACTGCTCATTACTGCCTATGGCCTTGCAGCTGAACTCTGAACCCTAAGACATGTGAAAAAGCATGCCATCACACGAGTTGGCCACAGAACGGGGAGTCCAATATGGACACCCCTTTTGACTTGCGAAGGCCCGATCTTGTAGGGTGACGACGATAACAAAACCTGTCGGTGGCTGTGTCAAGGCAGAGTGTGGGGAGTGTCAATAAATAGCACTTTCCCAGGAGCCTGGACCCTCAGTTCTAATGAAATCACGGGAGCTAAAGGGAGGAAGAGACTATAGCCACACATGGGACATCGGAAAATAATCAAATAGGTTTCCCGGGGGAAGAGAGAAAGCCACAGCATGGTTTAATAATTACCCCCCTGAGTCAGCTGTGTCATTCAGTGGTGAAGTGTGAAGAATGCACAGTCATACATACCCATAGTTAAAAACACAGACGTGTACTCTTATACTGTTACTGTACAGTTCCACCAGCTATGACATAGCTTGCATGCTTGCTTACATACAATGGCGACAAAGCCTAATATCATTCAAATCAGATGATTTGATTGATATGAATGCAATTATTATCCAAGAAAATGTGTGTGGGATAGCAAACCATATAAGTCTCCAGATGTGCTGCTGATTATTTTTTATTTTTTTAAGGACAGGTATACATACCTGTTCCATTACAACTCCAATTTATGAGGCTGTGTTCAGGCAAGGCAACCTCCTTAGCTGAAACTCCAGTTCAAACCAATACCTCACCCACTGCGAGCAACCAACACATGGAAGAAAGAAAGGTCATATAAGCTGTGCAAGTAGTTGCATGCTGGTTTATTTGTTTAAACATGTATGACGACATGCTAAATATATGCATACAGCTCTGATCTGTTTATATGAGTATTGTGATATCTGAGTTATTATATCAACAATGCTGTTACTAGCACGTGGTATTATTACTACTACCAGGGTTGCGGTCAATTCCATTTCAACTCAAGTCAATTCAGGAAATTAATTGAAATTAAATTAGTGAATTGAAGATGGCAATAACATTCTATTAAGTTTTTTCAGTCCATTAATGGCACAAACAAATGTGAAGGAGAAGATTTCTTTTTTTTTTTTTTGTGTTTTTGCAGATGAGTGCTGACATGTTCCTAAAATTGCAATTATCATTGCCCAACATTCTAAATGTGCTTGTTGGAATAAAACAATTATACATGGAGGAGATTCATATCTGAACTTTGTGCTAACAAACCTATTTGCTATTTTTATTGATATGGGAACGTACACTGGTATTAGCTAGTTAGCTAGCCAGCAAAATTGGCCATGGCAAAGCTATCAATGTTCAATATATTGGTTTGCTATTTTGTTTTTGAACTTAGTTTAAAGGGTGTAGATCGTAAACATTTAAAAACCGTAAGCTAGCTGCATGCTTTTATCCAAAGCGACTTACAGTAGTGAATGCATACATTTTTCAGTATATGTGGTCCCAGTGGGAATTGAACCCACAACCTAAGCGTTGCCAACGCTGTGCTCTACCAACTGAGTCACAGAGAACCACCAGTGATAAATGGTTCCCCACCTCTGGCTCTTTATTTATTTATTTTATTTTATGTTATTTAGCTGAACACAAAAACCCACCTCAAACTAGTTAAATCATAGTATAAGTATTTTCCGCATAACTTATTTCACTGATTTGACACATAAATACATGTTCACAATTACATTTCCTTGTTGCAAATATGACTTGAACCGGCTCTTTCACAACCTGGGACAAAGTGTGACACAGATATACAGATGACAAATAGACTACTTATCACATTTTAGTGGTTTAAAACATAAATGTGGACTGGAGATCTTAGAAATCCATTTAACATTGACACAACAAACCACAGTGATATTTCTTAAATTCAATCTGGCATTCTAAAGAACAAATGATTAAAACCTTGTTTATGGTTTTTTGTCATACTGTAACATAAAACATGTATTTGAACAATCATTTATAAAATCATGACAAGAACAATTATATATCAGAACTGTAAAGAAATCAATCAAACACCAAAGAAATCAAAACATTTGCTCCTAGCTGGATACAATGCCACTGTCCAAATTTAGTTAGCCTACCATGTATCTTGTTGCAGTGTAAATAGATACATTCATAGCAATGCAAAATTATACTTTATTTAAATATAAAATATACTATACTAGACTATTTTAACGTTACTGAAACAGCCAGAAAATAAAAATATATGTAAAAAATCTTTCACGTGCACCTTTGTATGTACATTGTATATTTTATCACTGAGAATATTGTTATACTGTCTATAAATGGATCACTCTTGGTAACTGTTCAGTCCCAATGTGAAACTACACGTGAACCGTCTCCTACTAGTTGGGCTGTTTTACATTTTGCTTAATGAGTTGAAATAATTACATTGTTTTCAAGTATCTGTGTAAACTTCACACCGAAGACGTCACTGGAAAAAAGATCAGGTAAACACTCATTTAGCTTATCATTTTATGTGTGTAAGTAGGTTATGACAAATGATTTCGGGTTAAAAGGGGAAAGATTTGTATCTGGTGCATGGTTTAAGAGAAATAACTTGCCAAAATTAACCACCATTTAATCCCTTTTGTATTTGATGAATTGCTGAAATTCACCCACCTCCCACTAACTTGATTATTTACGATGAACACAAACGAATGGCTTATATTCACAAAAGCAAAAGGTGTACAATAAAATAAATATACAATATATAATAAGAGTGTGACTGTCTGACAAACACTACAAAGGAACTGTACCGTAAATTGCTTAAAGGGTCGGGTTTTTTTGCCTGAAAGGTTCAAATAATTCGCAGGTTGATACATCTTGGGTATAGGTAAACATGAAAACTAGTTGCGATAGATACCCAGCAATAATGTAAATTGATGCCACTTTCACTTAATTTCATTTACATGCATACGGCCCCTGCGACACGAACAAGTTTATGCTTGAATCAGTCGTTATAGTAATTATCGAACAAACCCAAAACTTTAAATGATGTCTCGTAGGCCTGTACCTTAAAACGAAAGCCGATTAAGAAATAATGTATTATAGGATGTAAATATCGGTATTGAGGGAGAAATGGACGCCACGTCTGTTTTTCAATTTAAGTGAAATTCAAACGCATGACTGAAACCCGTATTTTCAGCAAGCTTTGCGGCTCGTGAGTAGAAAATAGTGGGAGGTGATCGTTCGTCAGCCCACCAAGGCGGTTTTAAGTAACAGCTGGGATTGACATGGAGGGCTTATAGTGGAGCGGCCAGAGTGGAGGGCGGGAGGGGGATTAACAAACGGAAAACTGGGCTTCTAAACCCTCGGCTGCCTTTACAACACAGCCAGAAACAAATAGGCTATAAAATAAAACAAAACTCTCCGGCAAACATGGAACAGAAAGTGGCTGTAACGCTATATAAATAAATCAATAATAATAAAAAACACGTATTTGGACATGCTGGTGAATTTGTTGCCCACTTTGTATTGTATGACATAATACAGTTGGACAATAATGGGGAAAGCAATATGATTCGTGAACTAAATTCAGGTAGAACACGTGCGTGGAATGCTTTTGTGATATGTCTTTGCTTGCATTTCATTGGGTTTTATTCAATTATCGAGATGACTGCGTTTAAAATTTGTGAGACTAAATGCTCTTGTGTTGTGTGGTTGCAAAGGTTGTGTTTTCAAAGCACACTAGGCATAAATGCGAGTTCAGGCCCTTCCCCCTGGGGCTGTTATTACATTTATTAGCACGACTTTTCATTCAGTGACTCCGTATAGCATCATAGGCTATATAGCATCTACATTTAGTAACATGTGAGTGAACAGTTGATCCCACAACGAAAAACTGTCTGCCTCTTGTCATTCATCAGCTACAAGAACACATCCCCAGCAACAGCAAAATATACACAAAATTAAAAAAGAAACTGAGAAATTTCAATCAAAATGCCCAGGTGTTGTTGCTGGCAGGCTGGTAGAAATGAGTCAAATCTCTGCTGTTTTCCCTTTATGGAAACAATGAAGAACTGGAAGCGTGTGCACATTTCTTCCTGGTGAAGGCAGCCCTCAGTGCAGAAGGCAGAACTTCATCTTAGCGTGATGAAATTGTTAAAGACCTGTGCTCACAACCAGGAGGCTGCAGGTTTGACTGCCAGGTTGGGAGCTGTGACCCAAAAAATGTAATCAATAGTTTATACACTGCCCTGGATGGGAGCCACTGTCAACCATATAAACGGTAGTAATAAAAAGACCACAGCTGCGAACAATGTGGGACACTTAGTACAGGAAGTACAGGAGGGGCACTTTATACCTTTCTTTCTCTGTGTGTTGGGGGCTTGTGGTTTTTGCAGTAGCTACCTACCTTTGCAATCTCTCCCTTCCTCCCCCCTGACTCGCAAGTTCAGTCAAAAACCACACAAGAGAGAAGCATTGTGCAATTCTACAGCTCTTATTTGTGTGTCTCTCTCTCTCTCTCTGAATTAAACAGATTTCAGCATACGTTATAGTATTATTGACATAAAATAAATACAAATTCTGTACATTCAATTTCCCTCTCTTTCTCTATCTTTGCTCTGCCTCCTCCTCTCTCTCTCTCTCTCTCTCTCTCTCTCTCTCCTGTGGCGTCTTCCGTAAGGGTGGAGGAGGGGTAGAGGGGCATAAGATTCTGATCAGAAACTAGGCCAAGACCAGGGGCCTCATTTATAAAACGTACTTACGCACAAATTTGATCTTAGAACGTGCTACGCTCAAATCCACGTCAAAGTTCAGATTTATAAAAACGGTCTTAGACGTGGAAAAGTACTTACCTCCACGTCAGGTTTCAACCTCTTCCTTGTGGCAATGTTTGAGTACTGCAGGTATTCGCGGTCTCATCTCTTCTCTGTCCTGACCCCTCGCTGGTGGGTAGGACCGCGGGCATCTTCCGCGAGAGACTCAAAACCCACCTTTTCAGACTCCACTACCACTGAATTCTGTACATCTAGCTAACTGTCATCACCACTGCCTACTTGCTCAACACTATAAGACCAGCACCTTTTCCTTCCCAGTGTTACAGGTAACTCAATGGTTTATTGCTGTATTACCCTCCCACCAAGAAATGTACATATTTTCGCTCTGGGAAGGCTAAAATGTATTGACAATTATTTATTATTATTATTATTATTATTAGTACTTTCAGATTGAATATTCTTGTTTGCACAATACATAAATTCATTTTTGTTTACATTGGTTTTCCAAAACTACTAATTAGCACACATCCTTGAAATGTATTTAATACATATTATGGATCTTCAATCTGTAGGCTATAAAATAGGGGAAGGGCGCTCGAGTTACTAGAGATTTTTCAGTTTTAAATCACGTCCTTCAGGGACCCTTGCACAAAGACTGCCAACTTGGTTGTACTGGTAAAGCCATTGGAAAGGCTCCCAAACAGAGCAGCTGCACCTCCGCCAACAAGCTGTTAAAATTCTTTTTCTTGACAGAATAGAACATTTTGTTTTGATTCGTGCTCCTTTATATGCTAATGATATTTTGGCTTACAAGGCGGAGCTGCCAATTTTAAGATCATTTGCGATTTATAGATTTCACATCTTTACGCACGTTTTTTTTTTTTGGGCCGTTCAGTTTCTCTGAATCCTGCACATTTCAGAAATGATCTTAGATCAAATATAGGATGGTTTCTGCTTTTTATAAATGAGGCCCCAGAACTCTTACCCCTCCCACCAAGAAAGCTTGGGGAAGGCTTGTGACAATTATTTGCAAACTTTCAAGAATATTCTTGTTTTCAGGTCATTTTTTGTTTACTGGCTCTAATCACCCTTGAATTTACAGATCTTTGCTCATATTTCCATTGCCTTAAAAAAAAACTGCTACAGAGAGGCATTGCTGTTACGACAGAATAGATTGATGGCTTTGGCTTGCTGCCCATGTTTCCCCCTCTGTCCTGCTCCTATCTCTGCTAAGGGGAGGAGAAGAGAATCTATCTGTTTTGCTTCTGTTGCTCTCAGTAAACCGACCCCCGCTGAGGTGGCACTATCAGAAGCCATGCAGGGAACGTCCAAACTGAGCCCTGCAGCCCCACCTGAATCACTTCAGTGCAAGGAAATAGCAACTAATCCTCACCAGTAGCTCCCGGGCCATACCCTTACCGTATTCTGACTAGTCCCATTGTCCTAACCCTTGCGTTTGAAAATAAAGAAAAGGTTTCTAGTCGTGAAAGGATGCTGGGTAATTTTGAGTGACAGCAACAACTATGTATCAGGCACTAGCAGTCAAGAAAACCCCAATGCTGAGCGCATCTCTGATGGTACAATACCGAACATAAGCCGAGTTGGTATTTTACAGTTATTATTACCCATGAAGAAAGAGAGAAATAATCCTACATAGATTATCTTAGACTTGTCAGTCACACAAACACCACACAAATGTTGGTGCCCTGCCAGGTTCGACGTGAGTGTGTCATTTCCTCCAAACTGTGTTGTGCTTCTCAGAAGTAAACGTCTCTGCTGGTGCAGTAACCAAACAGAAGAGAGAGAAAAAAACAATCAACATGAATTAATTAGGCAAAGTAATCTTGAATCGTGCTCGATCTGAATAAAGGTAGCCTACTTGTGTACCTACATCTAAACACCAACTTCTTATCAGAACCATTGAGGGCCTTGCCAATTTGGAGAGGGAGTCCTGCATGTATTTTATGTGGGGGTTTTTTCAGTTTAAGAAGGGGACCTCTTTGGGTTAGCCCTATCCACCTCCCCCGTAAAATGATGTCAGACGCCTACGCTTTCTTGAAATCTCCGAAATTGTACTGCGTTCTCCATTGTATGGGCTACCCTAGCGCAGTCGCCCACGCTCTAAGCACAGTGAAGTCTGAGTGAGGGCTTCCTGTTGACAAATTCAGGCACCTCAAAACCCAGCCGGTGCGCAACCTTGCGGTCACAGCAGCGAGAAACACAGTATGGTGTTTGGTGGAGGGGGTGGGGGGGTGGGGGTAGAGGGTTTCAAGAGGCAGAATTTCATGTAGTCAAAGTGGGTTGAAGCTGAGCCTATAAAACAAATCGATTGCATTACCAACGCTGCGCCACCACGTGGGAATGTGTGGAGACTTCCGAATGCAGAATTCCAGTCATGTCCCCCGTTTTCTGAAAGGGTGTGGGAGGCGTTGAGGAAATCGGACGCGTTTAAAACTAGAGACCAAGAGTTGAGCTCCATCGGCTCATGACCCTGGCAACGCGCTCTGAAGGGAAGGAAGAAGGGGGGGGGTTTGTGAGAGGAGGAGGAGGAAAAAGAGAAGGAGTGAAAGGGAGATGGATGTGAGGCATGGGAGGGGGGGAAGAGACAGGGACGGTGGGTGTCGAGGGAGCACTGCAACAACAATAACAGCAGTGTGTGTGTGTCTGCGTCTCCGTGTGCGTGCGGGTCGGGTATGTGTGGAGGCCGCGGTGGGGGGGTTATCGCTCTCAAAAGTGATGAAATGACATCACTTCTCCACAGTGCAGCTGCTGCCATCACGCTCTTCCTGCCAAGATACCTGACCCTTTTTTCTCTCTCTCTTTTCGCTTTATTTTAACAAGGGTCGTCGTTCGCTGCGCACAAGCGCCGCTTCCCCGCGTGCAACTTTCCACACGTCTGGCGATGCGGCGTGCGATTTGCACGTAGAGCGAATCGTTCATTTTCCACTCAGCAGGCCCGTCTTCCTCTCACCCATGGCTAATGATGTTTCGCTAAAATGAGGTGGAATCCTTACTCTCTCTGGAGAATTTTGCCTCATAATATTGATCTTGTCCTTTCGGCGCTGTGTACTGCGGAGGGATTGTGCTCAGTTTTGCGAGGTCTTGCAATGCTACGCTGAACGATGTGCCTCTGCGATATCGCTTTCAGAGCATGCAAAGGTGACTCTGGCGAACCACACTGTCGCGTCATCCTGTCCGTGCGGGCTTCTCGTGTAGAGGGGTTTTGGTGTGATGGTACGAGACGTTTTCTAATTGCATCGGATGGAACTCTCTCTCTCTCTCTCTCTCTCTCTCTCTATCTGAGCTGAGGCACGAGGGTACCCTTCCTCAAAACTTCGGTTCCAACTCTGAAGTTTCGAGGGCAAGAGTAGACGGTGTGCAGTGGCGGTTCTTTCATTCTTTCTCTATATCTTTTCTTTCTTTCTTCCTTCCTCCTCTTTCTTTCCTTTCCCCTCCCCCTTCTTCGCAGATTAGAATTCATTAGCAATCAAAGAGCCTCTAGAGAACTCAGGCTCTTAATTACCTACTCATTTGCATTTTTGCATATTAATGCCTGCAGAGTTCTGTGTTTTTTTTTTTTTTTTGCCGCAGTGGTTTAAAGGGGCCTTGTTCCTGCTCGGGCGGGAGGGGAATGGACGGAGGGGGGTTAGGGCTCCAGGCCTTCCTCAGAGCCTCACAACTCCTCCCACAGATGTAGGGAAGCAGGGTACAGGGGTGAAAGGGCAATGTCCCCCATCAATATAAGACAGAGAAATGTAGAACAAAGCCTAAATTATCATCATGTTAAATTAATCAGCAAACACAGTTTGGCAAAAAAAAGAATGCAGTCTAAAAGAAATGCATTCCACATGCCAGTAAATCTGCACAGAAATACTTGTGTTTGTTGAACTGGATCTATAAAAGAAAAGGATTAGAACATGTAGGAAATTAAATAGCAATATAATATTTCCTAATAACTCTTCTTTGGGAAGGGGGTGGGGCAGCACGGAAGAGGACTCACAGAACTGCACCAGGCAGGTTTTGGTTCAATTTGGTTCAATTAATTTGGTTTAGCTGTCTTCAACTAAAATGTTCTGCATTGTGGATAGTGTCTAAAATGTTATGTGTGTTAGATATCCCAATTATGGCCATTTAATTAGTAAGCATTATCCATTATCTATGTGGTTCAGACAAGGATCAAAATGTCAGAATGACAGAACTCCTCCATTGTTGAAATGATTCCCATAGTCACATTCAGTGTATAGCACAGAGCTGCTGATACACAGCCATGCTCAGATTATAGACTTTAAATGATAGATATTGAACTGGAATGAAACACTGATATATAATTTAGAGCTGGAATGAGAATGGCAGATTTATTCGGTGCGCAGAATCTGAATTAATACTTCATAAAACGTTCTAAAAACGGTATTAAAGCCTCCAATTTTCTATGCTTATTAAGTGCCAATTTTTTCAAACTTTTGGATGATGTTTTCAGAAAAGAGCCCGAGGTGCCCATTAAGAAGTGTGTCCACTCTGTTCCGTCCCGTGTCAAGGCCTTTGGAAAGAATCTCTGAATGAACACGGCACTCGCTCGCTCGCTGCGCGCGCTGAGTGTGCTCTGATGTCATTAGAGGGGAATTAGCAGGAGGCTGCAGGACGAGGGGTTGGGGGTGGGGAGGAGGGGGGGCGGCGGCTGTGTGGAAACCAGGGCTGTTGTTGCGAGGCTAATGAGCTGTCTGACGACCTGGATTCCCCGTCTCTAACACGCCGCACGGGTCTGCCTCAGGGAATCAGGTGCAGGGAGACGCAGGGGGACACTGAGAACAACAGCAAAAGGCAGACGGCGGTATTTCAGCTCATCTCGGTACTCACTAGCCAACATTGTTATACACTCGCCCCTGCAGTACAGTGACGCTGTTGAGCCGTTACATTCATTTGCCTCCACACTGTCCTGTAAATTGCTCATCAGTCATCTCTGATTTTCTGAGGTTTGCTGCCACCTCGTGGCAAGAGGAGTGTAGTGCGTCATGCGCCTACTCGTGGCATTTTTCAATGCAGAGGAAGTGGCTGCAGAGTGCCTGGAGTGTGTATGGTCTCTAAAGACCATTGGAAATGGAAGGAAATTGAAAGTTATATTGACGTAACATAATGTGGCTCAACAATCTTGGCAAAATTCATACTGACAATATTACATTTTACATTTACATTTTAGGCATTTAGCAGACGCTCTTATCCAGAGCGACTTACAGTTGACATTTCACAGATATCATATTTGTTACATGACAAATATGATATCCAACCATTGTTTTATTTCCTCAGTGAGCTGGCTATAAACCCGTAGGAAGTGTTTATGAAGCCTAATATTAGCCTATGCTGAACTTCATTTAAACTTAATTGTATCCATCATTCCCAGGGTGTATATACTGTATAGGTTTTAAATAGCAGTATTGGACAATTACAACTAAATAACATCTGAGATATCTTGGTGTAGATTTGTGCATACTTTCACAATTTGCCTTAAATGAAAGGACCCTCAAAAATATGAGTAGTGATAAATGCTTCTGAAGGACTAAGTAAAAGCTTTTACACTGTATGCGTTAACACTACTCATGGTTCCTCTGTCAACATATGTTTGCTTTGCTGGCACATTTCTGTGTAGTGGTAACTAGTTCATTTAAGCTTTATTTGGTTAAATGTATTCCTGGTTAAATGTATTCCTTTAGAATATTGCTAAATTTACATAAACCCCAAAATTAAGCCATGAAGTCTTTGCATACCTTGATAGGCACATAGCTGATGGGTATGTATGGAGCTAACAACTGCGTAACGTATTTGAGGGACCAGACCTGCCTGAGGATCTAAGCCCATATACATAAAGCGTGTCAGAGTAATAGTGCTGATCTAGGATCAGTTGTCCCCTGCCCATGTCTAATCCATTATGAGCTAAAAGGCTAAACTAATCCTAGATCAGGGGATTGTCTACTATGAGATGCTTTATGAACACAGAATTTGAGTAATGAACCCTTTTGAATACCCGTTTTTACACTTTTGCTCAGGTAGTGAACAAAAAAAGGAAACACCTGGGTAAATGATGGACAACAAGTACATGCAAAGCAGAGGCACAGGTGTGACTTTCCATTAATTAAGCAAATAACATCCCAGCATGCATAGGGTCTTGTATGAAAATACTGGACAGGCCTGGTTGCCTATAATTATAGGTGCAAGAGGTGGCCTCAGCAACTTTGAAAGAGGGGTGATTTTGGGGGCGCGTTTGGTGGGAGCTTCAGTAACCACAACAAGTTGTGAAGCAGTGACCAAGACAACTTACTGATGTTTCATGAGCAACGGTATCTAAGGCGATGTCAGCATGAAACTCTGATGGAAAGACATCATCATCAAAGGGCACCAGTGGGCATACCCCAGGAACATAATGGCACTGCAATAATTCTAAGTGTAAGGCAAAATGGGTGAGCGACCACAGATCAGTCGACCGCAAATTTTTGCCTGGGGGGAGAGCAGTCCGTCTCAAAGCCAACACCCTGTGGTGATCCAACACCCTATTAAGTGACTTCACGTTGGCGTTTCCATTTTTTTTGTGTGTGTTAATTCCCTCTATCTCAGGTTGTAAACAGTCTCTGAATGTTCAGACAGGCACATATACACACACAAGGCATGCACACAAAGGCAAAGACAGTTCATTTTTTTAATAGAAAGATCTTGTTTTCTTTAAACCAGGACGCCAGAGATATTTGGATATATTTTGTAAAAAAAAAAAAAAAAAAAAAAAAAAAAAAAAAAAGAAAGAAAACAATGGAATTATATAGTTTGGACTATGTTGATTTAGTGGTCTCTCATATACAATACAATTATTTTTTTGTAGCCAAAAGTGCAAATTCTCCCCAACCTCATATCCCTACCTCACTTTCAACAGACGTTCCGACCGACAATGAATGGAATAGTATTTTTTGGAAAAGGACAGAGTTTCTACTGTCCAAGCCTGAGACATGGGGAATCCTCTGCCGCCCCTTAGACCCAAATATCGCCCTCAGAGGGAACGCATGGGTCTGGACCTATTGTGTACCAAAAACCTCTCTACACTCGTGAAAAATCCCATAGACAAATGTGAATGGCTCTTCACTCTTTTTTGTCATGGAATCTATTCATCCTGTGTGCTAAATCTTTTACATTTTGCAGGGGGAAACATTTATTATCTTCACTTTCTTTCACTGTATAAATATGGACGTGAAAAATAGTATCAAAGCTATTGCATATTTGAATATGTCTGGTCCACCCAATACTTTTGAATATTTACTAAACGGCATATACTGTTTTTGTTTGTTTGTGTTGCGGCAATATAATTTAGAATCACATATGCCATATGAATAGCAGGACTACAGTCAATTGGAATCTACCACTGACATGTTGTCAGGATTCTGCTATTTCCTTGTGTGCCACAGGGTGGCAGCACTGATGAGGAACTGATTCTTTGCCCTTGCAGTCTTCTGCAATATACCTAACAGTTACTTAAGTGCTGCAATGAATGAAGATAGCTGTGGTTAACAGTGTGTTTTAAATCTTTCAGCATGGCTATCCAGAGTTTGCAAATAAAATATCCAAACTTCTCTCTTTGTTGTTGAGCAAGGTTATACTTGACATGAGGATTAAGCGCGCGTATGTGTTCTTGTTTAAGGTTTTAAGTAAGTGTGTTGAAACAGGGTGGAGGAAATGGCTTCTATCTTTTACTGAGTGAGTCAGACTGAAGTTGCAGGTTGACATCAGTGAGCCGTCGCTCGGCTGCGTTGTGCCAGGTGGTCTGACTTTGTGGGGGCGGCAGTAAAAACGGACTTCTATCCCACACATATCAAATATTCAAGTTTAAGTTTTTTTTTTTCATTTTCATGTAGTTTTTGCATTTAAATAATAACATCATCATCAATAATAATAATAAGAAGAAGCAATGAAATATCAACAAGAATTAGAACAACAATGACAACAGCAATAACCAACATATTTTCTTTTCGTTTTTTCTCTATGGCCTTTTTCGCAAAGTGCTTGGTTCCAACGGCGGAGCTGCAGAACACAGAGGGAGGACTCGCAGAGGTACAGCTCAAGGGGTGGGGAGGGATGGGGTGGTGATGGGGGGGGCACAGTCACATGACAGCAGGAAGAACTGTCTTTTTCATCTGTGCGCCACCTTTAAAGCACTTGTGAGATGTTGCAGTTCTACATGAAAGGAGAACAAAAAGGTCTTTGAATACGTGACGCGACCGATAAAATTCCATGTGTGAGGAGCAGAACCCACACCCCAGATACAACTGCTGAATGAAGTTTAAAAAGGGGGGTGGGTGTAAATAAGATTGAAAAAAACTCTACTGTCACTGTACTCCCCCCAAAGCAAAATGGAACAGGTGGAATGGATTATCACAATGGCATTTTCTTCCTTTTTCGACCAGAGAGGGAGTTCTACACAGCCCAAGGCCTCGGCATGAGTCCAGAGCTCTCTCCAGTTCAGCCATCACTCTACATCACAACATTGCAAACACCCATGAAACACAACAAGACGCAACATTCTTTACCTCCACCTGGAATTCAGAACGCCAGGATGGGACAACTCCCCTTGGCTTCTCCCCTCCCAAATAACCCTTCCCCCAAAACCCCTTTCCCCCAACATCTATGGTTTGTGCAAATCAACTGTTCCCTGCTAAAGTGACGGAAACCCTTGTACACCTCTTCCATTGCAGACCTGGGACCAGGTTGACTGACTGAACTCAGGTTTCTGGTTGGTTTAATATATATATATACATATATATATACTGTATATATGTATGTGTTAGCATTCAATCTGTTTTCAGGCGCGTTAGTGATGTAATAGTTTAAAAATCTTACACTCTTACTCTAGGTCTTACAGCAGAAAGTACTGTATCTCCTTCTATTTAAATCCCTCTTATAGAAAACCAACCAGACCTTGTCAGCCAAGTCCAGCTAGGTTCCAGTATGGCTTGGATCAGTATGGTTCTGCCAGTGCAAAAGGGGTATTAGTGCAAACAGCATGAAACAGCTGCTCTGATAGGCCTGGGGCAGGGGGGAGGGGAGTGTGGAGGCACTGCCATTGGCTCCTCGCTGCAGGTCTGCCTTACACACTCGCTCGGCTTGTTGTGTTTTATGAGCCTGGAAATCAGGTATGTAGTAACAATGGAGAAATATAATCCGCCATTGCCTCCCCCATTGCATGATTATTACAGTTATTATTGTCATTAAAGTTAACGTGTGTTTTAACGCTTTCCGTTGTTTTTCTTCCAATAAATAAGAAAAACAACAACAACAAAAAACATCTCCATTTGGATATAACCAGTTACGCTGCGTCTTTTTGCAGGACTTGTGAGACACCCTCCCAGTGTGTCCTATTAGTAACTATAGGCTGGGGCTAGGGCTGCAAATCACTCCATGGCCAGTAGGGGGTGCAAGGGAGCACAGAACGCAGCAGTCCTGTCCTCTGATCAGAAACACTACATCATTATTTATATGTATGTACTTTGCAAATCTATTTTTTTATCAACTGTTAATTCTATTGATCTTCTTGCTCAGGGACTACAAGTCCTCTACAAGTTTTTGGCAGAATGCAATTTCGTAATGACTACGTTCTAAAGCCAATATGCAACTAGTTTGCGATGAGTTACTGGCCAAAATAACTGATATCATGACACAAATTAATTTCTCAAAGAGTGTCAGTGTCACTTGACTGTTGTTCCTTTTCTGACTTAAATATGGGATATTGAAATTGATATTCCTGACCTCATTTCCCCACTGTGTAGATGCAGACCAGTTCAGTAAACCCCTTGGACAGCTCCTCATGCCCCTGAGCTGGAACTCTATGGGGATGGCTGAACACTGTGGGGAAACATTTTTTTTGTTGTCCTATTCATCTCCATTTCTTTACATTTTAAGGCACAATCTCTCCCTGACCCCTCTTTTCGAACCTGAGCCTCAGCCCCAGCCTCTCACTGGACCTACCGGACAAATCCCAGCCCTCAGCCAAGGCCACAGAGTCCCCTGGTACACACAGAAACCCTGCATCTGCCTGTCTGTTGTAGCCTCTGGCACCTGAATATACCTCAACAATTTATACATACTAATGCCCCATTTACAGGGTCTGTAGCTTTTCAAGCTCTTTTAAGTACTTCACTGAAGTACACTGAATTTGGATCTCCACGCGCTGGACGTTTCCGCCCCTGGAACACAATCGTAATTGTGGGACTCTGTTTTACATGTGTTCACTGTCACACGTCCATCTATACTAATGCCACAAGCCACCATCTAGGTAGCAGGTGACACTGATTCAATTTGTGGTTTGTACAACGATTACACATGTTATTTAAGACTTTTCCTGCTTTGATTTATGAATGCTACCACATTCGCTGCTGTAAATTTAAGGACTGAAATCACATGAATTGAGCTGCTCGATTCTCAGACAGACTCCCTCTGCTGGGCTGCTGTGTGTATTACACTCTATGCTCACAGAAACAAAAAGGCCTTGCAGAGTACTCCTGTTCCGCTCTTAGCAGGACAAGAACATTATTTTAGTGCAAACTCTTGCTGTCTCAGCTAAAGCACCATTTCCAGTGCTATCAGGCTTTATACATCCCCCACCCCACACGCACACACTTTCCCGACCCCATTTAGGATACTCCACCCTAAACCACATCCAGCCAAAATTTCTTTTGAAGAAACAACAACAACAACAAAAAATAGAATGAAAGAAAGAAAATAAAACTTAAGAAGCTTTTAGCGTCACCTTTTTCAAAGAGAAATAACAATGACAGGGAAAATATAGAAGCTATTCAAGCTACAAAATTAATAGATTCTACAGTTTACTGGAAACAAATTGAACAAAGAGGAAAGACAAATGAACTCAAGTAAATTATTGTATGATTCCACACAAATCGTTGCATACGTAACAAGGGGAGGGGAGTGAGCTCAGGGGTGTGGCAGGGGGCAGCTTCACGCTATGTATAGAACTGCTTAGTCATATTTATAATTTGATGAGGGTTTGAAGCCAATTCTGAAACAGTGAGTGATTCCGTCTAAGACTAGAGTGGCAGCGTTGACTCTTTGGGCCTTGTAAGTGCAATTCACTTAAGCACATTGCTTAAGACTAGTATTATTCCTAGAGTAGTATTATTGGAGCTCTGTTCTTAGTGATTCGTAGAAAAACAAGCTATAGCCTCTTGCCACTGAAGATACTGGTGGCTGGCTCTCATTGGCTGATCATGTCACTTGAGTTAAGAGGGTGAGCCGTAAGTGCTGCTGTAGGCCCCTCTCCCTGCAGTGTGAATCAATGGTGGATGCAAAGAAGGCCTGTGACATCACAAAGCCTGCGACGTCACAGGCTTTCCTTACATCTACCCACATCACAGGCCTTGTGATGTCACAGGCTTTCTTTGCATCTACCATTGATTTCTTTACATCTCACACTGTGTGATGTCACAGGCTTCCTCTACCTCTACAATTGAACAGAGAGCGAACAGATGGGCCATCTTTATTTCTATCTTGCCTCTAGCTTAAGTGCTCTGATTTGCGCAGGTAGGACACCAGTATGACGTTTCTGCAGCAATGCGGATGCTTCATTTGCGACAAAACAAAACTGCATCTGTCTCCTGGGGTGGGGCACTTTGAAATGCAATGCGCACAGTACGCCCTCTGACCATGGGCTGACCATGGATCTTTACATAAAGAATGGACCTCCCGGATGTAAAAGTACACACATGCAGAACCACAATGTGTGATAGGAGCACATTCTACATCTGTGTAGATGTGCACAAAGACAAAAATAAATAATTTCTGTGAGATCACATAGACAGAGCTCCATATCTAGGTGAGGCAAAAGAGCCAGGAGCCCCATGCTATCAGTACCCGTTGGTCGCCTGATGATAGTACAAGGCCTGATGTACACATCACACGCTGGCCACTGTGTGGACACGTTACTGTCCACGAGCACACAGTATTGAGATTGGTCAAGGGAATCAAAGTGATATAGAGTGAAGGTGTGTCGTATTCACTGTGCAAACTGATCGAAGCTGTGAAGGGTGAGCAGGGGGCCAGATGGGGAAGGATAATGGAGCTGGTCTACCTGGGCCCCATGCCCCGAGACTCTAGTGCCACACACACACACACACCACACCCCCCTTTGTGAGTGCTCAAACACCCCCCCTGCCCCTCCCCTGCTCTGCATTAAGACATGAACAAAGACTCACTATCTCTTTTTTTTCCCAATATCTAACTTCAAGTGCAATCAGTTTTACACGGGGGGTATTTTTTCTTCTTTAAAAGTATTTTTTTCCTCGTTTGATTTTTTTCTCTCTCCTTTTTCGTTATTTCTTTTTAATTTTTAGGTCACAAAACCCAAACACGTCCATTTCTTAAAACCGACTGTTCCCTGTGACAATCTCGGTGAGACCTTGCAGACATTTCTCCCTCTCTCTCTCTCTCTTTTTGGCAGCCTGTTGTCAAAAAACTTAACAAAACGAAGAAAAGAAACGCAACAAAAAAAAAGTTCTCCAGATGAATGGAGGTTTTTTTGTTTTTTTCCCCGCTTTCCTCTTTTTTTTTGCTTCAAAGTACCCGTTTCTTTGACAAAGTGCCCTTCTCAGTAACAAAGTGCATTCAGAACCGGCTTCTTTTCCAGTAAGGTGCAAAGGACTGATACTCAGAGACACAGCGGAGCAGCAGTGGTGGAGGGGGTATACAATCTTAGTCATCAGCTTTCTCTTTGCCCTGAAACGTCAACAGGTCCACTAGACCAACCCTGTAAGCCCGTGGGTGTACCTCAATACACACCCACACACACACACGCGCACACACACGCGCACACACGTGTGCACAAACTGCCTAGGCTTATTCGGACAAATGGGGAGTGGCAAAATCACAAGATGTGGGGCAAGGATCTGTGCTATCAACATTGCAATAAGATCTGTGAGCGCTGGCGACTCCCTCCGCCTGGCCTGGCCCGTGGCGCACAGCGCAGGGTTTGGGGACGTGTTCAAACGTACCCAGAGTTTGACGCGCTGCCACTCCCAGCCACAGGGCGGGCCAGTCCACACTGGTGTGGCCGTCTGGAGGCCCCGCCACACACCGGACCCCGGGCCAAACTTTGCTCCACTCCACAGTCCCGCCTCATACTACAGAACGGGACCTTTTGCTTAGTAGGTTGAATTGTGGCAACAGTCTCACTTGAAGTGATAAAAGCCCCCATTTTATAATAGCCTGCAGAATAACATGGCTGTTTTTTGGGAAGATTGGATTCCATTTTGGAATGCAATAGACATTGTGAAATACCCCAGCCAAGCCCACCCTCATGCCCCCCCTCCTCTCCCCCACCCCGCCCCTCCCCCACCACGCTGCAGCTGTGCCCTTATTTGGCCTCCCAGCTCGGACAGGTATTTATTGCTCTCTTCAACATACAGGTTGCTTCATGGTTTTGTGGTCCCCGGGGCAACGGATTGGAATAAATGCTCTCTACTCCCACTTCCTCCCCTCCTGTCTCTTTAAATATCGTTTTTCTCCCCTCTCTCTTAGATTTCTCTGGTACACATGTGCAAATTCGTAAAAGAAAAAAAGAAAAGGTGCTTGCCTCTCTTCTTCTCTCGATTGATCGGATTTACCGCGTTTGTCTACCGCCAGCTGGTCATAAAATGGGCCCCTTTCTCTCTGCGCTCAAGGCTTACCCCCGCAGAAGTGCGCACGTAAAGAAAGATGCCGATCCACATCTCTTGGCAGGGGCTCCATCTCTAAATCAGTTGAGGATGCGTTTGGTTTCAGCCGAGTCTCTTATGTTCAATCAAACCGTTTTCCTGCGCCTCTACAGTTTTTCGCCTCCCCTCCCTCCCATACCACACGTTCTGGTAAATTTGAAGTCAAGTTGAAAGGTGAACCAAAATGGTTATATGCCTCAGCTTAAAGAGGGGACCAATATTATCACCACCTAATATACAGATATATACATGTATACAAATTTAAAGTGTCAAGTACCCAAAGCAGTCAACTCAAAAAAGGAACAAACGACAATAGAAACATCAACGACAAAAAAAATTAAGACAGATCAGAAAGAATTTAAAAAAGAAATGCTGAAGTGACAGGGGGTGGGTGGGGGTGAGAGGGGGGGTTCGGTGCGATGTCGCCTCTTGGCAGAACGATGGTGGTAGTGCTTGAGAAACACGGAACCCCCGGCCTCTTCCCGACTGAAATCAGAAGAGCCCCCAAACATGGATTCGACTCGACGCTTACCTTAATGCTCAAAGGTTAACCTTTTTTTTAATGGAGTAAGAAACACTAAAATCAATACCTTGGTCTGAGACTTTCTGGAACACTTTAGATTCGGGGCAGTGCATCGGCATTGGTTGTTGTGTTTTCTGTGCAAATATTGCCATGTTGATCTGGGGCAATACAGTTTTTTTTAAAATAGTGTACGTACTTATTACAGTTGTTTTCGAATGCGAAAGGTGACTGGTTGCTTCCCATTTCAATGTGAATGCTAAATCTCAGTGAAACAGTTGTACTTCACACCCCTTTCATAAGGCTTTTCTGTGGTATTTAGTGTCTCCTTTTAAGCAGACAAAACACATTAAATCTTACAGCTGCATAGTTGCTCTTAAGACTCCTGTTTTCACTGGATACGGGAATTCTTGCCAATACGAAAAAAAGAGAAGAGAAACCCAGACCACACAGAAATGGTTCAGAAAGAAGCAGACCCTTTAACCGAGTGATTTTTAGTGCTCTTTCCTCCTTAGCAGACCACTGACCCCCTCATGTGGCAATTCTGTATTCCAAAGCAAATGGAGAAGGAAACTTAAGATTAGATTTCGTGACACCCTGATTTGGTTTATAGAGGAGTAGTTAGTTGGGTTTTTTTTCCGTTTTTTGTTTTCGTTTGCCTTTGTTTGTTTAATTTTTTTTCCTCCTTGGGGTTTTTTGTTAACCCCCTTTCCTGGCGTCCAGCTGTCCCTCTGTCTCACTGCCCCGCCTCCTCCTCCTGCTGGGCGGGGCTGTGGGAGGGGCTTCCGGGGTCGCCCCGCATCGCTGCGGCGGCGGCGGCCGCCTCCAGACGTCGCCTGCCCCTGCCGCGGGGGAAGGGCGGTGCGGGGAGCTGCCCCGCCGCCTCCAGGAGCCCGGGGTCCCGCACACGTGGCTTGCGGCCCCGCCGGGAGGGCACACCGTTGCAGCCGTCCTTCTTGAGGTGGCGGTGCAGGTGGTCGGAGCGCACGAAAGTCTTGAAGCAGCTGGAGCACTGGTAGGGGCGGAGGCCCGTGTGCACGCGCATGTGGTTCTTCAGGTCGTAGTTGTGTGCGAAGGCAGCCCCACACTGGGTGCACAGGTAGGGCTTCTCTCCCGTGTGCTTCCGCATGTGAACCTTCAGTTTGTCCTGCCTGGGGGGTACACACACACACACACACACACACACACACACACACACACACACATGGAACACATCAGATTAAACGAGCTGTGACAATCACAAGGTAACAGAATAGAACGTTGCATCTATGTAGCACCTTTCAAGGAACCCAAAGTGCTTTACAGTGAAGGGGGGGAAATCACCTCACCCACCTGGCTGATGCACGGCAGCCATTTTGCACCAAAACGCTCACCACACATCAGTTCAGTAATTCAGTATTCAGTAATCTGCAGGGGAGTTTTGCTAATTGCAAAATGACCGAACAGTTCACTTAATAGTATAAGCCCAACCAGAGAGGGGCAGGGGGGCTGGATCCTCACTGCTTGATGGATCACTTCATGCTATCCTCTCACATTTTGAATTTGATGAAGATATTTATTAGTTTATTTGTAAGGGACAAGCACAGAGAACGTTGACAGCTGCAGAAGCAGTGCCCGATGCACTGTACATGTGTATATAGCTGAAGCTAATTTCCAACACCAGTCCCTTGATGAGCATTGATGGTTATACCTATGGGATGAATGACAGGCTGTTCAAGAGATACAGAGGGACCACGCTGGGCCATTTTTGAGCCATGATCCAAAAAAAGACAGTACAGTGATTTTGGCTACATTTTACAGCAAATAAGAAGTGCTGTCAAATTATTCATATTTTTAGACAATAACTAATCATCTAAAAATGCTATTTTTATTAATTTAATGTGCTTTCATTTGAATTGTATTGTTGTTATCCAAGCCAATAAAATAAAACCAAATGTGTGAAAAAAAAAAAGCATCGATGCCTGAATTAGATTTTTTTCCAGATTGACACATTTTAGCATGCCGCCTTCTTCAGTGAATGTTGTTATTCTGTTGGCAATCTTGCTCAACCCGAAACCGTGACCACAGGTGTACAAGTAAGATTACATTCAAACTCTATTTTCAGTGACGCTACTTACAAGTTCTTACCTCATGGCAGAAAATCCAAAACCAACTATAAACTTGAATTTACTTGATATAAGACCGTTTGCTTAATTTCTGGTAAAATACTGTTGGGCTGTCATTTGCTATACAATGTTATTGCTCTATCTCAGACATGAACGGTTAAATCAACAGCTGGAAGCATAACTGAAAACATATTTTTTCACATTAATGGATTCACTTTCGAAATGTGCAGCACAGCTGGCAAAATACGTGGATAGTCAACTGGTTGTTTTCCCCATTTTTCTCCCCAATTCAGACGGCCAAATGGGAATTATAGACCCTTCCCATCTGCAGTGTCCTATGTCAATCCAGGAGGGTGACAACTAACGCATCAACAGCTTCTACTCTTCTAGATACCAGCTAAGCCAGGAAGACTATGAGGCTCAACTGACATCACACGTCACATGCAGATATACAGGTAGTGGCCATAAAGGTGGAAACACTTGGGTAAATTAGGGACACAAAGTATGTTGAAAGCAGGTGCTTCCACACAGGTGTTGTACCTGAGTTCATTAAGCAATTAACATCCCAGCATTCTCAGGGTTGTGTACAAAAATGCTGGGCAGGCCTGGTTACCTATAATTACCACTAGCATGGCTAGATGGGACCTCAGTGACTTTGAAAGAGGGGTGATTGTTTGGCAGGATGTTTGTCAGGAGCTTCGGTGATGAAGACAGCTCAACTTGATGATGTTTCACAAGGAACGGCAACAACGGTGACGTCGGCGTGGAAAGACATATTCAATAAAGGGCATCTGTGGTCGGAAATACATGCTCCTGGATCGTGATGCCCGTGCACTAGTGTGAGGTGCAAAGCTAAACAGGCAAGCAACTCCAAATCAATTGACTGCAAATTTCAATCTAGGGCATGAGCAAAAAAAGTCTGTCGAGAACTCTACAGGGCAGGATACCATAGTCAGAAATCACCCTATTAAGTAACTTCATATTGGTGTTTCTGTTTTGGCCCCTACCCGTAGCTGCCTGATTAAATATAGGGGTCTCTTGTAAACATGAGGTACAGTGGTTACCCTAAAATAAAGGTGAAGAGGCTAGCATGCACTTGTAGGTATCATAGGAGCTCTGCGATGGCAAAGGTGTGAGAAAGTTTGTGTGAAGGGTTTTGCGTTTAGACACACTTATTAAACAACACCTATATTTAATAATACCTACAAGTGAGGCCCTTTATTTTTGGCTCGCATACCCTCGCACTATATCTACTTTTCAGCTGAGCACATTTCTTTTAGTTTTTGCAGCGGTTACCTAGCCAGCTGAAACCCTCCCTCCCTGTGCAAATGCTAATGCCACTTCCGCATGACTTCGCGGACCGGTTTCGACATGGTCCAAAATGGGTCCGGACATGTAACCGCCTCACGCACTACATGCCCCTCAGGAACCCAGTAGCAAGTTTGAATGACATTTCCTTATTAAAATGAAATATTTATTCGATAAATTAATGAAGTTGTTTTGCGAGCCTGAAATCCAAATCCCCTATCTCCCATAGAGTCTTTTTACATGAACTCTATTCCACCAATATATCCACTGTGCAAACAGAAGCCCAACTGCACTGTCAAATGCAAGATGTGCATGTGGCGCAGCATGAGTTCGCTTCAGGTACTGTTATGAGAGGTTTCATACCTAAAAATATCACTGATCTGTTTCTCATGTAGCGAATTGATCCCAGTGACCTCTGAACCAAATTATACTGTGATGACGGGATAAGGACCCAGACGCAGACCAGGATCAGGCAGAGAGGAACGTTTAATTCAGGCAAGGATCAAAAACCAATAGACAGAGTAGCGAAGACACAAAATCGAAATCTAAGAGAGTAGCCAAAAAACAGTCAAAAAGTCAAAAACCAAGAAATCAGAAAAGGCAAACAAACAGAATCGGCAGGCAAACTTGAAGCAAAACGGAAGGGGTGTCTCGGAATAATTCAACAGACTCTGGCTTACTAGTAATCGGCACAGGGAATGAGGATCAACGTTCTGGCAAAGAGTGAACATAAACACGGAACTTAAATACAAGCAGGGAAGGGAAACACAATAGGAATCAGGTGTGACTGGGAGGAGAGAAGGGCAGGAACACAGGTGAGAACGATAGGATCACTAATACAATAACGAGGGAAAACGAAAGACACGGACTGGGAAGCACATAGACACATTGAAAATATACGACCTGGAAGAGCAGGCAGACACGTGCACAGTTCGAAGGGGAGGAACGCATAGACAGAATCTGCGTGCAGATAAAGCGAAAGGAAAGAAGCATACAGGGATAGGACAACGAGAGAGAGAGAATAGAAGCGTGAGATAATTAGTAATTAGTAATGTTAGTAACTTAATCTAAATCCCTAATGTTAGTAGATGAATAGGTTAGTACTATATACATCTAACTAATATATACAGAGTGTTAGAAAGAAAGAAGGAAGTAAACGAGAGGAAAATAAAGCAGAAAACCTGTAAAGTCAAAATCTCCCGAATAGTGCAATAACAAAGACGAGGAGTGGATTGTCGAAAAACATGGAACACAGACAGACGGGGAAACAGACGTGAATGAACTGTGAATGATGAGATAAATATAACAAAGTATAAAAACAAACCGAACAAACATGGCAAAACATAACATATACCATGAATGTGAGGTATAGCTTGGAGATAGTATGTTATTCGGCACTTTTTAAGTCATCATTTTTAATTATATTTTGGAGGAATAAACATCTTAGAACCTACCGTGTCACTTTTTAAACATATTTTTTTACAGAAAGTTATGAAAAGTAGCTTCAATTTGATGAACCAGACTTGAAGCAGTGTGGAAGGTTTGTCTTAATGTGTGATGCATGTTATCATGCTAAGAAAGGTGGATGTATGTGTTTCCATCATACTTCACTACTTACATCATACTGAAATACATGCAGTGTATGATTGCTAATAGCTCCCATGCCATGATACTGAATGAAGCCATGCATTTAAAACAGAAAGGTAAGCATTTCCATCCATTTAAATTCAGTATTAAAGTTTTTAACCTAACCACATACAAGCCCCATGTCTAATTAATATGTATGCCAATTAATTATAAATGGGCTCCACTGTGCCAAATTATCGCAGGCCCATTTCTTTGTGCATTTAGGCCAGGGGTATCCAATCTTATCCGAAAAGGGCCGATGAGGGTGCAGGCTTTTGTTCTAGCTGGGCACTAAAACACCTGATTCAACCAATGATTGAAGACCATGATTAGTTGAAACAAGAGTTTTAGTGCTGAGCTAGAACAAAAGCCACCCACACCGGGCCTTCTCGGTTAAGATTGGACACCCCTGATTTAGGCCATTCAGATTTTCCCTTTATCATGACATCCCTTTTCCATACATCATGTTGTCAAAACATTACAGAATACAAAAAATTTAATAAAATATGAATTTTAGTTGGTAAAAATGCTAGATGGTTAGGTGCCAATTTGTCGCGCTGACATGATAGTGGAAGTAATTTTGAAATAAAATACTTTTACTTGTACACACTACTATGTGCAGAGGCAAGTACATAATTTTCACTTTTTTGACAATACAGGGGGACCTACTGTGTATTTCTTGAATTTGGGGAAAATATGTAGCGTGTTGTGCACCACATATTATAACGTTAACCCACCTTTAACCTTCAGCTCATCTTTTTGCCAGTCCAAGCTATTTTTAAGAACTCATCTTACAACTACACTGTAACCATATAAAAACAGTTGTCTCTACATCTCCCATTTGTTTATCATGGCAGCCATTTTGGAATGTGTGAATACTGCTGTATTGTCACTTGCCACATTCAAGTGTACTTTATCCAGTTTGTATGGGTTTGGACCTGTTAAACATGGTATACTTGACTTTATTTTCAAGAAGTATCAGATGCTAACTGTCACCTCCCTTCACTCTATTTACATTTGTCTGTATGGAAGCAATAACAGCCATATGAAAATTGCAGGCGTTATCCCTCTATGTTGGTAGCAATTAAATCACATGCAACTGCCATTCAAGCATAGTTCCGAAATAATGCATTTGTTCAAAATTAACGTAAATCTGTTCATATAAGAGAGTCAAGAGCTTAATATTTGGTTTATTTATCATAGTGCACAACATTGAACTGCACTGGTTGTCTCTAGCTCAGTTCTCCTTCTGCACACCTAGAAGGAGTAGCACACCCGTAGAATAGCTGAATCGGCACCTCCACTGAATGCAGCTAGTTAAGGAGCTATTTGGGTTCTCAAGCATTTTGCATTACGATGCAATAAAACTCAACAAAAAATTCCTCTATTGAAATCATTTTTATTGAAATAAAAAAACAGGCCTGCTTCTGCTTGGCCTACTTTTGCCATATTGAGTATCATATCATAAATTGAGCTGACAGAGAACGGTCTCAGCCAAAGTTGAGGTATAATGTAAATTCAACAAGAACTACCTTCACATTTAGGTGCAGCTGAATGTGGGCTGGGGTAAATGAGCTAGGTTATGTTTCACTTGCTTGAATCACTACAGCTTGCTATATTCTTCTGCTCATTGTAAGGATCAAGGTAAGAGAAAAAGTAGTCCTGTGAGGACTGGTTACCTGCCTATAATAGCCCCCGTAGCCAGCTCATTTTTGTCTTTAGAGATCCTCCTTGGTATAGATTGGTAAGAGCCTCCATGTTTAACGTGCAAGGTAAACTCACTAGCATTGCTAGTTAAGAAAAGCTTGCTCCTCTCAAGTACTCTTATCAAGGGAGTCTCCTATGGGGGCTATTATAAGTGTGTAGCCAGCCAGCACAGGACTACTTTTTCTCTTACCTCGATCCTTATGCTGCGTGGAAGAATAAACCAAGCTGTAGTGATACAAGAGTTCACATAACCGTGGTTACAGTGACAACCATCAATTTCTGCAATACATAAGGTCCAGTCCTCATTATGTCTGAAACTGTGCTAGGCAGAATTTGGCTACAAAAAACCCAAAAGGGGGAGGTCTAATTTTCAACCACAAGAAAAGAGTTTAGGTCAATTCCATGTCAATTCAGGAAATTAACTGAAATTAAATTCATAAATGGAAAAATCTTCATAGAACATTATGGGTATTTTTCAATAAATGTATTGATTTTTGATTCATTTCCAGAATTGAATGAATTGCAATGGACTTGAGTCCCACTTGCAAGATATGTATTAGATGTACAATCGATAGGTTGTCTGTTGTGTTTTTGGATTGTTTGTCAGGGTAGCATCTGACATGAAGTAAACAAATGTATAACCCACTTACCCTGTTGGTTGTAACAATAGTGAAGGAGGAGTGAATCAGGGAATATCATTGAGTTTTTATGTTTTACTGGTAGATTTATAGCTGTTATAGCTAGTCATCCAGCTAGGTAGCTAGATGGGTTGCTAGTGCTACTGCTAGTGTGCTGTTTGTCAGCTCAACACAGCTAGCTAGCTTGCCAGCAAAAGCTAGCTGGCTGTATTGGCTGACATGCTATAGTATTAAAACAGGTCATGCTCATTAATTAGCTCCCAAAACTGTTAGCTAGTTAACTACAGCTTACTCTGGAAGAAAAAGATGAAGTTAGCTAGCTGACTGACTAGCCTTAAAATGAATAAATCAGCACTTTTCTTGCAAGGTATCTGGTTAGTCAAAGCTTGTCCTGAATAATATACAGTAGATATGTAACTGATATAGTTGACTGAATTCTGAACCAGATAGATCTAACAAGATAAATGCAGCTTGATAGGCAGCAAGTCACAACTCAAGCATTTTTTTTTTTTTTTTTTTTTAAGTGATTTTTCCCCCAGGCCATTTAGACATAAATAAATAATAATATATTGTACTCTTTATTGTTTGGCTATCTAACCCATGGTTGACAGACATTAAGTCCCCAATGTGGCAGGTGCAGCTCGTAAAGTCATATATGTGAAATATATTAATAAATGATGCCAGATCCCAGAAAGGGAGGTAGTTCAACAAACAAGTTGCAAACAATTAGAAGTCAAGACCAAACAAATTCACAGTGAATTCACATTTTCAGCAGAATATGGAATTCCATGGCTGTAGGTAGTCTTAAGTATATGTCACATCAATTAAGCATTCAATCAAAAGCAAAAAAAAAAAAAAAAAAGGGAAATGCTTTAACATAGTTCACCCAGAGATTTCAGCGGTGATAAACATTCTATGGTCAAATTCAGGCAGTCTACATTTCTCAGCCATCTTAAAACAGATCCAGACATTTTTTTTACTGTATGCTGTACTACAAAGGGATATTTTTTTAATGGAAAGTTATAGTTAGATGATGGGACGAAGCTAATCATTTCAGCCAAAAGTAGTTCACTAGATTGTTTGCATGCTTGTCCATATCAAGTCTTAAATTAGCTTTAATTATTTACTAGTTGCTTATTGGCTATCCATGTAAGCAACATGACATAAACTGTTAGCTAACATTTGCTTTAGAATGTAACCTAGCTCACTGGAAATATCTGACTATCATCAGCTATAATTTTGTAAACAAAGACGGATATCTTTGCAGGGGATTAAATCCCTTGGCTTAAAAAGACAGGGGTTTGGTACAGATAGCTAATGAGTGTAGTTTTTCATGCACCCCTTAATGCTGGGACCATTAAGCAATACGTTTGTACTGTACAAATATGAGACAATATGTTGATACAGTGTAAAGTGTGAGAGCCTAAATAAATATTATGCCCAGACACAGATACTATACCTTCAATGCATTATACCACACCCTCTCATAAGGCAGCACATCTATTTGTGGTTTAGTCTTTTCATGATTCTTCTGCGGAAGAATCAAAGAATCAAAACACGCTATAAGCAATGTGCTTGATTCTGTCTCTTCACCCAGAGGACCCGTGTGAAAATAAAATGATATATATATATATATATATAAATCTATATCCTTCCTGTATTAAACATAATTCAGCCATCTGAGAAATACAATAAGCAGCATGATATAGTGTCATATATACATATATATATATATATATATATATATATATATACATATATATATATATATATATATATATATATATATGTATAAACATGCAATGCAGTGCATTATTTACAATAGTACTATTTTCATAAATGTAAAACCTAAATTTATATTTAAAAAAATCAAATATATAAATATTCTTTAAGGAAAAGTAAGAGTGAACAAAAGTAGAAAAAGGCAGGAAACTCAAATGAGCACCACAGCTCATTTACTTAAGCTCTGACAAGGCATTCCTGCACGTTATTCAGGTAACTGTCGTGACAGTGTATGTGGGCTCATGTAACATGTATTTACCAATAGGACAATAGGCCGATCAATAGGATGACAAGGATTCAAGTGCTCTCTCAAACAGCCCAAAAGTTGGTTCTGATAATGATTTACTTTTTAACATTCTAACCATTCAACATAATGCATGTGAGTGACTGTAATGAAACTGCGGGTGCCGCAATACAGGAAACACTTGAGTAAATGAAGGGTTCTGGCAGCTCTGCTATGGTGTGGGTTGCCTTTTCCTTACATAGTTTAGGTCCACTCAACCCCTTAGAGGGCAAAGTAAATGGCAATAAATACAAAGCTTTTCTGATGTGATTACCTTCATCCTATGGTGAAGAATTTCTACCCTGATGGGAGTGGTCTCTTCCAGGATGACAATGCCCCCATCCACAGGGTACAAGTGATCACTGAATGGTTTGATGAGCATGAAAATGATGTAAACGATATGCCATGGTCATCTCAGTCACCAGATCTCAACCTAATTGAGCAATTATGGGAGATTCTGAAGCGGAGCCTGAGACAGCGTTTTCCACCACCATCAACAAAACACCAAATGATAGAATTTCTCATGGAAAAATGGTGTTTCACCCCTCCAAGTTCCAGGTACTTGCAGAATCTATGCCAAGGCACACTGAAGCTGTTCTGACAGCTTGTAGTGGCCCAACACACTATTAAGACACTTTATGTTGGTGTTTCCTTTATTTTGGCAGTTACGTGTATGCGATGTGTGCCAAAGTACATCACATTTGTATTTTTCATTTGTTTGCAATGTTGAGTTATTATGCCTGCTGTTCAAGGTTAAAATTAATGGCGCCATTCAGAAACATATCTGATCGAATATGTTCACATTCTGTCTCACTGTCTGTGCTGTATGTATACAGACCGGAAAAAAAAGAATAAAAAAAGAATCCAATACATCTGAGATCAGATTTAGCAAGGAATAGCATTGTACATGCTACATTACCATTTTGACACCTGCAATGCATTTGACAACATTTTCAAATAATTCAGAATGAATATTTGCAAAGTTCAGACTTTTGATTCAACAATTGCTTTAGATCATTGTATGGGTTCATGGGGAGAAAAGAGATATAAAACCTAGCAGTGAGTGCATAAGTAACTATATTTTTGTTACTCTAAAAAAACTACTTAAAATCTAGATTAAAAAGGTCAAATGTGAATGAAGCTCAGACTTCTCATTAACATGACTACACCAAATATGAAACTAAAACCCAGAGAGTTAAGGAGCTCTTTGGGAATTTAGCAACTCTGGAACAAAAAAATAGCAGTTATTGAAATAATCTACACTATCTTTACCTCATTTTGTAATGCTTCCCACAGTAAACAATACAAATAAAGACTCTACTGCCAAACTCAGCAATATTAGTTTATAGGAGGCTTGTGTGAACAAAAATATCCAGATTCAGTCACCTAAAAACAGGCCGACTTCCGCTCGGCCTACGTTGGTCACGTTGGGCGTCGTATCAGAAATAGAACCAGCAGAAACTGGTCCTCAGCCCAAAGATAAAACTAAAAGCCTTCTGCAGTCATAAGAACGCTTTTACATTTACTCAAACCTTCTTCTAGTAAAGCTTCTTGTTGTCTACCCCTGACATTATTTGTGGAGACCTTCAATGTCATCAATATGTAACAATTCAAGAAAGCCTTGCCAAATGGAGACCTATAAGGCTCTCTTATATGAGGCTGACTAGTTGAAACTCGATGGACGGCCAGTGTCTTGGGACATTTTAGCGTCATTCACCCTGGGAATATTACATTCACCAACACAGTCCCAAGGAATGCTCCCATGGGTCAAAATTATCGAGAGCAAAATTAACACTCTGTGACAGAGGGATTGATTTTCTCATTGAGTTCCTGGTTGCTTCCATTTCTTTTTAAATGGCAGACAAAAACTAATGTAATTGTTTTTCTTTTAAAAAAATTAAAAAAAGATCTAATTAAAATAGATATATCGAGCTTTACTCTGATCCAGAGAGCTGTAGGCCGATCTGTTCTCACTGTGACATTTCCCTTCTCCAAGGCATTCATCTGCAAAACCCACTTGCAGCAGTGCACTAAGGCATAGATATCCTGATTAGGCCAATCAAACAAACTATTAAAAAATAATATACAGTATGTAAAGGCTGTATCACTCAAACATCTCACCATGATTTCACCAGGAAATTGTGTGTCTCTGAATTAAACATGTAAGACGATAAATATTTCAACTGCTGATAGATCTACCTTGAATCAATCGCCCAACAACGTCAGCAAGATCATTTAGGGATCTGAGCCCCACCACCTTGAATTTTTATTGATTGTTCAGGGGAAATGCCCAACCTAGCATAAAGTAACAGAGTGCTGTACATCGATTCGTAACATGAGAATAAAGACGCCAAATATTTTATAGGAAACGACATGACAAATGAATTATTTTCAGTGGAGTAATCCTTCGAGAGCAACCCTTAAAACATCCAGTTTAAGACGAGGTGTAGTTTCTTTATCAATAACACTCAGACAACATTAAATTAGGCGTGTGAGCTTTCACAAGGGGTTTATCAAGATCTATGGAGGGGGACATAATTAGCTTAGCTTACAGGTATAGAGACTTTTGCGACTAATTTGAAATCACATTTCACGGTCACTGACTTCTGCTTTGCATTTACTGCTCTCTACAGTTGTTTTGAAAAAAGAAATTGGAACATTGAAAAGAGGTCAAATAGAAAACAAAAAACAAAACAGACTACGAGCATGCCTCATTTCTTTCGGAGACTGAACAAGGAACCTGATCTAATACCAGGACGGCTATGCACTTCATAACATTAAAGTTCAAAAACCTGTTCTGTAGGCCTAACCTTATCTGCCCCCCTTACCACCCCCCCTCCCCCAAGTGCTGATGTCAGGGCAGAGTGCAGCTAAACAAACTGTTGTAGTTAAGGTGACTGAGAAGCCAGGCGGGGGAGTGCAGTGGGGGCTGCCTCTGGCATATCACAGCACACAGGGCCTTGGAACAAAGTGGCACACTGACAGAGGTGAATTATTTAAAGGACAGGAGTGATTTATGGCAGCGCAAGGTGCACTCTTAACCCTGATCAAACAGGATTAAGATTACAATACCCCTTCCCCTCTCGCCCGCCGCGCTCAGATCGCCCTCGCGCAAATAGGTTTCCCCGGGCGTTTTCAGCTCGCGTCCGTTTCCGAGGCAAGTCTCACCGATTAATTAATTAATTCGAGGATGATCTCGAAGCAAGGAGGGAACGTTTTGGTCGAAGCACAAAGACAAACAATGCGAACGGAGCCCTCCTGGTTTCATTAGGCAGGGACTCAGGAGTGGAACACATGAGCAGTGGGCGATAACAGCGTCACGCAGGATCGCAGGTTTAAATTACTGCATTGGCACAGATAGGACAGAGGACTGCTACACCCCCCGCCCCCACCCCCACAGCAGACATGAACACTTTATGGCAGCCTCATCCTAGATAACAGCTAAGCTTGCTGTGCCGTAGCCCACTAGTATAAGACCTCTGTAGTGTAATTCCAGGACTTTGTCATGAAGTTGGTCTCTATAAAACCAGGACAGCTTATTGTAGCCTGATTTTTTTATAAAGACAATTATGAAGCAGTGCACCTCCGATTAGCATTTTTGCAGGTGCTGTTCAGCAGAGAAAGCACACCCATACACCCACACACACGCACACACGTGTACACACACGCACACACACACAGAAGGTAATGCTGGAAAATATCAAACTAAAGTTTTGCAATTTGGTCCTTTTCAAAACATGGAACGCACAGGGAATAAGATACTGTAAGCAGCGTGTCACATTAAGATTTCATGTCATTAAATTAATTTTCTTTTCAATGCAGGTCATTACATTTTCTGAAGAGGGCTCTCTTCTGAGGCCAGGATTGCTTTTGCACCAGGCCAGACTGAATTGTGGCCATTACCCATATTGCATTACAAATCCAAAAATTGGTGTTTTTGGTGCTTGGCTCTCTCTCAACAGTACTCTAACCTTTGAGCAGGAGATTAGGTCATTCGCAGTCACAGCCTTACTGCACCCCAATCCTCTTTGCTCCCCCCGTCCCCCACTATGCTCCCCCCTGGAGCTCACCTTGTGAAGCGCACTTTGCAGATGGCGCACTCGTAGGGCTTCTCCCCGGTGTGTGTGCGGATGTGCCGGGGCAGCTTGCCGGCGCCCTGGATCACCTTGGAGCAGATGGGGCACTTCTGGAAGGCCTTGGAGCGCATCTTCTTCTCCCCGCCCGCCCCACCCGCCCCCCCGCCCGTGGAGCCGGCGCCGCGCGTGGCCCATATCGGCAGCAGGCCCGTCGCCACGGCGCCCGAGCCCTCCTCGTGCTGTGCGCTGTTAAAGTAATTCAAGTAAAACTCCATGTCCGGGTCGTCCCCGTCCGGCGGGCCCTCCTCCTCCCCGGCCGCCTCGCGCTCCTTCTGCCGCTCGATGGAGTCCATCATGTGCTGCAGGAGAGCGCTGGCCGAGCGCCCGTCCCGCTCCTGCTCCTGCTCCTGCTCCAGCTGCTGCTCCAGTTTGGGGTCCGGCTGGAGGTAGTAATGTCCGTTCTGGGAAGGGGCGTAGAAGGGGGCCGGCGCGCCGCCCCCGTTGCCCCGAGCCCAGGCCAGGATGTCCTCCGGCTCGGCCTGCATTGCCCCATCCCCCTCCTCGTCCTCCTCGTCCTCCTCGTGGTCGGTGGCGGGCGGCGGAGCCAGGGCCAGGCCCACGGGGGAGTAGTACTCCCCGGGGGGGCCGGGCGTGCCGTTGCCGTTGGCGCCGTTTCGCTGGGTAAAGTGCGGGTGCGTGGGCAGGTCCCTGAGCTCTGGCGTGCTGCAGCTGCTTTCCCAGGGGGCGCCCTTCTGAAAGAACTCCAGGTACTCGCGGGCCCGCAGCCGGTTCCCCTGCTCCCCTCCTCCCCCCTTCGCCTGCTCTTCGTCATCGTACTCCTCGTCCTCCTCCTCTCCCCGCTCACTGCCCACCTGCGAATGCAAACAAGGACACGTTCACTCTCCCACTCGCGCGCTCTGTCTTCGGCGGTTATGCGCTCCTCCACAGCAGCTTTCTATTTAAATGTGTTTCGATTGAAGACTCAAACACTCCCAGGCCATATGCCTTGCAGGATTTTCAATGTAATTAGAATAAGTAAATATAGGTGAATTTACAGTTCACTAGCGCGGACAAGCTTTTTAAGGTGGCCCGCTGATTGGAATTGAAGAGTGTTTATCCAAAACTCACTAATGTTCACTTTTTAAAGTGACATGAGTGAGTTTTGGAAAAACACTCTTCAATTCCATACTGCGCCAGAGCGTAACAGTTTGAGAGTAACTGTGATGATGTTAATGGTGTTAGCGTGCTGACAGTGTGATAGAGACTATGATGTTGTTAATGGTGTTAGCGTGCTGACAGTGTGATAGAGACTATGATGTTGTTAATGGTGTTAGCATGCTGACAGTGTGATAGAGACTGTGATGTTGTTAATGGTGTTAGCGTGCTGACAGTGTGATAGAGACTGTGATGATGTTAATGGTGTTAGCGTGCTGACAGTGTGATAGAGACTGTGATGTTGTTAATGGTGTTAGCGTGCTGACAGTGTGATAGAGACTGTGATGTTGTTAATGGTGTTAGCGTGCTGACAGTGTGATAGACTGTGATGTTGTTAATGGTGTTAGCGTGCTGACAGTGTGATAGAGACTATGATGTTGTTAATGGTGTTAGCGTGCTGACAGTGTGATAGAGACTATGATGTTGTTAATGGTGTTAGCGTGCTGACAGTGTGATAGAGACTATGATGTTGGTAATGGTGTTAGCGTGCTGACAGTGTGATAGAGACTGTGATGATGTTAATGGTGTTAGCGTGCTGACAGTGTGATAGAGACTGTGATGTTGGTAATGGTGTTAGCGTGCTGACAGTGTGATAGAGACTGTGATGTTGTTAATGGTGTTAGCGTGCTGACAGTATGATAGAGACTGTGATGTTGTTAATGGTGTTAGCGTGCTGACAGTGTGATAGAGACTGTAATGTTGTTAATGGTGTTAGCGTGCTGACAGTATGATAGAGACTGTGATGTTGTTAATGGTGTTAGCGTGCTGACAGTGTGATAGAGACTGTGATGTTGTTAATGGTGTTAGCGTGCTGACAGTGTGATAGAGACTGTGATGTTGGTAATGGTGTTAGCGTGCTGACAGTGTGATAGAGACTGTGATGATGTTAATGGTGTTAGCGTGCTGACAGTGTGATAGAGATTGTGATGTTGTTAATGGTGTTAGCGTGCTGACAGTATGATAGAAACTGTGATATTGTTAATGGTGTTAGCGTGCTGACAGTATGATAGAGACTGTGATGTTGTTAATGGTGTTAGCGTGCTGACAGTGTGATAGAGACTGTGATGTTGTTAATGGTGTTAGCGTGCTGACAGTATGATAGAGACTGTGATGATGTTAATGGTGTTAGCATGCTGACAGTGTGATAGAGACTGTGATGTTGTTAATGGTGTTAGCATGCTGACAGTATGATAGAGACTGTGATGATGTTAATGGTGTTAGCGTGCTGACAGTGTGATAGAGACTGTAATGTTGTTAATGGTGTTAGCATGCTGACAGTGTGATAGAGACTGTGATGTTGTTAATGGTGTTAGCGTGCTGACAGTGTGATAGAGACTGTGATGTTGTTAATGGTGTTAGCGTGCTGACAGTATGATAGAGACTGTGATGATGTTAATGGAGTTAGCGTGCTGACAGTGTGATAGAGACTGTGATGTTGTTAATGGTGTTAGCATGCTGACAGTATGATAGAGGCTGTGATATTGTTAATGGTGTTAGCGTGCTGACAGTATGATAGAGACTGTGATGTTGGTAATGGTGTTAGTATGCTGACAGTATGATAGAGACTATGATGTTGTTAATGGTGTTAGCGTGCTGACAGTATGAGATTAATGTTTTTTTGATGTTTTTTTTTCTTTCTTTCGTTTGTCTCCCAATTTAGTGCCCTCCCCATGCAAACTCATCTCTACGAGGCAAGCTAATTCCCTGAGGGCAGCAAACTCTGCTTCCTTCGAGACGGAATTCATCCACCCACGTTCTGGAGACACCCTTACATGCTTCTCAGCGAATTCGTGCCGGCTCACCCTCCCCCTCCCCTTGGGGTGGACAGCCAAACGCAGCCCCCATTCAGGGCTCCCCTGACACAGTCGGGTTTTGAACTGCGACCGTGATAGGTAGCTCACACTCGTAAACAAGTGCATTAGACCGCTACGCTATTGGAGGCCCCAACTGTGATGTTCTTAATGGCGTTAGTGTGATGGCGGTATGATAGAGACTGTGATGGTGTAAGTGGTGTTAGTGCAATAACAGTATGAGAGAGACAGCGATGGTATGAGAGAGAATGACAGCGTTAGCATGAGCGCACTGAGCATGGTGTTAGTACGGTGTTTGGTGTGTGACAGCGGACAGCGGACAGCGGGGAACGTACCAGTGGGGAGAGCACTTTGGTGTCCAGCAGGTGGGCGCAGACGTCCCGCACAGGGGGGATCTCCAGCAGGCGGGCAGCACTCAGGACGTCCCCGACGCTGGCGCGGCTGACGGTGAGTGTGGCGGTGTAGGCGAAGTCCAGGAGGGCGGCCAGCGCCTCGGCCCGCACGAAGTCGATGGCGTAGACGCTCTGGCGGTCGGCGGCAGCCCCCGAGGTGAAGAGCTTGTGGAAGTAGGAGCTGCAGGACGCCAGCACGGAGCGGTGGGCGGGGAACTCGCGGTCCTGCGCCACCAGCAGGATGTCACACAGCTGCCCGCTGAGCCGCTGCTCGTTCAGCCCCCCCAGGAGGTCCGCGCTGTGCTCGGGGAACGGGACCCCCACCGGGCCCTCCTCCAACCTCCGCCCCGGCCCCGGCCCGGCCCCGCCGCCCACCCCTTCCGCCGGCCCCCGACGACATCTTCCACCAGCCTGCCGCCGAGCCGCAAATAACAGCTGCCGCCCGTGTGTCCGTCCTGCCGTCTGTCCGTCTGCCTGGCTGGAGGGGGGGAAGCAGAGCAGAGGAGAGGGGGTTGCTGAAGGGGGTGTGCCAATTTTTATCATTTTTATAATTTATAGCTTTCTTAAAGTGCCTACTGTGTACAAGCATCCTCATGCACACGCCATTGCCTCTGTGGTTAAGAGTAAAGCCAGTCTTGGCTTTAAAGGAATTTACATATAATCCATTACATGACACTTTATGGCATACAAAAACAGGTACCTGTAAATAATCTATGCGAGTCACGTTCTATCTGTAACCCCCTTCAGCAAGGTATCCTCCTTTTTTAATGCGGCCAGTAAAGGGGGGTGGGACTATTCTTATGATCACTACATTGACGGCACGATGTTTGCGGGTTTTTGATTGAAAGCGATCGAATGGGGACGTTAACATAATTGCCTCACGGACTCCCCAACAATACTTTAATTGGGACTCTAAAGTATCCTCGTGACAATATATTTTTTCGAGGTCTGACGAGTGGCGAAAAGGGGCCCCTGCTGTGAATCTGGTAGGAACCTCAGACTGTCCATTACTATGATCAACTTGATTGAACAGTTAACAGTCTCTGCTAATACCAAATATTGGACTCTGCCCATGCCCACCCACCACCCCGCGTTTGGTCTTCGCCCTGCCCCCCGCAGCAGCACTAAACTTCATACACATGAATTCTGCTGGAGGGAACAAGGTAAAATCCCCTTTACCACAGGAACAACCGCCAACCCCCTCCCCCCGTGGCCTCTCCCCTCTCCCCCTGTACTCAAACCTCTGTCCCCTGCCAGCCAAAGTGTATCCCATAAGAGTCCTAACCCCTACTGTACTATTGCGGCTCAGGCTTTTCCAAATCTAATGAGACGTTAATCCAGGGGTCCAAAGAGCTTGGACAGGAGCCACGGTGAGACATTATAGAGCGTCCTACACTCTGCCCTCTCTGCACCCTCCTTTACTTCAGAAGCAGGTGCCCGCCGATTCTGCCCAACAGGCCGTCGAACGTGTGGGGTTGACCCGACAAAAACCCTTCCACCAAAAACAGCGCCCTTTCGCTGAGCGTGCGTGTGTGCACCCGACCCATTGTTAGGTGACACTCACCTGCAGGCCCACCTGCCTGGTAACCCTGGCAGCTCCCGGGAGTGGCGACGCGCGTGCCAGGAGCGGGTCTGTGAGTGGCCAGTGAGTGGGCGCACGCTCAGCGTGGCGGTTTGGGTGTTGGTGGTGGGGGGAGGGTTGTGGGGAGAGTGTGTGTGGGGGGCGGGCAGGGGGCTGCTCGCTGCAGACGCGGTTATGGAAAAACCCCACTGGAAGAAGAGGAGTAGGAGGGCGCGCTCAGCAAGCTGTGAAGGAGCAGCATTAAAAAGGGAGGTTGTCAATCCGGTCTGAGCCGGTTACCCCACCCAGCCCTATGTGCCAAGTTTCGGGAAAGGCTGTCCTCTTGCTCACGTGTGGGGGGAGATTAAAATAATCGACGGCTGCACGAGAGGGGGGTTGGGGGTCTGGTTCTAGAAAGCCACCCTCCTCAATTTGTCAACGGATACACGCACGCGCGCGCGCACGTGCACACACACACACACACACACACACACACACACACACACACAAACACACACACACACACACACACACACACACACACACACACACACAAACACACACACACACACACACACACACACACACACAACCCCCCCCCCCCTCCATCTGCCACCGGGACCCAGCAGGGGAGAAGTCTAGGGGGATTATTTTCTATAAGAGCACCGTATTCAAATAACATTCCTCTAGATCAAGCCCCTTGGCCTTCTGCGTATGTGCTCACCACACACCTGCTCAAACTCAGAGAACTGCCAGCTCCACACCTTTTCACAAACCCAGAGGCCTTGTCACCACCGTGAGCACTTGCTGAAGGTGAGAACAATGCAGAGGTGGGGTTTTTAAATGTTTTCTTTTACCTTTGTAATGACCATTTAAAATAAGTACCTCAGAGAATGGCAGCAAATGTCATTTTTAAAATTCATTTTCTTCTTTTAGGATATTTCAAACGGCTGGCTGTCGGGCTCAGTGCTTTCCATATTGTCTCGCCGTGATCCACGAAGTGTACACAAAGCCTACGCAATCACTTAGGCTTGCTCGCGGTAGGCAGTCGCTTCCTACAAACATTTTCACACAACCCCCCCCCCCCAAAAAACTGAAGGAACAACAGGCCATCACATATGAATTATTTCCTTTTTCCGGGCCCCCGCGGAAAGCTTTGGATATTAGTATAATGTTCATGTCACAAACTCTCAGGGGCAACAAAGCCCTTCCTCCTTTAACCAGCGTGATCGAGACTTCCCCGTTCCCTAACCCACCACGCCCGACAAAACCACCAGGAGGACATGGGCAAGCTTCATTATCTACGTCACATTTGAATATACGAAAAAAAGAGCCAACTGGTGACTGAGCAGCCAGTTCGTTCTGAGAGGCCCCGAGAATAAACAAGTAAATTGGCAGGTGGTCAAAAGCGGCAATGTCTGTCTCGAGCGTTTTGCATCGACCTAAGGCAATCGAGACCCCCGCCTTGTGCACCATCAAGCGGCCCCGCTTTGGGCTCAAATGCACCATTAACCGTGTCCTAAAAGCGTGCGCCGCGCCGAGGGATGGCGAAACCGCCGCCGGTGGGTGCGTGCGTGCCACGGCAACCCGGCGGCTCCATCGGCCGCTCCCGCGTGAACCATGCAAGGTTCGCGGGACGTGACAAACAGCCTCGGCTTAACCTGAAGAGCAAAGTCAAGGAGGAAACGGCGTGAGCGAATAAACCCGATCCCAACACCTCCTCGTGGCGCTAACGCTCCTTATCACTTATTCATGCCGCTGGGTGACGGGCCTGAGCCGTGGGCCAGGGTCAGCCTTCCTCAGGATCTCCCCGGGGCCGCGCACACACACACATGCACGCATGCGGCACAGGGCGCTGCTTTGCAAGTCAAACCACCGCTTGCTGGACAGCCGTTGAGTGTCGCTATCAAGATGGGCTTTTGTGTTGGAGACGGGGACCCAACTCCGCAAGTTACTTTAGGGTGGACATTTCATCCCATTTGTGTTTTACCTCTCCAAACTCTGTCTCGTGATTATTGAAAATGTGCATGCTTTTTTTGGTTTATATTTCTACGTAATGCTGCTGATACTGTTGCCTTATATTGTGCCATGCCCCCCATCACAAGCTACAGTAGGCCTAGCAGCAGAACATGGTTCAGCTATTATGATGCAATAGCACATGGTTCAGTCAGTGACCAATCACAGCACACAGTTCAGTTTGGTTTGGTTCTGAATCTCATGGGGATTTGATTTGACACCGTAAGCCTCTCTGCTTTTTAGAAAGTGCTACTGTGTATGGAATGCCACACATCTCACACATGCTATTCTACAAAGGAGGGCTCTGCCTTGTCGGGAGGGCAACGAAAAAGCCTCCCGCAGTGCAAAAGAGCTGGCACACCTGTGCTCTACAGTCACCTGGCCGGACCTATGGCGCCAGGGCCGCGAGAGAGGGAACTGGGCAGAGGAGACGGAGGAGTGCGGAATGAAAGCATGTCGCATTTCCAATCCTGACACTGCGTGCTTGCAACTCAGCCCCTCTCTCTCTCTCTCTCTCTCTCTCTCTGTGATACCTGATTAGTGGCTGTCACAGACTGTGAAGCAGGTCGGGGGACAGTGGGGGCTGGGATCCGTCTCTGGGCCGGGTACACGGAGGGTCAAGGTCAAGGCCTGGGGGACATTACAGGATAATAGGAAGTGTAATGGGGTGGGAGTGGGGGGTGAGTGTGGGAGCGGGTGAGAGTTCCAAGAAGGATGGATGGGGATTTGTGCAGGCCCTGCTCGTGAGTCATTGCTGCCATGCGGGTAGGAAGCCTGGCTGGTCGCGTAGTGAACAAGCAGGAAGACAGAGAACAACTGATAAAAGTGGAGTCGTGGGGTTGGGCCGCTTGGCCCGGGTCACGTCAGGATGCTGCCAAAAGTCAGACTTCCGCCCTCACGGCCCCTGCAAGGTACTGGGGTAGTGCGATCTGAAAACCTGTCAGTGACGTGCCCAGTTCTCCTGCCTCACGGTAGGGGACTCGTCGTGATCCCAGTGATTCTTCTTGCGACTCCTCGGCTGCAGAATAAGACAGCAAGCTACGATCTTCAGTTAGCAAGTAAAGTGCCGCCATCAGTTTACTTTTTTCGCCGTGTCTGGCCTTACTTTCACAATGGAGGATTACATATATAAACTCAAACAATTTTCTAAAATGGATTTTCAATCGAAGCAGGAGGTAAATAACTAACGGAAGACCAACGCCGGAGCTAAAGGATTTGCTTCAGACTACAGTTTCTATGACCGATTTGAGAAGAAATGCAGCGCACTTGGCCTGACAGAGTGGAGGCAGACAGTCGATTAGATATGAACGAAAACGACTGTTCTGTAACATTCTGGATAACATAAGCCATCAAATGAAGGCTAGGTTTGATCATTTTGGTGAGCTGGCTTTCCGTGAAATGTCACAACATTTTGATGACACGAAACTGCAGAGCCTGTCAAAGTATGCCAAATTCTTTGACTTTGTGGAGCTAAAGGCGAATCTCGTTGGACTGTATAGCTCACAAACGGTGAGGATGAATGTAAGTCTCTGGACAGCTTCTTAGCTTTTTTGGCCCAGAAGGATCTCATTCAAACTGTTCCTAAGGCGACAAAGTTGCTCCAGCTAGTGCTCACTATTCCAGCTACTACAGCATCGGTGGAGCGGTCATTCTCAGCACTGAAAAGACTAAAAACATAGTCGGAACAGGACTGATCAAGGACGACTTTCTTCCTGGCAGTGATCTCCATTGAGACAGAGAGAATTTTAAAACTGAAGGAAGACAAGGAAAACTTCTACAAACAAGTTATCGATGCTTTTGTTTTGAAGGAGCGGCGCATGGACTTCATTTATAAGTAACGGTAAGACCATAATAACGTTTTTAATTAAATGTGCTTTTTTGTGTGCTACAGTTTGTAAGTGTAAAGAAAGCTGATATGAAATTTTAAACATAACCCGTTAACTGCTGCCAATCAAATGGCGAATAAGCTACTCTCACTGAAACCTGTTATTACAACTCAGAGCAACGTGGCTGGAGCATAATTAAATGCCAGCCGGCCGCTGGCAGACGATCTAGCTGATCATTTCTCAGAGACCGTACCAATTTTCAGCCCTGCCCCCATCCCCCCCTTCCCCGTGGGCCACTGTCTTCCTAAACTTAAAAGCAGGGCATTGAGAGAGAGAGAGAGAAAAAAAGCTTCTCTTGTTTTTTTTTCTTGGCCCTGTCTTTTGCCCCGTTCACCAATCACTGAACACCGTCACAAGCCCACCGAGATACCTTTCCCAGCAGAGACCTTCATAATTATTTAATTTGTCAATAAAAGTTTACAATTGCAAGGCAGTTGCCCACTTTTATGAGTTAAATCCAAAGGTCTAAGTTCATTGGAGGGTGGCACTGTGACTGCCACCGTAGCAGTAGTTTAACGCAACCAAAGACACAGGAGGAACTGGGGGACGAAGGCTGATACCCCCTTCGACCTTCAGCGGTGTCGGCTGAACTGGCAGCCCAGCAGAACTGGGAGCCCAATAGAGAGCAATCGGCATCCCCCACATGGCTTTACCGCGCTGGATAAGGTTTGCCTTTTCAAATGCCACTTCCCAATATGGCAGAACTGCCTCTGACAGAGACAGACAGAGACAGAGAGAGAGAGAGAGAGAGAGAGAGAGAGAGAGAGAGAGAGAGAGAGAGAGAGAGGTCTTTCAGGAAGTAAGAGACCACGAACAAACCCACATGTGAATAAAGACAGCATTGCCGCTGACAGCACCTCAATCCCCGCCCCTGCCCCCAACCCCCCTTCCCTTTCCACCACCATTCTGCCGAGCGATTCGCCATTCTTTCGCCCTCCTGCAACCTAGAGGAAGAAGACTTCCTGTGTGCCTGTGGCAGGCGTGTAACAGAACCCCTTCTGTTATCAGATGACCAGCTCCCAGACACTGCACTGCGCTCTCCTACCATCAGCCCACCACATCGCCCACTTCCCCTTCTGTTGCTGCTGCTGCTGAAGAGGCTAAATCATAACCCACTCGCTGGGAATTTGTACAGGGGTACTTCAACAACGTCATATATTGAATCTATACATCTATAAAATCTAATTGGACCATAGGGGGAGATAGCCATGCCTACCTAACATGACCCCGGTGTTCTCTCCACGTCAACAAGTTTCAGCAACACCACAGCCCTAAACCGAACCACTTCCAAATCCGCACTGCAATCCGGATTCCAAAGCGCTTCGAGAGAACCAGAAACAAGACGGGCGATCGATAAAGTAAGAGGAGGGAACAACGGCATCAAAAACAACTCTGGTTTAAAAAAAAAAAAAAAAAAAGAAGCAATTATGGGGTTTAGCGAGATGAACCTGCTGGTTACCAGCAGCTCAAACTGCGCTATGACGGCACGGTCCAATCACGCACCTCGGCCTGTAATTAGATCAGGTTGTGCAAGTTGTCATAAGCCCACTCCCCCCCACCCCTCCCCCCCGGCCTAAAAACAAAACAAGACATCAGAAAGAAGTCTGCGTGGGGAAAGAGTTGCACAACGGCGCGTTGCACAGAGGGGGGGTTCTCTGCTCTGTACGGGCAGGCCTGCTTCATCCCCCACTCCACGTCCTGCTACCCTTCGCAACACTTCGAATACCACCTCCCACCCCCACACGATTCAACTTCACCTGCCGCCAGACTCTCCTGACCCCTTTGCTGGTCTTTACCTTCACCTGGATCATCAGACTATGCTAAAAAATAATAATAAACCTGCATCATCCTCGACGTGGGCATGACAGGTGATGTTTGGCGAGCTGCGTCTGAAATGACACAATAACCCTTTGACAGCCTTCCCTTGTCTCCCCCCATTGGGGGTCCCGTCGAAACGCGGGTCAGAACAGCGGCTCAGCGGCCCCAGCAGCCCCCCGCGCTCTCTCTATGTCCTCACGCACGTGTCGCATGCGCATGTCGCCCCGAGCACATGGTTCCCTCTCCCGCATCGCCCCGTAAAGGACGGCGAACATCAAGGGAAGTCTGGCAGATGCTCGCAGTCAGTGCCGGTGTCATTCGTGCAGCGTGTCCCCATGACTGACATACCAGGGGCCCGGACGAGGTGCGCAGGCGTTTACAGGAACGCGCGCGCGCGCACACACACACACACACACACACACGGGAACAGGAGCCCCAACCAGATTTACAACCAGTACTTTTGGCAACGGTGTATAAAAACGCACCCACCCTCGGTCCCCTTATCATCGAAAACAAGTTCAACAAGCACAGGGTGGCAGAAATATGCTCGCGTACGTGAACTTTGTGTCGTGCCATGCAAAGATGAAAACATTCCAGGTGAGGTGGAAGAATGGCATGGGCTTTCCTTTGAGGTATGAAAAGGAAGAAGAACGGTGGGTGAGGGAGGCTGAATTGAACTGAAAGGGAGTCGCAAATGGCAACAACAAAAGTTTCCAAACATAAGTTTTTCATCCCGGCCGTTGCAGTAGCTTTGGTCCAAACGCACATTAATAATGTCTTCTATGGGAAGTAAAACTGATGAATAAAAGTGGCACATAGTTCTCATTCCTAGGCAACGTTGTGTGAAATCAACCAATTGTACAGTGTGCCTTTACTGTACATTACACTGTGTGTTGCCAGCACCTAAACTTTCCTCTGTGACTGAATCAATATTCATTTCCTTATGCATACAAAACAACAAAACAACAATCATAGTATTGATAGTTATGCATAATTAACAGTCATAATGATATTGATCATACTAATACTAGCCTCTGGAGGAAAGGACAGCGCAACATCGGTGACAACACTGCTTCAGAACACTTCATCCTAAGCCGTTCTTTCTCATAACAAACAATGACAGATTATTGTCATAACGTACAATTTTCATTAGCACAGCCAGAAATTAGTTAAAGGTATGTGCGAAAAGTTAATTTCTTCCCAAACCGCCTCTGACATATGTGGAAATATGTGATCTCACTTTTACTGTATTTTCCATTTCCACATCATCTGCAAGTGGGTCAGCTACAGTATCAGGCACCGATTCCTCCGCTGACAGCCCACTATGCATCTCCCCCCTGCTTTTGTCCCCTTTCGGGATCGCTTAGTTATTGTTGTTGCTGAACTCCTGTCACAGAAGGAAGTGGTGAGAGTGAGTGGAGAGAATATGCAGGATTTGTTCTTACCAGCTGGACAGAAATATGCCTTCTCTCCCCAGGCCCAGTCCAGTGTGTCTCTCCTGCCTGCCTGCCTGCCTCCGTTACTGGGCAGGGCCCTGCCTCGCTGCAGGAGCCTTCCGAGACAGGAAACTTCCGAGTGGCCCTAGTCATACAAGCGAGCCCTAGCCTGATCCCACACAAGCAGACACCTACCACCTCCCCCCTCCCCTCTATTTTCAGCCCACTGCTCCTGCTTCCATTCCCCCGCTGCGATTGGCTTGATGGCCAATCACTCACCACACCTCCCTGAACGGATAGGCTGCCGGCCGTTCCCTTTCCTGTGTGGCTGAGGGCAATGCACTCTGGGATATGGAGTCCCTACATGCTATTCCACCTGCTTCAGAGCTTCGGCCTTAAACTACGAGTCCCAGCTTTCCCTCAAGCCCCCCCTTTCCCCCCCTGCCAACCCCAAGCCTGTTCCAACGTAAGCACTCAGGGCTAAATTATACACTACAGTATGTTGCTAGCAGGATGCCAGGTATTGAAAGTACAGACTAGCCATCAAACAGGGCCTTGCTCCATATGAGAAACACACATCTCCTCATGGGCTCCGAGCAAGAAACAGACTCCCAAATTCCATCCGGTCACAGTGTGCCCCTGTCTACGTTTTCTGTCGGACTTCAAGATCCCTGACCTAAATTAAGACTTTTTCCCCTCCAGCTGAAATGCAAAGCTGCATCAAAAATCCACCAAATATATATTTTTTAATCTACTAAATGCAGACAACTCACTTTTCACCTTAAAGTAATGTTCTCCAAAAAACCATACCATGCCAAAAAAGTAGTCCCGTCGCTTGTCGCTGTACCTTGTCCTATTCAATTTTTTTGGAGCTTCCTTTCCTTCGCTCAGATTCCCCTCAACTGCCCCCAGCTCCCTCCCCCTCCCCCTCCCCCAAGTACTCACACCTGCACAGAAAAAGTTCCAGCTTCAAACAAATAAAATAAAGTTTGCACAAGCAAAGCCAAAGGGTAGAAAGAAAAAAAAGGGAACTTCGTTTACAGCATTAAAAAAAGATCCTAAACTCCTGCCTGCTTTACTCCCTCCCACCCACCATCTCTCTCTCTCTCTCTCTCTCTCTCTCACACTCTCTCTCTCTCTCTCCCCCTCCCTCATCCCCTTCTCCTCTCCTCTTCTGCCTGGTCCCTCCTGTCGGCAGGCCCTGGGCAGACGCAGGGGGGGTAGCGGGGACGACTTCAGCTCACCTGTGATCGCCGTGGTGGTGCTTATGGGTTAGCTCAGCCCTCCTCTCCTCCTCTCTGGAGCTCTCTCTCTCTCTCTCTCTCTCTCTCCCTCGCTCTCTGTAAGTGTCTGCTGCTCAGAGCCCAGTGTGCGCTAACGGAGCAGCAGCAGATCAACTCAATTCCCTTCCTGGTTTCTGGAGGGCAAAGAGGTCCCTCCCTTTCTCTCTCTCGCTCCCTCTCTCTTAAAGAAACAGCATTCCCCTCATTTTTCTCGCCTTTCGTCCTCTAGGGAGAGTAAAAAAACAAGATATTTTCTCAATCAGAATAAAAACGGACAGTTTTTAATCACAGGAGCAAGATAAACAAAACAACTCAACAATTTTTTTTTTATATATATATTTTTGACATTTCTCTGTCTTCCCCTTTTTAAAAATATTTTTCAAATGTATGTTTTTAACAATTACAGCTTAGGAAGTGATGAATTTGGAAAATTTGAGAAAGTATGGCAACACCGACAGCATGGTCTATTTATGGTTGTAAACGCTCCTCTTTTTTTCTTTTTTTTCTTCCTCCTCCTCCTCTCCCCGAGCGTACGGAGTCACACCCGCCCATCCCACAGCCTGAGGTCATACTGTCCCACCCCAAAAGCAAGCCCTGGCGCATTCCAGGATACTCAGGGGCTGCCAGCATCCCCCCCGCATCTCTCCCTCTCCCTCTCCATTTTCTAAATGCACTGCCGCACAGAGGTCTCCCGGGCAAAGGCCCGTGCCAGCTCGGCTCCACGCTCATTCTTTCCCCCTCGTTCTTGCCTACCTTCTGTCTGGCTGGTCCCCCCACCCCCTGGCCCCCGTGCCACCCCAACCTCCTCTGCTACTTTCCATTTCAGCTCTCTCTCGCGGTTCGGCTTCCTTTTTTATTCAACCTTTTTTTTTTTCAAAGATTAAATTAATCTTGGGGGAATTAGTAAGGGAAGTGGGGGGAATTCACCCTGATTTGGGCCTGGGAGCAGGTGCCAGAGTATGCAATCCAATGTGTATATATCATTTTATTTTTGTATGTATTTGTTTGGTTGTATGTATATATATACATATATATATATATATATATATATACACATACACATAACTATATGTACTGTATATAGTACTGTATATATATGGAACTTCCAAAATAAAGGAAACACTTGAGCAAATTAAGGGTTCTGGTGGCTCTGTTATGGTGTGGGATGCATTTCCCTGGCATGGTCCAATCAACTCCTTAGAAGGCATGGTAAATGCCAATAAATACAAAGCCATTCTGAGTGATCACCTTCATCCTGTGGTGAAGCATTTCTGGCCTGATGGGAGGGGTCTCCATCCACAGGGCACAAGTAGTCACTGAATGATTTGATGAGAATGAAAATGATGTAAACCATATGCTGTGGCCGTCTCAGTCACCGGATTTCTACCCAATTGAACACTTATGGGAAATTCTGGAGTGTTGCCTGAGAGTTGCTCTGGAGTGTTTTCCACCACCCCACCATCAACAAAACACAGAACGATGGAATTTCTAATGAAAGAATGGTGTTGCATCCTTCCAATAGAGTTCCAGACTCTGATGTTCTGGCAGCTCGGGTTAAGACACTACATGTTGGTGTTTCCTCTATTTTGGCAGGGACCTCTATATATTTACATTTACATTTTTGGCATTTAGCAGATGCTCTTATCCACAGAGATTTACAAGATGTGCATTAATACATGGTAAATATATGGTATATGGTGATATGTGGTAAATACATGGTATATACTGTATATATACAGTATATATATATATAATAACGTAGCACAAACTTTAAATTATCAACTCATTGTAATACAGAACTACTATGGTGTTTGCCTGATAAATCCAAATGGATTCTGGAGTCTACGTGAATCAACGACCCATCCCCCCCACACTTCCCCCAATCCCTCTCTTCACAAGTTTCCACACTGCATAACTGCATTCTCAGACCAAACCTCAACACACTGAATGGTTGAACAAGAGAGCTGGGTGTGTTCTCAACCACAGCTGATAAGCTGCTTCATACAAACCTGAGTATAGAAAGGACTTCACATTACAGGTTACTCATCTGGCAATATAGTCACATTCAATGGAAGTGCCATACCTGATGTGTTGTGTGCAGTGATTATACGCCCACAAAATGAAGACGTCAGAAGAGCGCTCCAAGCGTATGCAGTTGCATACCCCAGCCCAGAGGGCAGGATCACCTGTGGAGGCGAAGAAGCCCCAGAAAATATTTATGTCAAACTCACCTCAAGCTTTCCGAACAAAATCGAACAATTAAGAGGTCAAAATATGTGTCTATACAGCTGAATGATTTCCCAAGCATTTGTAAGAATGATTCTGTATAAGTACTGCAAAATGAACTTGAAAAATGCCCAATGCGTTATCCCGCTGGAGTAGTAAGTTGGCTGTTACACATTTCATGAGCTTATTCGATTTCTGCTTAGCTTTCATACCTTTTCAACACTGGTGAGAGGTTTCAGGGCTGACTGCAGGCTGCAGTATTTTCAGCATCACTTCAACTGGATTGAACTTAAATCCAAGGTCTTGCTTTGATTCAATTAGTGTCCTGGGTTAACCCCTTGCGCTTTCCATTCCATTTGTCAAACACCCCAAAGCTTTGAAGTGGCTAATCCTCAGTCTTTAGGCATTTGCAGACAGACAAAACAAATCCTGATCTGCCAATCTAGATGTTGGAAGTTAACCAGAAAGAATTTGGGTCCTGTTGCCTTAGCAGTCGGTTACAGCAGTACCTGGTAAAAAGCCACCACTGGCAGGGAAGGTGACAAGATCAGTAATAACACTAATCATAACATACGGAAGAAGGTCTCCTTCCCTAAGGAGACAGTCATCGCCCCTCTTGTCAACTCCAACACCACCCACTCTGCAACCATCAAAAAGTAAACAAAGACAAGCGTTGTACAAGATTTTGTCATGATGCTGAGCGCCATTTATTGATAACATTGACCTTAAAAAAAAGACTGCATCAGTTTTGGATGAGTATAAACAATCTACAGATTAAACCTTTAGTGAGAAATCCACAAGCCAGAGGAAAAGAAGGCTATGCCTCATTGTCAAATTAACACATTTGAATCCCCATGTACTTATTCATGAATATATGTGTTATATGTGTATACACACATATATATTTATATATATATATATATGGCTATATATAGTATACAGCGCACATACAGGTAACTCCCAAAATAAGGGAAACACCAACATAAATTGTCTTAATGGGGCGTTGGGCCATCATGAGCTGTCAGAATAGCTTCAATGCACCTTGGCATAGATTCTGCAAGTGTCTGGAACTCTATTGGAGGGATGCAACACATTCTTCCATGAGAAATCCCATCATTTGGTGGTTTGTTGATGGTGGTGGGAAACGCTTTCTAAGGGGCTGTTCCAGAATCCCCGATAAGTGTTCAATTGGGTTGAGATCTGGTGACTGAGACAACCATGACATATGGACTACATCGTTTTCATGCTCATCAAACCATCAAGTGACCACTCGTTCCCTGTGGGTGGGGGGCATTATCATCCTGGAAGAGACCACTCCCATCAGGATAGAAATGCTTCACCATAGGATGAAGGTGATCGCTCAGAATGACTTTGTATTTATTGGCGTTCACCTTGCCCTCTAAGGGGTTGATCGGATCTAAACCATGCCAGGAAAATGCATCCCACACCATAACAGAGCTGCCAGAACAGTTTCCTTTATTTTGGCAATTACCTGTATATGTCTATATATACATATACAGTATACATATATACACTATATAGCAAACATACATAAAATCAACCCATGTAATGTAATGCAATGTATGGAATCTATTTCTCCAACTATTGTGTCCTCATTGTGTTCCAGCGTATTACAGCAGCACAATTTTACACTTACATTTTAAGCATTTAGCAGATGCTCTTATCCAGAGCGACTTACAAGATGTGCATTAATACATGATAAGAACAATTATAGTTTGTGCAAGAGATCAGTGCAGTAACACAGCGATAGACATCGTTGTTCTTTTTTATCTTTATAGCTTATACCCCCAGACCTCACACCACATATGCCAACACCAACGCAGTATTCATTTTTATATACTTTATTTAACACTTAAATAATACATTCAATCCACATGATATACCAGCCAAGAGGATAAAATAACATATCTATCGACATATGCATATTCATTTGACATGTATGCATACACACATATATTTTGCAATGTGGTACAGCGCTCCTCCTCTGTAAAAAGTGAAGAGATGCCCTCAATGGATCTGGATGGATGTAGCTAAAAGTTATTGAGGTATTTGTAATCACCAAAACATCAATAATATGCCACAATGCAACAATTATATATCACTAAATAAAAAAAGAAAAAGGAAAAAAACTAAAAACAAAACAACAAAAACAACACTAAAATAATCATGGGCCATTCAAATCGCCAGTATGCCACATGACAGACGTGGACCTTGAGCGGTTTCATGTTCATGAAGCATGATTCACAAGAGACTGGGCAGACCCAAAAGAACACATTTATAAAAACATACGTACAAAGGAAAGCATCAAAAACGAGAAGGGAAAAGAAAAAAGAAAAGAAAAATCCAGCACTTGGGACGAGCGTTTACTGTACGCGTTCGAGAAGACGACATTTCGCTCCGTCTTTTAAGAGTTGAGCGGAGCTGCTCGGCGTGCGAATGCATACAGCGAGTGCTTTTGTGTTCGGCGTCCATTCATACCTGCTCAGGGACAAATGTGTCTGATTGCAAGCGGTGCAGCTGTGATGTTTCAGGCCAAACGCGAGGGCCAACACTCCCCATGTCTGGGGGTTCCCACACTGTTGCAGTACGGGGCGCGCTGCATGCCCCCCCATCCCCCCCACAAATAAATCTGACGTGTTTACTCAACAATTGTCTTGAAAACAGAAAACACTGAAAGGATATCAATGTTACAAAAACATTCAGTATCGGGAGTTCATTTCCAATAGTTACCCCGGATGAAACGTTACATGGCACTAACAATGCAGAGGTGCGCATACCGGTCCCACAAACATAGCTCTACTTCTAACAGAAGTTACATGCTTGCTGTGGATAATGCAGTCTGCAGACTTTAACTTAATTACCCGACACCGCACTTTAATGCCATTACAGACCCGTGGGTTGTTACCTGAAGGGAGAAAGAAAGATGGAGGTGGGAGTGAGAAGGCCATGCGGCCGTTTGTTAAAAGGCTTGCGGGTTCACGGGTCACCTGCAGAGAATAAACAAGCACTCGCACCGACAGGAGGCCCTGGATCCCAGTTTAGGTTCGGAGGCTACCCCTTAACTTACCAGTCTCAACTGGAAGGTGCAGTCACACACGCGTAGCCAATGCCTGACCTCAGGAATCCAGGGTAGCCTCCCATACATTCGAACCAGTACCAGCGCTCCCATACAAGTCTTCATGCCCATCAACCCATTTAACTGGACTGTCTTGCAGATGATGTAATAACTATGGGTGACAACGCTGCCTTGAAACTCTTAAGCAAAAACACTCTTTCCCAATAACAATTTGAGCGATTTGTGGATGGGCGATGGTTCCGATACCCCCCCAAGGGACACAACACAGTAAGCTAAATGATCCAGAAACGGAAGAGCATATGAACAATATTTCAATTAAATAGCTGATAAATACCAGCATCGCTTGTACAGTAGTTTAAATACCTCAGTGCCAGGTAGACTCAGTGTCTGGAAATGGAGTCCAGAAAATAATCTCCAAATGGAGAGGTCCTGGCCAATGTCTCACGCATACAATCAGGATTAAGCAAAAAATCTAAAAAACATTCACGCTTCGTTAGCGTCGCATTCCTCATTTAAAACCAGGGAAAACATGGCAGTGAAAAGTCTACAGGCTTCAAGAGAATTGCAGTGATTCTTCCTCCCTCACACTCAGCGTCACACCCATTTCAAATGGTCAACACACTGAAACCCACTCAAACAATTGAATGCACCACATACTAAAACTTTACCATTCATTCAAAGTACTGAACTCTTTCAGCGTAACCTGTGCAAAATATACATAAGTTCTGTAGCCTTCAGAAAACCCTTTTTCTGAACCAAGAACCCGATGTCATCTAATTGAGCTCTATCCGCCTGGGAATGGAAAGGCCTGGAACAGGAACCTAGTACATTTTGCATGCTGAGAAAATGCTAAAGATTCAGTGATAGGCATATTTATTTTATTTACTATTTAGATGGTTTTCACACTTTAACGCAGGAAACAGGTTGACCGCTTTCTGTGTTTTCTAAAGGAATCTGAAATGTAACATATTTACACAGGATTCTATAAATGCGTCCATTTTGTGAAGAAAAAAAAAAATTAAGATCTGAATGGAAAGGACATTTACACATGTATAAATATGTATATAAACATTTCTGAGAGGACTTGAGCAAGAAAGCACATGGCTGAATCGTAATAGACGTCCTAGGGCTATGACGAGTGTTTGCTGTATGGAGCACGGTCTCAGTACTTAGTGAATATGAAATGTGAAACGAACGGTAAAAAACGGTGCACTTGAAAGGGGTGAACTTGCACTTGTCCTGTTGATGTTGGTAGCTTTGGAACGTTTTTTCCCCCCCTCAAAATCAGGCGTGCACATGTGAGGAAGGAAATCTGTGTGTGTCTGCGTGTACGTCTGTGTGTGTGCATCCATGTCTGCGTCTGTACATCTGTGTGTGTCTACGTGTCTGTGTGTGCGCGTGTGCACGTCTGAGCGCTATTGTGTCTACATCTGTGTGTCTACGTGTCTGTGTGTTACTGTGCCTGCGAGCAAAAGAGAGAGCTCCCGGTGGCGTCAAGCAGACAGGCAGGCAGGCGGCGAGCGGTTCAGACGGCACTGCGCGTCGGTGTGCTGGGCTGGTTCAGGCCCATGGTTTTACACAGCCAGCCTGCAAAGTCCACCTCCTCCACCTCTGAGCGCTTGATGAACGTGTGGTTCTGAACAAGGGGGGGGGAACAGAGAGAGGGAAAGAGAAGGGTGAGCGTTCAGTCTGAAGACACTGTGGAGCTGTGCTCTTCCCCCCATACTGCTTTAATCAAAACCCAGCTGTACGAGCAGCTCCTGGTGACGTGTCACTGGATGAGAATGGCTGGCAGATGGAGCTTTCGCCCGTCCCTTTCCCCATAGGAGGAACAGCAGGATTGTCACAGAGAAAACACTTCATCTACTGCGGTCAGGTGAACTTACCGTCTCAAAATAGCGCGACGCAACAGACACGGAACGCGTCGAGAAGCCGCGCACACGTTCAGCGGACGTGACAGTCACGTGCCGAGAACTCGTTGCGCTGTGCAGACCCCCGTGATAAAATGCGATAGCAGATGGTGACCCCAGCTTCACCAAATATACTGTGCCATAGAGAATTATTCACTGGCAGCAGAGTCACTTCTTCAATAAGGAAGTTCATATAAATTCACAAGAGCAGAGTGATGGGGGCGGGGGGGGGGCTTTCCGATCATTCCAGAGGATGGAGCTGTCAGCTTGCTGGTTTATGTTTTGTTAACCGATTCACCTCCAGTCAAACCAAGGCTGAGACTACCTATCGGAAAATAGGCAACGTGGTGAAATCCTACGAGTGAAAAATAAATTTATACGATTCAACGTTCAATTGATGAACAGGGATAGAAAACCCTGATATTTATCAACAGTCTCTGGTCAATTTATCGATATATATACATATTTTTTGGTTTATTGCCCGAGTCTCAATTCAAACCTCACAGACAAAACACTTAACACTTAAAAGTAAAATTCTCAAGAGAGGATTGTTGTGACTCCACTTCCCAGAGCCACTTAGGGCAACAAAACCTTTGCTGGTAGAACTCTGGAGTGCCCTAGATTTCTGGACAGGACAGGACATACAATTATTATTTTAAGCACTTGCAAAGTAACACAAATGTGTAGCCCCAGGTGGACGGTACATGTTGAGGTGAGGCTCCTCCCCCCTTTCACCGTAAAGCGCTTTGGGCTCCTTGAAAGGTGCTATATACAATGGAATGTTCTACCTATCCATCTACAGGTAAGTGTCAAAATAAAGGAAGCACTTGAGTAAATGAAGGGTTCTGGCGGCTCCGTTATGGTGTGGGGTGCACTTTCCTGGCACAGTTTAGGTCCACTCAACCCCTTAGAGGGGAGGGTAAACACCAATAAATACAAATCCATTGTGAGTGATCATCCCATGGTGAAGCATTTCTATCCTTAGGGGAGTGGTCTCTTCCAGGATGACAATGCCCCATCCACAGGGTACAAGTGGTCACTGAATGGTTTGATGAGCGTGAAAATGATATTAACCATATGCCATGGCTGTTTTGGTCACCAAATCTAAACCAAAATGATTCTGGAGTGGCACCTGTGACAGCGTTTCCCAGAACAATCAACAAAAACGGTGGCGAATCCCTCCAATAGAGATCCAGATGCATACAGTCTATGCCAAGGCACATTGAAGCTGTTCTGGTGGCCCATGGTAGCCCAACACTCTATTTAGACCCTTCATGTTGTTGTTTCCGTTACTTTGGCAGTTCAGTGTATTTATCTAGCTTTTGCCCATCGGAGAAAAACAATCGACGTGAAATGCGCTCACACCATGCGCGTTCACCATACGGAAATACACTGTAGGCAAGCAGCACGGAGCACTTCTATGCAGCGCTTGACAGCTGCTCTTGGTGACCATGTAAAGACTTGCCTGGTATGAGTTGAAACTAATGCAGAAACAAATATACCCCTTTGAAGAATGTGAAGATACCATTCTGAAAATGCACACCTAATCAAACAATATTTAAAAACGGCATCAAAGACCCTCTAAATGAAAACTGGGTCAAAACAAAACAAAACAAAAAAACTGTCAATAGTTTATTGTTTAGTTGTCAGTTTGGATTGATCCATGGATCTGAATGCGGATGTCAAAGCAAAATTAAATGACTCACAATTGTGACCAAAAACACTGCTCGGTCACACAATCGTCTTTTACGACTGTCAAAAGTCCATTTTGATGGTATTCTTATTCTGGATACTGACAAGTATACTGTCAGCTTTCTAAAAAAACGAAACAAAAAAAACCAACCTTGTATGTCCATTTTTTTAGTTTGATACGAGAATAGAAAGCTTGCACCACCAGTTGTGTAATACCAATGCTTCATGGCTCTGTGACTAATAAAGTTTATTCAAAACACCAAGTGATTAAAACTTAAGTCTGGTGTAACCTAATAACACGTTTAAAAAAAAAAATTAAGTTGGAGATACAACAGTCTTATTTTTACAATGCTGACAACATAAAAAAAGCATTGACTGGGGCTACAGAGTAGCTCATCTTGCAAAGACCCTGGGGTTCAGTGTGTGAATGAGCCCCAGTGTGACATCGTATCCTGGGTTTCAGTGTGTGAATGAGCCCCAGTGTGGAATCGTACCCTGCCACCGGCGACTAGCAGCCCCGTGTAACTGGTCGTCACCCAGGGAGGGCCGGATTCGAAATCCTCTGGTGGACGGGGCGGCCGCTGCACCGGCTGCGCATTACGTGCACTCCCCTGATGCAATGGCTGTGCAGCAGTGGACGGCAGCACGCACTTCAGAGAGGGGCACATGTTGGTCTGAGCTCTCCCGAATTAACAATACAAACGAAGGGTTAAAGATTCACTGACGTTTGGCCAAACTGGGTATTTTTTTTTGGCCAAGCAACTGGCACATTTCCCACTGGCCTTTAAATTCACGAAGGCAGCCTCGACTACCTCAGTACATCAAAGAACTTTAAACTGTTGCATATGGAACAATAAAAAATATGCACTTTTCAGATCAGATTTCAGAAGCTATCGGTTGCAGTTTACCCTTAAATGTTTCAGAGGGGACTAAATGGACAAGCTGATCGGTTTTTCACTCGCCACCGTACCCTAATCAATTCTAGCTTTAGGGAAATAGTTCAGCTATTCTGAAATTCTAAGTAAAATGCAACTACCAGCTGGTAGGGATTTTAACGGAGTGTAAATCAGAGTGCCCATGCCTGGTCCTGGAGATCTACAGGGTGGGCAGGTTGTTGTAGCCCAACACTAACCTGATTCCATCAATCAACTGCTCATCCAAAGAACACTCACCACAATAAATATCTGAATCAGGTGTGTGAATGTTGGGCTAGAACAAAACCCTGTGCACCCATTAGATCATGAGGACCAAACCTGGGCACCCCTGGTACAGAGTATTAGTCACAGGACAGGGATGAGACTGTACCTGTTTGCTCAGTTTCGACGCGTTTTGGTGTCCTGCCACACCAGCCACAGACTAATGACAACTGTCAACTCAGAAACAAAGAAATGTGACTGTAAAAGCCACCGTTTCCGCCTGGGGTTTTCCCTTTATGGTGCATCCGAGGCGTAAACATCACTAGTGGCCATAAACGAAAGCAGAGATCTGAGAACTGGTTCATCTCGATGCAATAACGTGCGACACGATTAAGTGTATGTGGCTGGCTGTGTAAACATAAAGACAGTCAACCAACGCTGGCAGTCAACAGTGCTGCTGTCGGAGTCGTTCTGTCGTAACGTGCGTTCTCGTTGTGCGTTCTCGTACGGCGGCAATAACCGATTGCGACTGATTGCAAGCGATCAACCGATTCTACGGCGGTAGCCGCTCCTCACCATTAGCATTTTCAGGTCCGCTCTCTCTGCTGGGTTCTTGATGAGGCTAAGAAAACAGAAAAGGGGAAAAGTCACACTCAAACATTAGATGGATCTCAGACACCCCCTGACAGCAGAAATGCTGCCTTTCAACTACAGGAGTACAAAGATAGGTTTGACATCCACACAACCCCAAAGCCATTGAAATATCGCCACAGCTACTTTTCCCAGGAACAGCGAACTCACAACAGGGGGGACTAAAAAATGGAATTGGCTCAAATTGAAAAGATAAAATCAGAAACAAATATATTATATCTAAAAAATAAAAAAATCATAAAAACTCTTTCTCAAAGTCAGATGTTTGACATCCACACAACCCCAAAGCCATTGAAATATCGCCACAGCTACTTTTCCCAGGAACAGCAAACAGGACTTTGGGGGAGGCTCAAAGTCAGATGTGGAACAGAGGCGGAACAGAGGCGGGAAGTTAGAGAACAGGGCCTGAAGGACAACCGGGAGTGTCTGAGACGGAGGTGACTGCTCTAACCTCGTTGACGATGTGGTCCAGCAGCTCGAATATAGCCATGACCGGGCGACTGTCCATTCCGTGGCCTGAGGGACAAACAGCCGTGTCAAGAGGGAGCTGCTCTGCCTTCGTGACAAACGTCTCCGAACTGAAACTAGCCTTCGGGGCACTGCAGGATTACCATCATGAGAGACTTCCACTGAATACAATATAAATATATATATATATATATATACGTAACTAAGTAATAAGTACTAACTTTTCTCTCCCCGTTTTAAAGGTGTGGTGTGCATCTGTCTACAATGGCGTCCGTTGTACTGTTGCTGTAATGATCTCTTGCTCTAGCTGTGAGATTGTTCTTGCCATTTTAAATGTACTTATTGCAAGTCTCTCTGGGCAAAATGTAAATGAATGTTTATTTAAATAACGTAACATTTCACGTTATTTACTCAACGCATTTAATTGTATTTCATCAATAAAACTGGCGCTCACCGCTGACAGGCCGTCCAGGGGGCCTGGGGCGCGGGGAGGTGCTGTGCATCTCCCCTCCCGCTCCGTCCAGGACGGGCCGCCCGAAGATGGCCTCCAGCTCCTTGGCGTCCGGGGGTGGGATGGGGTAGCGGCCGATCGCCAGCTCCACCAGGGAGAGGCCCATGCTCCACACGTCCGACTGCACCGAGTAATGCGTGCCCTGCAGTCTCTCCGGCTGTCGGGGCAGAGACGTACGTCACGCGCGGGACGCTGGGGCCAAGCGCACGGGCAGGACTGACCCGCGCCGCGCCCAAGCCCCCAGGTAACAGGGGGGAGGGGGGCGCCCTGCCTGAACCTGGGCACAGCCTCGGCTCTTGGCAGCCGAGAGAGAGAGAGAGGGGAGGGGGAGAGAGAGATAGAGAGATAGACAGAAAGCTAGGGGGAGAGAGAGTGAGCTAGGGGGAGAGAGAGAGAGGGAGAGAGAGAGAGAGAGAGAGTGGGGAGGGGGAGAGAGTAGAGGATAGACAGTGAGCTAGGGGGAAAGAGAGTGAGAGAGGGGAGAGAGAGAGAGAGGGAGAGAGGGAGGGGAGAGAGGGAGCTAGGGGGAGAGGGAGGGAGGGAGAGAGAGAGAGAGGAGAGGGGAGAGTGGGGGGAGAGAGAGAGATAGGGGGGAGAGAGAGAGATAGCTAGGGGAGAGAGAGAGAGAGAGAGAGAGAGAGAAAGAGAGAGAGGGGCTGACTCACCGACATGTACGAACGGGTTCCCACAAAGGAGTTGGCCATGGAGTCGATGAGCTGGCCGCTCACGCCGAAGTCGCACAGCTTGATCTCCCCGCGCGAGTTCACCAGGATGTTGGACGGCTTGACGTCTGCGGGGCGGAGAGGAAGGCGGACCCAGGTGAGAACCCGAGCGGAGCGCGCGCCCGCGTCATCGCAGGCCCACCTGCCCCTCTCCGCTTCCTGCGTCCACCCCCCCCAAAAAAGAACACTCCGGAACCGCGCCAACGATCCGAACGCGGGGAACGTGCCCGGTGCGATCGGGACTCGTCGCGCACTATCGAACCGCGGCACGACAGAAAAACCTAAAGGGACGGCGGATCCTCGGTCCCCCCACCCGCGCCCCCCCTCCCCGGAAACAAACAGTCTGGAAAAATAAAAACCCAAATAATGGGGTTAGACCTGCAATCCGTCGTTTGCGGTGACCCCCTCCCACACGCCCACTTCCGTGGGGAGGCAGCGGGAGATCATGGGAGAGGTGGCGTGAGAGGCAGGGAGACTGGGAGGGGAAGGGAGGGGGGACGCAGGGTGCGGCCGCCATGTAATCACATCTGAGAGCCTGTAATTACTGCCTGGGCTCCCAGACAGCTCTGCACTCACTCACCCTGCTGCTCACCACAGCCCTGAGACTAACCCCTTCAGCCCCGTGCGGACCCGTGGTGGGGGGGGCCCCCCTCGCACAACGTCCACCCCGCTCCTCCGCCCCACAGACCGGCCTACGGCCATCTCCTCTGCGTCGAACGGAGAGCACGTCGGCCGGGCTCGTCGAGACGGCACCGGAGCGTAAACAGAGAGGCGTTAGACGCACGTTTGCATCGCGCTAACATTCAACGTTCTCCAGCAGCCCCTACAGGCTCGAGGAAAAGCAGTGGCCACCGAGCCCAAGACGCTTATCACAGTGGTGCACAGGGAATCGCCTCCGGTTCCCGTCTCAGTCTATCCCATTTAGAACGGCAGTAGAGTACACTGAAGATCCCCACCCCGAACACGCACCACAACGACCTACACACACGCACACGACACACAGGGAAGCACATACACAACACCCCCCCGCCAACACACACACACACCCACCATCCCCTCCACACCCACACCCACACCCACACCCACCATCCCACACACACAAGTTTTGCTGTGTGGCGTTTACCTCTGTGCATAATCTGATGCTTCTCCCGCAGATAGGCAAGGCCTCTGAGAACCTGTCAGAAATAAATGCAAAGGGCAAGAATCCAGATTACAGGGGGATAAACCCTTAAAGTGCTTCTGCACGCCTTTTAATCAAACAGCCGGCATTAAAACCCAGGGCTCCTCCGCATTTCCTGCAGCACGCCGTTTCACCTTTTCTGAACGCAAGTTCGTTCGATTTCGTTTCTTCAAATTGAGAAAGTGAACGTCTTTGTCACCAATCGAAACACAGTACTTCTGTGAGTCACGCCCTTTAGAACGCTGCCCTAGATGTCAGCAAAAGAGGGTTAAGACAACTTATTCCTCCCCATATCCTCCTGGAGGGCTTGCAGTAATTGGCTGAGGGCCTGTGAAACAGCCAAAGGGCAAATGATTGATACTAGGTTCCTCCATGAAGGAAAGGGCATTTCAATGCAGCACACTCATTTGTGAACATCTGTACAAAAGGCAACCAGGAAAAAACAAACAAATCCGGTGCGCCTGACGATCTCGCCACTCAATGACATTAAAATATTTGCCAAATATAGTTGAGACCAGTAACAGTTCACAAAGACAAAAGGTACATAATTGTCATCGTTATCAGCAGGTATAATATTATTATTAATTACGCAGCATGACATTTCTCATCAAGAAAAAATATCCTGAATTCTTTGTGTGTACATTTTAAGACACTTGGCTCCCACAATGCAAGACAGTGCTCTGGGGAAATTACCTTTGATTAATTACATTTTTATTACCGTAAACAAAACCGGATTTCTGCATTGCTTCCCCACACACACACACACACACACACACACACACACACACACACACAGACACACACACACACACACACACACACACACACACACACACACACACACACACACACACACACACACACACACAGACACACACAGAGACACATACAGACACACACAGACACACACAGACACACACAGACACACACACACAGACACACACAATCCCTCTATGTAACACCCTACGCAGGCCAGTAAAAGTGAGACTCACAGCTATGCTGACTTTACCCAGAATTTCCTCTGGGATTCTTCTGGCCTCTTTCAGCACCTGATCCAGTGAGCCCCCGTCCTGCAGGAATGAGCACGCATCACACACATTTCCCACCCTTAGCGGAGTGTACCAGCTATACGGTCTACATCACATATTCCCCACCCTTACCTGGGGGTACAAGTATGCACAGTCTACATCATTCAATCCAAATCTTTACCTGGGAGTACCAGCTACTAGGTCTGTATCTTACAGCAAGTCTGTTTACACAAAACGTGGAGTGCAAATTAAATGTTTACACCTAAGCTTCACTCATCAATGCTGATCAATACAACCTACAATATTGACGTTGCAGAGGAAAGCTAACAGTAACTCCTCAGCTGTGCTGAAACGGCCTCCTCAGCCATTAATATGCTACAGGGAGTTTCACAGAGAGCTCGAAGCACTTAATACAGCACATGCTCCTTCTCTATAGACATTGCCCAAATGGTAAAAGGAAAAACGTACAGAGACATTTAGCAAGGTGTTGGCCTCTTTGATATCACTGGCTTATCAGTATCATATATGTACATAACCCACTCCCATACCCTGTACTTGGCCAACCCAATGATTAATAGCAGTACTGACAGGCAATCCAAGCAGTAACATACAGTAGGCTGAGAGGAAAGGAGAGTAGGCCCGGCTTCCTATCCCGGCCTCACTGGCTCTCACCATGTGCTCCATGCAAATACTGATCTCCCCGTCGCTGTAGAAAGCCCCGTAGAAGCCCACGATGTAGGGGGAGTTACACTCGTGAAGCACCTGCAGCTCACGGATGATCTGGTTCCTGATGGCAGGTTTGATCTCCAGATGGATCAGCTGTGAGACAGGGTGGTGGTGGTGGTGGGGGGAGATGGTAAGGATGGATCAACAGAGTGCTCGCCCAGTGACGCGGCTTCCTCTATCGCACACCACACGTCAGTGACGGTGGTGAGTGACCTGCAATCTCTGTCTAAGGAGTTCGTGATAGCCCACAAAGAGCAGGACCTGAGGTTCAACGACAGTTTCTTCTGCACACCTTCCACAGCAGTGCTGACACCCAATGCCCTCGCCCACCCCCCACCTCCAACCACTCTGGGTTTACCTCACCTTCCTGGCCATGACCAATCCGGAGGGTTTGTGGCGGACCTTGTTGACCACGCCGCCGTTGCCGGCCCCCAGCTCACAGATGCGGTGGAAGTCGTCATCCTTCAGCTCGCCCACCTTGGCCTTCTGGGTGAGGAAGGCCTCCAGACGTTTCCTCTGCTGCTCGTCCAGATCCAGCTCCCCTAGCTTCTTCTGCAGGGCCTCCAGGTTGGCCCTGAGGAACAGTAAGCAGGGCGAGATTAGTTAAAGGCAAATTCTGGGGTATTTTTTATGTATTTTTTTACACAGAGAGATGTCAATGCGGGGAACAGCTTGCCAGATCAAGTAGTGGAGGCAGAAAAAATGGGGGTATTCAAGTCCAGGCTTGATGCAGTACTGGCTATTCTTAGATAGGAAATGATGAGCCTAGATGGGCCGAACGGCCTGTTCTAGTCATTATGTATTCTTATTTCCCTTCTTATGTGACAGCAAAGCAGGAGAGGATGTCAACTTAACAGAAAACAATTCTCTTTCCATAATAATGAATCTCCACACACAGGCAGAGTCATTCTTCTTCAACAATTGAAACGTAGACTGTGTACCAGAGGGGCCGTTTCTGGGTGCGGCACTGTTGCTGTATCCTTGGACAAGAGGGCTTAATGCAATTACTTTCACGCGAACCCATCAGTATAAACCCATCTGTATAAATCTTGTAAGTCGTTAAGACAGAATGTTTAAATGTGTAAGAAGCAACCAAGCGTCGTGATACGGTCCAGATAAATGCGTCTGCTGACCAAAGCACAAAGTATTTATATTTTTTTATTATTTTAAATTTTGTATTTGCGGATGGATGGCGACGACGTGTGAAATAAATGAAAACCCCAGTATATAAACCTCAGATTCTAAACCTTCATCCCACAACCATTTAGCACAACTGCATCATAAATGGTTTCCATTAAAGAGACATCCTTAAAACGACATTTTTACTGTTTCGTGAACTTGAGATAAGACTTTCTATAACATAACATTTTACCGTTAGTTTTGCGCTGCATTTCGCAAATGCTTACAACTCATCAGAGCAAACTATTCGGAGCGATCTGACAGCATTCGTGGCGAGCAACACTACTTATTAGAGACACAGACAAACTACACTGAAAGCAGACAATTGCCCATTTCCCAAGAATGAAATGTAAGCACGCTGACTGTATAACGTTAGAGAGAAACGATGAAGTAAGTATTTAGTCTCCCAAATAAAAATCACGTTCACAATACATGCTAGTGTGTTAGTTGCTTTGCTAATAGAATAATTATGCATGCAAAGTCTACGCATCAAAAATGTTGCTCTCATTCAGCGACAACTAGCCAGCCATATAATAACAGTAGCAAGCAAGTAGATGCTAACGATACTCACTCTGAGGTGGTGTTTGACGCCGGCTGTCCATCTCCTGTGGGTGTTATGTTCAAGGGAACCGGTCTCCTCTTTGGGGCCATGTCTACTGCGGGTCTGGGTCTTTTACAGACGTAGCTTTCAAGCGATTGTGTGTGTATAAATTGTAATAAAACAAAATCTTTGACTTGTAGCAGCAAGTTAGACAGTTAGCTAAAAAGCTGTTGCCCAGCTAGCTATATACTAGGTACTTCAGACTCAATATTCTGGTAAGCTAGCCAACTAGTTTGCTTACTTGTCCGCTGGAACGATGGAACTTCCATACAAGGTTAAATCGAAAACCAATCTGCAAATTCTCAGTCTACTTAACAGTTGCTAAGTTCGGCTTAGAAAATCTTATAAGCAAACCAGCTAGCGATCAGTGTCAGAGATTCAGCTAGCTAGCTAGCCATCTATGCACGTCAAGTGCTTTCGGAGGCTATCACCATCTCGTACTAGCGCGTTAGCTAGATAGACAGATCTTTATCGCTACCTGGCTAGCTTGATGCAAGCTGACCAAATATGTGCTGGGCTAGTTCCAAGTTTGTAAACTTGCTAGCTAGTTAGCTGGCTACAAAAGTGGGTGGCTACTTGAGTAAAAATACTAAACTTTGTACAAAACGCATCACAACATTTTGCATCGTTTCCTCCTCTCTCTTGAGAGAATCGTGTCTTGCGCTTTGGTATCCTCCAGGCGGCCCGGGCCTGTCTGCGCTCCGCAGACAGGAAGCGGGGGGTAGTTTCCGCGGATGACAGCTACTCGAGTCCGAGGATAGTCGGCCCAGAGGGGGAAAGAGATGGGTGCCACAGCGGATGTTCCGGGATAGGACAAAAACGTGCGCCTCGGATGAACTGCTGGTTGTGCGGTAGGGATTTTCGATTCGAGTCTCAAATCAGGAAGCAGCACCTAACGCAAAGGGAACCCTTTGCAATCTCGCGAGATGATGTAAATATATTTTGTACGTGTCTGTTCGGGGAAACTATCGCGATATTTGACAAATATGTTGCTCAGGGATGGTGACCCCTCGTGGCCGGACGCGCGAGTCCCAATCCTACTGACTGGCACAGTGTGCGACAGTGTGTGACCAGGTAAAAAAACAAACAAAAAAGCACAAAACAAAAGAACGAACCAAGATTTGAAAAGACTCTGGTTAGGGTTAAGGGTACAGGCTTGTGTACAATATTTTAGAAAATAACAATTCGATGGAGTCACGGTGAACACACCACACAAGTTTTAAAAAATCGAGCGTATGGCGCCACCTACTGCCCATTGGTGTACTGTATTATTGCTGAATTATAATCTCCAGGCTCTCACATTTATGGTTAGTACCAAGCCATCAACCAGTTTATTTTATCTTGTGCACCTTCTGCTGTCCTTCATGCTTTCAGTTGGATATAACAGCTCGTGATAATGCCACAGCTCAAATTTGAAACCGCACATTCTGTAGATACCAAAATGAAAATCACAGGGTCAGGTTACATGACAGAATTGAAGAGCCCTGTTGTAGCAGATATTTGTAATTGTAGCTTTTCGCAAACAATTTGCATGGCAAAAACGAGAAATGTACATAAACTGCAGGCGGCAACGGCTTATCTAAATAAAGTGTATCAAGGTAGCTAAGGTAGTGGTTTTGTAGGTTGACCACCTAAAAACCATGGTCAATACTTACCAACAGGAAAGGATGTGAAAACGACCACGTCAGTGGTTTAAAAAATCACATATGGTGTAAACAATATTTCACATTATTAATTCTGTACATTTTAAGAATAAAATTACTTTTGAATGCAATTAAGAAAACAATCTCTTAAGTCTCCAGAGTGGTTCAGTTGTAAAGGTTCTCAACATGAGTGCAGACTGAGCCCTGTAGTCATAGGTTCAAGCCTCGGGTATGTAATTAACTATGACATAGCAGACTACGACTACCAACTACTGGGGAAGTGTGGTCAGTCAGGGTTCCTTTGGTTACTACCACATTCTAAAGGCCTCCAGTTGTCTTCAATGAGAGATACAGGTAGCCAAAATGAATTGAGTAAATGAGGATACTGGTAGCTCTGTTATGGTGTGGGGTGCATTTTTCTGGCATGGTTTAAGTCTACTCAACCCCTTAGAGGGCAAGGCAAACGCGAATAAACATAAAGCTATTCTGTGTGATCATCTTCATCCTATGGTGAAGCGTTTCTATCCTGATGGTTCTGGTCTCTTCCAGGATAAAAATGCCTCCATCCACAGGGCACAAGTGGTCACTGAATAGTTTGATGAGCAGGTTTCTGGTGCGATGTCAAGATACTTTATGTTGGTGTTTCCTTCCCATTTTGGCAGCTACCTGTATGCCTCTCCTCTAATTGGTGGCAATCCTGATCCTATACTGCATGGCCTGTTGGATGCAAAACTGCCAAAGGGTCAGAGATGAGAAGGGCACATGCATCAGTTACAATGCCATGCCTTACAATGCACCTGTGCAAATATACCTGGCTGTAAGGTGGAGCTGGAGATCTAGTCATCGATGCCTCAAGGGACAGGCTATTGTGCAGTTTAAAATAATAAATAATTGTGTTGAGATCAGTTCAGTATCACACGAAGGTCGCAAAAGTTAGGTGACAAAGGTAGAGTTAGGGTGTGGGAAAAATTTTTTTTGTGCGTGAGCAATTAAAAATATATTATTCAGTTGTCCAAATACATCCATGATTAGGGATCTAACCTGACAACAATTATGACCAATTTAAGCTGTGTTTTCAGAGAAGCACTAGTGGCCTGAGGCCTTCGGAAAGAGCTCGATCCAGCTTACTGAGAAAACAAAAGTCAAGAACTTGAATGTTGAATCAAGAGGGTACAATTGGCCACCAAATTGGGAGAAAAATGGGGAGAAATTGATACAAATGTAGAAATAAATAAATAAGACAAATTCATGGTGGTAAAAATAAGTAGCAAAGACGGGTGATCATTTTTAAATTAGTTTAATGTATCATTCACACATAAAACAGCTGTTAGCATGTGGCCATACTGAAGTTCAGATTCCTTTGATGGTTTTAAAAGAAAGTACAGCAATAATTCCCCCCCTTCCCCCTTTTGCACCCATAGTTCGATTTAGGACATCACATCTACGTCTGTAACCGCTTCCTCCCCGTTTCCGCGATTAGCACCCACTGCTGACTGTCTCTTTGACACCGCCTACCCTTTGGGAACAACTGGAGTCAAATCCGGGGTTTGATAACTTATCATTTATTAATTTTTATTGGTTTTCAATATTAACATATAAAAAGACTTGACACACAAAAACATTCACATCTGGGATTGCAAGCCACTGCCCATGTTGCCCTAAGTTTTAGAATCAGAAAGGGGTTCGCTGCAACCAAGACATCCCACTCAGTATCCCCTCCAGTCTTCCTTGAGTCTACCCCTGGCTTGAACTTATTGTAGCTCAGCCCTGTAAAGAGTGAAGCCTGTACCCCATATCCTCCACACTCTCACCATACGGTGCACACTTTTAATTGAGTGAGTTTTAATTACGTGTGCAGCGGTGGTCTACGCTTCTACGCTTAAAGGATAAAACAATAAAACATTTACATCAATTGTACAATTTGTCCTCTGCTGCACTGTGCCTGGCCACACACACCCCAATTGGTGGCTTCAGAGATGACAGGATTCTATTTCAGAGGTACATAAAAAAAGAAATGAAATAGTAATAAAAAATGTGCTTAACTGCACAGGGTGTGTTCATGGATATAAACTGGGGATGGGGCTCATTTTATTTATATATATATAAAAGAAAAGTCAACCTTTCTTCGGGAGCTTGTCTGGTACGGTTATTATAATTTCCCTCATACCAGAAAACAATCAATATGGCAATGTGTATTCAACATTCTGGAAGATGGAAGACCAAATTTGCATTAAATAAAATAATAATAAAAGATTCCATGAAAATATCAATCTGCACCAATGGGATGTCTGTACAGAATTGGGCTTCAGTTCAGGTCTGAATTCAGATTTTAATGTTTTGAAACGTTCAGTTTAAGTCGATGCTTGTTAAGAAGAAAGAGGTAACAAGGGACAGTTCCTCTCACCGCAGGTCATCAGTAACCCCCGGGAGTCTGCACATTATACCTGATGAGTGTACAGCCCTCTGCAACAAAAATCACATTAGCATCATTACTATTCAAGAAGAAAACAGCCACGTCTGCATGGATCAGGATCAGAAAGGGAAGGCAGATGACAGCTCCAACTTAGCCATTCGCAACCTGCTGACCAGTTTGTCTGGAGGGACGCAAAGTGTGGTGAACTTACAGAGCGGCGGTTTCACTGCCGTAGATGAAGGTCATCAGGCGGATAACCAGTTAACTAAGGAACAAATGTGCAAATGCACAATTTAAGACGCGTGTGCGCACACACACACAGAGAACAAAACGACAAAAAAAAAAAAACCTGCTTGAGGGAAATCTGAATCGTGAAACTCGAATCGGATTCTACAGTAATTGAGGTGATTCATCGGTCAACACTACCACACTCTGACAGGCCACCATCACAGCAAAACCAGGGAAAACGCCCAGACTCCCATTGCACTGCAGTCGGGTCCAGCTCAAAACGGCATCAACATTTCGCTTAGTGGAGGGAAGCAGAAAGCGCAGTGAACGCTCACGCGTGCGTTTAGTGGTTCTCTCGGAATAGAGTATCTCCCGGTAAGACGAGAGGGCCTGAGGAAGAGGCCCCACGGTGGCGGCTTCTTGGGACAGCTGGTAAAGGCTGAATCGATCACCGCCCTGCCTTCGTCTGGCTGGCAGGAAAGGCACCAGACTCTCAAGGGCAATACCGCCTCTGTAATCCTACACGCAGTGCATGTCTAAGCCATGTTTTAATATTGGTATCAATCAAAACGGCTATTAAATGAAAAGGAAAAAAACCAAAACATAAACCAACAGTTATCATTAATAAATACTATGTTCTCTGAATTCTGGAAAAAAATGAGGAATTTCCCTCCATTTAACAATCAATAAATTTAGTTCCCCAACATCACTGCATATATCCGCTCTCCCCGTCAGGATAAGACACAGATCCTGTGAAACTGGGGTTGGGCCTTCAGCCCTTAACTCGACGCACTCTCCCCTGAGTTCACCTCTCAACCCGGCAAAATGCAAGGACACCTAAATCAGGACCCGACACACCCCCTTTGGCATAAACACTCCGGCTCTGCAGCATTTTCCCCATTTTATTCATTGCGTCAAAATACTCATTAGGGTTTTAGTCGTTGTCAGACTTGCACACAAATTCTATTCAACAGATTCAGGTTAAATTAAAATAATCTTATCTACAAAACAGTTGAGTTGAGTGGAGTCGCAACTGTGCATTGCGCTTTTTTTCTTTCACCTTGGAAAAATTACCCTATGCAGCAGAATTTATTCCAAAGGACAGTGAAGGTTTGTAAAGCCAAGCATCTAGATTTTCAATCTGACCGCAACAGCTAAAGAGAAATCCTCTAACAGGTGCTGACCTGATGTTATATGGGCATTGATGTTATATGGGCAACCAACAACCCCCTCCCCCCCCTTCCCCCTTGTAGATGAACTGATTACTTGATCAAGACAAGCATATTGGCAACAACATACACTGGAGACATGGAATGGAATCTTAAAGAATGAGTACTTCAGTGGGTGGGAGACCCCCCCCCATTTAAGAATGAGCCCCTGCTGAACTCACACCCACATCGGACCGCATGCACGCACCAGGGAGGTGATTCTACAACAACTCCACTCCTGCCGCCTCTTCCTTCTCCTTCTCCTTCTCCTTCTCCTCCTCCTCCTCCTCCTCCTCTTTCTCATGCCTGTACTTAACTGTATAGCACTATGCAACAACAACAACAAAAAAGCACTTACACACTTCTGTGCTCAGACAAAAATGGCACCATAAACAAAAAACAAAAAAAACCTGGTTGCAACTGTAGCAGCCTACTCTCCCCCTCAACCAAAGATTCTCTCATCGACATTATTGCATTCGCGACCAATATAAAGAAAAAGAAAAGACTGACTTCTAATTATTACGATTGCGTGGTGAAAATTAAGCATGATTTTTTTTTTTTTTCCCCTGTCACAAGTTTCCACTGAAGGTACAATATTAACCTTTTGGTTATTCTTGGGAGGGATTAACCTACTTTTCGCACTCCCTCCCATAAAACCCATCAGGGGAGTAGTACACTTCCGCACAGTTGCAGCAGTCCACAGCGAAATGGTGTCAAATGAACCAGAACCTCTCTTTCAGGCAGTCTAAGAGCCCCGCCCCCACCCTTCTGTCCAGCTCAACACAAAGCAAACCGGGAGTGAAGAGATCATAATCCAAGTCTTTACATGTGTGATCTTCATGTCTGACTGGAAATCCCACAGCTAAAAAGGACTCCTCAACTGACAAAACGAACCGAAACTCAAAATATAAGAAATTAAACAGAGCTCCACTCTCCAGTGTTACACTACAAACAGAACTCCTTGTCAGCAACTGCCTCCTGTTTTCTTTTGTTGTTGTTGTTTTTTTTCCTCCAGAAGTCTCTTTCCTGTCAGGTTTGCTACATTTGACTGAGGTAGGTTGTCAGCTTCTGGGAACAAAAAAAAGAAAGAAGAAGAAGAAAAAAAAAGAAAAAAAAGCTAATCTGGGACTTTCCAATACGAACCAGAAAAACAACAGTCAATTACGTTCAAAACCACTTCTTTACACCTTTCTTTATAGCAGTTAATTTTGAAAATAATAAAGCTGAAAATGAAATGGCCATTGTATCCCCAAAATAAAAAGGTTCTGAGCTGTGCTCGTAAGCACTCCTTTCTCAGATACCGTTCCTGCCCACTGTCAAAGACTCATGCCATTGAGAGCGTGACTTGGGAGCTGGACAGAAGGAGAGTGATTAAGTGCGCGATGGGGGGAGGGGGAGAGAGAGAGAGAGAGAGAGAGAGAGAGAGCGAGAGAGAATGTAAATAATGGGGAGAGGAGGACAGCAGTGTCTGGGGCAGCTCTTTTGTAGCAGTGCACACTGAGGGAGTCTAACCACTCCAGAGGTTGACGATACTCTCTGTGTGTAAGTGGGGGAGGGGGAGAAGTGGGGGAGGGGGGAGGGGGAGGAGGGGGGAGGGGGGGAGGGGTAGGGGGAGGGGAGGAGGAGGAGGAGGAGGAGGGGGGGGGGTGTGTAGGAACTATTGAATGCTCTCCACAGCTCTAGCCGAAGCTGACGTCTCAGTCCGTGGGTCCAGCCAGTCAGTACGCAGTGACCATGTCCTTGTCGTAGGCGTATCGGCCTCTTTTGGGAGGGGGGCTGTCCTGGCTGTCCTCTGTGTCCTCGCTGTCGCCTGCCGGCCCGGCCCCCTCCTCCTCCTCGGATGAAGAGTCCAGAGTCAGATCTACCACCACGCCCCCGGGCGCCGCCGCGCCGCCACCCGCTCCAGACTTGCCGGTCTGGCTGGTGCTGCTGTGCGCCGGGGAGAGGCCGTTGGCATCCGGAGAGCCTGGGGAGAGGCGGGGAGTTCTCTGGTGAAATCGCTTTCTCACAACATCTTCACGCTTTAGCAACAACTTCCAAACGCCCCACCCGCACTCCCCCTACCACCCCAATCCTACAGCCCCGCCCCCATGTCACCCCAATCCACCCCTCACCCCCAGAGCACCCCCCACCCAACCCCCTCTCTACTCTGCCTAGATGGGGCATTTGCCATTTTCATGTTAATGCGACTACATCATGCTACATTTCCATTCAACACTAACGTGGGCTTTACAAACCACTAGTGTACAAATCCTGTTGGCTTGAATTACACTGTGCTACACCTACTCCCTTTTGACCACAATTAGGCTCCAGTGTTAAAGGTTAAAGCTCCCCCCCCCCCCAAATCTAACTCAATTGTCAATATCGCAATGTAAAGCACTTGCAACAATTGACTTATACACACACAATGGTTTGAGCCTGAAACACAATTGACTGACAGCCAGAGAGCACAGTGTGGCTCTGGCACTGGGGATGACATCATGCGAGGGGGGGGAGAAGTGCTGCTCTTACATATGTCCAGCACCGGGTACTCGGGCGTGCTGCTGTGCTCCCGCTCTTTCTCGCGCTCCTTCTCATCGCGGATTGGTCTCCAGGAGCCGTCGGTCAGGTACTCGATCTCCTCCACATCCTCGGTCTCCTTCAGGATCTCAGACAGCAGCCTTGGCAAGAGAAACAGTTTCCGTTGCTTTACTGGAAACGCAGCACAGCGTGGGAACATGTTGTAAATTAGCGCATGCGGCCTGGCCAAATGAGCGGTCGAAACTTCTGGTGAATATGAACTCCCGCACTGTATCTTGTACCGGAGGGGGTTCAAGAGCCGGAAAAATCACTTTCACTTTCATGAGAAAAGCGAACTTTGACTACCTCGGGTCCAAATACAACAACGGCATCATAACCGCCTTTTCACTGAAGCATCAGATTTCCGCAGCTGAAAGTGATACTCGCGCACCAGCCTACTTTGATCTCAGAACGTGTGGATGCTATACGCACATTTTATTAATTTATTTGTCAGGGACATGGCAAAAAGCATTGTTACAATGTAAAAAAAACATGCTGTGTATATATTTGTTTTTAGCCAGACTCATTTCCAACACCTGTCCCCAATAAACTACAGAAAAATAAAAGTATGCATTAAGAAAAAGAATTTAAAAAATATATTCGTAAGCAGCAATTCATGGGGTCCAAGCAAAGTGTGACAATCATTGATTATTGGATGAATGGTGCAAACATCTAGGCATTAGCAAGAAGGCAAGTCATTGCATGTTCATTGCTCATTGCGATGAAAGTCCCGTGATCATAGGTTAAACAGAACTGGAGATATGCCTCACATCCTGTTTACGTGCCTTCACCGTCAACTTCATTAACGCTAATGGCAAACGGTTAGAATCGTCAAAAAATTAAATTGTATCCTCCTTCTGGGTTACTCCAGGCATATTTTGAGTGAAATTTGGTGAAGATTGCATCAACTTTGTAGGAGAAGAAGCAAGAAATGTGTTCTTGACAAAATTCAAAATGGCGGAAAATCTAATATGGAAATATGGAAAGTTATACGAGATAGATTTGCCTTGAGCCAAGGATTCGGGCAGGGGCGGGGGGAGCCACTGTTCAGGAGTTATGGGCCAAAATGTAAAATAGTTTGCTATGGCGCCACCATCTGGCCGATCAGTGTAATTTTAATTGCCTGAGTAGTAGGTAAGATTTGGAACCTATCTGACAAGTTTGTTTGCTGTAGGCCTGAGCTCCAGTCACTTTTAGAGCAGAGAAATAATGATAAAAATAATAATAATCTGAACAAAAACAATAGGGTCCCAGCACATCGTCGTTGCTTGGACCCCTAAAGAAAAAAGAAAAAGTTAAAACATTAGGAAATGTGGGATGCTGGCAGGTCTGCAATCTCACCAAATTCAACGTGTCAGGAGAAGGCCAAATAGACCGGGATGTTGATTTGTAACAGACACATTGAAGTTGGCAAGACTGGCAGGAGTGTGAGGTAGTTGTTCCCCAAGCACTAGGACACAATAACAAGGTGTGTGAACATTAATCCTTTAAAATAGCAAAAATGTCTGCCTCTTGATAGGAAAAGTAAAAAAAGAAAAAAGAAAACCTGTTTAGCAAACCTAATTGGGAAAATATTTACTCTGTGAGATAATATGAATGTTTGGGATTTCACTTTTGACTTATGCGCTTGCAAAGGTTCTCAAAAATGAGGGGCCGACCAAAAAGGAGATCATGTTCACACATTAAAATCGGTAATGTCCTTGAACTCTGAAGCCAACAGAGTTGGGATTGAAAGTTCACAGTGTGAAAGTTCAAATGCATATTCACCGAACCACTGAGTTGAATATTGTGTGACACACCACGCATCACCTTGGTATGGAAGTAAACAGGAACCACTGGTTTTTTTTCTTCTTCCTAACAGCTACACTTAAATATTATCATCTACATTAACTGGTGCAGTTCAGCATTTCTCAAAATGAATCACGAAAGGAAAACACAGGATAAATAAATACTGCTTATATACAGGTAACTGCCAAAGTAAAGGAAACAAATGAAGGGTTCTGATGGCTCCGTTATGGTGTGGGGTGCATTTTCCTGGCATAGTTTATGTCCACTCAACCCCTTAGAGGGCAAGGTAAAGGCAATAAATACAAAGCCATTCTGAGTAATCACCTTCACCCTATGGTGAAGAATTTCTATCTGATGGGAGTGGTCTCCTCCCAGATGACAATGCCCCCATTCCCAGGACACAAATGGTTACCGAATGGTCTGATTAGCATGAAAATGATGTAAACCATATGCTGTGGCCGTCTCAGTCACCAGATCTCAACCCAATTGAACACTTATTGGAGATTCTGGATTCTGGATCTATGCCAAGGTGCATTTAAGCTGTTCTGGCAGCTCGTGGTGGCCCAACGCCCTATTAAGACACTATGTTAGTGTTTCCTTTTTATATATACTGTATATGCGCATGTATGCTCTCATTGGAAGATAAATTGAGCTCAAGAGCTTAGGAGCTGACAGTCTCAGTGGGTGTGACATCACAATGCTGAGGCTGGCATGAGAATCTCCGCCTGACAACAGGGGCTGTTATTGCTTGATGTACAACCTGTAGCCATTGGCTTGAAGAAAGATCTGCATGATAAAACGATCTAATACGCTCTCTATTTTTCCTGTTGTCGCAATAGATTGCTAATACACTGAATTAAGGCGCTTGTTTGAGTAAGAACACAAGCCACACTTACCATCTGCTATATCTTTTGGTGTGTGTGTCTATCATCCTTTTTAACCTTTATATAATCATCTGCAACTGTATACACTGTGTATACTTGTAGTTTGTATCTCCTGTTGTAAAGCACTGAGTCTGTTGGCCTGAAAAACACTACATAGTTATTATTATTGTTATTATTATTATTATTATTATTATTATAAAGAGATATAGTAAACCCGTTATGCATTGCATTTCACTGAATAGCAAATTTACATTTACATTTAAATGTAAATGAATAGCAAATCAACTAATATTCGCACGTTAGCCACTGCGGATGCAACTCTATGCGATTAACTTTAACCCTGCATTCCATTCCTCACATATCTTAATGAGCGAATAACTAAATAGATTTTGAAATGATCAGAAACGATCGCAGGGTCAACGTGGGCACTGCAGCACTGAGGGGATTCGCTGTTGGCGCAGGCGATCTGTGCAAATGGCTTATTGTAGCTGATAAATGATCGTTTTTGTGTGCATGTAGCAGTGAGAACAGTAGCAATGACCAGAGGGACACAGAAAGAGGATTGTTTCCGGAAAGAAATGTCCACTTTCGCGAGAAATGCTAGCCCGCGTGACCGAACTTTGATTGACGCAGGTCCAAATACAACAACTTCTGTATCATAACTATGTTTTAACTGAAGCCTGATTTTTTCCATAGTTTAAACTGATACCTGTGTACCTTGGCCTCAAAATGTGTGTATGGTAGGCAAAATACATACATATTGGCAGGTTTTCTTGCGTTTCAATGTGTGAAAAATGCTTGTTGGCGACAGTGAAGACGGCGACTTCTCTCTTCGTTCTGTCTGATTGCCTCAGGTGCAAATAGAACGCTGTAACTGAAGTTTTATTTTTGCGTACAGCTTGGCAGGTCTACATTATGAACAATAGGGGCAACTGTGCCCCATGTTTAACCCCTTCTTGTCAAGGCCTAAAAAGGCTATTTCTGCCTGTTTTTCACTAATAACTAATACTTTTTCGGCTAATACCAAGCCGAGTATCTCCAAAAGTACACCTAGCACAGACGTGGTGGAGGGCTTGATGTGAAGTAGACAGTTGTACCATGAGGTATCAAGTATTGGCATCTACAAATGTGTCATCTATGAGACACATGATGCAGTTTAAGTACATAAGATGTCAAATAAAGGCAAAATGATTTACACCCAACTAATACATTTTTTTTCCCACCTCAAAAGCCATATCAGGTTCCAGATAAATAATAGTTGTATGTGCTACGCCAAGAGGTTGTACACTTCCAAAAAAAGGATGCAAATATCTAAAAGCAAAATTAAACGACAGTGTTGTTTCTAAAAACAGGACCCAGGTGTCCTTTGGTGTCCCAAATTCTCTCCAAAGTGGCTACATGTTTTGAGCCAGTCACATGCCATACTGTATGGGTTTCTTTCAGATAAAATGACACCTCTTGCACAGATATGAGAGGAAAATTAATTCTAAGATGGTTAAGAATGTTTTTTTTGGTTCCCGCATCAGACAATTGTGTATCCAAGTGTTCAGGAACCTATACAAAATGTACTATAACTCAGTTCTGTTGTACAAATCTAATGAACCAGAGCCCAGTTAGTCAGAATGCTTTCCAGGTGGATCCAAACAGATTGTCATGGTAACAACAATACATTTGTTAGAGTGTCATACGCATAATCGGAGTCGCCACTCAAGGCAGAGGGATCCCCCTCTGAAAACAAGCCAGCATGTCTTCAAAAACCTCTTCCAAGACACTAAAATGACAGCGACTTGCTGCCATCATGAAGTATAAACGATTACAAATTATATTTTTGTTCAAACTGCCCATAACCCAGTGCCCCCAGTTCTCATGCGTACGCAATACTTCCATGTTTTTGAGCAGAACTGGACTGGACACATATATACGCGTAGACCTATCTCAGCACAACAGTGACCTTGAGTAGCTGGTGAGAGCTAGTTTGAAAACATAGACCCTGAACAATGGCTTCCATGTACAACCAACCAATAGCTATTCGGATGATAAACCCCATATCCCACATTCTGTGGCTGGATACAGGCACATGGTTGGTATTTAAGTGTGTCAGTTGAAATCTCACAAAATATAGACTATGGGGAAGAAACTTTGTTTCCTACAAACAAAACATTAGCTCTCACTCACTAAGCAAATTGAGTTAATACGCTCGTCTCTGCCCTGAGGAGACTGCCTCAAACACACAGCGAGGAAGCGAGTTGAACGTAAATCGGTGAGAAGGTATGACAAAACAAATGATATAAATTATTGCATGCATCCCTGAGACGCAGGAATGTGTCACAACGAAGCAAGCAGCTGGAAAAGGAGTGTGCGGTTGCTTATGTAAAATCTCCAAAGTGCAGAAGCAATGTTAAACTCAGACATAAATACTTCATGCTCCTGGAGGAAAAGGCACGCCTATGACAAATCCTTCAGAGAAAAATGTGGCTCGGGCGAGCTTGTACCCGTCGATGGTGAGCAGCTCGAACGGGGCTGGCTTGTCACACACGGGGCAGGTCCATGTGGGCTTCTTCTCGTTCATCTGCAGGAAGAAGACTGCGTCGAAACACTGCAGGTGGGCACAGGTCAGCACCCGACAGGGGACGCCGATGCGCATCTTTACCAGCTGAGAGGGAGAGAGGGAGCGATGGAGATGGAGGGATGGAGGGATGGAGGGTGTCATGAACATCTCGCCGAGTGTGCACTGAGGGTGGAACTACATAAGAACTCTGCGCTTCTGTATATGAACTACATAAGAACTCTGCGCTTCTGTATATGAACTACATAAGAACTCTGCGCTTCTGTATATGAACTACATAAGAACTCTGCGCTTCTGTATATGAACTACATAAGAACTCTGCGCTTCTGTATATGCTGGATAGACTAACATCAACAAGGAAACAATACTAAAGTCTGAACTAGTCAAAACTCATACGCTTTATGATATGCATCTAACACTTATGTCTAGTTTTCACAGTGGTATGGCTGAATGCAAAATATGAACTATGTCTGTCATGAAAATCAACCCCCACAAATTACTTAAAATAATAATAATAATACAATTTTGATTAAAAAAACTGGGCAGATGTGACCATAACTGACACTTACCGGGCAGATGAGAGACACACGGAGCCCTGTAGTGGCGATCTCGCTGTCCGGGTCAAAGCGAAGTTTGTCCTGGACTGAAGGAACCAAACAAACCCCATTACAATCACTGCACTCACACTCTTCTACATTCACCGATTCTCTGTTAACCGTCAGTTAGTGTTATTCAACCATGTAGAATTCAGATCGGCAGACATGTGCTTACTCTCAACGTTTGCGCTAGAAAAAATTGATGTATTGGAACCTGAGAAACTGGTGGCAATGGACATTCTGTAATGTAATATAGCACTGGAAACTCCTTATGTTTGATCTGAGTATCTGGTGAGTGTACAGAATCTTTGGCAGCCTGTGGCTCTAGTATCTGGTGAGTGTACAGAATCTTTAGCAGCCTGTGGCTCTAGTACCTGGTGAGTGTACAGAATCTTTAGCAGCCTGTGGCTCTAGTACCTGGTGAGTGTACAGAATCTTTAGCAGCCTGTGGCTCTAGTATCTGGTGAGTGTACAGAATCTTTAGCAGCCTGTGGCTCTAGTATCTGGTGAGTGTACAGAATCTTTAGCAGCCTGTGGCTCTAGTACCTGGTGAGTGTACAGAATCTTTAGCAGCCTGTGGCTCTAGTATCTGGTGAGTGTACAGAATCTTTAGCAGGCTGTGACTCTAGTATCTGGTGAGTGTACAGAATCTTTGTCAGCCTGTGGCTCTAGTACCTGGTGAGTGTACAGAATCTTTAGCAGCCTGTGACTCTAGTATCTGGTGAGTGTACAGAATCTTTGGCAGCCTGTGGCTCTAGTATCTGGTGAGTGTACAGAATCTTTAGCAGCCTGTGGCTCTAGTACCTGGTGAGTGTACAGAATCTTTGTCAGCCTGGGGCTCTAGTACCTGGTGAGTGTACAGAATCTTTGTCAGCCTGTGGCTCTAGTACCTGGTGAGTGTACAGAATCTTTGGCAGCCTGTGGCTCTAGTATCTGGTGAGTGTACAGAATCTTTGTCAGCCTGTGGCTCTAGTACCTGGTGAGTGTACAGAATCTTTGGCAGCCTGTGGCTCTAGTACCTGGTGAGTGTACAGAATCTTTGTCAGCCTGTGGCTCTAGTACCTGGTGAGTGTACAGAATCTTTGTCAGCCTGTGGCTCTAGTATCTGGTGAGTGTACAGAATCTTTGTCAGCCTGTGGCTCTAGTACCTGGTGAGTGTACAGAATCTTTGGCAGCCTGTGGCCATACTCACTGCGTTCACGGCAGCGCTCTGCGCTCTCCACAGAGCAGTGCTTGAGTTGGCTGAAGAGCTCTGCTGACGTGAAGACCCTCACCAGGTATACGGCCACGCAGTAGCGCTACACGCACAGCGGGAAGAGAGCAGAGATTAAAACTCAAAACTCGCAGTCAGCCAAGCGCTGAGCGTAATTCAGACAGTTACACCATCCTTTTTACGATTCTACATTAAGCATTTACGTCTCGCTCCCTCTTACCTTTCAGTAACAGGCAGGACATACAGAGAATCATTTTGTTAACTCCACAATACGGCAGACCATTCAGACAGATAGAATATCTGCATTGTGCATAGTATACTAATGAGTGTAAGAGAGAGAGCAAGAGAGAGAGATGGAGAGTGAGCAAGAACCGGACGGACAGAGATGAGCTGTATATTCGTGGACGAGGGGCAGACCTTTCCAAAGTTGCCCCAGCTGACGTTGACACGGTTGGAGGCAGTGGAGAGGTGCAGGCAGGGCGTGATGTTGACTGGACGACAGGGCCTCCGCGGCTCCACACCAGGTTTATTAGACGGGTAATAACCCTGAAAACAACACGGCGCACAGCTGAGAGGCATCCAATTTACCCTCCGCACACTGAACATTTAGAGCACAGTTCCATCTTAACTTTTAACATCACTCAACAGACAAAAACAAACTTCTTCAGATTACTCTATTCTAATGTGCCGAGACGTTTTAAGATCAGGTCACTTGATGTGACCACCATGCCTACTGCACAACTGACAGATTCGCAAACAAGGTCGGGCATCCGCTTACCGGGACGTGACAGTAGGACTGGTTCACTTTGACGGCAATATTGGGTGGGTATTGATCCTCCTGAACTCCAATGGTGTCAGTGTAACAGATTCTGAAACAGACGGGCGTTGACAGTCACACAGCAGAAAACGGCAAAACCTTGAAAATATGACTATTCCTTGCGCTTATGTTGTAGCACCTCCACAAGGTGTTGCTCGTCTTATCTAATAGATGACTTATTCTAGAAGATGCATGAATAGGCTGCCCTCAACTCCCAGTACAAGCACGGAGAAAACAGCCTCCAAGAAAATCCTCACGCACAAACCTGGGTAACAGAGTGATTTACAACTTGGCTGTGCAGCAGTTTAACCTTTTATGCTAAACAACGAACCTCATGCCAAATTTAGCCACTGATTTAATTTTGATGTCTCTATATGCATTCTGGTGCGTGAATTATAGTTGAGTATCACCGGACATATGGCTAGATGTAGTTTTACACTAACCTCTGACTTACCGGACGTCTTCTGATACAGCATAATGACTACAAAGCATCTGGACGCAGACACTCTGCCATGCGCAGCCGTAAACTCCTTAAATAACAGACGGTGCTGGAAATTTCCACGTATAACCTGATTCTCAGTGCATCTGCACACCACCTGTGGGGTCTGTTGGGCCACACGCTAAAGATGCGCTCACTGATGGGACTTGGCTGAGGCTGTTGCGTCTGAGGGGGGGTCTGATCTGCCTAATTGGTCGAAGAGGAATTCCTTGCACACTCACCGAAGCACCACCTGGACTGACTTTATCCCTGCACGAAGCTCACTGCAAGAACAAAATGCGGTCAACGTTAGGAGCGGCACGGGACACAGCTGTGCAATGCATCCACGCTGGCGCTCGAGAACAGCATTGGTTTGCCCTGACGTGACCCAACAGAAAGGGCCCGAATAAAACACGGAACCCTCGCTCACACGGTGGGCTGAAAATGTAACATTGCACCATTTACTCACCAGACATGCAAAAACTCACACATACCGTACGCCTTACATTAAAACACTGATGGCATTGTGCTTCCCGTGCAGGTGACGAACTAAGAATAACTTACCTGGAGTTTCTGATCTGGTCCAACTGGCTCTGCGTTAATTCAAACACACACGGGCTGTCTTGCAGCTTGTCGCTGTTCTGGGCAACTGCTGGGACAGGAGGGGAGTGGGGTGGGGTGGAGGGTGGAGGGTGGGGGCAGAGTCAGGTGGAGGAGGGCCTTGCCAAACAGGCTCAATACATCATGGGCCAGGTGTTCTCCGCAGGAAGCCAGGCGGTAGAGATGTGCTGCAAATTCTTCATCTTAAACATGCTTCATTTTGAATGCTCTGACGTAGGTCTATGGACCGAGAGCTCAGCTAAATAAATCATTGTGACTTTTTGCAAGTATTTCTGTGTTGCATGGAACTCTTTCATACAATACAATAAATGGCATATATTATAGAATCTCATGACAAAAATGTGTGGCAAAAGAAGTCCTTTTCTAACAAATGCAGTTGAAACAGATTTTTGATATACACAAATCGGTCCTCAATATATACCAGGGGTTCCCAAACTTGGGACACGCTTGGGATCCTGGGGTATGCCTCTGTACGCTGGTTTTCATTCCAACCAATCTCTTGATTAATTAAGGCTGTTGAAACCATGTTTAAGTTCAATTATTATATGCCAAAAACAGATTTTTAAAACAACAGGTAGGTTTGCCTCTTTACCATTTCCTTTGTCTTTTAATTCTTCGTTTTTTTTCTAAAAATGGTTGAATTTAAATGACCAGCTGTCCACACTGAGCATTGATCGGACTCATTAAAAGTCCTTAAATGAATATGGAATATTAATTCTTTGTAACATGAATATCTGTTTGTGTTAATGTTGCATTAAGATGGTACCATCTTACCATACCTCATTAGACATTAAAAGTCTAACTAAAAACCATTAACAGCTTGTTAGTCTTCAGGAATTGCAACTATGGTTGGAGCGAAAACAAACAAACAAACAAACAGTTTGGGAACCCCTGGCCCATACAAGCCAATGAGTAGCATGAGCTTTGCAAACGATGGACAATAACTCACTCAGCTCTGTCGGGGGCATTAGAGTCTCCAGGGTTTGGTAGAAGGGCAGAGAAACCAGTTTCACCTCAGCTGCGGGGGTAGGGGACGGCTTGAGGATGCCGTTGAGGTAGTCCGTGCCCAGGGTGGTGTTGGTTGTGGGGGAGGAGCTGCGCGTGTAGGGCAGCGGAACCCCCTCTGGGCGCCGGGCAGCCAGCCAACCCGACGCCTTGGGGAAGCGGGACTCGTAGAGCTGCCGCACATTCATGAGCAGCTCGGGACTGCACTCCTTCTGCACGATCTGGAGGGCCCGCCCGACGAGGTCCTGCTTCAGTCCGCTCTTACTCTTACCCATAGAGGCCAGCAGTGTCTGCAGGTCAGACACCCTGAAGCTCTTCACCATGTTCTGAGGGGAGGGGGGGGGAGGGGGAACCAACGGCACAGTGCAGGAGAGGGTGGGGGGAGAGAAAGGGGGAAAATAAAAAGAGCCATAAAAAAGGATGGGAGAGACAGGAGTAGTGAGAAGTAAGGTTTTTCATGGCACTACATTTCAATGGCGATCGTAAGTTTCCCCATACAAGGGTGTCCAATCTTATCGGAGAAGTTCCGGGGTGGACGCAGGCTTTTGTTCAGGTTTTTGCCCAGCAATAATACACCTGAATTAACTAATCGTGGTCTTGATTGTAGTCCACGATTAGTGAATTAGTTGAATCAGGCATGTTAGTGCTGGGCTACAACAAAAGCCTGCACACCCACAACGGCGCTTCACGGATAAGATTGAACACCCATGGCCTAACAGGACCAAAGCCCACAAGACAGTCAAAACAATGTCACCATGTTATCCCATGCTTTGAAAATACACTGGTTATCCTTGAAAACTTTTGTGATTAAAAAAATCTGTTTATTGAGTGCATATTCAGTGCGTATGGAGAAATATCACCTGTAGTTAAAATACATAGGAATGAAGGGTAAGACCAAGTTTTAGATTAAGTGGGTGTTTATAATTAAAGTATTTTGAGTGGGAGGGGCAACGAAGTAAGCATACATTTAATATTCTTCATTCTAATATTGCACTCAATCACTATTGTTAAGCAAATGTAAATGGGAAATAAATTACAGTAACAGTTCATAACCGTGAATCGCAAAACCATCGGCTTACAACGAGGCGTTCTGGAAAAACTGCTATCGCATATCCCATACAATATCAGTAAAGATAGCTAGCTAATTAGCTAATGTACCCCCATTGTTCCTCTAACCATATCGCTAATAGATGTAATCCCAGTAGACCTATAGTTACCCAGAAGCCCCATGATACAACGCGGTGAATATTCCAGGTTGCGCCGGTAACTCACATTGTAGCTAACTAGCTTAGCGCTAGTAAGCGTCAACACTAAAACTAGGCTCGTTTGCCAATTGAGGACGCAAGTTACCAGCACAACCTTCGTTCTCACCACCGCTATATACTGTCCCCAGTAGCTACCAGGCTAGATAAGTGCGTGCTTGAACGACGGGGCACACGATTGTGTTCCCTAGCAAAACCACTTAAAAGTGCAAAACATATTCTGTCGCCGATCAGTAACATCAATAAAAAAATTATACAGCCATCGAAAGTAATATATAAGTTTATGAACAAGCTATATAATTAGCTAGCTAACTAACTATTACAGTTTCGCGCCGACTCCTTGTGATTGTTTTTATTTGTGGTAGCTAGCTAGCTTAGCTAGCAAGCTATCATCATTCATTTCCCATATGCCCCGAACCCCAGGCGCACTTGACAGCTCTAAGGACCCGGTTCCCTATATTTTACTATTATAATCAATTCGGACGGTACAAGGTCCACCCCCTTCTCGTCTCCCCCTAACAGCTCGTCGCAACGCCCCTGCCCCTCAGCCCCTCTCCTGTTCCCTGCGCCCGAGCAAACGGAGCTTAAACTTGCCATCGCTTCCAAATGTTCGGCCGCCATCTTCATGCAGCATACCCGCGAGAGCCAAAGCTGAAAGCTCGTTCCTCTCCAATGAGAGTCAGACAGGTCACGTGTCGAGGGGCTAAAATTACCAATCAGCGCGACCTTACGTCACAAGAACGACAAAATCCATTCTAAAGAGGCGTGATTGCGGTGCTTTAAAAAGACAGTGTCCCTTAAAAAACAACCCGAAACAGGCTTCCGCTATCAAAGTAGGCCACAGCACACAGGAAACACCTCCAGGTTGCTTTGAACTCCACGAGCTTGTTTGTAGAGCGTTATAACCTTGAGTTGTAGCGGAGTGACTAGGTTACAGGTATCCAGGTCTGACATATATGCTGCATCCCAGAAGAACGCAACAACCATACCCACTCCAATCCTTGCGCTGAACTCCACTACACGATTTACGTCTAACCGCAGAATGTAGCGTCTATATTAAGCAGAAACCACAATAGTGCAAAAATAGCTTTAACCGTATGATTCAAGTGAATTTTAATAATTGAGTCTTACCATATTTAAATAATGCACGGTAAGTGGGGCTTTAGATCACAGTGGGTTACATAAAGGCACAGACAATGAGAATGGATCCGATCCACTGTATGGCATATATATCATACAGAGGAGCAAATAATCCGTTTCAGGTTTTACGTTTCAGTGTTACGTAGAACTGAAGATGATCGGTCAGTGCAGAAAATCGGTTACATTTATATTTCTTTATCATCATTATTTATGGAAAGCAGTGGAGGTGTCTGAAGGCTCAAGCATGAAGTTATATTAATAATGTTTAAGAGCATGTACCATTGATCTTACTGCTTTGTTGTAACTGGGTTGATTCAGTAAAAACCCAAATACACCCAAATCCTAAGTATTGCACCTCCCCTGGGCTAAAAATGCATTCTCTACTGTTACTTTTTACTATTTATAAAGCATGATATACAGTAGGCTCAGTTTTTTTCCATACCCTTGATGAAGATGAACAAAAGAGATTGTATAACATAAACTATATAAGTAATTATATTTATTTTATGCTACAGAAAATGATATTCCTTAATGCATTGGCACGAACCACAATCAAACGGTTCAAAAATGATAATCTTTTCCCCAGAAAAATCAAGAATTACAAATATTCACGCTCCTCTTATCAGTACTTTGTGGTTCCTCCCTCATACGAGGTTGTGTAACTTCTTGGGGGGATCCTCAACCATTCCTCCATGCAGAATTGTTCTAGTTCCTTCAGATTCTTGGGTTGACATTTGTGGACTGCCTTTTTGAGTTCAAACCACTAATTTCCAATTGGATTCAGGTCTGGAGACTGAGATGGCCACGTCAAGACATTGATCTTGTGCTCTGTAAACTATTTCTTAGTTTCTTTGGATGTATTTTTGGGATCATTGTCTTGTTGGAAGGTCCATCTGCGGCCAAGGTGTAGCTTCCTGGTACATGTCTTGGTACATGCTGGAGTTCATGGTTCCATCTATTTCAATAAGGGCCCCGGGGCCTGTGGATGAAAAACAAAGCATTAAAGATCCACCACCATGTTTCACTGTACGCATGAGGTGCTTTTCAATATTACTTGCATTTGTTGGACGGCAAACATAATGCTGATGTCCATAAAGCTAGATTCGGCCACAAGACACGGTTCCAATTGTAGTTCAGATGTAGTTTGATTAATTCAAGACGCCTTTTTCGGTGAATTGTCTTCAAAAGAGGCTTCCTTCTGGCAACTATGCAGGTTGCCTGCATAGCATGTAGGTGTCGTTGAACAAAATATGTTTTTCTGAACAATTGTATTAGTAATGTAGGTATAAGTAGGTTAAGCATATAATATACCTCTTTACTTATATAGTTTATTTTATACAATCTATTTTGTTCATCTTTATCAAGGGTATGAATAAAAACGGAGTCTACTGTAATATCATAGTCTATTTGTCAGTGTACCACTTGTGGGATGTGTATGTTGTGTGCTTTCCTTTCCAGGCAGAAGGGGGCAATACTGCACAACACTTTACACTGGATGAAACTGTGTTTTCTAATTAAACTTTGGTTGTGGTAATGCTTTATTGCATTGAAACCCCACCTAAAAAAATATACATTCATGTTTTCATAAATATATTATGTGAAATGCAATCATTGAGGACACACCTTTTGAAGTCAATTGGCACAATAATATCTTAATGCCCAAACCCTTCAGTTAGCCTAAATTTGACCTGTTGTCTTTCTGTGTGGTATTTCAAGACATACAGATTTAAGATTTAGGCTGTGAGAGGTATTCATCAGAGACTCTTCATTCTCAGCATCATTCACGTTTCAAAAGTCTTGTGCGCTGATGCCACTGTTTTATCTTCTGGTGTCCCTGTGTTCATTTAATGTAATACTACACAGCCAGCACTGAAACTATTCAGCCAATATCTGCATACGCTGAACTTGTTTAGAAATAAGAGAAAATGTATTTTTTGAAGGTTTTTACCAACTCAACATTCAAGAGTTGAGGAGTCATCTTATTTTGAAAAGGAAACTTATTGATTGGGTTGGATTCTAAAGATATCTCTGGAGTCACAAAAACCAAGCTTTTTTAAACCATAGACACATACAGTGGGTATAAAAAGTATTCACCCCCTTGAATTTTTCACATTTAATTTTTTTACTTAATGGAATCAAAATTGATTTAATTGGGATTTCTTGCCACTGGTCAGCACAAAATACTCTATAATGCCACATAAAAACAATAAGTCTAAAGCTTCCATTTCCAAATCCAAATCTATATCCACTTTCCTATCTTGTCTGCAAGACAAGATATCAATTTGACTATTATAAATGTATCACCGTGAAGGAGCCTCAAAGTGATCAATATTTCAATTTAAAACACACAAGTGTCTCAAACTAGTCAACAGAAAATATGCACTTTAATATTATTCGTGTATTTTAAGGAATTTTTTAATTTAAAAAAATCCCATTTTTCACCCAATTTGGTATCCAATTACACCTGCTATTTTTCATGTCAATCCCCCCCTCGTACTATGAGTTCGCTGCCGTAGCCCTGTGACCAGCGGTGTCGAAGGCAAAGCATCGTCTCCTCCGAGATGGCACTCGCCAAGCCGTTGACCGTAACTCCGGCACCCCATAGCCACTCCTGTGCACAGCGAACATCCTGTTCGCTTCCCTCCCCCCTCCCTGGGGCGGACAGCCAATTGCCGCCCCCGGTGGCACTCCCGGCCAGAGCCGACTCTGGCACGACTGGGAATCGAACACCGGTCGCCGTTTCCCTTCCCCGCTCCTCCTCATTCTCCTCCTCTGACCCCTCAGGCCCTTCCTCTCGACTCTCCAGTTCCATGCTGTCTGCCCCAGAGAGGGCCCCCTGCCTTTGCTCCTCCTTTACGTTGTGGGGCCCCGTCTCACCCGTGTGGCTCTGTGCTTCGGGCCCCGCTCTGGAATCGCCGCTCCCCTTGTTAAACAGCAGGTAGTCGATGGTGAAGCGTATTCCCAAACGCTCCCGTCCGCCGCTGCCGCACGTGGCCTCCATTATTCCGGCAGATTTTTCAATTTCAAGTCTCAAACAGCTGAACGCATGCACGTGTTATCTATAGGTCAAACGTAGCACTTACTCTCCTCCGTTTTGAGCAACACAGCAGCTCCTTATAAAATAGAAATAGAAATTCAGATTGTTTTCAGATGTACCGTGCAGTAGTTTTCTCTGAAAACTCACGTTCCCCTTTAGTAGGTATTCCGAGTTAGAGTGCACCGTGTTGTGCGCTGCGTGTGTTCGAGGAAAGAACACGGGTCTAAAAGCTGGCATATTCTATAACGGATGGGCAAACTGCACCCTGTCCCGCGGATTGCGCAAAACTGCATTATTCATTTTATCCTGAACCTAAACATTGCCCCTAAGTATATAAAATATAATGTTACTGTGACAAATTAAAAAACTGTCCTAACAAAGAGGAAGTGAAGTATTTTCTGTCATGCAGTATATTACATATAACCAGGTTATGGACATTTTAAATCATTTGTAAAGACGATGTCACAAACTGGCTAGGCATACACCATGACAGGTTTTATTATGGCATCTGTTGTACACATTGTTTACACACATTGTTTACACACATTGTCTGTGCAGTCTGTTTGCATGTGCATTTGTCACTGTTACATTGATAGTTGAAGCGCTTTTAAGCCCCCTATTCCTTCATCTGCCGGTTAAGTCCGGCGCCGGGTAGCCAGCCAACCCGACGCATTGGGGACATGTGGGGGACTCGTAGAGCTGCCGCACATTCATGAGCAGCTCGGGACTGCACTCGGTCTGCACGAGCAGGAGGGCCCGCCCGACGAGGTCCTGCCTCAGTCCGCTCTTACTGCGCCCCATAGAGGCCAGCAGTGTCTGCAGGTCAGACACGCTGAAGCTCGTCACCATGTTCTGAGGGGAGGGGGAACCAACGGCACAGTGCAGGAGAGGGTGGGGGGAGAGAAAGGGGGAAAATAAAAAGAGCCATAAAAAAGGATGGGAGAGACAGGAGTAGTGAGAAGTAAGGTTTTTCATGGCACTACATTTCAATGGCGATCGTAAGTTTCCCCATACAAGGGTGTCCAATCTTATCGGAGAAGTTCCGGGGTGGACGCAGGCTTTTGTTCAGGTTTTTGCCCAGCAATAATACACCTGAATTAACTCATCGTGGTCTTGATTGTAGTCCACGATTAGTGAATTAGTTGAATCAGGCACGTTAGTGCTGGGCTACAACAAAAGCCTGCACACACACAACGGCGCTTCACGGATAAGATTGAACACCCATGGCCTAACAGGACCAAAGCCCACAAGACAGTCAAAACAATGTCACCATGTAATCCCATGCTTTGAAAATACACTGGTTATCCTTGAAAACTTTTGTGATTAAAAAAATCCGTTTATTGAGTGCATATTCAGTGCATATGGAGAAATATCACCTGTAGTTAAAATACATAGGAATGAAGGGTAAGACCAAGTTTTAGATTAAGTGGGTGTTTATAATTAAAGTATTTTGAGTGGGAGGGGCAACGAAGTAAGCATACATTTAATATTCTTCATTCTAATATTGCACTCAATCACAATTGTTAAGCAAATGTAAATGGGAAATAAATTACAGTAACAGTTCATAACCGTGAATCGCAAAACCATCGGCTTGTAACGAGGCGTTCTGGAAAAACAGCTATCGCATATCCCATACAATATCAGTAAAGATAGCTAGCTAATTAGCTAATGTACCCCCATTGTTCCTCTAACCATATCGCTAATAGATGTAATCCCAGTAGACCTATAGTTACCCAGAAGCCCCATGATACAACGCGGTGAATATTCCAGGTTGCGCCGGTAACTCACATTGTAGCTAACTAGCTTAGCGCTAGTAAGCGTCAACACTAAAACTAGGCTCGTTTGCCAATTGAGGACGCAAGTTACCAGCACAACCTTCGTTCTCACCACCGCTATATACTGTCCCCAGTAGCTACCAGGCTAGATAAGTGCGTGCTTGAACGACGGGGCACACGATTGTGTTCCCTAGCAAAACCACTTAAAAGTGCAAAACATATTCTGTCGCCGATCAGTAACATCAATAAAAAAATTATACAGCCATCGAAAGTAATATATAAGTTTATGAACAAGCTATATAATTAGCTAGCTAACTAACTATTACAGTTTCGCGCCGACTCCTTGTGATTGTTTTTATTTGTGGTAGCTAGCTAGCTTAGCTAGCAAGCTATCATCATTCATTTCCCATATGCCCCGAACCCCAGGCGCACTTGACAGCTCTAAGGACCCGGTTCCCTATATTTTACTATTATAATCAATTCGGACGGTACAAGGTCCACCCCCTTCTCGTCTCCCCCTAACAGCTCGTCGCAACGCCCCTGCCCCTCAGCCCCTCTCCTGTTCCCTGCGCCCGAGCAAACGGAGCTTAAATTTGCCATCGCTTCCACCAGTTCGGCCGCCATCTTCATGCAGCATACCCGCGAGAGCCAAAGCTGAAAGGTCGTTCCTCTCCAATGAGAGTCAGACAGGTCACGTGTCGAGGGGCTAAAATTACCAATCAGCGCGACCTTACGTCACAAGAACGACAAAATCCATTCTAAAGAGGCGTGATTGCGGTGCTTTAAAAAGACAGTGTCCCTTAAAAAACAACCCGAAACAGGCTTCCGCTATCAAAGTAGGCCACAGCACACAGGAAACACCTCCAGGTTGCTTTGAACTCCACGAGCTTGTTTGTAGAGCGTTATAACCTTGAGTTGTAGCGGAGTGACTAGGTTACAGGTATCCAGGTCTGACATATATGCTGCATCCCAGAAGAACGCAACAATGAAGCCATTCAATGAAGCCATAACCATCAAGCTGTTAATCCATTTTACTTGGAAGGGCTTATTCTCGTTTGATGGTGCTGCTTCAGTGATCTGACCTCTCCTAAGCTGAGGGAAGATGAAGGATTCTGGCATGTTCGTTTTTCCACTTTGGGAGGAGGAGACATGGAGGGACATGGAGTTGATGCATGCTTCTAATCCGGGAGTTTAGCTTCTCTGATTGGGTCCTTCAGTTGAACCAACAGAGAAACCAGCAGTTTTATTGATAAAATCTGTCTGGTGCTTGGACTGAGAAATGGAGTCAGAAGATGTTCCAAGTTCATAAGCAGGCCTTTTCCTTTCTGCGTCCCCCACAGGATAAAAACTGGAGGAACAGCGTGCGCCACAACCTATCGTTGAACGAGTGTTTCGTCAAGGCGGGCCGCAGTGACAGCGGCAAGGGCCACTTCTGGGCTATTCACCCCGCAAACCTCCAGGACTTCTCCCAGGGGGACTACCACCGCCGCCGCGCCCGCCGAAGGGTTCGCAGGGTGGTGGGACAGCTCCCTTACCCGCTGCCTCATCTTTACCCCCCTATCCACTGCCTCGGGAGTACACCGCTGTGGGGCTTCCCTCCAGACCAGCAGCTCCCCTGTCTCCCTGGCCGGATGTACTGGAGCTGGTCCACTCTGCCAGCCTCCCGCACCCCACCCTTCCTCTCCCTCATGTAATCAGTCCCTTATTGCCATGTCATCTGGGGGCACATGTGTCTGCTCTGCAGTCCCACTGGCTTGGGACAACAGGCTGGATACGAATGTACAGTACTGGCCCCGTATGATATTCGAGAGGTACGGCATAGTGATATTGTGATCCCAAAGAATAATGCTGCAATATGTTTTTGCTGAAAGCGAATGCACAAAGTAAACAGAAGTCTTTGCTCCCATCTCAACAAACAAAAATACTTCATTCCAAATCTTGAATGTCGTTTTGTTACAGTTGTCCACATTTAACATGTCTATGTTTGTTTATTGTGTATGTATGTAACGTTGTCGGCCATAATACTGTAAATACCTTGTAAAATACTAAAGTGTACTTATATTTTATCAAATATAACTAATAAAATCCACATCCATTTAATCTCATTCCATTTGATGTTTGCTTAGTCTACACATCTGGCCATTGCATATACCAATGACATGAGTCAGTTAATGAATGTAATCTCAGTATATTTCATATGTGAACGAATAAATCTTTTAGCAAGAAACACATTTTCATTTATCATAAAAATGTTCATATTAGATTTCTGTACGTTTTATGCACGCAGAAATGAAGGTGATAAAGTCACTATGCTAACAACAGTCCGAGGATAAGTCAGTGTTTAAAATAATTGCTTTGAATTCAGCAGGGAGTTTAGTATGCTCTGATCATAATACAGAAATATCTGTAATCTTCAAGGTTTTTTTTTTTACATCTTTACAGTTTTAACTGAAGCAGGAATGCAATAAAGTGCTGATCCATCCATGCTCATTAAGTATATATGCCTTTGCATTCTCATGGAGCATCAACTCATACAGAACAGCATTCAATAAGAGCTTGGATAGTTGGACATCCCCTCCACCCCACCTGTCAAAAAAGGAAAGAGAACAGCTCTTACATACCGAGTGGCCTTATAGCAAAGCAGTATCGTTCGGTTTTGTACAAAAACACACCTGAATAAAGACTCAATTTGTCATGTGTGTATTGACACACTCTATTTTATGTGTATGTGTCGTGCTTGACTGCATATACAGGTAACTGCCAAAATAAAGTGTCTTAATAGGGCGTTGGGCCACCACGAGCACCCATAACAACTTCAGTGCGCCTTGTCATAGATTCTACAAGTGTCTGGAACTCTATTGGATGGATGCAACCCTATTCTTCCACAAGAAATTCCTTATCCTTATATCTACGCGACATGTTGCGATGTGGTCGCGAGTTTGATTTTTGTGTCCTGTGGATGGCACATTGTCATCCTGGAAGAGACACTTCCCATCAGGATAGAAATGCTTCACCATAGGATGAAGGTGATCACTCAGAATGCCTTTGTATTCATTGGTGCTTACCTTGTTCTCGAAGGGGCTGATTGGACCAAACCACGCCAGGAAAATGCACCCCACACCATAACAGAGCCACCAGAACCCTTCATTTACTCAATTGTTCCCTTTATTTTGGAAGTTACCTGTATGTTCAATACAGGCAGTATTGTAGTGTAGTGTGCACTGTGTTAAAAGTGAACATACCCATGTGGCAGTGCCCAGTTTAAGAGCTAATCGGGCTGAGCTCCTGGGATGCCAAATCTTCAGCACTTAAGAGACTCAAAGCAGGTTGACCAAAGCTGGCTTTGAGGATAAGAACACAGATAAGCCCCCAAATCTCCCAGTAGTTTCAAAAAAATAGGCAGCTTATCACACAGCATAATCTGCTAACTTGTTGTGAGGGTCACACTCGTTGCCTGGAGCAGGAGAGAGGGAGGTACGGCGTAGGGGAGAGATGAGGAATGAAAAACAGGATGGGAGAGCGAAAGAGAGAAAGATGAAAGAGAACCTTTCAACAGTCTGAGTTGGACATAAACTGTGAAAAATGTTGTCCATTTGCATTTTTATTCAACTGTAGCTATGGAATAATAGGCAAAAGTGTATCATATTACACGAGTAAAAACTGCAAGCACTCATCATCGGTAATGATATGTGGCCATGCATTCTTACTTGCTGGTCATATTCTCCTTTCCCACCTGCATTCAAGCTACAATGAAGTTCCTTCATTGTGGCTCTGTGGCTCAGTAGGTAGAGCATGGCGTTGGCAACGCTTAGGTTGTGGGTTCAATCCCCACTGGGGCCACATATACTGATAAATGTATGCATTCACTGCTGTGAGTCGCTTTGGATAAAAGCGTCTGCTAAATGGCGTATATATATATCCATCCATTATCTAAGCCGCTTATTCCTGGTCAGGGTCGCTATCCACTGCACCACTCTGCCGCCGTATATATATATACTCCTTAAATGTGAGGAGTTAGAGTGTGCTATACCAAGTCAAATCAGAAATCGAACAGTCTGGCATCCGTCTATCCTCTATTTTGAAAGCCTCTTGTGTCTGCCCTTGGTTCTCTTGTTGTTAATTAGTTGGGAAATCCATCTAATGAATGTGCTACTTGTCCTGTTTATTTGTGTTAAAGCTAAAAGAATGATTCTTCAGCCTCACAGATACTTCTCTGAATTTTTCAGTATTCCTATTGGATTAAAACAACCAATAGGGAGCAGTAGAATTCTTTGAGAAACCTCACTTGATAAGAATATTTCCTTCAGTAGTTCATCCATTTCGGAGGTAATTGTACCACAAATCTAAAACATAAGAAGATTGTCAATATAATCAGTTTTATGATTAAGACCTTAGCCTTAGCTTTAAAGTTTTTAAAAGGTAAGCTCAGTAAGGAAGTAATTTATTTGGTCAAGTAGGGTGATCCCAAGATCATCTGGTAAATGATCTCCCTTTCACAACCAATTACAAAACAAATTAAATAAGCTCCAGTCATCAGTTAATTTGTTTCTGTTGTTGTTGTTGTTGTTGTTGTTGTTGTTGGTGGTGGTGTTGTAGTTTACAATTTTGGTCTATGTATTATACAAATGGCTTATTCATTCAAAATGAACAATTATACAACATTGCAACAACAAACACATTTTTTGGTCTTAACTGGTAATTAGGGTGATGACAAATCTAATTAAGTTTTTGACCTCCCAATATGGCAAAGCTGTCCATTCGTTCAGTAAAAACTAATTTGGAACACTAATTTGTTTAAGACCTAGAAAAGGGCAAATCCTCTGCCATGTGCAGCTTTAGGGGTTTAATTCTGGTGCATATGCTGTATGCAGGCAGGGAACACATACTCAACCCATCCCCTAACACACATACACACACACACACACACACACACACACACACACACACACACACACACACACACACACACACACACACACACACACACACACATATATGCACACACCTACACACACACACACACACACACACACACACACACATGCACACACCTACACACACACACACACACACACAGACACACATGCACACACCTACACACACACACACACACACACACACACACACACACATATATGCACACACACACAGACACACATGCACACACCTACACACACACACACACACACACACACACACACACACACACACACATGCACACACACACACACACGCACACAAACACACAAACACACACATATGCACACACACACACAAACACACATATATGCACACACACACACACACACACATGGTGAATGTATTTCCATTTACAAATGCTCTGTATACTGTACATCTGGCCGTCACCTGAAAGCTCTGAGTACAGTATGCTGTGCGCTTTGCTACTGTTGACTCCACTTTTCATTAAAAACATGCATTCATTAAAAACATTCTTGCCTCTTCAGATATAATTATGGCATCTCAGATATTCTTTTTGCATTTGTCAGTTGTGAACATGTTATAAAAACATCTCTCTTTTGTGTGTTGTTATGGGAGTCATGGGAATAGTTGTTTGGCCTTATGAAAACATTGTTCTACATGAATCCATGATATTTCAGTGACCTAACACTGGTTTTACAACACATTCTCATTTCCAACTTGTTGGGTTTTATGTTGTTGCAGTTATTGTTACATATTCTACAGATTCCACACTAGATCTAATATTAATCAAATTATATGCTTGTTGTTTTCATTTTTGTGTACATCAAGAAATATTAAAAACATGACTACACTAATTGAACCTCGGTGTCAGCAAAGTGTATGACTAGTGGTTCAGGTTCATTTGTACGTTTGGGATGGGAGGATTAACTTTAAGCATAAGGGCATGTTTGTTTCCGGTGTTTTGTATATTCGGGTCAAGGTGTTAACACGTACTGTATATGAAACGGTGTACAGTAGAGTTAAAGGAGCGGACGAGAGAGGCATGTCAGGTTTTGTGTTTTATCCTCTTAATCTAATAGGATAGGCTGAAGGCAGGGGGGGCCAAGATTATGCCTGGGGACATGTGCCTGATTAGCGGAGAGTGAGGTAAGAAGATGAATCCTGCTGTGAGGACAGTCAAAGCATGCTGTTCCCGGGTTCAATTGTGCTCAACATTCCAGCGCAATTCAACAACGCCGTCAGTTAGCGTCTTATAGGTTGCTTGAGTTTTCTAGCAAGATTCTAGCAATCTAGACTTCTAGATCCAAGGCGATGTGACATTCAGTTCACTTAAATGGTGCACTAATGATACACAACTATCTTTACCAGGGAAGCCACACTCCCTCATTTGTTTCAGTCAATGAATATATAATTTAAATGTAATTTACACTTAAATTTAAATGTAGCCTATGTCATTTTAAATGTTATCATTTAAATTTAATTTAAATTTAGAACATTTAAATGTTTTTGCTCAAAACTGTTAATGGACAGAAAGAAAACGTATAAACACAAAGAAATATGAGCATGTTCTTACTTACAGTGGAAAGGTAAGTGTAATCGTATTCTAAGCTGCAACCTCCGCTGTCAATTCGGGAGAGTGTAGACAAGCACGTGCTCTCTTCCGAAACACGTGATATCAACCGCCGCTTGTATTCGCACCGTGATCTACAAGTTAAACTTGCACAGACTTGAGTCGGAGGAAGACACGGGCACCCGATTGACCAGCGGGGGTCGCTGTTGTGCGAAGAAACACTGACAATCCGGACGGTGGAATCCCCCATGGCACGCTCACGAAATATCTACCGAGAAGTGTTGCAATATGTAGCAATCCGTTCAGACAGAACTTCCTGTATAATAGATGGAACGTTTGAAACGTGACACAATATCGTGCCTATTGAATAAGCCCCAGGGTATATTGTCAATCACTCACACAAGTGTGCATTCATGTAGGAAATGCTGCTAAAACCCATGCTCTTGAAGGCCTCCCAGGTTTTGTGAGATAGTATAACATGTGACAGCAGCCCTCTGCTCCTCCCCCACTACTTCTAGCATCACAGGTATGTACAAAATAAAGGAAACACTTGAGTAAATGTGTCAGGAACGGAGTAGGAAAACCAGGCGCGGACCCAAGAATGCAATAATGTTCTTTATTGCAAAGACAGGCAAAGTTCATACGGGAGCAATCAGGGCAATACAGGAATCCAAAGAGTGGTCGGGGACAGGCAAAGTTCATTCCAGGCTTCAGGTGTGTCAGAGGCAGGCAAGACGTGGTCAATGGGCAGGCGGAGGTTGATAACAGGGAATCAGTCTGGGGAACACAGAGAGCAGCAGGGCAGGAACCACGAAGAGCACGAACAGGTGGATCGGGAACAAGACTGAGACAGGACTGAACACGGAAGCACGGAAGCACGGAAGCACGGAAGCACGGAAGCACGAACACAAGGAAACAACACACGGGTAAACAAAGAGATCGCTGGAAAGTTGTGTAGGCATAGCAAAGCACAAGACAATCTGGCAACGAACATGGGAAAACGCACAGCTAAATACATCAGACATAACAAGAAACAATCAGGAATTAACACGAATGCAGCTAACTGCAATCAGACACATGAGGAACAGGTGAAAACGATAATACAATGACAAGACTGGAAACAGGTAAGTGAAAGTGAAAACACGGACCGGAGATCCAGGAAAACATGGAATAAACTAAAACACTTAATTACGGGGAACACGGACACGAGACGTGACATAAATGAAGGATTCTGGCAGCTCTGTTATGGCATGGTTTAGGTCCACCCAACCCCTTAGAGGGCAAGGTAAACACCAATAAATACAAAGGCATTCTGAGTGATCACCTTCATCCTAATGGTTTGATGAGCATGAAAACAATGTATATCATATGCCATAGCTGTCTCAGTCACCAGATCTCAACACAATTGAACACTTATGGGAGATTATGGAGCTGCGCCTGAGACAGTGTTTTCCACCACCATCAACAAAACACAAAATGGTGGAATTTCTCACAGAAGAATGTTGATGCATCACTCCAGTTGAGTTCCAGACATTTGTAGAATCTATGCCAAGGTGCACGGAAGCTGTTCTGGCATCTCATGGTGGCCCAATGCCCTATTAAGACACTTTTTGTTGGGGTTTCCTTTATTTAATCAGTTATCTGTATACAGTACAGGATTTTTCCTTGATCAACTGAGGTAAAGTATCTTACTCAAGGTTACAAATAGCAGCATCTCTGGACTTCAATCCCTTTACTCTCAGGTAAAATCCAGCATTCTATCTTCAACTCCACTATGGCCTTATCTCCTTTTAGCACACAGCACCTCCCTGAAATTATTATTAGTTCACCACCAGGGGGAAAGACACACCACAGATGCAGAGATTACAATAGGGTTTCACCAGCTTCTGTAAACATACACTTGTACAAGTCCTTTTACACTCTGACTGAGAAACAAGTCTCAAGCAGCTCGCTAGGTTTTGGGAAGGTCTGTATTGTAACAATCATTTATTGCTTTGTGTGTTCCACTCTAGTTTTAGTAAAAGCAGGAGTTCCTTGCATTGGCCACTAACCCGTGATATGTACCAAGTGGGTATCCTGAGCAGTTGTCTTGGAAACTGACTCACATCCTTCTGTATGCACCATCATTGTTCTAATAAGCAATAGAACAGTCCCCTGTGGAGCCCGAGACAGAGATAAATAAGGGGTCAATATCTTTGTTTAGTGTGTAAACACATATATTTTTTTGAAAGACTACAGAGCACTGTAGTTGAAATGGCTTTTAAAATTGTAATCACAGAAAGACAGTGTTCATGATAACATTAAATATGAACTATGAACAAAAAAATCATAACAATTAAATAAAGACTGAGGAGATACTGTAAATTAAATATAAAAGCTTTCATTGTACGACGGATCAAAAAAACACAAGCAATCATAAAAACACAAGAAGATAAGATTACATAATAATGAGAACAGGCCATTCAGCCCATGTACACTCATCATTCAGCAATCATGTAAAATAATGCTTAACTAATGCAAACCCAAATTACCCAACACTCCGCATGTCACTAGCCACAAGCACCAGGAGGTGTGACTTCCTGGACAATATCTCACAAAATAATACATGTACAAATGCCAGTTTGAAGCTAACTTAGTTCATTAACACTTTGTTGTACGTCGCTCTGGATAAGAACGTCTGCCAAATACCTGTAATGTAATGTAATGTAATGACCAGACACTTTTGGTCTGGCTTCTTATCTTCGCATATGTTTCCTGTTGAAATCTGGTACCTGGTATCTAGTCGGTGAAAAGGAATTAACATATGGAATTAACATATGTTGGCATACATAGGTAATTTAAAACCAAGCCCAATCTAACAATGTGCTTTAATTGACAATTGACGGAATACTTCACGTGCCCAGCTGGGGGATCTTGTGTGGTTCAGAACTAGCTAGCTATAAATAGCTGACAATACTAGGCAGCACATGGGCCAGTATGTGAATTAAGAATGATGCTACTTGCAAAAATAATTCTCTGAACCTGAACCTGTGTGATATCCAGTAGCCTACAGCATGTTACCAAAGTCAATATGCTTTCACTTTCAGACTGGGTCTGTGACCACGACCGCATTAAACACAGTATATCGTTTCTGTGTGCCGGTGAGAATGCCCCAAGCAATAGCATGTTCTACTGTTTAAAATGGTCGAAAATGAACTGTAGACATGTATGTTCCATTTGTATGTTCACATTAGCAAATGGAAACAGTCCCCTCGGCAATATGTCAGTATAGTGTTTTCTCCATGCTATTTGAACAGATCCCAAGGTATCCTTTTAAAATAGTAACAGTGAATAAATAAATTTCCTTCTGCGAGTACTTCATATAGCTACAAATCCATTGATACAAAAATGTTCAACGATTAGAGAAAAGGAGGGGGCTTTTAATTTGGACTGCTGAATGTTCTATAATTTTCATCCGTTTTAAATGAATAGGCCTATAGAGTTAGAGCAATAATATACATATTTCTTTAAAAATCTGACAACAAAATACTTCACCTTCGCAGAACAAAACAACGAATCGTAGCTTTTCTGATACAAAATAGAACGTAGACATAAACTACAAGGGGCGTATAGAACATAAATCCAGAGGTTGTAGAACATAAAGCCAGAGGTTGTGAGATATTGCGTATTTTAATGATTTCTTTCGTACAGGAACCAGACACTACAATTAATATGGCGGGGTGCGCCGTACGGAGACAGGCACGTCCCTAGAAAAACGTGAAGTGCAATAAATGTAATTCAGGTAGGCCTACTGGGTATCTTTATAAATATAACAGAGCAGATCAGCCTAAGTGAACTTGTACATGAAAATCATTTCTACAATAGAGGAGACCGGCCATTGTAGAGTCGAGTTTTGGGGGACAAAGGCAGTCTGCAGCAGCGTCAAAGGACCTATAATAGTGAATCGATCATCATGCGCTATTCCACACATTACTCTTAACAATAATTTGCCTCAGAGCGCAGCGTTACCAATCCCCCCATTTCCATCACTGTAGTAATGTTTTAAATCCTTTCTTTTCATCTGCATCTGTCAACCCAGTGGTGCGCTGTTTGATCTCTTCCCCCATTCCCTCTCTGCCTCCCCGGGGTCGCGTTGACCTGTTGATTGGCAGCTGGGCTCAGACATATGGTGAAACGAGGCATCGACCGGCGCTCCCGGGAGAGATAGGCAGTCCGTGAGTGATTTTTTTTCTGCGGGAAGACAGCAACGGGGAGACCAGGCGGAATAACGGCGCTGCAGTGCTTCTGATCAAGGTTAGTATCCAACATAACCGCCAGATGGCGCAAGATGAGCATAAAAGATTTAAATCGATTCGATCAAAGGGAACACAATTCAGTCCAGTACGATACCAAATAGTGCATACTCTCACTATGCGCACGCAAACCTACTGTATTTGTTTGGGCTATGCTGATATTACTGAATGTGCTAAATGCAAAAGTGTATTTATTTAACTGAGTTTGACTTGTGTAACCAATAATCTGATATAAGGACAGTTTTGACAATCAGGTAAAACCAAGCCTTGTTTCCTCTTCCCACATTTCAGTCACACCTCAGCTAAGCTGCTGTTTCATGTCTGTATACATTTACTTCAGATACATCAGCCCCTGTCTAAATATGGTTAACTGGGTGGAGTAAATCTGCCCAGATCGTAGTATCAGTGCAAAAATAAGCTTTATAAATTAAGAACAAGATCTATATTAAACAAACAAAGATGATGTCTTCCAGGGGCGATTCTAGGATTTGACCTTTAGGGGGGCTCAGCCCCCAATGAGAATGTGAGATGTACACATGCAAAGCACAAGCCTATATTTTGAATTAATTTACTATTACATTCCCCAAAACAAAAACACCACAATGGTGGTCGCTCTCTAAATTGAAATACCACTCTATCTGTGGTATTTTAAAAAAATAGATACTATGTAAAAAAAATGTTTAGAAAAAAATGACTGAACATTTTCAGGGAGGCTGAGATGAAAGATAGGGGGGGTAAAGCCCCCCTAAATAGGGTCTGAAATCGCCACTGAGATCTTCCATAGCAAAAGATTGCTTAATTGATAAAGAAATAATGTGTTTTCTCTCACGACCTTCATCAGAGCATGGGTGTTATGTTATTTAAGTTATTTTGTCAATGATACTCCTTAAACACACTGCAAAAACACAAGTTATCACGTCAACATTTATGTACAAATCACGCAGAAATTACTCTTGCGGAATTATGTTTGAGATTATATTAAATGTGGACTGTCTTAAGAACATAAGAACATAAGAATACCTAATGATGAGAATGGGCCGTTCAGCCCATCTAGGCTCATCATGTCCTAATCTAAAGAGTATCTAGCTGGGTCCTGCTGGATCTAGTAATATTTTCATCAGAAATTGGTTTACAACATAGTGCACCTCTGTTCATTGTCCATATTTTTGTGTGGTTACTCACATATTAATCCAATTTTATTGGCTGGCAATTGAATATTGTACAGATTTGATGCTAGTTCCTGGATTCTAGTCTTAAAGGTCATTGAAACATTGTGGTTTTATGCATTCAAAAACCCCTTTCACATATTTCACAAGCATGTAAACATGATTACTGTAGGCGGCAACCAAACTAGCTAACAGATTTATGTATTAATTCGCTAGCTAGCTATTTATATTTTAACTGATGGATAACTTTGATTAATTCGAATTTTAATATGAACCTTTGTCTTATAAAATCTCTAAAACCTTAAATCTCAATTCAGGTCCTATGATACGAGACCTGGGGTTGTCTTTTTGCTTTAACCCATGGGAACAAAATGCACTGCACATGGAAAAAATCACTTGACCATCACCAGTGCTACAATGTATAATGTAAATGTATGAACATTTCCATTATTCATTCCGCCAGTATATCAACAATAATAAAGGTGGTGAAAGGGTCCGCTTTTCTTCTAAAGGCCAAAAGGTCCACTATTGGTTTGGATAAAGACAGCAAAGTGCACCCCAACATTATTTGTTGGGCCCAGCATGTGTTTCAGGCACATATTTCTAAAAGCTTGTTTTGAAAAGGTAGAAATTACATGGGAAAAAATATGCGTCGTTTATAAACCCGCGGAATATTCTTTGTCGCCTCAGCATCCCCCTCCATTTGCTGTTCGCATCCTGACAAAATAAAGGTGCTGATCCTCTCTGCTCCAGAAGGGGCAGAACAGACCCCACCAGACAACACTGACATCATGCAGGAGTGGGATTGAGAAAGATGCTGGTGTAGAGTCCAGTGCTCGCCCTCTCTCTCTTTTCTCTCTCTCTCTCGGGACAGTGGGGTTGCCATGGCGACAGTTCTCTGGCCAGGGCAGCAGTGATCCCTGTTGACCTAGATGATGACCCTTGACCTGTGGGCTATGGCCAGGGTCGGGGGGTCAGTAGTGGCCGGAGGCAAAGAGCACAGAGTGAACGCACTTCCATGATTGGCACACTGATGTGCCTCCTGCTTCCTCATCTGCACTCTTAATGGAGGTTTCGCTTCACAGCCTCACCGAACGGCACATTGTTATAATTTCACCAGATACATTTCTGTACAGTATAGCATGATTTTTAAGAAGAACAGCGTCTGTTGCAGTAAAATGTACTTAAAATGCAGTTCAAAACAGAACAAAACTTTACTACATTTTACTGATACAAGAAGTTATCATTCAGATTGGCACGTGCTATCTTGAATTTGGGTCACCCCCCTCACTTGCCACCATAATTATTATATTGTAATTACACAATTTAAGTCCAAGTCTCACAATATGTTTATTTTTAAACAGACACAATTTAAATATCTCCACTAACTGAAAGTAAACCTTTAACAGCCTTATGAATAGTACTATTTGGATCCTTTCCTAGAGAAGGCTGTTTGGGGAAACACTTGGGAGGCCCTTGTTTCTGTGATCTCAGTTATGGAATCCATCCAGAAGGCTGGTATACTGTGCAAATGGTTACTTCACAGCATGTAGCTCCTTCATGGAAATGCCTTTTTCTTTGACAAATATATGAAATTCATCACATCAGTGATTTTTTATGACATATAATTTTGCTACATGACAAAGGTAATGATGATAAAGATTAGTACTACTCAAACAGCAAGAACAATAATAATATCAACAACAAAAACAACAACAATGAGCATCATTATAATCCGTTATTATTATCCATAGTAGTAATAGCAGCAGGATTTAATGTACAGTATCAGGTGTAATACATTGTACTGGCAAATGTCTGCAGTTGATGGTGTGAATATATGAGTGGGAAAGGGGGTGGGAGGGGTAATGCACCACCACCCCTCTCATAGGGAGTAATTATGGAACCCTGGGTACTAAAACTCACGTGATCTCAGCCTTCTGCTCCCAAATAATTTATCCCCCTGGCTGATAGCTCGTCAATATCAATTTATTAATTTAACGGCACTGGACTGATAAAGAGAACTGGGCAGGATTAGAGCCCTGAGGAAGAGAGTGAAGGGTGGAGGAGTGGAGAAAGGGAAAGGAGGGAGCACGTTAGGGATGTGCAGGAGAAGACAGCACTGTGGAGGGGAGCTGAACGATTGACTGCAATTTGCGGAAGGAGAGGGAGAGCCATGAAAGAGGAAATTAGGAGAGAGGCAAGTGACAAGGAAGGTTAAATAAGGCAAATGTTGTCGCTTCTCAAAACATTCACATTGATATCATTTCATTTTCAATTTCATTGTTACTTTTGCTTCAGTGGCAAGTAATTAGAGGAAGTAATTAGAGGAAGTCGCATGAATGGGAATTAATCTTACGACTATACAAAGGGCATAAACTTTCTCTGGGTGGAAATATAAATGATAATAATTTTTAAAAAATAGATCAACATTAACCCTGACCCCCTCAGGACCCTTGAGCACTTATTTTGAATGCTAATAAAATGGAAATAAAATACATCCGGTCTGAGACAGACCATAAACATTACGACCATCCCCCTCACAATTCCCATAGCCATTACATAACATCCCTCTAGGAAGCTAAGAGGTATTTTAACAAGACTACTGCCCTGTGACCTTTCACCTCTCACTTCTGACCCTAATCTCCTGACCCCACTTACACTAGCAGGTGACAGTACTGCCACCTTGTTCGCATTCTCTCTCCTCTGATTCAGCCAAAGAAGGACCTAGCCCGCAAAGCCCTTGTTTATCGTTACTTCTCCTCTGCCTTTATTTCCACTTTCACTCTCTCCAACAACCTGCTCCTTTCTTCACCTGCACGTTCCCTCTTAAGTTGCCAAGGAGGTGAGGGAATGATGAAATGGAGGTGAAGGGGAAGTGGGTAGGAAGTGTGGATTTCATAGTAATCTTAAATGTATCACTTTTAACAGATGTAAAATTTGACTTGCATATCAATGATAAAAAGAACTAGGTGATTGCAAATGCACTGTTGACACTGGAAGCAGAAGACATAATGACAGCAAAGATCTGATCGTAAAGTAGTGACACCGGACCCTAAAACCTGCTTTACGCTCCCTGCGAATGTTCTGGGTCGGCGTGTACAGAAACGCGCTGTCGGCCGAAGGGACGTTCCACGTGGCCTCCGGGTCGCTGCGCTCACGCCGCTGTTGGAGGAGCGTCGACGGAGTGTGCTCCGTCGGGGGCGCGGTGAAGGGCGCTCCTCAATAGCCAGGGTTAAGAGGCGTCGGGAGACGATGGTAGGACTCGAGGGCTCTTCAGCAGCGTCTGATTGACACTCTCCAGCCCTCTCCTCTCATTAGCAGCCCCGGACCACGCTAAATACACTTGTTCACTTGCGCGCCGATACAAGGACACATCGACTCTTCGCCGCTCTCCACTCTGCCCTCACGCGGGCCACTTTGACGATATGCTTTTGTAGCCTGCCTGTGAACGACTCTTCAGAAGCGACAACTGATATGGCGCACAACAAATACTGTGAGATCAATGGAACAGCAAGCGGATAAAATATCATCGTCCATTAATCTTCCCAGTCAAGTCCTACTCCTAATGGCCTATAGAATATACTCGTGCTCACATTGTACTGGTGTCTGATCTGGATCTCCGTGTCACTTACTCTACCCCAGTACCTGCAAACATAAAGCCCCCTGTGGACTCTGTGGCCAGTGGATGCTTACTCCACAGTGAAGCCTGCCAAGTCTTCAATTCTCCATTGGTCAAACACATTTACCCTGAGCTGATATCCTGATAGAATTTGACACATTGACCCACACACACACACACACACACAGACACACACACTTTTGTGTATCAAAGATCACTGTGGGCATGGATCTGTTGCGGATGATGATGTCACCACCCCCTGGAGCCCATGATAAGATTAGTTCCCTGTGCTAGGGCGTTTTTGCGCAATGGGATAGCAGCCCTGGTCAGAGGTTATGCTCTGTATAGTTATGAGGTTTGTCAAGTCAAACCTCACTGCTTAAGGCTCAGAGCTTGGAGAGCAAATGTTCCAAAGGTGATATGGAATACATGTTCCCTGTCAGTGTTTCAAAAGTACAGTTAAATCTCCTCTTAGATTTATTTTAAAAGTTATGTGGCATACATAAGCAGAATATCATACCTGATACAAATCCATTGTGCTCGTTGACTACGATGTTCACCCCTCCTTATTGCACTGAGTTAAAACAAAATGGAATATGGTGCAGATGCATTGAATATTAAAACCTGCACTATACCAGCACTGAACCGCCATTGCTGTTTTCTGCTTTGAAAGTACATTACAGATGGAAAGATTCTAACTCCCCTACTGGGACTTGACCCCTGACCCCCTGGTCACATGTACAGTCTTATAACAACCTCTCCACAGTGCTACCCTGCAAGGGTTTCTTTGTTGCTCATGACTCTCTTTATTGTGAAACTGTGTGATTTGAAGGTTGAAGGCTGAAACTCTTATTTATAATGCTTTAAACATTGCTCTGCCTGGCTTTGTTTCTTGGTAGCCAAGCTTCTGAAGAAAAAGGCCCTAATTTGTCTCTGCCACGACCTCTGACCTTTGACCTCTGACACTGACACGTGTCGATGGACTCTGCAATGAAAAGCTGACCACCACTCTCGGCCTGCCTCTTTCTATTTGTACCCATCATTTCTTTAAAGAGTCAGGGGAGATCAACCACTCCTTCCCTTACACCTAAACACACAAAACCATGAACTGGAGAGCACACATATGGCAGAATAAAGATACAATGTAGTTCAAAGAGATCTCAATAAATGTGCACATAGACATATTCATACAAAGCTCACATAATTTGTCTTTCCACACACTCAAAGTAAATACTGCCAAACTGCTCCACCTGTATTCTCTCAGATATATGCCATAGGAAAGGTATAGACAAAATAGTAGAAAAATGGAAATAGGTGAACATTACATTTGAGAAGGATATAAGAGTCCAGTGCGCCTCTCCAGCCTCCTTTCTGTCATTTTTCTTTTTTTTCCTGATATTTTATTAGCCCTGTCATATTGTAATTGGGCCAACTGTAAACAGACAGAACAGGCTTAATTAAGAATTTTTGAACGGGGATACAGTCAAGTCCGGAAACATTAGGGAGATGCAACCGGGTGTCGTAAAGATTGATTGAGAGAGAGAGAGGATGGAGGGATTAGGTTGAGGAATAGGGAGTGGAGGAGGGGTGGGGGGTGGGGGTGAGGGTAGTGTATGACACCACCGAGGTGTATTCTTCTGTTGCTCCGGACGGTGCATGGAGATAGGTTTGGAAAGATAGAGACAAATGATTTTTAATGCATTAGCCACCTGGATGTGTAGGGCAATAACCATGGCAAGATCCGCTCTGAAATGTTTGACATCCTGCACGGAGATCAATGGATCCCGGCTTTGCACATTAACACAGCATGTACACCCATGCCCGCGTATCCGCCTGTGCTAGCCGGAATAGATAATGCTCACACGCACCCAAACCGCAAGATAACGCCAGAACACACGCGGGCACACAGGTGCGCACAAACACAAGGCTTACGTCAATGGTTCCCAAATCAGTCCTGGGAACCCACTCTGTCTATTGTTTTTTGTCACAGCCAATCTCTTGATCGATTAAGGTTGTTGAAAACGTGTGAAAGTCCTATCATCATTTTTATCCTTTAACTTATTTTAACACAATGCATGTTTGGCTCATTGCCATTTTCTCAGTCACTGAACTTAATTTTCAACAAATGGCTTGGTTTGAGTGACCGGGTGTCCACACCAAGGCCGTAACCATGGAGTCAACATTGGGGGGGACCAAATCTGCATTTGTTAATTTGTTAATATATATTGGGGGGGACATTTTGAGCATATCTGAATATTGGGGGGGATGTGTGTCCCCCAATATATATGGTAATTTTGGCCTTGGTCCACACTCAACAATTAGGCCCCAAATGATTTCACCTGCCAGTGAATAATTGAATCAATTAAAAAAGGTAACCTCTTTCTAAAGGAATCATGTGTCATATAGCACATTGAAGAAAATTGATTAAAAGTCCTAGCATGTGAATATGGAATATTTATTGTTCATGGCATGTATAGCTATTTCTGACATAATATGGCCTTAAGAGAGTAAATCATGCTTTTTTATTTTTTATTATTTGTTAATTTATTATTATTCTACCCTCTATTTATTTATATTTTACCCTCCCCACCCGAGTCCGCTGCTCGTCTCTACAAGGCAAGCTAATTCTCCGAAGGCAGCAAACTCCGCTTCCTTCGAGATGGAATTTTCCCACCCACGTTCTGGAGACTCCCTTACGTGCTTCATGGCGGACCTGAGCTGGCTCACCCTCCCTCCTCCCCCTGGGGCGGACAGCCAAATGCCCCGGGGCTGATTGGGGCTGATGACCAGGGCCAGTCTGGTAGAGCCGGTTTTCAAACTGTGTCTCTGATAGTCAGTGCACACCGTATTGGACCAGTCAAAATACGGTGCAATTACGGTGCAAATACGGTGCAAATACGGACCGAGTTTTGGAACCAATGGCTTACACGGTCAGGAGAGGTGGCCCATTAGTCCTCATCAATCAAAGAGGCCTGACAAGCACAGTGGAGCGTTCAGCTTCAGCCGATGCTGAGGTCCATTTCACTCTGCACAGTGTTAATTTAACTCATAATATAGTTTATACGAGTCTTAATAGGCATCACATGTATTCTCGTCAGAGTGAAAATATACGCTGTCAGAGTTGATTTAACACTGAACATTTTACTGTGGGGACACCCAGGCCCCCTTTGATTTCAGTGGTGGGTGAGTTTAGGCGCAACACAAAAATATCATGGGTTGGCACGCATTTAAATACTGGCCATAAAAAGCATCCACTAGGATAGATGGTCTTGTGTAATAAGACTTTGCTCTAAAACCAAATCTTGGCCAGCGAAAACAAGTATCGTAATAGGGCTTGTTCTGACAAAACAAGTTTTGAAAGGATTTATATAAGAAGAACATAAGAACATAAGAATACATCATGATGAGAACAGGCCATTTTGCCCATCTAGGCTCATAATGACCAAGTCTAAAGAATACCCAGTACTGCATCAAGCCTGACCTTGAATACCCCAAGCGTTTCTGCCTCCATTATATAACCTGGCAAGCTGTTCCACACATTTACAACTCTGTGTAAAAAACGAATGATCTAATTTCCCCCTTGTTTGGCTGACTGAACTCAACCTAAAAAACATCTTCGGTAGTTCACTTTGTTAATCCCTTTTATGAATTTAACCCCCCCCCATGGTCTTCTTTTGCTAAACTTGAATAGATTAAACATCTTAAGTCCTTCCTCATAACTTTCATACCATGTACCAATTTAGTTGCCATTCTTTGTACTCTTTCAAGAGCTTCTATATCTTTCTTGTAGTGTGGTGCCCAGAACTGCACACAGTACTGTGAGATCTGACAAAGGCATTATATAACATCAATATAATCTCTTTAGATTTATACTCAATACTTTTTGCCATATATCCCAGCATCCTGTTGGCCCTTTCACTGCTACAGCACAATGCTTAGATCCTGATAGACTTTGATCTACTACTCCCAAGTCTTTGTAAACTTGAACACATTCTAATTTTCATCTTCCTATAAAATACTCCTCTCTTAAATTTGTATTTCTCACATGCATAACTTTACATATTGAATGTCATCTGCCATGTTTCTACCTTCTGGATTTTGTTCATGGATCATCTTGGATTACCATAGTAGATTCAAAACTATTTGTACATTTTGTATCATCTGCAAATGTAACTATTTTGCTACTTACATCCCTTTCAAGATCATTTATGTAAATAAAGAAAAGCAAAGGTTCCAGCAACAATCCTTGTGGGACTCCACTGCCCACATCGCCTAGGTCAGATATGACCCCTCCTACCATTACTCTTTGTATTCTACCTTGCAGCCAATTATGAACCCACTCTGAAATAACTCCTGTAATTCCAACTGAATTCATTTTGAAAATGAGCCTCTTGTGTGGTACCTAGTCAAATGCTTTTCGAAAGTCCAAATATATCATATCATGACAAGTATCGAAGTGAAAAGGGCACCACAGCAGTACCGCTAGTGCTGTTCAGTCTCCCACCCGTTCGGGTCCAGAGCCCTGACCGCCCCTGTGCTTTTGTTTCAGCCGCTGGCTGCTGCCCCAGCTGTGAGGAGCTCAGAGAGAGAGAGGGAGTCTGGGCCTGACCCTGCCTGGCCCAAACCCACTTCTCCTCCACACGCTACCTAGAATGGCAAGCGGGTTTCAGGTGCCATCGAGCGGAGCGCACAGGCTTCTGGACTCTGTTCTTTTATCTTCATAGAACAATCCATAGGGTTGCAGTCTCCCGGATCCGTCTCTCTCACACACACCCACCCTCCCCCCTCCCCTTCCCCCATTCTCGACCTCCACCTCCTCCAGCTTCTCACATACAGCAAATGATGATCCTTTTTATTTGTGTTTTAATAACCGCCCCGCTGTGCCTGTGCGTTCACACTACGCACCTGCCGAATTCAGAATTGTTCCTTTATTGATATACGTGTATGTTCCCTTTTTCAAAGGGAACACGTTCTACCTCAACACTTTCAACACGGATTCCAAAATTTACGTTCGCACTTCTAGCAATGGCACGGTTCGGCCCCCGTTGTTTGAATTCCCTCTTTTCCGGTTCCATACATGAAACTCGGACGTGCTCCGGAACCCCCAGACCCAACGAGCTTGTGGAGCTCGACCACCATTTGGATGTGCTTGCTTTCACATTCCCTTTGAATTCAAAAGCAGCATTTGTCATCTTAAGAATAAAGGATTTTTAAAAGTCAACCCCCCTCCACCCCCCCTGCTCAGACTCCCTCCATTTCTCACTCTCAATCCTCCTGATGCTCCCCAGCTTCGATCAATAGCCTATCGATCAGCTCTCTCTATCGCTGGCTGGCCAGACTAATCACCTTTACACAAGCCCAACACTCTCTCTCATTCTCCCATACTGTATAACACCAACATTTCACTAGACAACCATTCTCACAACCTTCACCTTGGTTATCAATCCACTATATTAATGTGCTACACATGTATATATATATATATATATATATGTGTGTGTGTGTGTGTGTGTGTGTGCATTATATATTAGCTATATAGAGAAAAGGATATACTATTTGTTAAATTAAGACACAGCAGCAGAGAAAATACTATGTTTATACAATGTAGGCTACTCATTTTCAGTAAAGTTTACAAATGCCCACACACACATACTTCCACACTGGCAGTTAGACTCCTGTATTTAATCCATTGTTTTAAAGTGCAGGTATGCTGGAAGGAACAAAAGCAGAGAATCAGTCATAAGTATAGCAGCACAGATATGAATACAAATCCCTTCCCCTTGCTTTTTTTGTTATCTGCGCTTCTTACCCTCAATCCCACTCTCTCCCTCCCTCTCTCCATCGCTCTCTTTCTCTCTCTGTTCATAGACAATGCTACAGGCAAAATCAATACCTCCAAGAAAAAAAAAGAGAAAAAGACCGGCATATTTTTAGCTTCTTCTGATATGACTGCTGTGAAGAAGCAGGTTTGTGGAAAAGAGAGAAACGGGGTGGGAGGTCGACGGGAACACGGGACAGGGGAGAAACAAAAGAAATTTTAAAAAGCTTGAGTGTGAATGAGGAGGGTGAGAGAATGGAAGGTGGTGGAAGAGGAGGAGGAGGAGGTGCAGAAGCAGGAAGTGGGATGGGATGAGGGGACAACAGAAAAATGACCAGGAACAGGGTGAGCGTGGGAGAGATTGATATTGCAATACAAAGACATGAGGCAATTGAATATCCTTGGCATTGAAATACAATTAGTGATTTTTATGGATTTACATGCGTAATGTGCATTTGCGCGCTGCATAACCGCACAGTAATGCAGTACCCATGCACAGTACAGAGTGGATGTATGTGTATGTGTGTTTTTGTTTGTGTGTAAAAATAGAGGTGCTACTGTTCAAATACAGAAGATCACACATGTACTTTCACTAATTATTTTATTTCACACATGTACTTTATTAACATACTGTCTTATATACAATACGCACATGAATATACAATGTAATGTCTAGTCTATGTGACTGAACAGATCCAATGTACTATAAAATAGTTAGCACATATACGCATTGCTATGAAATCCCCTCTGTATAGCACAGAGAAGTGAACTGCAGTCTACAGTCCAGTACTAACTCTATGCTATACTGCTTTGTAACAATTCTCTTGGCAATGGGATTCTGATTGACTCTCTACACTGCCTCCAGCATGGCCCACCTCCGATCAGCCGCCACTCTGCCTCCCTCCACTCTCCGATTGGCCAGAGAACTTCTGTCGATCAAGCAATAGGGCTCCCAATTGGCCAGAAAGGCACAAGGGGCAGGTGAAGATTGATTTATCTGTGGGTATTAGGAGATCAATTAATCCCCATTGTGTGTGCCAGCACAGATAGTATACAGTGTCTTATTAGGGACAGCTTGTTTCTGCCCAGCCAAGATAAGAGCCTCCCGTCATTTTCCCATCACTTTCCACTATAAGCATCAATTCAAATCAAACACAATAAAACAATGAGAACAAGCAGGTAGACCTCTCAAGATTGTAGCTGCACCAAATTGACAGAGGTATCTATTACCACAAGGTTTCACTTAATACTTAACAGTTTTCCTTCTGACTGAAAAATGCTATTATTTCTTATAGTAAAGTTTGAAAATGTTACTCCAGGCACTTGTTTTATAAGTTAATATACTATGAAATATGAAATATCTCATACATGTGAAGGCACGGAGATAGGGCTGCTTGAACATAGAGAATCAGTACTGTCCTGTTGCCATAGAGATTTGAAAAATAGTTTTCTCCTTTCATAAGAAATCAGTGTTTCCCCCCCTCCCCCTTTTTGGCAGAATGCCAGGAAGATGGAACACTTTTTCCAGTCATGCTAAGAGAGAGAGACAGAGACAGACAGAGAGAGAGAGAGAGAGAGAGAGAGGGGGAGAAATAGAGGGAGAGAAGGACACGAATGAAGAGTGGAAAGACGGAGCATGATGGTGTGTTCACACTACCTGGAAATCAGGGTGAGAAAGATGGGAAGGGGGGATAGAGGTGGGGGGTGAGCGCTAATTCCTACTTTTCAGTTTAAATAAAGATGGGAGCTGGATAAAAGCCATTAAGGGAGAAATCAAACTGGGCGTGCTATGTAGGACAAGAGTTGACTGCGGGGAGGGGAGTGGAGGGATCAATACTCAGTCAATACACTCAACACCAAGCTCTGCACGGACACACAGGGGGAGATGTGGTGATGATGGTGTGTGTGTGTATGTGTGAGTGTTCCTGTGTCTGTGTGTTTCTGTGTGTGTGTGTGTGGGTGTGTGTGTGTGTATGTGTGTTTGTGTTTGTTCGTGTGTGTGTGTGTGGGTGTGTGTGTGTGTGAGTGGGGTAATTCGACCTTTTGGATACCCACGCATATATATTGTATGTCTGGACGTGTTTCATTAAGGATAGCATGAAGAGAGTGCATGGCTTGTAGTTCATAACGATGAGAATAAGGTGAGGCAGTGTAAGGTGAGGTAATATCAAGAGAAAATGAAGAGTTGGACAAATCTGCAACTGGAGGCAGCATACGGCAACACATGCAGCTGAACACAGATTCGTCATTTCAGATCCTCTCCATCACTAAAGCACAAACACAAACAGGTTCACTCTGCATCATGGCCCCCTCCCTCCCTTCTTTGCCTATCTCTCTCTCGCTCTCTTTGGGTCACTCTCTCCCTCTCTCTCTGTAGAATTGATCGACTATGCCTTCTCAATCCATCTCTCCCTCTGTCGCTTAGCAACCAGTGTTCTATCGGGTGTGGAGGTTGGGAGATCTTTTTTTTGGAAGGGGGGCAGTGTACATTGTGTGTTGGTCTATATGCAATATTACATCTGCAGATACTACGTATACCCCCTTTCCTCTGCTTTAAATAAAATAGTTAGTAACAACATACGTAAGGCGTAAGAGTAGGGTGTGCATGGTCTGTTTTTTTAATTCTGTATTTTTACAAGACATAAATATGATAAATATGAATCTATAACATCTAGTTATTGTCACTTTTACCCTCACGTGTATGTGTACATGTGTGTAAGTGTGTGCATATGTGCATTTTCAGTAAATTAAAAAGAGATCTATATAAAATTTGTTCCACATATCAAATGGATACGATTGATGATTCAGTTTTATATTAAGCTCCGTCTTTGTGTTCACGTAAATTCACAAATAGTGAGTACTGACACTGATTAAACCAGACAAAGATGAGAGAAGTCTGAAAACAGAGAATTCCTTTTAAAATGAAATGAAATGTTCTTAAATTCAATAATGTGAATTGGGGGGCAGGTATGCCATCCACCAAGTTACGGTTTGGCCTGGCACATTTTATTACTGCATTACTCATTTTGCCTATAAAAGTGTAGTGTCCACTGTGTCGGATTGTGCTCATCATTTATATCTGCACTATGTGCCCAAATAGAACATGAATAAAATAAGTTTAATGGCCTGCGTTCTGTTTAATACAATAAAAAGTTTATATGTGTTAAGCTCCATCCATCAATCTTATCGGTGCTAAACAAGAGAGCATCTTCAGAGATGGGGGACTTAAGATTAATGTAAGACTGTTTGGTATTTAGTTCAATCTTAATGACTTAAGATTAATGTAAGACTGTTTGGTATTTGGAGGATGGGGCGTTATTTGACATCACAGCGAGATAACCTTCTGACTTTGAGGATAATAGATAGGAAGAGAGAGTAGAGTCGTGTGTGGGGGGACGGGGACGAAGAGCAAATGATAAGAGGTGAACGACAGATCTTAAATTGTGTTTTCAGAATGAAAATGATATACTATGCCAACAACAACTACCAAAGCAAGAGCTAGAAAAATATAAGTAAAGACAAGTGGAAGCCCTCAGTGTAGCTGCCCTTTGACAGCACTGAAAAGAGCTGTTTTAAGTTTTTTATTTATGATATGCCTGAGTATTAACTTTATGCATATACAGTGTGCCAACCTTTGAAGGAGGAATCGTGTGGAAATCACCACCCAATCTTCCAGTTTGGATCTTGCAAAAACGTTGCCAGACCCATAAAGAAAAAGCACCCTTCTCATGGGTTGCAGTGAGGGGTGATATTTAAGAGGAGAGCGAGAGAGAAAGAGAGAGAGAAGGGGGGGGAGAGAGGGAGGGAGTGAAAGGGGACAGCGGAGGAGGGGGAGAGAGAGAGATGCCTATGATAATGAAAGACAGCACTTTTAAACAGTGGCAATCATAAATATTCTTTGTCATTTCCAAATATGAGCCAGATACATTTTCATGACTGATTACTGTTGTGCACAGCTGTGACTGAACTGTAAAATTAGAAAACCCCTGGGAATGACGTGAGGTCTAACGTGAACATCATTGATGATTAGCTTTGCCTTCCTCTTTCTGTTAAGCATGACGTGTCATAACATGTTTCATTCTATATCTGTGAGCCCGGTGACATTTTAAAACGGTGGGGATGAGCAGATAATGGAGTTCAGTGTGGTCAAAATAACATTAAAAAACATGATAAACAAATACATGTTTCTTTGCTGTTATTAAACATGGCTGTCAAATAGTGTAGGTGTGATTTTGGTTTCAGTTTAAATGTAGGCTACATGCAATTTGCTCAATGACAGATCAAGACAAGTGATCCAACTGTACGAATGGAGACGGATACCTCCTCAAACTCCTTGCCAAACGTAAGCCAAACCCGCTCTGTGACGCAATTGAATCACAGACCCACCTGTCTGTCTGTTCTGTTGAGCGGTTGTTTGTGGCAGCATATGTCACGTCGTCACAAAGGGTAATTTCACTTTAAATGATTTGATGATAATTGTCTATTCGACTTTGCTTAATGTATAGCCTGTCCCATGTAGTAGTTACCCCACTTACCGTATGTTGGGGAAAAGACAAATAAATTGCTATGTAGTTTATTTAGTGGAAGGTTCCGGGCCTCCTCACATTGGGTTTGGAATCGTGGATTCGCGAGAGGTTTTCCTGGAACGGGGGGGGCGCATGGAAGAGGAAGGGAGGGACTGTTTGCGAGTGGAAGATAGATGAGTCAACGATTCTCTATACAGAACTGCTCATTGATTTCTTTCTATTTTCGCCATCTTTTTGCTCAACAACAGAAGGAGAAAATAGGGACGGCTTCGCCGCGGAAGCACAGACAGACGCGTCAGCGTGAAAGACCCATCTTCTCCAGAAGGTTAAAAGAAAACCTCACAGGAAATGACCTCGAACTATATCTTGACTTACTCCACATCTCCCGTGTATGTCTCTGCATCTAAATTGACTTGATAATATTGGCGATGCGCGGAAAGGTTCTTAATAATAGAGACACCCCCACACATCTATGACTTTCCATACCCACTGTAAACCCAACCTCACAGCGCTGCCAATTAATATGACTGGGAACGGTATTGTGGTCTATTACAAGCATTCAAGACCAAACACAAAGAGGAAAAGAAGTAGGCCAAGTGAGAAGAAAACCACAAAAAATTCTAAAGAATTCCCCGCAGTTGCATTCTAACTGCGTCAAATTATTTCAGATTTTAAGGGTTTTCTTCCCTCTTGGCCTTATAGCCAACGATTCTCCGTTTATATAGTGCTTATATATATAACTATAATATATATAATAACTTATATATATATTACAGATAACTTTTATCTGTGCTGTAGGCTAGCTACTGAAAAATAATCTGGTCTTGGCGAGAAATTTGAACAATACACATTTTAAATGGATGTTAAATTATTGTATCAATTCTTGGCCATCGACACCGGATGATTCATGATAATGGAAATAATCATGCAGAATCTCCCCCAATGATCCGTAAACCTACGGTGTTACCCGATACTATAAAACACAATTAGGAAATGGGCATGGTGACAGATGACGTACCATATGGTAAGGAACTAGACCTATAGATTTTTTGCCTTTTTGTCCTAGACTTGAGAAACTGTTCTTCCTACTACTATTATTATTATTATTATTATTAGTTGTATGCCATTATAGCCGATACTGACCAATTAAATAAAAGTGTCAAAGCTATCTGGTGGTGGTATTGTAAACTCCAAAATTGCCATCTAATACTCGCTTGGCCTAAATCCCTTTTGGCAGATTTTTTTCTCCAAACCTTCAAGCTCTCAAAGCTCTCAGGAAAGCCTCAACTTAACTGAGCAAATTAAAAACAAATGCATGAAAATCCATACTGAAGTGGGGCAACACTATGTGATCAGTTGTAATCACATAAAGCTAATTGTTTCACATGCCGTGGGAATACAACAAGGGAGAGTGAAATGGCGGGGATGGATGGGACAAGCACATCAGTGCGATATTAAAATCTGGGAAAAGACGCAATCAACTCAAATTCATTGCTATGAGGTTTGTACTAGTCAAATTACTATTAGTCCGACTGAGGTTTAAGTAAGGCCATGGAAACACCAATAGTGAATCATCTTGGAGTTTTACCAAGAACACTGCCACCACCGGCGATCCCCTCGCTACATCTGTACTGCTAAAGGCCTGCTAATGTTCACTTGCCAAGCCACGACCGGCAATAATAGGCCGATTTGTAGTAATTACGAAGGCAGTGCCTCGCCTTATATGTGTAGGCTATCATACAAAAATATTCACGGCCATTAAAAAAACCTAAACCCACGTGACATGTGGAAATTCGATCAATTAGATATTGATTAGTTGGAGGCCTAAAACATTGCCAACTATGCTGTTCACAAGACGATGACAAATCGTGCAAAAGCAACATACTTTAAAAAAATACTACACTTAATTTTGCACATATGCACCGATCTGATTAATGCTTCTGTGTCGATAGTCAAGAGTTGTAAAGCTTAGATGAATATCGCCCGTTATGAAAAAAGCAACCCTTTTTACATGGCCAAAGGCTGTTATTCAACTAATGCCACAGCTCAGTCACCAAGATCTGCGAATGTCCCAATGGCATAGCGCAGTTTTCGAAGAAGCTTTCCAAGAAGGGAAGTCAGTCATGCCTTTGCAAATAGGTATGGTTTCTATTTTATTATAACATTTAAAAGAAAACAAAACATGTACTAAAAATAAATGTTTCCTTATTAATTATTCGAATATTGTTATAAAGAACTGAAACCAACAATTGCACAAGTCGGTCGCAGTGACAATTTGCTGAATTATTGCTTCCCAATGATATGACAGCACACTAGTCGTGTATCACTGTTACGTTTCCATTCATGGAAGTCATCAACATTGTGCGAAAATGTTATGGAAACTCAAGTGCTGACTTCAGGTAGGCCTTTACCTCTACCTCTGTCTCATATGAAATCAATATATTAATTTTCACCCGCCCTATCTTAAGACCCAACTCGCTCATCGTGTCACCACACTATGTGCGGAATACACAGACAAATAAACTGAAAATGAATAACTATTACACTATTGTAATTAGTGTATTGATTAAACTGATCCTTAATCTTGGATTAACAACGATGAAAGGAAACAGGCTCATTTCTAAATATCTAAATATTTGGATAGAAATTTGGGCAGTTTTTTGGGGTTGTCTTTTGTCTTTTTCTTCTCGATGATTATTTTTTATAAAGAAACCTGTATAATGTGGTAAATTGATCTAATGTTTAGATAGGAATGCAGTTTGGGAAATTATCCTATACATAAAATAATGATTAGGTTATTCTTCTTCTTCTTCTTATTATTATTGCGACTACTACTAACTTCATCGGCATGATTATCATGATTGTGGTTTATTGTTTTATATATTTGGGCTACTGCATCTTAACTGTTTATTTATATATACATAGCTATCTATATATATATTAATTCCATTTGGTGTACAAACTAATATGTTACTGATGTACTTATCAATTTATTTCGATAATATTTTCATACTTACAATGTTGTTGATGGAGAAGCTGTTTCGTGTGGCATTTTCAATACTCAATGCCTTAACTATAAAACAGCATGAAAGCCTTTCAAATGCACGCCAGCCATAATGGGGAAAACAACGTATTCCTATACATTTATACGTTGATTCTTTAAAGAAAATGAAGGGGTTTGCTAATGCAAACAACTAGATGTATTCAAATATACTGTCTTTGAAAAATCTGTTAAAAATTTCACAGTAAATTGGGTCAACGATTAATTATTTAAATGTTCAGTGAATACCCACATAGGTTCACACTGAGTCAACATATTGATTGCCAATATATAGACTTATTGATTAACTAATAAAGAATTTGCATCTTAGTCTGAAATATATAACGCTCACAGGCCATTTCTTAATTAGCGTTATTTGTTGAATGTTACACTAAATGTAAATGTAAAATACATACAGTTAGATGTTACATTTGAATCTAGCTTAAACATTTCAGAAATGTGACATTTGAAATCGAACATTATTTATTTTGAACCAAAGAAAAGTTTAAGTATAGCGTCATTACCATCTATGGTTTGCTATATATATTTTTAAAAACCTATAGAATTGAGTTAATAGCCCATTATTGTTACAAAATCATAGCTTTCAATATATTGCCAATGTATTTCAACTGAATTTGTAGCATAACTGACAAAGATGGTATTTGCCAAATATAATTTCGCATCCAGTTCAATTGGTCGAACTCTTTAAAACTTTTACATGTTAAATTATTATTTAAATAAATAAATAAAATAATTTATTGCAAAAAATATTATTCAAGTGTGCAATGGAGTGATTGCTTTGTTCCAGGGGCAGTGTAGTCGCTTTCATAATATTGCTAAGCTTTATTCTTTTTAGTTCACAAAACACCTGCAACTGTGGTGTCATAAAATGGAAGAAAATACATTAATTAAATAGGCTCAAATAGTATGAATGTTCCCAGGGCTTTTGAAGGCAATTCACTTTACCAATCGATTAGATTGCGGATACATCGATCCGGGAACAGCGCAATACATCACTACAAGTCCTCAATCGGAAAGCGCGTCCAAAAGGAACACTCCGTACACACACACACGCGCGCGCACGTGCACTTACATAAATGCGTTGAATTATATAAACACATAAACACATATACTGTCATGGACAGTATACTTTTTTGTTCTTCCAAAAATATCACAGGTACGGTCATAAATTCTTTCATTTTTACTATCCTTAAATATAAGAAACAATCAGCGCACCACCTGTACACACCATTTCTGGAGGAAAAAAATGTAGTACTGGAAAAAAAAAATCTTAAGAGAGGATATTAAATTACCTAAACAATTGAGGAGTGGTCATTCCTTGACAGGATGAAATGGGAATATAAAGAAGAGAGAGATTTCAAAAATGATGAGAGAGAGAGGGGGTGTATGTAAGCAAAAGTTGGCAGAGTTGGTGAAAGCAAGGAGAATGACCGAAAAGGGCGTGACACAGAGATGATGTCTTTGAGTGAGTGAGTGAGTGAGTGAGTGAGTGAGTGAGAGAGAGAGAGATGGAGATAGAGAGAGGGAGAGAGAGAGAGAAGAGAGAGAGAGAGAGAGAGACAGAGAGAGAGAGAGAGGATCAATGGGAGGCAGCTGTCTCTGTGATAGGCATGCCCGGGGATTCCACACTGAAACAGTTCACACCAACGCATGAAAACAAATCATTGAAGACCTCTACTCTCATTTCAAACCCGGGAACACACGCACATATACGCACATTAAATAACTGCATCGCTGCGTTTAATTGGTTACTACTACGCATCACGACACTGACACATTCCCCACACCCTTAACATGCTGGCATAGCAACAGCCCATAGACGTCTCGTGACATGACATGGCTTCGTGTAGTGAAATAAGAACACATACAAGGGACAGTCACTCACTTAAACACAGCCCCGTCAAGCCGTCCCTGTCTGTTCCTTATTCTTCCTCACACAAAGCACTGCTCTTCCGAACCTCCCTCAGTCTGCGCACCGCTGACTTATCGCCGTTCCGGCCTGATCAATGGGACATTACTAAACACGGGTACTTAACTTTTGCCAATAGACACATTCAAGCAAATATACTTTAGAATACATTAAGAGTGATGCATCAGCTGCCGAGGAAGTCACTCGAGCAGACATGCAGAAGACTTGCGTATCTCGGTCAAAGCGTGCCGTTTAATGTTGCGCAGAGAAACGTGAGCGTAAGTTTGATCTTTTAGATGTCCGGCATGACGTGTCCTGGTTTTGAGACATGAAACAAAAACGTGATCTCACTTAAAATAGAGTCCTATGGGGGAATTGAACTTTGGGGAGCAGTGGTAAAAGAAAAAGGCTTACATTATTTTATTATTTTAAGATGTAAAGGTAGAAAATATTTGATTATGGGTACACATGTCTGAAAGCAATATCAGCTGGGACTTGACACGTATAACTATAAATGTTTTATTTTAAGGAATATATCGTATAAAACCAAATAGTTCAACGGAAACAAAATCAAATTAAACTTGAAATTAAAGTTTAATCTTTGAAACAAAAGAAAACGAACATGAATTGTTGGATATAATTTCAACAAAAAGTAAATTCAGTAATACAAAAATATCCTGTTCGACAAAGGCCAAAAATCTGGCTCAGTTTAGGTGATGAAAAAAAGTTAGATATTTTTTCTGAATTTTGTAAAAATACAGAATAGTACAGTTGCATGTTGTATATGATATTTTTTCTTTCTTTTTTCCATAAACTCCAGTGTATAGTTTTATATTGATATTAATCTATAGTACTGTGTGCATCCGTGCCACTCTGCAACACAATCTTTAATCTTAAGATTTCCTATATGGTTATACTTTAAGGTTTTAGTAAATGCTTAATCTTTTTAATTATGCAAAACAGTGACAAATGGTGTGAGCAAATACACTTGAAATACGTATCTTGTTTAAAAATATTTTGGTATGACCAGAAGACCATTAACCCCTGTATACCATGTGATTCAATATATCTCTTGGAATGCTGTACGTACACAATATCGGTGTGTAAGAAAAGCAACAAATACGTATATTTTTCTCAGAAGATGTACAGGGCTAAAGTGCATCTCTGCTTAATTCCTATTATATCATTTGATCAAGTTACAGTATTATAACTGCTTATATATTCAATTGACATCGTTGTTGTAAAATTGTTGATACTATTTAATTTGGTGCATTATACGTGTCCTTTAAAATGTAATTTATGCTTTTTCTTACGAACATAGTCATTCATTGCGATTAACTTTAAAATACTATTAATATATATATATATATATATATATATATATATATATATATATATATATATATATATATTACTATAACAGTCATGTCTTTGACCAAACACAATACTGTCTCGAAATTCACTACCTGCATTTCATTTATAGATACTGAATAGGAAATGTTAAAGAATTACCAATGTACCAAGTAATTTGGGCGGTTGCAAACAAAATAAATTAGACTGGAGTGTTTTGTTAGAAATGTTAAGAGATATTAAGATTATTTTCGCTATCTCACACCCTGCAGGTGGTTCTGATATTTGACAAGTGAATTTGTTGTTACTTTTACTCAACTTTTTAAAAATACATCAGCCAAAGTAAAGGAAAAACTTAGCTTCCCGGGGATGTCAATTTTTGGTTTGTATTTGAATACAATGTCACCTAATTTCAAACTTCTTTAGTTTGAGTGTGCTTGAGGTTAACAAGTTGTTTGTTATGTCCAATCAGGGAGAGGAATGCAGGCGATGTCCCCAGTTCTGTCCAATCAGGGAAAGGAATGCAAGTGGCGAGTGGCCACATCACAGACCCGGATCAGTTTCAGATATCACTGCCTGCCCAAAAAAGGCCCAGTCAAGATTATATTATAAATCATTAATTTGAGGAGTATTCACATGTATTCAAAAGGACAGGGCAATGTAAATCGGACCCTGAAGTGCTGTAGTTTGGGCCTTTCCCCTTGTTCTGCCCCAGCCACAATCGAGGAATGATCAGTTGGATTAGGATCGTGAAGAACTGAAACGTGATCAAGGAATAGGAATGGAAGGTCAGCCTACCGACCGACCAGGGCTAATGAGCTCAAGATATTACCTTAAGACACATACACTTTCGCATATTGTAGTGTAGGGCAGAGTACATCTGGATGTGTTTCGCTTTAATTTATACAAACAATAAATTGACCTTCTTTAACACTACTGTTTCATGTTCAGTAATGGGAAGCTTATATATTTTCAGGTATTTCAGATTGTCTAGAAATGCACACAACCCTTCAGACATTAACAGTACTATCCTTCCAGCATATAAATTAATACATATACAGAAAATACAAATTGTTTTCTTACATACATACGGAGTCTCAATAGTTAGTCACGTGTTACGAAAATCTTATAGCAGGCCCGTCTGTATTATCATTATGTCTTACGTCAACTAACACCACTACCTTGTGGGCAAACATGTTGCATCTGTGTATTACACAAACACACAAACCCGCTCCCATGTAGGGCATTAGTAGCCTATGGAGGGATGAGATGCAGCTATATTACTTAAGTATTACTACAGTTAAACATTGGTGAAATGTAAGCATATCAATCGCGGTTTGTAGTAACATTACATGGTCAAACTCTGGTTCTTTCTCCTGTCGCCTCTGATACCCACTTTAACAGTTCAATTCAACGGTAGATAAATGTGACGGTAAGCAGTTTCATTGAAGTGTGGGCCTACTAAAAAACGACCTGAACGACCGTCACACCTGTTTAAATTACAAACAATATTTCTCAATTACCAATAAGATACTGCACATTGTATGCAGTCCCTGCTAGACAAAAGGACGGAGCAGATAGTATTCATTTATATATGATTAACATACAACGCAGCTCTGAATCTTAAATAAATTAAATACAACTGCTGAAAATAATTTTCTGAATAAACGTGTATGTAATAGAATGGCCTATCATTCCTATCATTCCTAAAAAATGAAAGACCTACATGGAAAAGTGATCCCTGTGAAATATTTTGTGATGTATGAGGCCGTGCACTGTTATTTCTTGCATTTCTTTCAGGCAAGTGAAGCAACATCAAAAGAGTTAATAACCGAGTTCGCTGTTCCCCGTGGTCATTTAACGCGATGTGAGCAGTACCGGCGCGGCTTTCGGCGAGAAGACTGGGGATTAACGTGGGTCGATTGCGGAGTGATGCTGTGGCCACCGACTCCCCCGCTGTTATTAATGTGAAATAAATTATTGGGTCTATGCGGCATCCCTCAGTCACTCCACAATTATCGATAGCGTTAATATTTAATTTGGCGCGCGGCATGGAAATGCTTATTAACATATTTTCGCGGTTGGCTTTAAAATATTCATAAACAGAATGGCACTGACATATATTAATATCCACAGTTTGCCAACAGTATGTTTGCTGCTCTAACCCGAAAATACCACGAAGGTTGAATAACCAAAAATCGCCGGCAATCCTCACATATGAGCTTTATGCTCTTTCTTTATCAACCTCACTCTGTGTTGTAGGCAGCTGTTTAAAAAAAAGTCTTAATCCGAGACCGCTTCACAAAAATATTGAATCTGAGGAGAATGTAACATGTTGGAAGCCCAAAACCAACCCAAAACTGATATTTCACTGTATGCATTCAAATTAAGGACTGAATAGCCACTACTCGATGGAACGTGTTCACATTTTACTATTTTGCTCCACTTTTAATTAGGCTACCCATAGCAATAAACATGTCAAAAGCTATGTGTAAAAGTTTTTGAAACAGTAGCCTGCCGTTTACGTCTTTAGCCTATATACATTTAAACAGCAATGCTGTTAAGAAAGATGTAGGCTATAGACGGGCTACAGGGTGGAACTACATGATTTTGTATCCCCATGGTTTCGCAGTTGGGTTGCAATGGTATTATACCATATTGCATTTAAAGTAAGTTGTTGGAAATGTTGGCCTCAAGTTCGTCATTAGTGTCAATTTTTATTTATACTACACACTAATTCGCTTCATACAAGAAAAATGCCGACGTATTACGTGAGTGACGCGCGTTGTATGTTACAAGATATGAAGTAATAGAAGCGGACCGTTGACAAAAGTGTCGAGTCTTGACTATGTAATGAATACATACTTCATTATTTGGTGGTGGTGCAATAGCCTATACGCATACTGTCATGCAACAAATGCTCAATAAAATTCCAAATTCATTCAAATACAGTATTGCAAATTTGAATAATTTGTTTAGCAATAATAGGGTGAGAACCCACCATTTCAAATATAAGGAACAAAGTTTCAAAATAAATAGTTATAAATGTGTCATCAATTTGATGTGTGTGATTAAAGTTGGCCATTACACTGTGTGTATTCGTGCTTTCGTCGACGACCAGCATATACATTGTATATATATCGTCTGTGTGTGTGTGTTGGTCGTCTAAAAAGCACGAATACACACACGTGTGATAGGCAACTTTAATAAATAAAGTTCACAATGAAACATGTTTTTTTATTATTATTTTAAAAACGAGTTTAACCATAATAATTCACCATAAACGATTTTGCATAACCCTTCGTTTTCTATATTATTCTTTCTTCAATTAATATTGAACAGCAACACTTAATGTGAAGTTGTTACTACTGGAGCAACACTCCATCTTGCATTTTTTAAAATACTGCCTGATGACGCAAATAACATAGCCTACTGACAAATAAATGAACACACACACGCATAAATATATATTATGTATTCATTTATTTATTTATTAATAGTCAAAGCCAGCGACGGCTTCAACTGGAAACATTTAGACAGGAAATATACCCAATGTGTCAAAGATATGTGGCTACAACTTGGACAAACTTGTTTGAATTATTATGTTAAAGTCAGACAGATGGACTGGTGAAACGTGGTTTAAACATGCATGTCTCGTTCATCAGAATAGCTACAGTCTTCTGGCGTTTAAGCTATGTCTAGATAAGCATTATACAAAAAAATACATTTGTGCACATCTGAAGTTTTATTTCTCTTTAATTTTGTTCACACATTTTGATTTCCAATTCTGTGAACCCGTATGAATTAGCACCGAGAGAGGATGAAAGTTAACATCCATCACCATGGCGGCCAATAAGGCTTGCTGGCTGCCGTGCTGTGTGGAAATGACGGATTCGCTGTTGGCTCCAGTAATTCATTTCCGATAGCAGTGGTGGTTTGGATCGATAGAGGGACATTAACCCAAGCGGACATCGCTGTTGCCCCGTTGGCACCGTTTTCCACTTGGGCGTTAAACAGGGCAACATCCGGGGGATTTGGTGGGGAAGCGCGACAGGCCTATAGGCGATGCCCTACCTGCAATTCTGCCCGGGTTCTTTAGCACATGTTATGAATGCGCCTGAAATTTGCCTGCAACCTTCGATGGTAAACCAGGTGTCAAGGCTCCTCAGTTTCTTCGGCTAAGCAGCCTATCTGCAAGCCAGCAAGCAAGCAAAAAAAAGAGAGAGAGATTGTGTGGTTGTGATTATGATAATAATTTGGAGGATACATATTAATATTTGATTATGATGTTCTTGTGCTATTGATGAAAGATGATATTTTATTCGCTTTCTTACCATAATCATCATCATCAATAGTAGTATTAGTAGTATATTAGTAGTAGTAGGGCTAGTATTATCAGCGTCACCATAATCCTATACACACAGAGAATCAGCACACACTCTGAATTATGACACTTAATGCCCTTTTAACTGGTAAAAAACAAAACAGAAATAGGCATAGCCTTAACTATCTGACACAGGAACACCTGAAATGTGATGTGCTGTCGGAATTAGCCTGCAAAAAAAAAAAAAAAAAAAAAAAGATTTTAAACCAAATAAATCAATATTATTCACGTGTGGTTTACATGCTTACGTGGTGTCTTTTTTACCATCATAAGAATGACCTGGGTAGATCAGGAGAACTTTATGAGATTAAGACTGCTGCTGTGTATTTGGGTCATTCTTTAGATCCTGTAAACTAGGTCTACTCGAATCCAAGAGGCCCAAAAGAGGCACATAATCTGATTTGATGTAAGCAAGTGACTGTCGTCGATGAAGAGGAAGTATTCAATCTAACGTGGCTTGTAATTAAATTGTGACTTTTTGCCACTTGCACACCAGTTACCGTTAATTTTATCCGAACTGGATATGTTGTGTAAGAATAAACGATTGTATTCCTGGACCTTTCTTTTCAGAAGCTTTGAGACACACAAACTGTGTTTTTAGGAGGCCCATACAAAAAAAGCATACATATAAAACACCACATATAAATAGTCTATAAGTTAATATGAATGTAACATACCTGTGCGATAACTTTGAATGCTGAAGACCCCTGTGTTCTCGTGACCCATTGAAGTGCACTGGCTCCTGTACATTCTACCGCTACATTATCGATGAAACACCTGATCTATACATTCACTGACATTGATGGATTGGGATTGCTGACCCAAGGTGACGTCAGGGGCCAGCACAACTACAGGTCAGAAAGTGGGAAAACGGAGTCAAGGAGAAGTTGGGAGGTGGGAATAGGTACCCATTTCACAAACTGACCCAGCGCACTCCTTTGTACTGCCCATATGTGTGAAAACGATGTAAAAAAAAACACGTAATGTGATAGCTAGTGGTTGAACCAGACACCAACATAATATATTTCATATGTTTGCGGTTTTAAAGTGGCTTAAACTATCTTAGATGCTTCCAACTTAATATCAAATGAGAACATGTAAATCTGTCTGTCATAGTAGTATAGCATAATAGAAAGATATTAAAAGAGGTTTCACTGTTTTCATTTAATACAAGGACAATGAAAGTAGTTAGCTGTGCTTTGTACATGCTTACAGAAATATTCTATTAAAGCCATTCATTTTAGCATTGTAGGAGTTATATGTGTCTGTGCTAATACTTGTTACTTGTTACAAAATGCACATTGTTCGCGTATACTTGAACCGTGACACAAAACACACACCAGATGAGATGTTTTTGTACGATATCGGCAAACACGTTTATTTTCTTTCTTGCTCGTAAATCCCACACAGATAGTCCTTTTGTGATATGCCAATTAATGAGAGCAAACCTTGGACAAACGTCCTGATACACCGAGATGAATATTTGACCTTGATCCTGACTTGATATTTTGTTCAAGAAAACTGTTTCTAACAGTTTTGCCTAATTAAATTGAGTTAATTGGTCATATTTGGGATAGTTTGTTGTTGTTGTTGTTGTTGTTTTTAGTCTTTTCACTCTCCTTCTGGTTTTCCCTCATCGTCGCCTCCTTCTCACCCAAACTAAAATAATTCAGCAGTAGGAGTATTCATCCAACAGGTCATATCATTTTAATTAGTTTTAATGTATTTTATGGGAATTTCTATGTTACAGTATCAATAGTAGCAGCAATGCCATGGAAATCATGACACTATTCACATCTTCCCGCTTCCTGGAGTGTCTTTCAACATTTTAGAAACCACGAGAAAATGTATTGTGTAAAACTTCAATACTTTATTCAAATTATTCAATACAAGTTTGTTTATTGGCAATCTAATATCTATGCTGTAGTTGCAATGCGTTATTAGCTGTTGGTATCCAAAAAGATCAATCAATTCATAACATCTGTTCGTTCATGCGGCTATAGTGGAGAACGTAGGTTTTGATTTCTAAGGTCGTGTATTAGAAAATAATACACAAAACTCCTACCAAATAATAGTAGATATTCAAAACTCAATTTTGTGTAATTCTGAACGTTCAATTGAATATGTCTCCTATATTTGTTCCATTCAACAGCAGAGTAGCCTATATTTGTTAGCCCAAAAGTTGAGGTTTGTGTTCGCTGCCTATAAGCATACATTTATTTATTTGCATTATTTGTATATATGTTTTAAGTTATGTAAATTATTTAATTACAGAACTAGACATAATTACTTACTTAATAGGTCTACATCGTACTGGAAAAAGTGGAAGTTTTCTACGCGTTTGCTCATAATATATACCATTTAGCAGACGCTTTTATCCAAAGCGACTTACAGTACTGAATGCATACTTTTTTTTTCAGCATATGTAGCCCCAGTGGGGATTGAACCCACAACCTAAGCGTTGCCAACGCCATGCTCTACCAACTGAGCCACAGAGAACCACGTAGGCTACCTCATGTACACGTATGCCAAGTTAAGAATTCAGTACATATTGTCGTTGATGTTTGGCGCTTGTTTTTTTCTTCAACAAGACTATAGAGATTTGTTTTAGAAATGTTGATATTAAAGGCCATGCTTTGCTTCTTTAGGGTGCCAAAATCAAGAAAGACAACTGCATGACAAGGCATTCACTTTTTTGGCAGGAGGCAATACATTGCTGAAAGCAAATGGTCCAATTCACTCACCCACACTCCGCATGCCTCCATTGCTTAAAGTTCCTCAAAGTTTTTAATGTGGAACCGTGTCAAATTAGAATTTGAGTATGCTTAATTAATTTCAACAAACTGTGCTAAGCGTACCACACTCCGTGTGACAAATGGTAGAACTAACGTTCTGTTGTATACGTGACAAATATGTTTTCATCATAAGACTCGATGCGTAGCTTTTCAATAAACTATGATCACAAAACTGGGATATATGCGAACATCTAATCTTAAACAAGGGACACAAAGCCACAGTACAGCAGATTAAGTTTATGTTTTATTGTTTGGGCTGAGATTAAATCAATCCGTTGACGCGCCTACGTGTCCTTTAAACTTCAGTATAGGCATTCTAGGGGTAGCAACTACACCTTGGAATACACTGGTCTGGACATAATCAGCATTTGTCCTTTGACATACAAATAAATGCTAGTGTAACTTGCTTCACAAACTCTTGCACTTCGTTGAGTCAACGTTAAGGACCGATATTGAATAACCTAAGGCCCATCTCTGCGTTGGGGTCTTAAGTGTGGTTATGGGTTGGGTCAGATTTTTGTGTATATTGAGGAACGCAATATTGACACTGCGTAAGAAAAAAACGGCAAAGCAAGAAATAAAAATGGTCAAAAATAACAACTTTTAACAAGACGTGCAACAGGACATTTAACATATTTCCATTGTGTTTTGCAAGTAAATTACTTATTAACTATGATAATTCTTGTTTATATACAGGCGCCAGGTTAGCGTTTTATCTGGGAAAACCTCAGGAGCGCACCACTAATCCAAGGCGACTTCTGAATAACTAGTAAATGTAAACAGTTTACCACATCAGTTTACAATCGGTTTGCTGTTATATCTTATCTTGTTTTTTTCGACCTTACCAAATTGCGTATTTTATAATTGATTGTGAAGGAAAACAGGTAGAGTTATCTGGCTTCAAAGCATTCGCACTTTACTCCATGTCCTGGAGAACACGCAGTGGGGTTGGTAGAGGACCGAGGGAGCGCGAGTTTATATTTCTCCCCTCTGTCCGTGCAGTCTGGGAGTTTTCAGGACCAGAATACAGTGCGCGCATACATGCACACGCACAGGCACATATTAAGCACACTCGCGCGCGCGCAAACATACACACTGACAGCACTGCTACTGCTTCGGTGGGAGCGCTGGTCTATCGCGAAGGAGGTACAAGCACATACTGCCAGCGAGATCATACGAGCGTGCATTGGGTTGAGACAGTTCTCTTTCGGACGAACTGAGACATCTCGTGAAATCATGCTGGATTGACTGCAAAGGGGCTATTACAATCAATGGCTTGGCTTTGAAATCGTTTGAAATTTATCGGTCGGAAAGGAGGAGAGTGTGAGGGAGGGAGAGAGCGAGAGCGAGAGCGAGCGAGCGAGGAGGGAGGTGGAAATAAAGATTCTTTCAACGATGGAACTTACAATGGAAAACATTGGGAATCTACACGGCGTATCTCACTCCCATCAAACGGGCGACTTGATGAGCTCTCCTCACGCACGGCAGTCCTCGGCATCGCATCGGAACTTGGTGTCGCACGGACGGTCAGCGATGGTGTCCAGCATGGCTTCGATTCTGGAAGGGGCCGGGGAGTACCGAACAGATCACACATTGTCCGGTCCCCTGCACCCTGCGATGACAATGTCGTGCGACTCTGGCATGAGCCTGAGCAGCACTTACACCACACTGACACCGCTGCAGCACCTGCCCCCCATCTCCACCGTCTCGGACAAGTTTCACCACCATCCCCACTCGCATCCGCATCACCACCCAGCACATCAGCGCCTCGCTGCTGGAAACGTCAGCGGCAGCTTCACGCTCATGCGGGACGACAGGAGCCTGGCCTCTATGAGCAATCTCTACGGCCACTACCCTAAAGACATGTCCGGCATGGGGCAACCGCTGTCACCGCTCTCTAACGGTCTTGGGTCTTTGCACAACTCTCAGCAAACTCTTTCCGCCTACGGCCCTGGCGCCCATCTCTCAAATGACAAGATGCTCTCACCGGGGGGCTTCGAGTCCCACGCAGCGATGCTGTCCCGGAGCGAGGAGCACTTGGCCCGAGGTTTAGGGGGGCACGGGGCTGGTATGATGTCAACCCTAAATGGCATGCACCATCACAGTCACCCACACTCTCAGGCTAACGGCTCCATGCTTTCTGAGAGGGAGCGACAGACAGCGGGTGTCGGTCAGGGCAATGGGTCGGGGCAGGTGGAGGAAATTAACACCAAGGAGGTGGCGCAGCGGATAACAGCGGAGCTCAAACGCTACAGCATCCCTCAGGCCATCTTCGCCCAGCGGATCTTGTGTCGCTCCCAGGGTACCCTATCTGACCTCCTGCGGAACCCTAAACCGTGGAGTAAACTCAAGTCGGGCCGAGAGACCTTCCGAAGGATGTGGAAGTGGCTGCAGGAGCCGGAGTTTCAGCGCATGTCAGCTCTCAGACTAGCAGGTGAGTGAGAGAAAATATGCTCTCAACTTGCTTAGGGGGCAGAAAGTAGAGAGAATCAGTGTAAAGAACCACAGAGACCGGCTTACCCCGGGGCTCTCAAATAGGACCTTTACCGGCGTAATGTTGCCTATTTGTTTCCATCAACTCTTTCATGGTTCATTAGCCACGCATTTCTATAGCCTATACATCCTTCTCGCAACTGTTTTACACCGCGTTTATGTAGTGGTTAAAATATTGTATCGCGTGCCATGCTATCAGTTACACATTTGGCCAGTGTGTCAGTTCCGTGTTGTGTGGAGGGAAAGGCGAAACAAAGGAATGGCACGAGCTGCTTTGTTTGAGAGAGAACGAGGGACATATAAAATGTGGAAGCCACAAAACCCCGGTTTCAGAAGATCGTTTGGTGTTATTTCAGCTATGGGTATTTATAAACAATAACCACACCTTTTAAAATCACAATAAGAAGTGCAATTGCATATTATGAAATCATAAAAGGCGTGTAGTTATCAACGATTTTCTGTCAAAGGCGCCTTCATAGACCTTGTCTCCTGATGACTGGGAGAATCTGTGTGCATTTTGCAATCTTCATTCTAAAGGTCATATTTGTATTTCAAACATGTCCCCTCTTTTTCTCGTGGGCCGCAACATCTCCTATCTTCGTAGCGAGGCACAAACAACTCGTGCCTGATCTGCGAGGCCCTAGGAGCGGGTCAGGGGTGCGTGACCTTCCGCTGATCGATACTTCAGTTCCCAGCGTCCCTTTTTAAAGTAGCACGCTGATCAATGATCGATTTGGGCCTGAAAGCCAGTTTAACACACTATCGTGCCAGTGTCTTTGATTTAACCCACTATTTAAGCCTTAACTTCTCTAGTTTGTATCCTCCACATGCGTATATAAACCGTATTGCACTGGACCTCATACCAAATGTATGGTAAAATGAACTGACCCTGACTCCAAATTATATTTAAAAACATACTTCCCACATTATGAATAATGCAGGTATATCGCTTTCAACTCCAGAATGGTGCTTTGTTCTTGTGCCACAGCTTTGAAATATCCTCATCCTCAATTCAAATATTACACATACTATCAATATTGCAAATATTGCAAATTGCAGTTGCAAATATATACAACGTATTTTAACTGTTAATTAAAAAAAAACATTTGACCAATTGTCTATTTTTGTTAGTTTTCCTATTTAAATTAGCCCAAAATACAAAGTCAATAGCATCAGCAGACAAAACTCCCCAAGACAGATCCATTCAGAGAAAAGATATTTCTCACAAACAATCGATTTTTAACATATCATCTATAGATTTATGTGCGAAAAACAGACAAATCCATATATGTTAAAGATCAAAATAATTGAGTATCAAATTGACAATTAAAAATTGATTTACACCGATAGGATGATACAACAATGGTTGATAAATATTAGGTGGGCATATTATTCGTTTTTCGTGCTATAGGACATTTTAAAAAGCAATTATTTCGTTATGCACAGCCTTTAGGTTTAATAAAAATGTGTTCATATTAAAAAAAACATTAATACTGGAAAGAATTATGAGAATGCAGTAACGAGTTGAACAATACACGCTGTAAAATTATAACCATAACCTGGGAGCTAAAAAGGCCTGTCCCCAATACATGAATTTAAAACGTGTTTTATTATATATGTAGACATTATCTTACATTGTATGTTGGCATTGCATTTTATAAGTATAATAAATACACTTATAAAATGTTCGTTTAAAATGAAAATATTTGAAAAGTGTAAAGGTGTATACCTTTAATGGTGAGTATGCATATGTATTATGAGGAAAGTTTGTTGCGGATAAGGTAGAATACCCTTTTTAGACAAGCATAATGCATTGTATTACACAACGGTGTGAACTTAACTCTTAACATTAACTGTATAATATTCAGAAACTGATACTTGCGGTACAATGGGGCTGTGACAACTAAAGGGGAAGAGATTAAAGGCATTTTGCGAGATATTTACAAGAAGTTGGAATTAAACTGGTCTATCAATGACACTTTCGTTGTGTTGTCTGCGATGACATTCTCTTTGACTACACAGCTCTGCCCGCTGAAAAACTACGTCACACATTATTTCTATATGCCGTATTTCAGCGGACGGTTCAATTAACCAGGTATAGTGGCATATTTTAGTTCCAGTCAATGCTCTATTGAAAAGCACTTAATGGAATGTAAATTGTTCCTTTGCGCATTTACAGGGGTTCTGGTAAATAAAGATTTAAACACTCCGCAATTGTCTCTTTAAGTACCGTTGCTGTTAAACCTAATTGGGCTGCAGGCTTTTATATCCTAGACACCACAATAAAAACATCTAGCAGTTGGTTCTTCATCAGTATACAGTATGGTCTGGGGCATTTAGGCGGATACATGTTTGACATGCTCTTAGCTATGTATGTGTATATGTATGTATGAATATATGTATGCGTGTGTGTGTGTTGTGTTTTGTTTATATGTGTGTGTGTATGTGGGGGTGTGGGGGGGGTGGCATATATAAAAACCTTGAAACATTTAGAAATATATGACGAGGCCTATTCGTAAGCCTATTATTGTCATTATTAGTAGCAGGCTAGTAGTAGCAGTAGTAGCCTATATAGGATAGAAGTAGTAGTAGCAGTAGCAGTAGTAGTTTTAGTTGTTCTTAATTGTTATCATATATCAACATATACATACGTAATGAAAAACTAATTATTTCCTTGATTTATTTATTCTCGGGTCGGTAAATATAATTGTCCAATGTGCCCTGTCGACTTATCCGGGCTGTATAGAAAAGGCACAGTCTGTGGTCTTTGCTGCCTTGAGCTTTGTACTAACCCCGTGCTGTCAGCGACGTCCTTGCAAAATACAACTGGACAAATGACGAATGAATATAGTATGCAGATGGTCGGGGCTACATTTTACTTATTGCATTTAAATTTGCTATTATCCGCTGTGCGCATGTGGGTTAGACGATGGAGATGGGGGTTGCGTTTCAAAAGGGGGGCTGGCCATACTTGCACGGCTACCACAATCAATAAATTCAAATTACTATTCCGAATTCATCACAGTCAAAAAAATCAATTCCTTTGCCTGCCTTGGCTAATGTATGAATGGCAGTGTCGGTAAAACAGCAGAGAAAAAAATCCACAGGTAAGGTGTGTGTGTGTGTGTGTGTGTGTGTGTGTGTGTGTGTGTGTGTGTGTGTGTGCCGTGATGTGCTGCGGGTGGAGAGTGGACTAATCGCCTGTGCTGAACGAATCCATTGTTCGTGCATTTGTGACGGAATGGGTCCGTGTGGAACGGCAGGCGAGAGCAGTAGCGCTAACCGCTCTGACAGCCGTGTAAATAGAAATTTAAGAGTTATCTGAGTCGGGTCACGTGCGCCGCTCGGGCCGGTTAATGTTGCTTTTAACAAGATTATCAGGAGCGAAGTTAATCACACTTGTATTCACCACACTTGTGGTGCGGTTTTTGGGAGAAGCAAGATGGAAAACTGACCGTGTGGTGACTGAAGAACAGATTAATTTAGCAACTAATTAATGGACTTTGACTTCAAGAGGCCCCAGACGCTTGCAGCAACCTAGAATAATAGGCTAGGCCTACTGCTATTCAACGTCAACAAAATAACACATTAGAGTTGAATTAGAATCACCATCACCACAGGTCTAAATTAGCACATTTTGACTAATGTTGGCAATACTCTTCCCTTGCACTCAAAACGTTGCAAAAGAATCGTGCGGTGTAGTTTGATAACATTGCTAGTGTTTCAGTCGTGTCAATAAATATGGGTTATTTATCAATCAACGTAACTGTTGACAGTAGTGTGAGGAAATGACAGCTGGGCAAGGTCTGAATCAATGTAAACCTATAGCTTATCCCCCAGCCATAGCTTTAGGAGGCTCTCGTATCAGTTGAAAACACAATATTATAACTGTCGCTCTGCGTAGACGGCATTAGCCTGAAAATGAGGCGCAAGTAAGATATAAACAAATGACAGTGACCAAGGCTTCTGAGGCGCCCAGGAGAGGTGTGAGGTAAACGGCAAACAGAAAGCCGAGAGAAGCGTTTAAAGACTGCATTAACGATGAAAAACCATTCGTCTCTGCATCTGTGTTGAATTCCACACTCCATCTCAATGTATTTGGTCGGGTCAATAAAGCAGTGATCGATAAGGATAGCCAGTGCATCTATCAATTATTCCGCCTCAGCACTCTCCCCCCATAGGACTCTCCCTGAACAGAGGGAGGGAAGGCGGGGGGGTTCTGGACGACCACGACAAGAAAAGAATGGGATAAAGGAATAAAATCAAAATACCAGAAGAAACTCCTGCTTTACCCAGCGTTTTCTCGCGGCTGAGATTGCGTTACATCTACAGGAGATTGGACGAGAGAATCACACAAGATGTCCTTCGAGGATTCCGTTATACAATCAGCCTGGATCTGTGTAAACATACCTCCTCCAACGCATTGTTTCAGACACATGCTCGAATGAACAGAGGAAGGCAATTGAGAAATTGAAATACCCTCTCCCTCAAGGGTTCTGCATTTGGCTCGGCATGCTTGTCTGTCTGTCTGCCCGCGTCAATGGGCCCCCGTAACTACGTCTTACAAATAGTGGTGTAAGTTGCATCCAAGGGCCCACGGTAGGCATTTCTGATTTCACTTGTTGGAATTTCACAGAGCCGACATCAGCAAAATACACATGATCTGTACACAGATATGCGCCCCTCCACCTGCCGACACAAACAGTATCAAGCTCAAACATTTGTATTAGTCTACCACAGTGGTGTAAGTAGGGCCAGGGATATATATTTTCTGTAACATACAGCCTACTTAATATTAGCGGAATAAAGAGGTGATATTTGCTGGTTAGCCTTTAAATGTACAGAAGCCCGCTATCAATCCGTCGTTAAAAGAAAAAATAACCAGCCTACATCTTCGTATTAATGATCAATTACTTTGTGGAAATTAAGTACACGCAAACAAATTCGGTGGGGATGACAACTGTGAACATGTGTATGAATATGTATTAAGTCCCATTGTTCCCACACATAAACACAAATGTTTCCTCGCGATGGTAATTTATGGCCCGCCCATCTCTCCAAATTTCCCTTTTGTCGTTATCCCCCCTTTCTCTTTCTCTCTCCCCTATTTCTGTTCGGAGAGACTGTAACCGTGGAGGCATCACCCCCCCTTCCCCCCATCCAATTCCCCTCTGGCCGCGTGGACCATCATGCATCGCGGTGCTCCATCCTGGTGGATTTGCTTGGCTCAGTAAATAAGAGATCGATATCAGCCGAACCTCGATAGACCTACATCACCAGCCCCCCCCCACACACACACACACGTACACACATCATAGCACTGGTTCAGTAGTAATATTAGTCATGTATTAATATTCCTTATTATTTTTAATATTCCTGTCACTAGATTTTAGTTACAGCCCAGATATCACATAGCGTGCACAGTATCCGCATAGCATGACACAAACAGAGTTTAGCTTAATAGCGACAACCTGATTTTTTTGTCTGTCTTGCATTGATCCTTTCAAATCAGCATGTGCATAACCTCGCTGTGAATTCGCAGTGGCAAAAATAGTAAAACATTGAAAAGTAACTAGAAAAGTTACTTAAACAGTAGCATTTCCCAAATTATATAATTGCTTAAAACGGCGCAGTGTTTCCTTAACGTGAAAATGTGACAAACGTTCGCACAATCTGGAAATTGAACTATCTGTTGCTCACTTGACATACCTTATGTGAGAACACTGAAAAATCTCGATGTTGGAAACCGTTAAGTGCCATAACTGTGAACAAGGCCACAAGGGATGGATGAGGTGCGGAGGTCAGAAACAGTAAGTGTGAGACAGAAGAGTGTACCAGGGCGACACAGTGTCTGAAACATGGCTGCTTCATCACCGCCTCACCGACATGTAGGCCTACTTTTTGTGCTAGATTTCCCACTGATGGTACAGCCAAGTACAATACACGTTGAACTAATGCACTAACGGCCTCACTACCTGTTCATCATCTCACACATTATAAGACAAGTAATAAAGGGGAAGATATGGATGTGATAATAATCATCATCATTGCCATCATAGTCATCGGTGCAATTCCGCAGACACAGAATCCAGACAGCCAGACAGTTCAGCATCCATGAGACCTGGCGTTTTCAGGACTGGAAGGTAGAGGCAGGCCAGGCGAAATGATCGATACCCACTTTAATAATTGATAGGCGAGAGGCGAAGACGGGGACGGGGAGAACCGTGTGGCTGCGGTTACACAGTCGCTCTTCGGTAAGCAAAGCTTAAAGCAAAGCGCGCGGTAAATATTGAAAAACAACATTAACATCGACGAACTTCCAACAAGCAGTGTGATCTGCGAATTGAAACGGAAGCTGCTTCATACTCGAGATTCTATATAAAGGCTCCTATATGCATTTATTTCATTTGAATCAGAAGTAATGTGCCATTTTTATGTTGATGTCTGCGTGCGTCTATTCAAGTGCAATTCAAAAGTCGTTCTGCCATTTAAGGTTTGAAGGTTACAGTGATGGAATCAAACGAGCTGTGTACATTGACCATACAGGCACGCCTCTCTCTCCCTGTATGTGCGTGCGTGTGTGTGTGTGTGTGTATGTGATTGGGATATAGAGTGTCTGCGCTATACATTGTTAAGGCTGATCTGACTCGCTCTGAATCTGTATCGATTTCCATTCCCTGGTCTCTCCTTTCCATCGGTGCAGCGGGAACAACATAAAGCAGGGTAGCCCCCCCGCCCCCCAACAACACCACCTTTCCCATCAACAGCTCACCCTTCAGCACACAGCTGACTAACACGCATGCCTACATTCGCTGTATGCAGACAAAGGCAGCAAATGGACAATCATACCTAAACGTCCTATGGACCGCGACAATTTTCAGGCAATCTTAATGCGCCTGTTAATAGTGCGATAACATGAAGTATTTGAGCCCATGGTTCGTACTGAACTGCCACACCCACAACATCTGTTTTAAGAGCAATGCACATATAATTCTAATATGCAACAATTCACACTGGTTTATAAGGGCAATATTATATGAGAGAATGTATGGTAGGATTCTGGAGGCAGTATCTATTACACGATGACAGTTAAAGAATTGTACGTATATCAAAACAAAGAAATGCAATGGAATAGGCTATACGTGGATTTTTGGAGGAGGAAAATTCTCTGTAAGGGGACAGATATGATCAGGAATATTTCCCCAAAGCCCTTTATACAAACCAACACAAGGGACAAGGTATGCTACCAGATGAACTGTGGGTAAGAGCATTCCAATTAAGCTGTATTTATATAGCCTCTTTGGTAGTCTTCTACTGGTATTTTCAAGATGTGATTTCGTATGAAAACCTCAAGCTAGATAGGCCACAAACGTTTTTTAATCCTTTTCATGGACACAGCTAATGACAGGCAACTAAATAATAACCAAGGGTATATCAATGCTATTTCTCTCTCTCTCTCTCTCTTTCTCTCTCTCTCTCACACACGCACACACACACACACACACCAGTATAATTCCGTACTTTTGTACATCAAATGGGAGATGCCGCTCAATCATGTAACTCAGAATTGTCTCGCATTTCTATTTTAGATTATTAATTCACAGATGTATGTCTTCTGTGGCCCTCTCTTCAATCCAGATCAATAGGATGAATGACCTTACAGTCAAAATCGCCTGGAGACTCCTTGCCGGACCCCAAATCTGCATCAGCGGATTGACTATGATTTACTTGTGTACTTTCAAACATACTAGGCTACAGTAAGGTACAGCAACATTCAATTTCATTATAACCAATCATATAGTGGAACTGATATTTTAACCCACAAATCACATTTTCTGTAGCTTTTGAATAGACATGCAGCACATATAGTTGAAAATCTGCCAGCTGACTCCCCCTAACAGACGCTGAAGCATAAAATATATAGAGTTTTCGCACAGTTGTATGATTCAAGTATTCTGGTTTAACTAAAATTCCCAAATCAAAAACTGGTTAGCTGACTAGTTGTGTTGTATGTACCCATTGGCAGGAATTTCATATTGGCATATTACGTTTCAATATGAGCCAGTGAACTGAGTAAACCTGTGTAAATTAGAGAAACAAAACAAGGGGAACTTTGTAACAACAACAAAAAGCAACCAATTCAGTTTATATCAAACAAATGCAACAAAAACTAAGAATGACCGGTCATGAACGATTACACAATGTGAAATGTGACGTGTAGCTAGTTGCCAATTACGTGAGCTCACACACGCGCCTGCGTTATTTCTGTTCTGGAAGGACAGAGCCGCTAGTGTCAAGTGCAGGTTTTTCCTCCTATTGCAGCGCGGGAAACCCCGATTCTCACGTGTGGGCTCGGATTGTAAATCTTGGGCCAAGGGCGCTGAAATGCATACTGTCTCTACTCCTTCGTCCTCGCCGCTTATCTGACACCCTGACAGGCCATAGCTTATTAAAGGCCCGATAATGGTTTGTGTAATGTCTGGTCTAAGGCGGCTGCTGCGTGACTAACTTATAGGGAATAGCAAGGAAAACAATATACTCCGGTGTCTCCTGTAGAGGCAACAACATCCAGAAAATTTCAAACCATGATTAAAATGATTATTTATAGGCTACGATATACATAAATATAGATCCATAAATAAATAATGTAGATGAAAACATCGACATACTTGTAATAATGGTTTATTTTTATGTATAATGATACAATTGATTTATAACGAATAAAAACTAACGCTAAGCCTCATCAACAGCAATTCATATTCTTTTAATTATGATAATGATGATGATTATTATTAACCCTCCTTTTCAGGTGAATTTCAGAAAGCGTTCGCAACAATTCATATTTTCTTAGGTGTGGTCATTCCAAATCAATACTCAAAGGTAATATCCTTAAGCCTGTTGGTTGCTGTAACTGATTAATTGCAGAGAGCCCAAATATAGGAAGCAAGGAGATATAGAACGACGAGTCGCACAATCTGTGGAGCAGTCGACTTGGCAGTAACACACTGTAAACAAACAAAGGGCTGCGTTATACTTACGCACCGGGTTGTGGCCCAGTTATTCCACAATCTTAGCGCGCACTGTACTTAACTTTCAGTAACGAATTTAAGCAAACCCTACATTTTTTGAACATCTTTAATGTTTGGTTAGTTTCACCGTCCGCTGAAATCATAATGCTGCGTAAGAGACACAAATATATAACCACTAGCTTAAATGTTTACTCGGAGTTTAGAAAGGGCTTTGTGGTTAAATTGAATTTAACAAAGGTCTGTGTTTGATAAGGACAAAATTAATATTTTGCTAAATGCATTTATTTAATATCCGTTAAAATGATTTCAGAAACAGTTGGGGACATTCATTCCCACATCATAAAACAAGTTTAAACTGGATAGTGTGAGGATAGAGACATTTTATTGTTGATGTGATCCTGGATTTAAAGAAAAAACATTGGCTTCTACAAAACTATGTTATAAAAGTTAATATCAGTCCCGCTGAACAAGTAGGCTAGTATTAAAGTCAATGTGGTCATTGCAGAGTTCAGATGTTTTGTCAAATAATTTTCTGTCAAAAAAGAGAAAATACCAATGCAAGTAAACCGGCGATTGGAAAATGTAAACAAAATGATCGTTTTTTAATACGATAATTATGACGCATATGGGGAATATTCTGATAGGCAAACTGATTATATGACAATACAACATACATGTTAAACAAGTAGGCTACAACTAATCAGTTATTTCAAAATGCACCATAATATTAGCAATAGGCTATGTGAAATGTAGCGTAGCTTAAGTTAAATGTACAAAAATGAAAGCATTTCAGCCCAGCGGCGGCAAGCAGATCGACTTCTGGCAAAAATAAAACCTGGGAACCAACTGCCCCCCACCCAAGCAATATTTACCCGAAGCAACAACAAGTTGACTCCATTCCGGATCGATCGGATCAAAACCGCAGAAACACACCCCTTACACCCACAGTTGCAACATGAAACCGCTTTGGGCGACATAAGACACAAATCAGCAGCGGCACTCAATGGCAGTAAAACGAACTGATACATGACCTGATATGATAGGATAAGTATGGACTATGTATACATTTCTGAGTTACACGAGACATTTTGCTAGTTCTAAATAATACCTATTAGATAGGCTACTGTACTTGCTGTACCAGATAGACTACCCTAATCAAGAAACCTAGGCTAGGGCTACACGGTTATGGGTTATTTATATAAAATTCATAAATATGCATAGAGCTGAAAATTGATAGCATAGTAAACAATATATGTATACAATAATTTATCTTGATGTAATTTATATAAGTATTACCATAAACATGATAAACTTTTAAAGTTTTAAAGGCACGGAAATTTAAATAAAATAATAATAATAATACAGATGATAACATTTCAGATATAGCCTACATACATTACATTTTCTAAAATGTCATCAGATTTATGTTTAATAAATGAGTGTAACAGCCTACATAACCTCAACATTTTAACGGTTACTAATTTCAACTATGAGAAAATTAGTTTTTCATATCCTATATGTTCTATTTTCACATCTTGACTGCGTTCTGAGCCTCAAAAAATCGTTACCATGACAATTTAGTATGCTTCTTCGTAGCCATTTACAAAAGTGTAGATATCCTTCCATCAGATTTAAGAACGAATAAGAAAGCAATAATTACTGAAACTGACCTACTTTAGACCTAAAGTAAGTAATCTCTTAGAAGTAGAAGAAGAAGGAGAACAACAACAACAACAACAACAATATTTATTATTTATTTATGGTATATGTAAATACTGCCTTTCATGTGCCTTTTAAGTTTAGGCTACTTCAGCCCACACGCAGGCAAAATCTCTTCCCATCGTGCTGTAATGATAGAAATCGTTATTAACCATTTTTAGTCGTTCCATTGCACCTGCCAATTCACCTGCTGTGTCTCAAATGTCAGGTTTTCAGGTTGTGAAATATACTGTTGGTGCTCGTCTGGATAATAAAGCCCAAACGTAATACATTTGAAGGAAAACAGACCCAAGGGACTTCCAATTCCAAACCTTTTGTGAGCATTGTTAATAGTTTTAGAATACGAACTTTCACGCGTTTTACTATAACAGGGTCTTCCTTGAACTACAGCCCTAGCCGTGCGGTAATGCGTTCGCGTCTCCTTCCGCCCTTGTTACAATCACACCGCAAATTCGCGTCAGTAAGTCCTTAATGTGTAAACTACTGGTTGAGAATAATAAACAGTTGATGTCTCTAATTCCCAGTCATATAACACCATAACCGTCGACGCCCTTTGTAGTCAACGGTGTTTCACCGATCATTGTTTTCCGAATGAAAATTTCGTTGATTTCATCTGCATTTTTTCACGAACTCACTCTTCACGTTTTTCTGATTCAAAATAATATAGCCTACTATGCAACTGAAAATTATTTTAAATAGCTAATATGTCTTTGGCAACATCACATTGATACATATAATAATTAACCTCATTATTATTAGTAGTATTAGCCAAATTCACAACAGCAGTAGGCTATTAGCCCCGATATGATTGATTGGCATAGCCTGCTTATCTGATAAAAATGTCCACCAAATCATCGTTTTACAGGGGAAAACATAAATGAATAAGAAAATTAAAACTGAAGAAATAGTGAAAAGAGGAATAATTAACAGTATTACATGGAGGAGAGAAGGAGGTGGTTTATTAGTCGCAAGAGTGGCAATAAACTTTATATTATAGCTGTTCAGTGTCGCACGAACACTGAAATTGTGAGACTTTGGGCCTATTTTTTTAATGTGGCGCCATTTAACTCACTTTATTTCCCAGGAGCAAGTTCAAAAAATTTAAATGGAGATAAGTATATTATAGCCTACCGTGGTTACAGTGACACAAGTATCATGATGTTAGAATTCTCTTCATGCATATCGTCTTACAGCCTGATAACACATTTTCCGAAACCGTTCCTCTCTTTCCAAGGTAGGTTATTACAATTTCTAGATTTACAGTCCAATTGCAGTGACTTTATTTTATAAGGTTATTCTTTCTATGATGATTTAAGAATATTTCAAAGGAGCCGCGCCATTAATGAACTTTAACTGACCAGCCAAATACATTAAGTAATGTAGAAATATAATTTCTGTGTGTGTGTGTGTGTGTGTGTGTGTGTGTGTGTGTGTGCGCGCGCGCATGCATATGGAAGCGGTGAAACAGAAGTCCCGAGATTGTGGTTCTCTGGCGACTGGGTGCACTGGAGTTTAACATTTGTCATGTTCATTTACACTGTTATGTAGGCAATGGGGGAATGAGGGGATGGGGTCCTCTTTAATGTACTCTTCTGAAGGCCAACACCCGCATGCCGCATGCACAACACAAACACACACACACACACACACAATTTTGATCTTGGTAATGCTCATGTTGTGTACTCGGTATAGATTCGGTATGAAAATAAAATGAATTGTAAGGCTATGATGTACCCTAACGACTTTCCAAAAACGCTATAATTAGCTACATGTGCTAGCTAGCTACTTAAATTCAGACTTTCAATTCGCACCATACCCAGCTAAACAGACATCAATCGTTGAGAACACAATCCACGATTGTATTTCTGGCAAGAGATGTGCATCCATTGTATGCCAGTCTCATTTGCTGTCGATTGTGATGGTGAAAAAGAAGGACCCCAGTAACCTTTGCTGAGGTTGAAGCCTGGAGGTCGAGGGTGTGGGGGCTCATGCTCCGTTAGCTCATAGGAGTTTGAATACAAACACTAATACCTGCTGTGTGTGTCCGCGTTTGCTGCCATCTGAACGGAGTAGGCTGCTTCGTCAGGCACGCTCACCTACTTACAGTTATGGCAGCACAGCCTTCCAGTAGATGTCTCCGCTCATATGGTAACGTAAGGTTGTCTGTTGAACTCAATTTGGGGTTTTCATCCCAAACTGAAATAGTAGGCTAAGCCTAACATAAAAAAACATGGTTGTTGTTGACTCCTGCTAATTAATGTGAAGCGCAGACCATGATAGTTCTCGCTTAACACACTTTATGCAGACATCTTAAATTGCACCATCTTTCATTTTGCCCATGATGATATAGGCTATCTATAAGTGCTTAGCGTTTACAACTGTATTGCTCGGCTGTGCATCTGATGTGCTCATTAACTGTTTGGGACGGTGGCTGACATACTGCCTGTTTCTCACCTGCAGTATCCCGACCAGTGCGGGAGAGTTGCACCGCACCCGATTTAATATCACCCCCATTCAGCGCATCGATTCCAGTCAGACCGGTTGGCTGCACGGTGCGGTTAGTTATCGATTCCGCTCCCCTCTTGCTTCTCCCACCTCAACTCGGGCAAATCACACACCTCCAGCATGGCTGCTGAGGCAGCTTTCACACGCCCAAATCCTCGTAGGCCTACTATTTAGCTACTTATTTATTCAAATGTTGTAAGCTATTCCCCATTTCAGAGGTCCCTATTACAAACTAAGAACATTTTGGCTTTATATACGGGTTTCTTTTAGGGCAATCAATTATTGTAATGAAGCTTTGTTTTGAAGATCGGTGCAGGCCTACTGACTGACGTACGAGGACCTGGGAAATAGGGTTAATGAATAACATTAAAATAAACCTCAAAACGAAGTATTAGTAACTTATTATAATATCTACCTGGACTGCGACATATCTACTCAGGGCATATCGGATTTATTGACATGAACGATGCGCAAAAATCGATCAATCGCCCAAAATGTGATCTTAGTCATTGTAATTTTGTATAATGGAAAATATAATAATACAGAAAAGATATAAAATTACTATATTTACAAACACATCTAGTCTAGGTATAGGCTTAGCCTATAGCATAAATTAATGGTAGGGTAGGCTATTCTGTTCATAAAATGAAGAAAATAAGGGACACAACACTTTCATTTATGTTTCACGATTCATTAATTTAATATTGTTGTTTTAAACCGAGTTATATGATAGAATATGTCACAGTAGTATGCCCATTTATTTCCCATTATTTACCAGTTGACAGGGTTCAGGTGTGCTGATGGTGGAATTGAACAAATACGTGGGCTATCCCCGAGGAGAGGTTTGGGAACCATTGCAGTACAACATTATTTTTTTCCCCAGGGTTACGTGAGAGGTTTGGTTTTAGTTTCCATAACAGGAGAATAATATTTTTTTATTTACAAATGTAATAGAATAGCCGACATATGTGTGGGCATGCAGAAATGGTCACTTTGAAGACCTGCAAATCCCCCCCGATAATTCAGACAATTCCTATCACATAATTGAGGACTCGTCTAAATAGAACAGGGGGCAACCGAAATAAAAAGAACACCCCAAACATTAAAACATCACCGTTTTAATTTGTATTTCCTTCAATATGACGAAGACTTTCTCTTCGCAAATAATAGACAAGCAAATCACGCTGTATTCAAATCCTCTGCTGTTCAGTTTAAAATCCACTTATTTACTTTCCTTGAAAAAAAAAATGAAATGGCAATTTTTCATGATATTTTCATCATATTGAAATGCAAAACAATAAATTAATTATATTAAGGTATAGATATACTACATTCTTACTTCTACACTATGCTGATAGATCTGCCAAATAATTTCCCATGATGCATCACATTGTACATCTGAGCAGTCCTGAAAAGGAGAGCTCACATTTTCACTAATATGTCTCTGTGCCTCTTTTTATATAAATTGAAGAACAGGTTGGAATAATTGAAACATAATGCACATTTAGTGTGCAATACGTGTGTCCATCTGTGATGCTGATTAAGAAAACAACCTTGTGCTGACAGTATGTTGATCTCAATATTTGGAATGTAACCAAATTTTCCCCAATTATATTGTTTTTGGCAGCTGTTAAATTCTATTATAAGCGTATTGAAAGGTCTCCTCACACAGAGCAGGTTAATCTCTCTCTCTCACTCATTTTCTCCTAATGAGTCAGACAAATTTCCTACTCAGCTGCTAAGGTAAATACAGGATATTTATTCAAAGGTAATCATTTAGGAAGTCCTCACTTGAGTTTTATTAGAAAGCAAATGTTTAAAACTCTTAAAACAAATACCTTGAGTGAAGAAAACATCTGGAATATGGCATTGTTCCACTTCAAACAGTAGCATTTGATATTACATCTTCACATGTTTGACAATACCATTTCTGTGACTGACACCTAATACAGTTTCTCCAAGTGATGAACTGTAACAATGATGAACTCTTAGACATCATAGACCAGATCAAATTAAGTGAAGAGTAACTTTATTACATGGCTGTGGTCCTAATGATAAGCATATCTTAGCAACAGCACGGCGCGTCAAAAATAAACTTAATGAATAAATGCACCTCACAAATGTAAACAGTACAAATCTTAATACCATACTGCAGCATAATGCATCCAACCATACAGGTAAAGAATATAATAATGAAAAACACATGAGTAATAGTTGTAATGGGAAGCATTAATGATGATTAAACTAAATCTTTAAAATATTATGATTTGTTTATATGCTTGCAGGGGGATTAATGTGAGGAAATCAACTTGTTAGTGTCCATCACCATATGCCGGAGGAGGCCATATGCTGGAGTTGTATAAAATGCCTCGAAGGAGAGTCGAAGAAAACCGACATTATGTATTAAATTATCAGTATATTAGCACCAATTCTTCCTCATTACATTAAGGAACATTGAGTTGGGAAGGGTAGTTACTTAGATCTTGGCACAGCCCTGCAGCCTGAACTGCATAAATATATAACACGCACTGGTTTTAAGGTGTGTTAAAGCGTCAGTCGATACTGGGACTATCAATCTGTGAGCAAAAAAAGTTATTTAAAAACAACAACAACAACATCAGCATCATCGTCATCAAGAACAACAACCGCCATTATCAAAGGAAGGATGTCCGCATCTCTTTCAAATTCCATACAAACATCGCAAAAACCGTAAAATTGGCATTGCAATATTTCCGGTAACTATGAGAGCAATATCATGTCAAGTAAGGGAAGAGAGGAGGTTTTGTTTGTTTTACAACGAAGTGAGCGCCAGCACGCTGGAGGGCCGCCGTAAGCATATGTTTCCGTTTCTGAACATTTTGATGATTCATATCACATATATAAATACTGACCACAGTAGGTGTAAGGCATATTGTATTACACCCTTTGGAACGGAATTCCATTGCAAGGTATTGGAAAGGAAATGTTGACAGGTTATTCATACATTTGTTGGCTAATTGTCTACCAAAGCTTATGTTGATTTCAGAAGAGCAGAGACTATGTAGCTAGTTAAATAGACAAAAATAACATATGTTTCGACATTTATGCGCTTTCTACGCGAATCTTTGCTCGAATACGTATAGCCTGCTACATATTCTTCACTCCTTTTGAAAAAGCGCTGCTTTCCGTGACTAAATCGAACGTATAGCCTAAACATGTCGTGAAAGTCAGGATACTCTGCAAAGATGTGCAAATTAGTAGGTCTATTATTTGAGAGGTTTTTGTGGTTGTCGTAAACACATTGTACTGTACAGGCGCGCGTAATGCGTTCCATAAATAAGTAAAATATTATTTTTGGACTATTCTGCACTGTATTTTGTACGGCTGAAAGGGTGGTAATATAACTACGAACAATACTACCTCTATTAAATTGTAAAAAAATAGCACTAGAACTCCGAAGACTGAAATTAAACTAGAAAAAACGTATATTCTCTACTTTCTTTTCCGCCATGTATCGTAAGCTACTTCCACCCTCCCCCCAAGGAGTTGCAGTGCTAAGAGAAACATTATCAAAGAGTTCTAATTAGGAAAAACTGAATTTCACAGACGAGTTATTCACGAATCGATCGATCAGTATTGATTATTGAGGGCCTCTCCGTACCTCTCATACTATGTTGCAAAGCATATTAAGGGGTTGTAGAAAGGAGAAAGTAATAGTCGATACTTTTCAAGCTTTGCGATTTATTTTACTGGCTTTTAAAAAAGTTAACTATTGTTTTGGTTTACCTTGGAACAGGGCTACATACTTGGGCTACTTGGATGCGCTGCCAAACTAGAACCACCAGACAACAGACACTCCAAGCCTATTGGCCTTCATTCATTTAACACATTCTGTGACATGTTTTTAACTTTGGACAATGGCTTATTGATATCATATGGTTGCGTTGCCGTTTTGTAATGATTTGAGGATTTTGAAGTTTTGCGTTATAGACGATAAAGTGCAAATGCACCACTACATATGATTTTACTAAAGTAGCTTTTTAAAATGAGCTGCTACTAGCTGCTGGATCTGCTAGTAACAATAAGAGGAGGTGGTGGTTACGTCCTCGAAGGTTCACAGTAGACAAACATCAACAACACATATAAACGGTATGAAGGCAGCTGCTTTGTCTATACAATTTTGTGTATGTGTGTGTGCGTGTGTGTACGTGTCTGCGTTCTACTGTAGCACTAAAAGCTGCAGTGATCGATTTTCCTCTTTTCTGCCGCGCGCTCGGTTCAGTAATCAGGGCCTCCATCCCCACCGATCGATCGCTATTGATCACAAAACCCAGCGCCTGTGGCGAGCCTGTCCACATTACACAGGAAAGGCACGGGTGACACCTAGCGACCGTGAAAAGACACGAGTTTGGGGTTGAAGTATGTGCTCTCATACCAAGAGAAAACAAAAAGGTAATGGGAAAATGGAGGCAAACATCATGAACCACATGTTTATTTCAGTAGGATATATTTGAAACGACCAACTGCAAATGTACATTATAATAAGATAAGAGACACAGGGATGTAGTTATGTTTCCAGCATATTCATCGATTGCTATATCGCTATATATCCGCATACTATTTATGAATATACCTACTTTTTGCTACCAGTAACTCTTTGTGTCTAGGGGCAAGCGAGATAAGAGATACGAGATGAGTTAAAAGCACAAGGGACTGGTGAAAGAGAACGCGCATGTAATTATAGTATTGGTGAATATGCACCTCGAATGTAGTATTTAAAACTATTAACACACAATGGTTATCTACTACCCGATGCCGTAAATAGTCTTGTTGTGCGTTATAGTTATATATTATTAATCAATCGTTTCTCACTCACGCTTTAAAACATTTTTTTTTCATTTTTTTCATTTTTTTTCAAGCGATGGCTACAAAATATGAATTCATATATCACCATGGAATGACATTGTCATGAGCTGTATGGGGGTATAATAGCTACAGGGCATAAATACGATAACTTTCATGTATACCTTTTTAAAATAATATCCATCATTATGGGGCCAAGCACCGAAGGCTCCTATTGATATTGTTGTTATTACTAGTGTCAGTAATTGTAGGCGTAGTAGTAGGCTACTATCATCATCATCATCGTCATCATCATCATCATCATCATCATCATCATCATCATCATCATCATCATCATCGTTATAAACGAATCCGAAGTTACGAGGATAAACTACAATGAGGTCTCACCTGTTTTCTTTCCACCAATCTCTAGCCCTGGGTCAAATACGTGTTTTTAAATGAATAATTTTCAACGAAACATGTTAATAACCAAAACGTACAATCATATAAAATAACAATTTTGTTACGAATATTGGTGAAAATATATATTTCTTTAAACATTGTCAGGAGTTTGCAGGAATTTCTCTGGCGTCTAAATGGTTTAAGTATTTTAAATAAAGTATTTGACCTAGGTCTGTCTCTGGGTAGCTCATGGTACACATATTCTGCATCAATGTTTAATACGACAACACATGTATCGGTAGCGTCTACACAGCGTGTGAGTGCCAGCGGCTGCAGTGTTCATATGAAATATGAAAATGATGGATGTGCGCGTAGGAGGTTTAGACGGCGGCAGTAAACAGATTTGACTGCAGGGGGAGATCGATGCGATCTGGCCTGCTGTAATTAGACACACAGCGCCACGGCACAGTTCCAACCACTTCAGCACTGTCACAGGAAGGGGGAGAGAGAGAAAGAGAGAGTCCCAGTGAAAGTGAGGGAGGGGTAATCTGAGTGACAGAAGGGTGGGACAAAGGGAAATTGGAATGAGTAATTGAATAATTCAGAAATCAGAAATCGAGAGAGAGAGAGAGAGGGATATTGAGAATCAGCTGGATGGCCATGGATGATTTAGGAAATAGAAAGGGGAGAGGAAATGATGGGGAAATGGAAGAATTAGAACAATTAAAACAATTCTAATACTCAGCCTAGTCTGTCTGTGGCTGCTTTTATGCCATGTGAAGGGACATGTTTCTGCGGGAAAAACGCACTCTCAGAGGAGGCCAGTGGGGTTTATATTCCGGTTTGCTTTACAGACAGTTAAAAATATCAACGCCTGTTTGAAGCAGCAGACTGAGAATCTGCTTGAGGGGATCCTGACCCCAGTCCCTGTAGAGTCCTCTCCCCCCCACCCCACCCCCCACACACACCTCCCAACCCATCACGAAGAGCAGGTTAATCTCTCTCTCTCTCTCTTTCTTCCTCTCCCTCTCTCCCTCTCTCTCCTCTCTCTTTTTCCCTCTCCCTCTCTCTCTTTTTCTTCCTCTCCCCTTCTCTCTCTCTCTCTCTCTCTCTCTCTCTCTCTCTCTCTCTCCCTCCCTCCCCTCTCTTATGTATTGAGGTATGGCTGATTGTGCAATCGTACCAATAAAGGTGGGTTAAAATTATCTCCCTCTCTCTCTTTCAAATCCAAATTTGAATATTCTTTATTTGCATAAGTGAACTTGAGTTGCTAAACTATTCAAATAAAAGTGACCACAACAACGCCTCCCAAGAGGGAAAAGAAAACTCCACAACTAACCCTTCCACCCCATCCATACGTACACATACCCCACCTGAAAGAATCCCAATTAATTTTTCTCTGTCATGCATATACGTACACATACACACCACTCTGCTACAGTCACCTAGCCTCCCAGTACAACCCAAAACAGCATTAACATTGAATCAAACAGCGGTGGCTCCAGCCACAGGAAGGCTGATCACTCCCTCACACTGGAGTCTCACACTGCAGGCTTGTATGCTGTACACCTCACTGTGCAGCTCAGGCACTTCAGATTATAGATCCTTCTAGAAAAACGTAGACATCGTACACTGAAATCCTCTGGTTTCGCACATTACCGTGCATCAGTGATCGACGAAGGGAGATGGGTGATGATGCGGCGTTGGACATGAGTCCTGTTATCTCTTTTTTATTTAACCCCTTCCTGTCTCGTGCCCTTTGCCTGACCCCATCACTACTATAACTGCACCACTTTCCCGTCTTGACTTGGCTCTTTCCTTTCAACACCCCCTTGTTCTAATCCTCCCTTTGTGCCCCCCCCCTCCAGCCTGCAAGAGGAAGGAGCAGGAGCAGCACAAGGACCGCAACCTGGCCCCCAAAAAGCAGCGGCTGGTCTTCACCGACCTGCAGCGGCGGACGCTCATCGCCATCTTCAAGGAGAACAAGCGGCCCTCCAAGGAGATGCAGATCACCATCTCCCAGCAGCTGGGCCTGGAGCTCAACACCGTCAGCAACTTCTTCATGAACGCCCGGCGCCGCTGTGTGGACCGCTGGGTCGACGAGCACGGTGTCAGCCCCGGCCAGCCGGGCACCTCTGCCACCACCTTCTCCAAAGCCTGAGAGGCCCCGCCCGCCCCCACCGCGCCCCCCTCGGTGCCGCCCAGCACCCCACCCCCCACCTCCCTTTGTCTGTGCCATGCAACCTCTCTCTCTTAGCCACTCCCAACGACGGTAATCAGACAGTGGGTCGGTGGGACCATTTTGGACGAACCAAGCGCATTTAACGAACGGTTAAGATTTAGGTCAACGTGAGGAATGCGTGGTCCTCTTGTTTTGTTTTGTTTTGTTCGGTCTCCGAACACCCCCCACCCCCCCACCCCTAATCGTTAGCGATGTCTCACGACGCTTTCATGCCTCTGAAGACGTCTAAAACCAAAACCCTTCTAAACATCAAAACCACCGCCCCTCCCCACCCCCACCAGATGATGTCGGGCCACACCCAGCATTCCCTCTCCAGACACACCTGAGATCTCTGCCGATTGGGCCATAGAAGCAAGCATGGCGAAGAAAACAAGCGGCAATAAACCGCACAGCACACAGCCTCGCAGCTTCCGCGGGCCCCTTCGGACAAGGCGGTCAGAGCGAAGGACACCAGCCAGTGGAAGACGCAAGACAACACTCCTCTCCTCTCCACTCACTGCTCTTTTACAAAAAGGTATTCCCCGAGGGCTCTCCATTTTATAAAGGCTCCTGGATCATACGGAAAAACTAATGAATAGAAAAATCAATCAGCATTTAGCCAGAGAGAGGTCCTGACCCTCCCTGAAGGTGAAACCGAACGCGCGCTTGGCAACGAAGACACTCAGGTCCGCCCCAGCCCAGGTCTATATTTTTGCACAGATGTTGGTGGCCAGCTTTGGAGGGGGAGGGGGGGGGAAGGGGCTGTCCTTGCTTCTGAGTCGAATCGGTTCTGTTTCTCGTCGCCAGGGAGGCGCTCTGGCCCATGTCTAAGCTAGGGAGGTGGCTTTTGCCCTGGTGCCGTGCTAAAAAAAACAACCCATGGGACTGTGCAGGGCCAACCGGAGTCAACCCTGATATATGCAAATGAGAGAATGAGGAAGTGCTGTTGCGGGAAGGATCCTTTTGAACCATTTCAATACTGCTACACAATGGCTAGACCACAGCAGTCCTGGCTGCCTTTCAGATGCCTTTCAGAGGCAGTAGCACCACCAGCGGTACGTGATAGTGAGCAGCAACCAGCTATGTTGCTGAAAATAATATAATTGATAGGCGTGTTCACATGTTACAGATTTGGAGATAACCCACAGAGCAACGTGACAAATTCCATGTAGATTGTTTTGAAAGAGATAGGTATAAACAGTTATCTGTTGCTCTTCTTCTCCCGTGTCAGTGGAAGGGCCTGCTCGTACCCTAGCCCGATTGCCAGCCGCACCACAGCGAGGCATTCTCTCAAACACTGATTGAGTAGTACTATGATAGCACCAAGCTCACACACAACTATGCATCACAATGCACACACAAAGGTGTAAAGAACATGTGAACACACACACACACACACACACACACACACACACACACACACACACGTGCACACACTCATAGAGCTGTCGCACAGCCTAATAGTTTAGCTTCTTGGCTTTGTTTGGTGGAGGCGTAGATTCTCTTGTCTGTATTGGGGTGCTACTGAGCTTCACTTTGAGGTTGTTTTAACTGGATACAACAGGTGAGGGTCGACGTTTTTGTGCACCTAGAGAAGCATCTTTTCTTGTCTGTTACCAAAGAAAAACCTTCAGAGGATTTTTTTTTCATAATTTAAAATGAGCAAGACATTAAATATCCTGTCCACAAGTGGGTGCTGTGCTTAGCCCCACCCACATGTTAACAAAATTGTTACAATACGATCTAGTGCCAATGACAGCTGCCTTAATGATAATCAGAGAAGGTACTGGGTTCACAGTTTCCGTGCCCTCCACCTACCCGACCCCACTAGTGGGCAACCTGTGCCATAGCAACCAACAATCAACTTTTGAATTCACGCAAGTCTGTCTTTTTAAAGAAGTCCAGATGGGGGGGAAGTTCAGTTCTACAATTCATAAGAAAACCAACCCACAGTCCTCATCTCATGAAAGAGAAAAAAAACTACAAAACGACAACCACAATAAACTAGAAAAAAATTGGAAGAAAGAAAAATCTCTCTCTCTTTCTATTGCTCTATCTTTGACTCTCTACCTCCTCTTCTCCCCCAGCTCCTGTTACTTTTTCTCTCTGTCTCTTTCACTCTATAATATTGATGCGGGTAATTAGTACCATAGACACAAAGTTTCTATTTCTTGTTACTATTGTGCTCTGTTGTGCATATGTAAGGCACCTTGTTGATAAATCCAAAAAAAAAAAAAAAAAAAAACATAAAAAGGAAAAGACTTTTAAAAAGAAAAAAAGATGAAAGGACTGAAGCAAAGGAAGGACATGGATGTTTTTTGCATTATTTGTGAATATTGTGTGGCTGACGAGAAGAATTGTTTCCAAGAAAAGGAGAAAATACGGAGGTGTAAAAAAAAAAAAAAAAAAAAAGAGCGACGGTGCAGCCCAGTGCGGGTGACCTCTGACCTTTCATCTTGGCGCTGAGTTATGACAGCATCCTCTCTGCTGAACTCCATAGTGGGGTCTCACAATGATGATGCAAAAATGATCTCCCTATGTCCTTGCTGAATTTGTGCAGGGAGGGGGAAGGTACGAAGGCGTGGAAGAGGAGGTGGAACTTTTCTCCGTGATCTGCAAATGTGGCTCTTGCATTTCCCATGGGATAATCACATTGACCATGTGGTTTCCATGAAAACCGGTTGCTGGAAAGTGTTTGGAAAGGGATGCATGCTCAGGTTGCTATGAGCAGTGAGCTTAGGATGGGAAAATACATTTGTAGAACACTTTTCAGCAAGGAGATATATATATGTATGTTTATATATATATATATATATATACATATATATATGTATGTATAATTTAAAGGGGGAAAAGTGACAAAATGACCTTGTTTGTAGTGAGAACCAGTGTGGCTACCTCACTGAGCTGAGTGGTTTGTGAAACCGCCACTGATACCAAAGATTACTCCAGCCTGCCAGTCCCTTGCTGCTTGGGGGATGCAAACCAAAAACTGCCCCCTGCCAAACGCTGTTACAGACAGACAAGCAGACACAGAACAAACAGACACTGACACATCGCATACAGACACAGCGCAGTCAGACTGCATTGTGCCACATGGGGGCGAGGTGGCTGCCGTGCAGATAGAGTTGAGTGCCTTTTTCCTTCAACCACGGGTGGGACTGCTCTGGACACACACACACTCAAAATCTGGACACACACACACTCAAAACACACACACACACACACACACACTCACACTCAAATGCACATGATCAAATGCACATGCACACACACACACACTCAATGCACATGCACATACACACACACACACACATTCAAATGCACATGCACACACACACACACACACACACACACACACTCAAACACACATGCACACACACACACATGCATGAGCATGCATTAAACGTGGATAGAGTGGGGGGCATAAAGTAAAGGCCAATGTGGGGGCAATGTCAGCTTTAAAATAATTTCACTATTGAAATTTCACAATCCATCTTGCTACACTAGAATAAAAGCACTTTATCATGTGTAAAGTCTTTAGGACTTTTTATGTATAGTTACACTAGTTTATTATACTGTTTATATGAAGAAAAACTGTTACTTCTAATTCTGGAAGAAACGCTTGCTAACTGTGCAGAGACACACCTTTGTGCTCGATCAACATTGGCACTCCTACCAGAGATATTTTTGTGTAATATAGACGGAGTGAGCACAATGTAGCTGCAGAGATCAGAGGTGTATCTATGCTGTCAGTGACACAAGACTGTGTCATCACGTGTGTGTGTCATTGGCTCTCTCAGCCTTTCACAAACACCAATCCTGCATCTGATTGGTCATGACCAGAAAAGACACAGCCCCCCACCTCTATTCCACCAATGAACCCTCCCCCTGGCTTGTGCGGGGAATTGGCAGGCATGTGTTGACAATTAATTCTGAAATACCTCAAACCTTTCATGTAAAGCTTATGTAATTTAAATAATAATACTGATAATGACGATGATAATACTAATAATAATAGTTAGTTTTGGAATTTTGTGACTTGAAGCTTTATACTGTTGAATTATGATTTTATTTGTTTGCTCATTATTTTTTTTGATTTGTTATGTTTGTTGTCGTTGTTGTTCTTTTCAGTGGCATGTACTCAGTGTTTTCATGAAGGAAAGACATTCTGAATGTTTCTGTGGAAGACGGAAGTTGAAAAGGGAAAAGGGGAGGGGAAAGAGGGGAGAAGATGGAGGAGAAAAGGGGATGAGAGAGGGTGCTAGCAGGGAGAGAAATAATCTGATTACCTCTTTCATTGGAAGGGCTTCAGAAGCGCTGGGTCTTTTCAGAGACAAAAAGGAAATGGAAAACAACTGCTGGAATTTAGAAAGCAGAGTTTTTTATAATCAGCTGAGGAAAGAAAGGGATCATTCATTTCTGCTCTGTTACGTCATTTCGTTCTCTTCTCTCCAAAAGAAAATACACGGTTACTTTCCAAGTGTTTCCTGTGTGTGTTCAAGTGGTCCTGATGTTATTTAAAAAAAAGAAAAAAAAAGATAAACACAGCACCTCCATTGAAACGAGGATGCAACTTTTTTTTCCTTTCTGCATGGATATTGTATAACTGTATAGAAAACTGCAGGAATGGCCTGTGATGGAGTGGGAGAGGAGGATGAAGAGACTGGGGGGGGGGAGGGGTATGGAGGCAGATGTGTGGGGAAAGGAGGGGAGGGGGTCGTTGGAGGGGTCCTTGTTTTTAGAATTTGGTCATTGTGGTTTTCGCTGGTTGTGTGCATATGTTGTTCCAACCACTGATCTCCATTTACATGCTGAATCCAGGCCTGGCATTTGGTGTCGACGCCACAAGCGGCCACGAATTGGGACTCAAAATGTTAATCCACTTTGGGCTGTGCAGGCTAGGACGACTCTTTCCATCACATCGTCCAACTGTTTGGGGATCATCAGTCATGTTTCTCGTCATATTCATCATTACTATTATTAAGGATAAGATATGATACACCCTGCCCATCCCCCGCCCCCCCAAAAGCATTTGCATGACACTAATTAAATGATCACTTGTGAGCTGTAGTAAGTCTATGCCGTCAGCCTCATAAGTACTGCATATTCAATGCCATGCACAAGAAGGAACGTGCATCCTCTATCCAGTATAGTAATGTAGATCAGTGATTTCAATGCTGTCCCTTTCCCCCTATTTCTTTTATGTATATAAACCCTGACAGTAGGGGGTGGTGTCTGGGGGAGGTGGAGGCCAAATATTTTTTTTCAGATGTGCTCACATTCCAGCTTGACGTGTTGTCTCATTCCGTTGTCTTGCGTGCTTTCATTACTATTTCGACACTGTGCTATTAATTAGGAGTAATCAGAGGGACTAAGCAATGGATGCTATTTTCATATTTGTGTCATTTATTTTTGTTGGATCTAATCATGTGCGTGTGTGTGTGTTTTATATTTAATGTGATATTTATTTGAGTTGCAGACTGCTCATGCTGACAGTGCTTTGAAACTGACCCCTCCAACCAAAATGTTCTTACCTACTGTTCAACAGCATTGTGTGCATTCCCCTCTGGAATTAAAAGTTTGCAAGTCTGACTTCATAAGGAAACAGCGGATTTCCCCCCCCCTCAGTCGCACTGTGCTCTCCCTCTTCTGTTACCTGTTAATCAATCAGAACCAAGTGTCTTTGTGATGGTAGAAGACAATCAGTTTCAAAAATGAGAGAAAAGGTAGAGAGAACAGGCAGGAAGGAGGGATGGAAGGAGAGATGGGTAAAGAGGTTCTCAGAGTCATGCGTTTCTTACAGTCCCCGTATGCCAAAATTCAAAAACCCTTGAGTCAATATTTTCCTACATCCCTGCCAAATGCGCACACACACACACACACACACACACACACACACACACACACACACACACACACACACACACAGTATATATATATAGAATTTATATATATAGAGAGAGAGAATTTATACTGCTGTTCTGCTGTTGCTTAATCCACATCTCTCAATTCCGCTCCACACACACTGCAAAATCCCGCCCCTGCACCCGCCCCCACCCTGCACCCAACCCCACCCCTGCGCCCCCGCCCTGCACCCGCCCCCCCGCCCCCACCCCTGCACCCAATCCTGGTTCTGATTCTGAGTGCTTAGTGACTCAACGAGTCCAACTCTCTGCTAATAACGTGGGAGCGCATTAGTGTACAGCGTCAGGCCATGAGCAGCAGGGCAGTGGCCACTTCCCCTCTAGCCTTGTCTCTTCTTGATCTACTGTTGATGAAACTGGCCATTTAAAAAAATAGTGGGTCTGGCCGGTTCCTTTTTGCACAGAAAGCTATGCAAACACCTGATCCCCCAATCCTAATCGTTGCTGCTGGGTCAGAGTGTACAATCCCCCACCCTCCAGACCCCCCCAAACCGTGCCCCCCCCCCCCACTCCTCATGTGTCAGGCAGCTCCAGTCACTCAGGGTACTATTAAAGAGTGCCTGGAAATGCTCAAACACACGGCCACTCATTGTGAGAAAATGATTGCCTCATCATGCCAGCCCCTACAACAGTCCCCATCACCAGGGATGTCCCATGACATCTGAGCCACGGTGTTACTCTGCACTGCCACCTGCTGGGCCTCAGTGCACTACCCATTGATCGCAAACAGAGCAGTCGGGTTCACACAATCTGGTCGCGCTCCCTCCCCCCCCATTACGAGCACTCCCTCTCTCGACACATTACACTGAGGCATTCAGGACTCAGTTGTGCTGACGAAGCGGCCAGCCGCAGAGATGTGACTCACACACGCACACAAAGAGACAAACAGGCAAACGCATTCCTCATAACCCAGTCAATCCCTTGCCCCGAGAAGCAAGCCAATCGATTCCACAGGAAGAAAGCTAATGCTAATGCTAAAGCTAATGCATGCTGTGGAGCAACTACAATGTAGACGTGCATCAGGAAGCAAGGGGTGACTTCCATTTATACACGCAATCACACATTTGTACATGCAATAACACAGGCACAAACACAAACAAACACACACTTCACATAACTAGCCTCCCTTCTTTGGAAAGCTGAGTGTGCCCTGGGAGTGCCTGTACTGAAACCAAAGATCAAATCACATGTTTGACAATCCCACACCCAAACCATGTCAATTCCAATTCACTCCACAGGTGTCTCCAGACTCACGATATCCCTGTATCCGCATCAACCCCACTCCTATGTAGCTGTTCACTATTCCACATGCTCCGTTTCTCTGCATGCCTACACATTGTCCACACATGCATGCACGCACACACAAACAACCGTGCACTTGTACATACAGGTAACTGCCAAAATAAAGGCAACACTTTGGTAACCTGGGGTGACACTCAAACGGCCCTGGCCCGAGCTAAAAGACTTCCAGCTGGGCGGGGGGTGCTCATTGAAAAAGGGAGGGCAGGGCCTATCCACTGGTTCTGACTGTGTCACCCTCCGATGGACACTCACGATACTGCACATGTTTAAAGGATCCCTCATTTACACCCCTTTATTTTGGCAGTTACCAATATTTACAGGTTTGCAGAGACGCACACACAGGCACACCTGAAGCCAGGGCCCTTAGAAATTACGGGCCTCCGTAAAGTGGTAGCAGCCCCCCACAGTAGCTCCCTCAGCGCTGACATGAGGGTGCGCGTCCTAGCGTCCAGCGCCCAGGACAGAGGGACAGAACCAACCACCAGCCCTGACTCAGAGAGCCTCTTTCCTCCTCCCGCTCACACAGGAAGACGGAAAGGGCCTGTGGAGGACTTTTTGTTTAGCACTAGTGGAGAACTTTGAAGAAGGAAAAAAAAACTGAGTAATAACTGTTACAGAAAATGTAAAAAATAAAATAAAAAGGATAATATGGGTAAATTGCGTGTTTTGAAAAAAATTAAATAAAACAATTGAAAACCAACTTTAAAACTTTTGATTCTTTACTAGATAGGAAAACAAATACATGTTTGCGACGTAAATGTTTGAAAGAACTGAAAACTGGGGATTAATCATAAGAATGCAAGTGTTCTCTTACATTAATGATAATGAATTGCCAGTAATAAAAATGCAACCTGTTTCCTTAAATATCACAAGTGTGCATTTTTACACTTGGCTGGTTTATTAGATTAATTTAAATCACATTTAAAACTCCCCATACTGCTTGTCTACAGCTGTTCTGACTAAACATGCTAACGTTTTAGAGGAAATTCTTCACAAAATAATTCATGTAAATGTGACAAACCAAAGTATAAATTATGTGAGATTACAAGAAATCTCTCATATTGTCACGTACGGTAATTTACTCCAATCTACAGTAATTTATTATTTCTTTTAACAATGAATTAAAAAAACTAATTTTCAGGTGGCTCGTTTTACCTGAGGGAGGCGCTGTTGTAAAATTCAAGCCCTAAGCAGCCTCTCAGATCGGACACAACACAAATAATAAAGGTTTCGGTGAGGATCATCTTCTTATAGCCTACACGTGCCTTTTGTTTCCGGCAACATAGCTCGAATAGCTGTAGTCAGGTTGCCATATCCTGTATTTATAGTTACACAATGCATACCTAGATTACACAAGGTGCATTATTAATATCCAAGAACAAAATCAAACACAAAAAATCGACATTATTTTTCGTGAGCAATGGACTTCAGTTTGCTTGCTCAGCAGGCTCTACGCAGGATTTAAATACATAATGTATGAGCGTTCAGCCCATAGCGCTGTAATGAGTGCCGACACCCAGGCGTTACTCTGTGTGAAACAACAACACATCACCATCGCTAAGAGGTTTCACGTTACCTGCTGTTTAAATCAAACATCCTGCTGTGGCAATGTGATGTGGTACCGTTCTCGTCCGCACCGTTTTACGACTGACTGTAGATGCCCTGAAACTGTCTCTTTCCACGATACACGCGGTGGCGCAGATTAGCGAAAGCTGTCAGCTGCCTCGGCTGATAAGAGAGAGATGATCGATTTAGTTTATAGCAGAGGCGAGGCCTGCGAAGCGAAAGGGGGGTTTACACTCTGTATCTGGGACATGTTCACATGTTCTTCAGCAACACCCCCCAAAACTGGAGGCCTTGTTCACACTCATATCCGATACAGTTGACGTATTTCTGTTTGTCCGATATACGTGTTCTTCTGTTCACACACGATTTGTAATGTTCTGTATATAGATTCAATGACGAGGCATATGCGGAGAGGTTCGATACCGGCGGAATTCGAGACAGACTACCTCCGCATGTGGTTCAAATCTGATTTGGACATTGCGATTTCTTGTGTTTAGACCACAGTCTTCAAATTCAACATATATCGGATTTGGCAAGATATCGGATATATGGCACATGAAAAGACCAAACGGTCTTATAGTAGCCTATGTGGCGTAATCTTTCTTAACCCTTAGACGCCTGCGTGAAAGCGCATACAGTATGTGAGGCAGGCGTCGCATTTGTTTGTATCTTCAGCGTTTTTTGTCATATTATGAAACGGAAAAAAATGCCTAGCTAGTTTTTGGAGTTGGAGTTGGAGTTTTTGTGGATGAGAAATAAGGCGAGTTGAGCCTCGTGTGAGGCGAATGCTAAATGTAACACAAACCTTGCTTTTGTACGTCGAGGATGACGAACTTGAAGAGATTATTGGTAAGGAGTCTGACATTGAGAGTGATGCTGACGACGAAATTGACGATCCTCGACAACGAGACAAAATAGCCCAAGACCTCTAAGGGTCGAGTCCAGGCTTTATGCAGTGCTGGATACTTCTTTAGTCTGTAGGTATGTAAGTGATGAGCCTAGATGGGCCGAATGGCCTGTTCTCATCATTATGCTTATGTTCTTTAGAGAGGGCCGTGTAAATCACTGTGTGTGAGGCTGCAATTCAAGGTTGCAATTCAATGAAAAAATGTAAAAAAGATACAAAAACACAAATGTTCCTAAAATGAAATTTATATTTGTAAAAATACAAAGATTGTACCTAGGGTTCCAGTAAAAGTGTGTTTCATGTCAATATTAACATAGCTTTATTCTTCTTGCCAAGTATGCATGCTGTCATCCAGAGCATGGTGCCCCAGAGCATGGTAAGAAAATGAATACATCAGATTACACAAACTTTAAATGGTAAACACAAACGGTTACACACATTTAAAATAATCCTATTCTCACCCTTTACTTGAATACTAACTCCGGTGCCTGGCGGTCATGGATAGATGCTTAGGGGCACAACACACGATAGTTCCAGCTATGTCCTGCCGAGCCCTGGTCCTCCTGGCACTCCTCACTGTGATGTCATAGGAGCACTGGTGTCTGTTTTGTGTGGCGCGTCCAAGTCACTTTCCCTCCTGTCCTGCGGGGGCGCTGTGTTGTGGAGTCCAACCCCTGAGGTGATGAGCCGCCCAAACCCTTGGCCCTGGGACATGGCGTAGGAGGAGCGGCGCTGCGGGTCTCCCCTCTGGAAGCAGGACTGCATCTCCAGGGGTCCTCTGGGTAAAGTGGTAAGCCCTGAGCTGTGCACCTGAGATTCACACATGAAATGAGCACATTAGCACACAACCCCTCTAGCACAGAAGGAGAGAGGTAATACAGGTTACTGTCACTTTAAGGACCCTCCCGATGGGGCACTCTCACCCGGTGTGTGTCAGAGGGGTTGAGGACGAGGGTGATGGCACGAGCGGTCAGCGAGGGGAGAATTGCGGTGCCGGCAGTCACCAGAGCGGTCAGCCACAGCAGTGGGTTTCCAAAGGCGTTCAGCGACGCACCTGCCAGCAGATAACTTATCACTTATACAGTGATGGACTGGTATTGGGAAATGTAAAATACAGGTCAAAGGAGATATCCAAACAAAATATGAGCAGTCAAAAGAGTATATACTGTATGCGTGTCTGTTTGTGTGTCTCTGCATGCATCGATATGTGTGCGCATACGTTTGAGGGGGCGCACATATGTGCATGTGTCTGTGTATGTGCGCTATGTGCATGTGTATATATGTTTGTGCACATATATATTTGTTTGTGTGCATATGTGTCTGTGTACATGTTTGTGCGTGTATGTGTCTGTGTATGTGTGCATGTATATATATATTTGTTTGTACGCTTTTATGTCGGTGTAAGAGTTTGTGCGCTTATTTGTCTGTGTATGCGTTTGTGTGCATGTGTGTCTGTGTCCTGTGTCTGTATGTTTGTGCACGTATATATATAAATATATATATATATATATATGTATATATATATATATTTGTTTGTGTGCACATGTGTCTGTGTATGTGTTTGTGCGTGTATGTGTCTGTGCACGTATGTTTGTGTGCACATACGTGTCTGTGTTTGTGTGCGCATGTGTCTGTGTCTGTATGTTTGTACACGTATACAGTGCCTATAGAAAGTCATCATACCCTTTTGAAATAGTCACTTTTTTATGTCTTACAGCCTGAAATAAAAGTACATAAAATCCATCTTTTTCCAGCTTTATTTACACATTTTGCCTTCAACATTCAAGTGAAAAAAAAAGGGCACAATTTCTGATAATTAATAAAAAATGAAAAACTAGAATAACAGGGTTGGAAAAGTGATCAGTCCCCTGATTTAATACTTTGTAGAGGCACCTTTTGCTTTAATTACAGCCATCAGTCTGTTTGGATATGTCTCTATCAGCTTTGCGCACCTAGATTGGGCAATATTTGCCCATTCTTCCTTGCAGAACTGTTCCAGTTCAGTCAGATTCCGTGGTGAGCGGCGATGGACTGCACTCTTCAAGTCCATCCACAGATGTTCTATTGGATTTAGGTCAGGGCTCTGACTAGGCCACTCAAGGACATTCACCTTCCTGTCCTTTAGCCACTGCGTAGTTTTTTTGGCGGTGTGTGTGGGTCGTTGTCGTGCTGGAAGGTGAACCACCTGCCCATCTTCAGCTGTCTAGCAGAGGGCCGCAGGTTTTCCTCAAGAATTTGGGTGTACTTGGCAGCATCCATTTTCCCTTCAATCCTGACCAATTGCCCAGTCCCCGCTGAAGAGAAACACCCCCACAACATAATGCTGCCACCACCATGCTTCACTGTAGGTATGGTGAGTTTTGGGTGGTGTGCTGTGTTTGGTTTCTACCAAACATAGCGCTTGGAGTTCAATCTTGGTCTCATCTGACCATATAACCTTTTGCCACATGGCATCAGAATCTTCTATGTGTTTCTTCGCGTAACGTAAACGAGACTCAGTGTGACACTTTTTCAGAAGAGGCTTCTTTCTTGCCACCCTGCCATACAGGCCAGCTTTGTGTAAAGCTTGTGAGATTGTTGTCACATGCACAGATCGCCCAATCTCTGCCATTAAGACTTGTAACTCCTTCAAGGTTGCCATTGGCCTCTTGGTAGCTTCCCTGATCAATCTTTTCTTGACTCGGTCATCCAGTTTGGAGGGACGGCCCGATCTTGGCAAGGTGTGGGTGGTGCCATATGCCATCCACTTCTTTATAATACTCTGAACGGTACTCAGAGGGATAGTTAAAGCCTTTGAAATCTTTTTATATTGTTATCCTAACTTGTGCCTATCCACAACTTTATCCCGGAGTCCTTTTGAAAGCAACTTTCCAGCCATGGTGAATTCTTTGTGTTACCATGCACTACTAGGAGTGGAATCCTCAAGGAACAGCTGATTTTATTGTGAAATAATCAAAACCACTACAATTGATGTCAGGTGGAGGCCAATTAGCTTGGTGTGTGATCTGGAAGGTGATTGGTTATACCTGAGCAAGTTCATAATGGTTATTCTAAGGGGACTGATCACTTTTCCAACCCTGTTATTCTAGTTTTTCATTTTTTATTAATTATCAGAAATTGTGCCCTTTTTTTCACTTGAATGTTGTAAGGCAAAATGTGTAAATAAAGCTGGAAAAAGATGGATTTTATGTACTTTCATTTCAGGCTGTAAGACAAAAAAAAGTGACTATTTCAAAAGGGTATGATGACTTTCTATAGGCACTGTTTATATATATATGTGTTTGTGTGCGTATGTGTATTTGAGTGTGTATGTGCACGTATGTGTCTGTGTGCGTATGTGTATGTGTATGCTAGGGCTGACCCCCTTTAGTCGACTGGTCGATGGGCTGTTGGTCGACTGAGATTTGTTTTGGTCGAGCAGTCGCGAAAAAATTAATTAAAAAATTAAAAAAATTATCCATGCAGCATGAGACACCTAGATTCGCACCACAGTTTGGCGCGCTTGTCAGTAGAATAATCCATTCTGGATGGGGCGGGTATGGCAGTGACAGTCCTTCACTCTTAACATAGCTAGGCCTATATATATGTTCTCTTTAAATTATATTAGGCAGTTAAGGTAATAGTAATGTTGTGAATAATTCTGCAAAACTAATAAAAGTAACATTTTATAATAAATGTGTTTTGCTAATTGTATGGTTTATATATTTATAACTAACATGCGTAACACCCCCTTTCATGTAGCCAATATTGTATCCTCCTTGTTTTAGGCACGTGAATGTGCATTTTAATTGTAGCCTAGGATTTGCCTACAGTTAAGATTAGTGATATAGGCATACTTTAATTACTCATTTTGATATAACCTAAGAACATAATGTCAAATAAAAAAGCTGGAGTATGGCAGCATTTTGTTTTAGTCACGGACGATCCAAAAAAAGTGGAATGTAAACTTTGCAAGCGCGTTTTCCTAGGCAGGGTTTATCGTTAATAAAACGAGGAGCAGCCTTTTGCCAAAAAATGTGGACAAGCTAGTGCTCCTGTGCCATAACATGAAACGACTGGGGAAGTAGGCCATCGGATGGTCTCCGACTCGAGTAAGTTATTTTCGATAGGCTATAGCCACTTTATGTTCAGCTTTAGGCTACAATTTAAGACATTAGGCTATGTGAGATCATTCATTTGTTAGCCTATTTTTTTGCAAAAGAGATTTTAAATCCCAATGAGACCAACCTGATTAATTAAATAAAACATAGCCTATGCATTAGAATGTGTTATGGTTATGGTCAAATAAAAGCATCAGCCTATTATGTGGCCATGCCGCAACTTCACAAGCGCAACAGCAGAATCTGCAAGGGCAGCATGAAGCGGCTTGGAACGGATACTTTTTTTTTCTTTCAGGTAATCTTGAACTCCGGCTCCATAAAGTCATTAGCCTATTGTTACTCATTTGTGTCATTCACTTAAGAAAGTTATAAAACATGAGACAAGCGCAGTGTGCATATAGTTGTATTTATTAAAACAAATAGGGTGTGTCATATAGAAAAAAAAAGGTTTCGACCAATTGACCAATCAAAAGAAACGGACGACTGTTGGTCGACCAAGATTTGTTTTAGTCGGGGACAGCCCTAGTGCATGTGTGTTTGTGCACATATGTGTCTGTGTTTGTGTGCTTATGTGTCTGTGGAAGTGGAGGGTTTACCAGGGAAGTAGTAGTCTGTAGGGGCTGCTGCGTGCAGACCGGGGCTGTGAAGTATCAGCGTTGACACAAAATACAGCGCAAGGCTCAGAAAAAGCGATGCAGTGTTGAACTTTGTCCAGAATCCCGTCTGTAGAATTATCTGAGAGGCACAAACAAAACCACAGCTTTTGAATTACTTATGCTACATTACCTAGTTCATTCTCTATGTCGCCCATGTACCATTCATTCTGTTTTGCTGTATTACTGTACTGGATTAGGCTTTTCTGTCCAGTTCAGTACACCATAAGCCCCCAGGCATAAACTCTATAATCACTCCATTTCCAGTGTGCACAGATTTAGCCCTGACCTCAGCAGTGACAGAGAAGATTACAGCTGTCTCCACGGTGAGAGCGAAGGTCTGGTAGTCCAGGGTGGAGTAGTGGAAGACTCCGAGAGGGAGGAAGAAGTGGACCAGGGAGGTGTAGAAGGAGAAGAGGAGTGTCCCCGCCACCTGCCAGCCGTTGAACAGCTCCTGCCTCTGCCCCACCTGGTAGAGTTCCGGCCATCGAATGCTGGCCTCCGCACTCACGTCCTGCCAGACCAAAACAGACACTCGCAGCATTCCCAACAGCTGAACAAGGAAGGTTTGGAGCAGGCTCCATCATCGGTCCAGAGATGAAGAACAAGTGGAATCAGTTAGCGGTAACACCATAGGTGGATCTCGTTTAATTCCCAGCTAACACAAAATGTTTAAAAAATATTGGAGTATATTCCAATAGTACACCCCAAGGGTCTCTGCCTCCATTACATGGCCTGGCAAGTTGTTCCATGCACTGTCAACTCTCAGATACTTTCTGATATCAGTATGGAATTGACCTTTAAATAATATTTGACCCCTTTGCTCCTTCGCTCTGCTGACAGAATTCAACCTGGAAAATCTTTTGCAGTTAACTTTCTTAATCCCTTTCATGAATTCAAAGGTTAGTTAACCGTGTGAAAAGCCACGTAAAAGGACCTTAACTTGATATAAGAATTACAGTTAATTAAAAAAACATAGCTGGGCTATATTTCCACAGAACGAGATGTCCTGCAATAGGAAAGCTGAGTTGACTGAGTTGAGATTGTGTCCATTATTTCTGCAATACTATGATTTGTAAGCGTATATACGCTGTTTTTCTTTGTTTCTTCTTTATTTCCCATGTGCAAATAGGCTTAAAATATGTTTATTAATGGACTTGATTGACAAAAATAGTTTATATAAAAACATTATTTACAAGAGAAATCAGCCTAATTTAAAACCATTGGGAGTATTCCTTTACAGATATTAGATTCAGAGCGATATTCAAAAGGAAAAGGGTGGACATGTGGGCTTATGTCTAGCAGTGCAGTGTAAGTGAATTTATGTAGCTGGATCTAGTATGTGTTGTAAAACTATGCAGCAGAATATTCTAGTTAGCTCGTAAGGAACACACATGGGCTAACCCACCTAAAGGAATAATATTTGTAACTTGGTTCTGAACTATTAGTCTGTGTTATTATTTATATTATTCGATATTACTATCACTATAAGAATAATTGCAGTTTTCTAACCCACCAATGAACACCAATGTGTGCACACCGACGCCTAAGTTTGATATTTTGTCATTTAGCAGCAGAGCTAGCAGCAAGTACTGGCCACAGACAGAAAGGGGGCATGGATAGAAAGTGGAGAGGTGAGATTTAGATTAATAAATGATGACTATGTCCAAAACAAATAGCAACAAGGTGGACATTCACTTTTTTTTGGAGGGGTGGTCCAATTTCAATATGCAAGCAGTTGTATCTCAATCCCATTTTAAGGGCATTGCTTTTTATGTACATTTAGCATATGTATCAGTAAAGTACTAAGGGTCATCTCTAATATTTTAGTGACTGGAAGTGATTGGTTTATATTGCAGACAGTATACACCAACATGAGTTTAATATCGTGTCATCATTCAACAGTAGGACCCAGGGCTGGACTGGCTATATAGTCTACCGGGCAGATTCCCGGTGGGCGGTCTAGTTTTGGGCGGTAGGGCTGGTAGGGCCGGTAGAATTATTGTATATATATATATTTTTAATTAAAAAAATATAAATATATATTATACCACGGACCGGGTGTTCCGAGGGGCGCAATAATTTTATTTTTTTCGTAGCACCCCGTCGACAGAAAATGGGGCGCCGTTTACGTGGCTCGCACCGGGTGCTGGCAACCCACGCTACGCCACTGGATGGGCCGGTCTGAGCCAAATGGCAGGGCCTATTTTTTGTCCCAGTCCAGCCCTGGTAGGACCAGCAGCAGACAGAGGGGACGGGGATAGAAAGTAGAGATGTGAGATTTAAAATGATAAATGATGGCTATGTCCAAAATAAATACATAAAATGGACATAAAAAAACAATTCTGATTGCAGTAAACATGCGCATCAAATACAGGAGGAGCGGGTGCTTTGCCTCTGCAATCTATATTTGCCACCCCATATTTGGAATTCTCCACCCCTGATTGTGAGCTAGCATTATGACAATAACTTTCCTTAAACAGTCTTATTTATTGTGACAAACAAGTTCTGTCAAAGAAACAGAAAGCTATTCCAGGCATGTCACATACAAATTTACTGGCAACATCTCCTGATAGTTATAATTTTGTCATGAAAATACATAATTGAGGATACGTGCCAATAACATTTAGGAAAAAGGGTACCTTGAGCTTTGTTGACGTGAGCGCAGGTTTATTTAATCATTTTGTGAACATGCGCAACACTTTTCTTGATCCTCTAAAACATTTTAAGTATGTTCCAAATTTAAGAATCGAAAGTTATTGAACATTGCCATGTCTCCTGATAAAATGAGCATGAATGACCATGCACAATTAACAAAACTGGAATAATTCAACTGAACAATGTTCCTGCAATGTTTCTTCTGACTTTAAAGAATGTTAAAGGGACAAAACTGGACAAATTCTTGCCATTGGGAACGTTTACCGTAACATTCTGGGATTGTTCTGGGAAACAAAAAATGGATATCTACACACCTTCCTTTCATACCTGTTCAAAAACAGCCAGGCTCAGTATGGGCATGATTGTGTACATGACAGTATACAGGGTGATGAACCAGTTCTCATACATAGACTGAAAAAGAAAGAGAGGTAGAGGGATTTCACATGATTGACAGTCATTGCAATTTTCACAGCATTTCTTTTCATTTTATTTTCCAGTCTTTCATTCTTAATTCTGCTTTTATAGAATAGAGAATATAATAGAATATTTTTTGTTGCCATGTTACACAAGTTAATTGGAATGTAGCTTTTTGCATACCTCTCCTAAGAGAGGTCCGAGCGCAGCCATAGTACGGCACCCCTGGACCAGTTAGGGATTCAGTGACTTGCTCAAGGACTTTGGCACTGCCCCAGGAAGTGAACTTTCCAGTTCATAGTTTTTTTGTTTGGCCTTCCTGGGATTTGAACAGTGGCTGCACTTTGTTTATTTATCTTTCTTCAGTCATGTTTCATTCTCGTTCTGTCATGCACTTCGAGAAATTCTATGTTTCGGTTTTTCCGTCTTCGTTTCTAATCTCGTTTTACTTCCTTCTTACTTTCTAATTACACTTTGTATATATTAGTTAGATGTATATAGTACTAACCAACTAATCTACTAACATTAGGGATTTAGATTAAGTTACTAACACTACTAATCACTAATTATCTCACGCTTCTAACTATCGCTGTCATTCTCTCTCGTCCTATCTCTGTACGCTTCTCACGTTCCGCTTTATTCGCACGCAGATTTCTTTATGCGTTCCTCCTCCTCCCTAAAAAAAACGAAACATAGAATTTCCCGAAGTGCATGACAAGACAAGGAGAGGAACTCGAACAGGAACAATGACAGACGTGGAACAGAACGAGAATGAAACATGACTGAAGAAAGATAAATAAACAAAGTGCAAAAACAAACTGAACAGACACCGTTGCCGTTGCATCGAAGATAGATAACTCGTGTATCCAGAATAAATGCCTTTACTGAAGAAACAAACCGGGGTGCTACAGCTGCCACACACATAAAAATCATCAATAATAACCTCATAAAATTGCAATATTATTTAGGAAAATAGCAACATTTTACTCACCAAAAATCCTTATTATTTGTACACAAAATCCATCCCCCTTTCTTTCCCCCTTTCAATTACTCTGTCGTACAGATTATCCATGTGCTTCAGTTCCATCAAGAAGTCCTTTTCTATCGCCATCGAAGCTAATGCTGAAAGTCGAGCCTGCCCTGTCGTATTTCTGGCATAAGTTTTAATTCGCTTTAGGGCTGAAAATGTCCGCTCAAATGTCTGAATCACAGACTGATGTTAAGTATATTTTGTCCATGAATACTTATTAAATAATTCCAGATGGTCTGTCCGCTTCCTTTCATAGCTTTTCCCCTGCTTGCGCTGCTTCCAGACGTGTATTTTCCTATTAAAGCATTTAACCAATCGCATTACATCATAGTCAGACACTCTCTGACTATCCAATCAAAGGCTGTGAATACGCTGACGTTACCTAGGCCTTCTAGAAGGCCTTCGTGTCCCCAACTCAAAATCTGATTGGTTGAAGCAACAGTTTGATCAACACTTATTTTATGCTACAGGGCCTGCAGAACTGATTGTGAAGGCCTCCAGGCAGATTTCTTTGACCCTGGCAACAAATGATGGCTGAAAATTGGTTAAATGCTTTAATATGAAAATACACGTCTGGAAGCAGCGCAACCAGAAAAGCTATGAAAGGAAGCGGACAGACCATTTGGTATTATTTAATAAGTATTCATGGAAAAAATATAATTAACATCAGTCTGTGATTCAGATATTTTTTAGGCCAGCAGAGAAGGCCTTGCAGGCCCTGACGGCCCACCACTGGATTTGAACCAGCAATCTTCCGCTTGCCAGCCTGTGTCACTAACCACTCAGCCACTGCTACCCCCCTGCTGTACTATCTCTCTGTACTCAGCCTCCCCAGTGACTCAGTGTCTTGGTCACTATCTGACCTTATCTAAACTCCTAGAAAGGCCGACATCCACCGTGCTTGATTTGCCCTGCTAAATGTGAGGAGAAGCTAATGAAATGATCATGAAAAATATGATAAGTTGTGTAAAAGCTCCAACGCAGCACATATACAGTGCCACATTGCAATCTCTCTGACACGGACATGCAGAACTGCGTGTGGATTTGGTCAGTAGTAATGTGGCCACCATGCTAACAGCTCCAGCATCTCTTTATTCTAAACCTCATTCACAGCAATTGAGCTTGTTTAAAGCTAAACTCTGCCCCGTGGTTCCAAGTCGCACTCGGGTTTACGAACCTGTGCGCTGAAGCCATTATAGAAGCCAAACCAGATGTGCACCAATGCGAAGGTGGTGGTCTTGTACAGGAAGTAACGCAGGAAGGTGCAGATCCGGCGGTATGACCAGCGCCCGTGAACCAATAGCAGTTTTCCCAAAAATCTAAACTGGGCCAATGAATAATCAGCATTTTGTACTGCCTGACTGCCTTCCACACCATTCAGTCCCACACCTATATGAGCCGCTGAGAGGAAGAGAAGCAGAGGGAGAGAGAGAAATAAACTCAACATAAGTAAACACATTCTCTCCATTTTCTCACTCCAGCTTACAGTAAACCTTCTCCATTCCTCCCACTCTATCTGCACCCCCCCCCCTCCCATCACCCCCTTGCCACCCCTCACTCTTAATCATGTTCACATCGTTGGCTCCATCTCCAATCGCCATGGTGATGGAAGACGTGTGTTTCCTGACAAGCTGGACCACGCCCGCCTTCTGCCCTGGCGTTACGCGGCAACACAGCACTGACTGACAGCGCTGGGACAGGGTAATGAAACGCTCCCCCCACTCTGGCTTCTCCTCCATTTCTGCCTAGAGAGAGAGAAGGGGGGGGGATTCTACATCTTCATTGTGATGCTTTCTTTCATCACTTTTTACAATGTGAGCGTGTCAATGTGTGCAAGTGTGCGTGTTTATGTATGCAGGTGTGCATGTGTGTGTGTGTGTGTGTGTGTGTACAAGTCTGTGTGTGTATGTGTGTGCAAGTGCAAGTACATGTGTGTGTGTGTGTGTGTGTGTACTTCTACTTGTGCATGTACAGTACCAGTCAAAAGTTTGAGTACACCTTCCATCTGGACTACGGCTAAGCACTCCTTCATTCTTGAGCAAGATAACGACCCGAAACACACCTTGAAGTTGTGCAAGAACTATCTGGTGAAGGGGGAACGTGAAGGACAACTCAAACTAAGGACCTAGCCTGCCCAGTGTCCAGACCTCAATTCCATAGAACTTGTATGGGATGAACTGGACAGAACAGTCAAAGCAAAGCAACCCACAAATGCCTCTGGGAATTGCTGCAGGAGAGCTGGGAAGACATATCGAGTGATTTCCTGCTGAAACTTCTTAACCGAATGGCCCGTGTTTGTGAGGCTGTTATCACAGCAAATGGTGGCTATTTTGAGGAATCCAAGATTCAATTTTCAATAAAATTTTATTGAACATTGCTTTGATGTTCCTTTTGTTTATCGTTACATGTGTTTTTTGTCATTTTCAAGGATTTAAAGAAACTTATATGGTGTAAAACATTGTCAATTATGAGATAAACCTAGTTTCCAGCAGGTGTACTCAAACTTTGACTGGTACTGTATGTGTGTGCGTGTCCTGTATGAGGGGATTCACTCTATTGATGCATAAGCTATGAGAAAGATGATTTGTTTTCACCAGCTCAGGTCCAGTGACAACCACAGCCATTTTCTTCCCTACTCTCTTCCCGTTTTTGCCCCAGAGGTCAAGCTCCTTGTCCTTGTGGAGGCTAATCTGTGGATCGGGTGTCTGGAGAAGCTGCCTGCAGGACATCAAAGACGAGGACAGGTGCACTCCGTGACACAGGCAGGTGCTGGGAACCCACGCTCACACTGCATACACTATACACATTTTTGCTCCTTTAACTGCACTTATTACATACAGGTGATAATAAAGGAAATACCATAAAGGAAACACCAACATAAAGTGTCTTAATAGGGCGCTGGGCCAACACGAGCTGCCAGAACAGCTTCACTGCGCCTTGGTGTAGATCTATAAGTGTCTGGAACTATTAGAGGGATGCTACACTATTTTTCCACGAGTAATTCCATCATCTAGTGTTTTGTTGTTGATGGTGGTGGAAAGCGCTGCCTCAGACGCCGCTCCAGAATCTCTCATAAGTGTTGGGTGTACATCATTGGATTGAGATCTGGCTACTGAGATGGCCCTCGACCGTCTACCTTGCCCTCTAAAGGGTTGAGTGGACCTAAACCACTTTATTTTGGCAGTTACCTGTATAGTGTGTATTAGTCACGGTCAGTGTGAGGACGTGCCAGTGTATGAGTGTGTCAGTGTGCCTGACCTCAGCTCCTCTCCCTGCAGTAGTGTGGCATCTGTGTCCAGTAGACTGCAGGAGTACCCGATGTTCACAGCCGTCTCTGCAGGGAGAGAGAGAGAGAAAGGACGTCGGAAGGCATGACATGTGCACTGTTTGGTGTGCACTGACCTGCAGTGGGGCGTGTTGAGTCCCAGTACCTGTCTTGTCCCCGGTCAGCAGCCACACCTTGACCCCGGCCTGTCTGAGGGTGGCGATGGTCTGTGGCACTCCGTCCTGCAGCCGGTCCTCGATGGCCGTCACGCCCAGGAGCTGGAGCACAGAGCGTGTCGTCATGCAGCACCCACACGCAGACCAATCCCAATGCAGAAATAGTTGTACAAATATCTACGTGTTTGTGTGTGTGTGTGTGTGTGTGTGTGTGTGTGTGTGTTGCATGAGTGTGTGTATGTGTGTGTGTGTTACCCCCGAGGGGGATTTGGGCTTAAACCCCCTGAAATATTTTATGACAGTTCCGAACTGTTAATCATTAATCTACTGCTGGACAATTCATTCGTGCAACCTACCCCCCAGTCAACAATTCGTTAATGCACCCCCCTGTCAACAATTTGTTTGCATATATATATTTCTCAACCCCCCCGCTTGTGTGTGTGTGTGCGTGTGTGTATTCTTGCACAACAGTTTTGAGTAGATGGCGGTTTAAGTGGGCTGTGGCCAGCTCAAGGTTTTGTGTTACAATATGATTACAGTAAAACTGAAATGTTTCTACCCTGTGTTGCACATGCACTTGTGTGCCCGGTGAGCAGCATCGCATAGGTACCGTCAGCTCACTCTCCATGCTGTTGTACAGCTGCTCCAGCATGTCGTCACGGTGACGCGTCGCCATGGCAGCCTGGGCGAGGGCACGGCTCCACTCGTCCCATAATCCCTCATGCACCCGGCGGGCTGCCACACACAGGGTCCTCAGACAGCCACAAGCATAGAGCTGAGAGAGACACACAGTCACTGGGCTTTTCTTTCACAAACACAAATGGACATCCCACAGCTAAAACAGTCGAGTTATATTTTCCTGACAAAACTATCTTAATTTCTTTGTGCTTTTAATTCTGTATTTTTATCATTTGTAAAAAAAAATTAGGTGTACAGTAATGTAGGCAATTTGATATATCCACATCATGATCCGTACACTCAAGTCACAATGTTGTGTTAATGGACAATTTAAGTACATTTCCAAAAAATACAGTTTTGTTTCATGATTGTAATCTGACAAATCTCAAAACAGAAATAGCTGTATTAATATCTGCATGTTTGTGTGTGTGTGTGTGTGTGTGTGTGATATGATTTTGATTTGATTGAGTGATTTTGATTGATTTTATTTCTTGCACCTGGTAGCCAGCCCATATGATAAGACACTATCATGCAGCAGTACGTTCATACACATAAGCCCTTTTACATTTGGTTGTCATAAGCATATTATTTACATCATATACAACATAAAATACATATTTAAAATAATCACTACAGGTTACAAATATAATGCATGTTTATGTTTGTCCCATGCATTCTGAATATACTGAGTGGTCTGTATGTATATGTGTGCATGCATGTGTGTATGTGTGCATGTGTGTGCCAATGTGTGTATGCGTATGTATGTGTGCGCATATGTGTATCTGTGTGAATGTGTGTGTATGTGTGTGCGTGTGTGTGTGTGTGTAAGTGTGTGTACACATGTGTGCACATGTGTGTGTGTGTGTGTGTGCGTATGTGTATGTGTATGTGTGTATGTGTGTGTGTGTGTGTCTGACCTCCAATGCTCTCTCAGTGCTTTCTTGGTGAGGGCAGTTCTGCTGTAGTCTCTCCAGGATGACAATGTCAGCACCCTTACAATACAGCTTCAGCCCCCCCTCTGGCTCCCTCACTGTGGGGAAAGACACAGCAACACTGATACCAGTCATGTTATATCTTTAAGAGAAAAACAACAACTGCCAATAGGCTGACAATAGGCTTTTGCCTCGTCTGTGAATTATACAGCTTAATCTTGTCAAGTGCTTTGGGGAAACTCTAAGCAAAATGCACTATATAAAATTAAACGATTGATTGAATGATTGACTGATTGATTGATTGATTGATTGACTAATAAATCGACGGTAAAATTGTACAAACATACACGTAGATAGAGGGAACTTGGAAGAGAGGGATGGAGAGAGTGAGAAAGGAATTGAGAGAGGGATGCGGTGATGGATAGAAAGATGGGAAGAGTGAGTGATAGAAAGTGGATGGAGAGAGGGAGAGGGGGGAGGGAGATACTGTGAGAGACTGAGAGGAGGAGAGATGACGGGGCTGATAGACACAGACAGGCTCACCCAGTACAGACATGCGCCTCCTCTGGCTGGTGAAGTCTAGCAGGGCGAGGAGCTGGTACTGCCGCGTTTGGCCCAGCTCACTCAGCATCATGGAGTCCCGGGTTCGAGACAGAAACACAGAGCCCAGCTCCCGCGCTGCCCCCACCAGAGCCTCCTCATCGGGGGAAGCAGCCTGGTACATGAGGGTCCCTGCATCGACAAGCATGCATCTTGTCTCATCTCTGGTTTCTGAATTTCTTGCCAACTTCTGCCAGCAAATGTATTTCGCCAGTCATTTATGTAGTCTGTGGACATTTCAGCTAAATGTATTGATAAGCTCATGACTGACAGCTGAAGATTGTTTCACCATGGTCTAATCTAAGAATAAACCGGTATTAGTGTATACAGCTAATTAGGCAATTAAACCAGGGTAATCGGTGGAAACAAAAACCTCTGTGAACACCGACCCTCTGTTCCTGGAGAGTGTCTAGGGCCGAGACCGCCTTTTTACCCTGCGATGACTTCTTTAAGCCCAGAGGCCTTGCATTGCTCTTCTGAGCCGCTCGCCTCTGTGCCTGGGCTTCACCCTCTCCCCTCGCTCACCCTCTTTCCACTCGGACATGACGGTGTGGCACAGTGCCAGCGCGGTGAAGAACTCCCGGGCCTCGGCGCAACCCTGTCCCCGGAGCTGGTCCACCAGCCGCTGGTCGTAGAACTGCAGGCTGCCACGGGAGTAAGGGTTCCAGCTGAGGTCCAGTCGCTGCGGGGGAGAGACACGGTTGTCAGTGGCCAGAAAGGGAGACAACCAGTGGTGTCGGAGGCGGGGCGGGGACCACGGGTTGTGGTTCCCCACAAACTGCATCCTGGCCCCCGCAAACATGAAACGCTTACTTTTCCAAGGCATCATTTCCTAATATAACGACTGTACGTTTTTGTTAGTAGCGTGTTTCACTGAAAATTCTCAGGGATCTGCAGAAGTGTTTTCAGATTTTACAGGCATCCAAAGAGCTAAAGGTGCTCTGTGCAAGTGCAAAGTGAGTTGCGGGCCCTTCTCCCTGCTTTACCTTGGCTTGATTGACAGAAAGTTAACGCCCCTGCAGTTGTTGCACGTCCTAGCTGCCTCATGGCAAGAATCTTGCTGCTTTTGAGCTAATGCTTGCTGCTCATAGAAGCAAACAGGTTATATCTGTAATTCAGTCAATAGAATTATTTCCGCGGAGGAAACTTGGTTCTCGGATTTATTGTTTATAGAGGAAATTGTGTTCCTACTCAGGAACTGGATGTAGTTGTGGATGTAGCTCGCGAGACGTTTTGCATCACTGCATTTCATTTTCTTACTGTCCGCCATTGCTGCACTGAAAAACACTGAAATTCCGCGGCCTGCCTGGCCAGTGCTAGTCAAACCCTTGTAAAGCCACAGGTTACACACCCAAAGCAAATGGTATACGCTCAAAAACATCCCAAAAGTGTGTAGAAGCAATTTCAGGCAGAAGCTTGGTTGTATGGTTACATACCTCTAGCTTCTTCCCTTTGTCTGGCATGACTCCTGGCAAACATAAAAAGACGTGTGAAGAACAAAACAAACAAAAATGACAACAGCTCCTTCACAATATGTTGCAACACACAAGACAAAGTATAATAGCACTGCATTAAAGAGGGATAAACCACACGGCACCCAGAGAGAAAGAGAGGGATAAACCACACTGTACCCAGAGAGAGAGAGAGAGAGAGAAACCACACTGTACCCAGAGAGAGAGAGGGATAAACCACACTGCACCCAGAGGGAGAGAGAGAGAGAGAGAGAAACCACACTGTACGCAGAGAAAGAGGGATAAACCACACTGCACCCAGAGAGAGAGAGAGAGAGAGAGAGAGAAACCACACTGCACCCAGAGGGAGAGAGGGATAAACCACACTGTACCCAGAGAGAGAGAGGGATAAACCACACTGCACCCAGAGGGAGAGAGAGAGAGAGAAACCACACTGTACCCAGAGAGAGAGCGGGATAAACCACACTGTACGCCACTCAGAGACAGACCGTAGAAGGCCCCAGCGATGCAGCACTGACGGAAGATCAGGCGGTTTTGTGTGAGGGTGCCGGTCTTGTCGCTCAGCAGGTAGCCCACTTGGCCGAGCTCCTCATTGAGAACTGTGCTGCGGGCCTGAGCTGGCGTGTCAATGCCCTCCTCGTACAGGTCCAGGTCCCAGCCAATCAGCAGGCTCTGGATCACGTGGATCATCTCAAACCTGTAGGCAATCACAGTTTCGGGGGAGCATTTATCAATAATGTACGTACGGTCCGGTAAGATGATCAGATTGAGAGTGTGCTTGCGGATGAGAGTTGAGATGCACAGCAATATTTGATCTGTCAGGTACACACAGGCAGTCCCTCAAACACACTGTCTCAGGCCATACACCCAATCTGACACACACACACACACACACACACACACACACACACACACACACACACACACACACACACACTGGACCAGGTACATCCAAGACACACACACACACATTGTTACAGTACACACAGGCAGCCCCCCCACACACACACTTTACCAGTACAAACACAGGCAGTCCCACACACAATGTCCCATGTACATGTGCACATGACATCTCGCCCTCACGTGATGTAGAGAGACATGGGCATGGCAGGGCTCAGCAAGATTATGTAGCCCCAGAAGGTGAGGAAGGCTCTGTAGATGGGCGAGGTGTCACCCCCCAGGACCGCCAGCACCTCGATGTGGGAGGACACCTGGGATTCGAACACCCCCGTCCCCACCGCCAGGAGCAGTGCTGCCAGCAGCACGAAGAGAACGATCTGAGGACACACAGACATCAGGTTTCAAATTCAAAAATGCAATCTTTATTGTCCCAGCAGAGAAATTCATTATGCAGCCAGGGATTCACAAAGCATATATACAGGTACCGGCCAAAATAAAGGCAACACTTTGGTAACCCAGGGGGACCACTCAGATGGCCCTGGCCCGGGCTAGGAGAGTCCCAGCCGGGGGAAAGCGTTGGAAAGCGGAGGGCCGGGCCTATCCACTGGTACCGCCTGACGGACACTCGCGGTACTGCATCCATTTAAATGATCCCTCACTTGTGTTGCTGTTATTTTGGCAGTTACCTGTACTATACACAACATACTCGCTTGGAGAGTAGTAGAGACGGGCACCGAGTTCGTGAGAGAGGGTTAATCAAAATAAATAAAGAGTATATTTGGCCACTAAATTGGGAGGAAAAACTGGAAAAAAATTAAACCAATCAATTTTATGTAAACTGTTTTATGTTTTATGTTTTAATATTTTAGCCTATTTGTGATTGTTGTCCTTTTACTGTAGTACTGCTAAGGGCTGGGGGGAACGATATGTTTTTATGCACGCAAGTGTACAAAGACAACGACAAATAAAATAATCTTGAATCTTGAATCTTGAATATAAATAAATGCAATTGATTTTATCTGAAGCAGGGGGCCCTCTGCTGGCACAAGGCGATATCACATCCTAGCCTTTTTGATCGATCAATAAATGAGTACATCTCAAGATAAGCATAAAACACACTGTCCGATCTTCTAAATCCTGTCATAATAAAAATATGCATATTTTCATTCATTGCCCATAGACCTTATACACTTTCTCTAGTAACAATGGCTAATGCACCTCATTGTGACGTCTTTACACATTCGACTGGGCAGGGGGCCACAACATTGAGGTTGTGATTGGGGCCCTGAAAATGACTATACCCGCCCCTGTTTCCACCCACTCCCGCTCTGGGTCCCTCACCCCGATAACCACTCGGTTGAGGATCAGCTCCACTTGAGTCTTCTTCACCACCAGCCGGCCACAGTTCTGCAGAATCTTACTGTCTGAGCCTGGCAGAGAAATTATAGATATAATTATTTCTGGATATTTTCTCAAAGGAACAGATACAATAATTGTTGTAGTTTACATACAGTATGTTATCTGTGATGGTAGTATATCTGTTTTACTTTATAAATGTTTTAAGAGTTAAGGAATTTACTTTGCTATATAAATGCAAACCAATAAGGACTATATATATATTGGATGTCTATAGATCTTAGAATGTACTTACCATACATGCCTTAATAAAAATAATGGTAATAATAATTATAACAATAACCATTAAACAGCTTAATGAAAAGGTTACAAATCTCAGAAATGATCTACTAGATCAGGGGTTCCCAACCTTTCTGAGCCACGACCCACTTAATCAGCAAATACATTTTCTGTGACCCATACACAGACTGACACATATTCAAATATGGAATTAAGACGTCATTACATTTTACATTATATTTTAGGCATTTAGCAGACACTCTTATCCAGAGCGACTTACATTTATTTACATACAATCAATTTATATAGCTGAATATTTTACTGAAGCAATTCAGGTTAAGTACCTTGCTCAAGGGTACAACAGCAGTGCCCCACCTGGGAATTGAACCTGCAACCTCTGAGTTACAAGCCCAGCTCCCTAACCATTACACTACACTGCCAGTCATAACATTGTTTTCTACACATGTCACAACAACTCCATGTACAGTGTAACAAGTGCAAGGCATGTAACAAGTGCAGTGTTTAATTTGACTTATGTGAACGTCAGTGGAAGGTGTATTATATACCAAGTTATTTTTTTCATGTGTCATCTTAAAGCGCCCAGCCTTAATCCCTCTCTGTGTACATAGTGGGAACCTCTGTTCTAGAGGTACTGGTAGTTGCCAAAATAAAGGCCACCACACCCTAACTCTGTTGGAGGGATGCAACACCATTCTTCCACAAGAAATTCCATCATTTGGCATTTTGTTGGTGGTGGCGGAAAATGCTGTCTCAGGTGTCACTCCAGTATCTCCCATTAGTGTTCAACCGGGTTGAGATCTGGTGACTGAGATGGCCATGGCATATGGTTTACCTCGTTTTCATGCTCATCAAACCATTCAGTGACCACTCGTGCCCTGTGGATGGGGGCATTGTCATCCTGGAAGAGACCACTCCCATCAGAATAGAAATGCTTCGCCACAGGATGAAGGTGTTCACTCACAATGGCTTTGTATATATTGGTGTTTACCTTGCCCTCTAAGGGGTTGAGTGGACCTAAACCATGGCAGGAAAATGCACCCCACACCATAACAGAGCCAACAGAACCCTTCATTTACTCAAGTGTCTCCTTTATTTTGGCAGTTACATGTAGCTCTGTGATTTTGAATAATATCCTAATATAGGAAATGCTAATGTAGCCTAAGCCGATACCTGTGTATATGGCCAAGCCGTAGACCGTGTCAGTGTTGCGAAGCACAGTTCCCCTCAGCAAGATGTGTTCAGTGTCAAGCATGTGACGCTCTCCCCGCCAGTGCAGCTGTCCCCTGAACGAGTGCAGGTTACAGTTTGGCTCCTCACAATGCACACGGCCTGAGCGAGAGGGAAAAGAGAGCGAGTGATGGTTTGAGTCTATAATACAAATATCATGCAATGCAAACATCAGCCATCCGCTGTTTTCGATGTAAAGCTCTCCTGAGTTATATTACATTTTGCATACAGTCTGTATCCTTCACACATCTTCTGCCGGCCCTGGACTTCATTTACAGAGCAAATCAATAGGTGTTTAAGCAGGTGTTTTCTTCGCGACAGACAGAAACCATCTCAAATCACATTGGTCTAGTTCGTAGTCCCAGGCTGAAAGAATGGGACTATGGCTGACCAATCAAATCGCACTTACACCCCATCATGCATCGATATATGGAACACAGTTATAGCACAAGTTGCACCCTCAAATAACAACTAATGCATGGAGAAACCCATGACCATTCCCATTATTTATGAAATATAGGGCTCCCATCTGGTCTTTTTCAGCGTGTTACATACAGTGTCTAAAACAGACCTTGGACAAAAGAGTATTTAATATATTTTAACTCTTTAGAGGTAGTTAAAGTTTGAGATCCATGAGAACATTTTTACATTTACATTTTAAGCATTTAGCAGATGCTCTTATTCAGAGGGACTTACAAGATGTGCATTAATACAAGGTAAGAACAATCATAGTTAGCGCACAAGATCAGTGCAGTAATACAGCAATAGACATCATTGCAGGCGTCTGCGTATCATACCTGTAACACTGGGAGAATTTGATGATGCACAATACTAATAATCTTTTTAAAGCCTATAGTCATGTGACAGAAGAATTTTGCTTCAAATATTGGTAAACATATGATGTTTGTTTGAAAAGTGTCAGTAATCTGCAGGAATTGTACTGGTGTCTAAAGTATTAAAGTATTTCATTTAATGATTTGATCCAACTCTTAAAGGTCTTTTATAGGGTAACTTTACAATACGATTATTTTTATATGCCATTTAGCAGACGCTTTTATCCAAAGCGACTTACAGTAGTGAATGCATACATTTTTTTCATTATATGTGGCTCCAATGGGAATTGAACCCACGACCTAAGCGTTGTTAATGCCACGCTTTACCTACTGAGCCACACAGAACCACTTTATGGAGGTCACAAGACAATGTTCTATGGCAGAACAGTACAAACCGTCAAAAGCCAAAAGGGTTGATTGTATGGGATCAGCCGTCAGCTCCTGGTGGGTTATGGCCAGGGCCTGGCGATACTTCAGGTTAGTCTCCCTGCATGAGAGGAACAGTAGCAGAAATGGGGTGCCATCATCAGACATCAGAGTCAGCACAGGCTACACTTTCTTTTTTAATTTCTTTTTTTAAAAATTTGTTTCAGATTTTATCCCATTTTCTCCCAATTTTAGCCAATTCTATTTTTTAATCCCCCTAGTAATGTGAGTTCGCTGCCGTAGTCCTGCGACCGGTAGTGACAAAGCGAAGTGACGCCTCTTACGAGATGGCACCCGCAGCCCGTCGACCGTAACCCGGTACTACAGGGCCACTCTTATACGCAGCGAACGTCACGTCGGCTCCCCTCCCCTCCCCCCTCCCTGGGGCGGACAGCCAATCGCCGCCCCCTGGTGGCACTCCCGGCCAGAGCCGACACTTGGCGAGACGGGGAATTGAACCCCGGTCTCCGTGGCCAGCGTCGGACGTTGTAACCACTGGACCACGCGGGAGGCCCCCAGGCTACACTTTCTGATCGGTTACAGGTAACTGCCAATAAAGAAAACACCAACATAAAGTGTCTTAATAAGGCGTTGGGCTACCATGAGCTGCCAGAACATCTTCAGTGCGCCTTGGCATAGATTCTACAAGTGTCTGGAATTCTATTGGAGGGATGCAACCCCATTCTTCCACAAGAAATTCCATCATTTGATGTTTTGTTGATGGTGGTGGAAAACGGTGTCTCGGGTGCCGCTCCAGAATCTGCCATAAGTGTTCAATTGGGTTGAGATCTGGTGACTGAGACGGTCATGGCATATGATTTATATCATTGTGACCACTCATGCCCTGTGAATGTGGCATTGTCATCTACATTTCCTTGCCCAGTAAGGGGCTAAGTGACCCTAAACCATGCCAGGAAAATGCACCCCACACCATAACCACCAGCAAAACCCTTCATTTACTCAAGTGTTTCCTTTATTTTGGCACTAAACTGTATATTCATTAGGAATGTATAAGTAGGGGCAGCGCCAAAACATTTTGGTTGGGGGTGCTTTATGGTTGTGAGGGGGTGCTCAAATTTAGACACCTGTGCAGACCACGGCTATGAAGGCTACATTACTACCCATAATGTTTAAACCATCTAGTTAGATATTACAGCACGGCTACTGCAACAAGCATGCTATGCATTGATTTAGCTTATGTACTGCCATCTCACGCACTCAAAAATGTATACAATGAGCCAGACCCTCAGTACCAATAGCCAGGAAAACATTGCCACAACATGACAGATAAACACTGCTTAGACCATCTCACTCATTGCAAAATCAACGGGAGCTTGTGTTGGCTCGATTTCTAGATCATGAAGGACGGAGCCCGAAAAAAAATTGTACAGCACCTGCACTGATTCAAAGAACTCTGCCGCCGGTTGTATGTTTTGAACGCAGTCCACCAAAGCAAGATTTAGACGATGAGCGTGGCAATGGATATACAGTGCCTGTGGGACATATTTTCTGAATTTATCTGCTACACCGTTATGACAGTCTGACATAACGTCTGCGCCATCATTGCATTGAGCAACGCACGTATTGTGGTCAATGTTGCATTTATTAAGTGTCAGTTTGATTGTTTTTAATCCATCGGCTGGAGTGAAATGTAGGAATTCTTCCAGTGCAACATCATTGTGCAAATACAGTGGTGGGCTGTCAGGGCCTGCAAGGCCTTCTCTGCTGGCCTAAAAAATATCTGAATCACAGACTGATGTTAATTATATTTTTTCCATGAATACTTATTAAATAATTCCAAATGGTCTGTCCGCTTCCTTTCATAGCTTTTCCCCTGCTTGCGCTGCTTCCAGATGTGTATTTTCATATTAAAGCATTTAACCAATCACATTTCAGCCATCATTTGTTGCCAGGGTCAAAGAAATCTGCCTGGAGGCCTTCACAATCAGTTCTGCAGGCCCTGTAGCATAAAATAAGTGTTGATCAAACTGTTGCTTCAACCAATCAGATTTTGAGTTGGGGACACAAAGGCCTTCTAGAAGGCCTAGGTAACGTCAGCGTATTCACACCCTTTTATTGGATAGTCAGAGAGTGTCTGACTATGATGTAATGTGATTGGTTAAATGCTTTAATATTAAAATACACGTCTGGAAGCAGCGCAAGCAGGGGAAAAGCTATGAATGGAAGCGGACAGACCATTTGGAATTATTTAATAAGTATTCACGGACAAAATATAATTAACATCAGTCTGTGATTCAGACATTTGAGCGGACATTTTCAGCCCTAAAGCGAATTAAAACTTATGCCAGAAATACGACAGGGCAGGCTCGACTTTCAGCATTAGCTTCGATGGCGATAGAAAAGGACTTCTTGATGGAACTGAAACACACGGATAATCTGTACGACAGAGTAATTGAACTCTTTTTGAGGAAAGAAAGGAGGATGGATTTTGTGTACAAATAATAAGGATTTTTGGTGAGTAAAATGTTGCTATTTTCTTAAATAATATTGCAATTTTATGAGGTTATTATTGATGCTTTTTATGTGTGTCGCAGTTGTAGAGCCCCGGGTTTGTTTCTTCAGTAAAGGCATTTATTCTGGATACACGAGTTATCTCGCAATGGGTGTCTGTTCGGTTTGTTTTTGCACTTTGTTTATTTATCTTTCTTCAGTCATGTTTCATTCTCGTTCTGTTCCCCGTCTGTCATTGTTCCTGTTCGAGTTGCTCTCCTTGTCTTGTCATGCACTTCGGGAAATTCTATGTTTCGGTTTTTAGGGAGGAGGAGGAACGCATAAAGAAATCTGCGTGCGAATAAAGCGGAACGTGAGATAGGACGAGAGAGAATGACAGCGATAGTTAGAAGCGTGAGATAATTAGTGATTAGTAGTGTTAGTAACTTAATCTAAATCCCTAATGTTAGTAGATTAGTTGGTTAGTACTATATACATCTAACTAATATATACAAAGTGTAATTAGAAAGTAAGAAGGAAGTAAAACGAGATTAGAAACGAAGACGGAAAAACCGAAACATAGAATTTCCCGAAGTGCATGACAGAACGAGAATGAAACATGACTGAAGAAAGATAAATAAACAAAGTGCAAAAACAAACCGAACAGACACTCAAAACATAACAATAAGATGGCTTTTATAGCCATAAAATAGTTATTGAGGGTTGGATTGATTCAGACGGAGCACTACTGAAGGCCTGGGTGTGAAATGCACGGCCCGCCACTGTGCAAATAACGTGCCACCACAGACACCTGTTCGTTTTTGCTGACGTCCTTACTTTCGTCGACTATCAATGCAAACAGTCCAGCTTCCTCTATTTCACTACTTATTTGCTCCCTAACCATATTAGCCATAATTTAAATTAACTCGTGGTGAGTATACTTTGCATTTCTGTGATTGTCTGATATTTTTGGTGCAACAGCTTTGTCGAACTTGCCAATGATTTGTAAAAGTTCAATGAAGTTTAATGTTCGAGATGGCAACGTAATGTACGTAGGCTAGTTATAGGTCTTGCGAGACAAAAATGTAAAATTGCAAGGAAATGCTTGGGGGGGATGCGGCGGTGCTATGCAAGCCCCGCCCTTGCGCCGCCAGTGTGTGTAAGAGTACATAAAACTGCACACGCTACATTTGCCATGCTAATTTATTTAAATCGAAATCAACATTTAATCAATTTAGGTGTTGTGGGGAGATCCCAAATCCTTTACTGTAGTTAAGTGCATTTTTATTTTTGTACTTTTAAACTATTTATACAGGAAAATAAATTAGCACGGCAAATGTAGCCTAGTGTGTGTGGCTTTATTGACCCTTACTCATGTCTAACCAACCTTAAGGCTGGCACCTCACATAGGGTGTGTTTTTATAGCTTTTGCCATCTACACTATATTATTTTATTTTTATTTTTATTTTTTACATTTGTTTTAGATTTATTTCCCGTTTTTCTCCCAATTTGGTAGCCAATTGGATCCTCTATTTATTTCGATAACCCTCCCCACACGGGTCCGTCGCTCGACTACTCGAGGCAAGCCAATTCTCCGTGGGCAGCAACCTCCGCTTTTCCTCCGAAACGGAACTCGCCCACCCACCCACGTTCTGGAGACTCCCTTGTGCTTCTCGGCGGACAGGAGTCGGTACTCCCTCCCCTCAACCTCAACCGCGTCCCTGACAGGCAGCGCAAACCTACTATATTCTTTAGTAAAACATGCAAAATAAGAAAACAGGCTATAATGAATGATAACCAGAATGAACAGGGAGTGAACCAAACATGGAAGCACGTGGGCAAATTAGGCACAACAAGGATATGCAAAGCTTACACATAGGTGTGACTCTGCTATTAATGACTAAAATAGCATCCCAGCATCCGTAGGATCATGTAAACCGGCGGCAACCACAGACCCGTCAACCTGTGGCCAGAGGAGTAGTGATGGCAGTACACCCCAATTACATACAAGCAACTACCAACATAAAGGCAACACTTTGTTCACTTGGGAGGGGGACACTCAAACAGCCTTGGCTCGGGCTAGGAGCCTGAGAGGGTGGGGGGAAAGGCCTATCCACCGGTACTGGGCGCGGCACCCCCCATGGACACGTGCTGTACTGCACCCATTTAAAGGATCCCTCGTTACTCAGGTGTTTAGTAGCCTTTACATTTGCAGTTACCTGCAGGTACTCAACTCTCAGTGCTAAGGGTCGCAATGGCTGCAGGTATTTGTTCCAGCCAAGCACAAACTACACCTGATGTCCCTGATTAGTGTAGGCCTATCCCCTTGGTTTAAAAGGTGAGCTCATTGATATCAGGTGGTCCAGTTGATTGGTTAGAGCAAATACCTGCAGGCTTAATGTTGGATCTATTAAGTGACTAAGTAAAAAAAGAAAACATTCCCCCCACTGCTGCCCACCACTTTGGGTGGTAACCGTATAATCATTTTATGGATACCCATATCAATTAAAAAAATATATTTTTATAAAAGCACAAAAAAAGCAAAAAGCTAAAGAAATTATCAGGCAAATGAGACAAACAAGAACTACAATAACAGACAGAGTGGTTCTAGTGTGGGGTATTTCTTGTATGGTTACAGTGTGGATCTTTTTGTGTGTTCGTTATCTTAATGTTAGGGGTTTGCAGAGACGTCGGCTCCAGCTCATACCCATCGATGTCGGCCGTCTCCACGTAGCACAGGCTGTGGGGCTCGGAGCTGCAGAGGAGTAGGAGATCTGCCTGAGGAGGGGTGAGAAACACCGGCCATAGCTCATGGTCATGACCTCTGTATTTTTTCTGAGTTGCATTTTTACATATTGATTCACTGTAATACTGAATAAAAGTGGTGAACTACGGCAAAGCAAAGATTTTGTACAAAGCCAAGATTACTGCTTGCTCGCTTGATCACCTTCATCGTCATTACTTCTGCGTATGTGTGGTGGTGTAGTGGGCCTGTCCCGTGCAGGCGGATCTCGTCGTTACTACAAAATCTTTGCTCAGCAAAGATGACGCAGATTCTCACATTATAAAACAAGTTGACTGCTTATATTATAACCAGATTCATGCTATTAATCTCCAGAGATAATCTATCCATAGCTACTTTGTGTGTCGTTTTGTGTAATCGCTAGCCAAACGTAGCTGTCTCTGTCTAGCTGACTGTTACACAAACCACTTTTTGGTCAGACTTTACAATGGTGATATACTAATTTAGGCTAACGTAGCAGACATTGATAGTGTTGATAGGCACATTTCATGACCTCGGTAATTCTCGACTCCTGGATACGGCCCTGGATACGGCCCTGGCTGAGCTTCAAACCAGCCCCCTGAACCGTGGGCAGGCAACTCCATTCCCGAAGGGCAGGTGTGTAGGCAGGGGTGAGTTCAGCAAGCGAAACGCATTGCTGTGGTTGCTACCGAACGCCTTGTTTGCCTCAACGTTGCGCACCATTTCGCGCCGAACTCACAGGAATGTTTGTTCCAGTTTGGTGGGCATGTGGGGGCCGTATTCAGAAGCAGCAAGTGACATACTTAAGAATCGGTGTCACACCGTACACGGATACCCTGTCAGAACTACAGTTAAAGTGCCCTGGTCCTGTACATCAATGAAGCACTGTTTCATTTTATAAAACCATTTGCAATGTTTTTTTTGCGGCTGAACACAACCGCTGGTTTTTGTTTCCACCAATTAGTCGATTAGGCTCAATTAGCTAATTAGCTGTATACACAAATGCCAGTTCACTTGTATATTAGATCACAGTAAATATTTAATATAGGAACAGAAGGACAATCTTCAGCTGTTGGTCTGTGTGGCTCAGTAGGTAGAGCATAGCACTGACAATGCATAGGTTGTGGGTTTGACTTCTGTTGGGACCACATATACTGAAAAATGTATGCCTTCAATACTGTAAGTCGCTTTGGATAAAAGCGTCTGCTGAATGGCATGTGTTATGTTTGTTCATTAACAAGAAATGTAGGTAAAATGTGAGTACAATTAAATTATTGGGGTAATTAATTCATCAATAGCAGAAGTTGGTTTGAAATCCAGAAACAGATACGGTCCTCCTTTCCCACCCCAACCCTGGTCCCGATGGGCCACAGGTCATGCTCATTCAAATTGGCAGCTAATTTAGACCCAGGAGACCAGGTGAGATTAGTTAACTGTCTAATCGACCACTTTAATTGATCAATTAAGTGCCAAGAGTACGAACAAAAACAAGCAGAACCTCGGGACCAGGGCTTTGATTAGTGGAGCCGTGTCACTGTTCTAGAGCCTACCATTTAGATTTGTGCATTTACACGCAACTCTGCCATATTCAAGGGTTTCCAGAACCTCACTGATCAAAAATCAACACGGACTTAGAGCAGGGTTACTCAAATCTGGCCCACGAATCCAAATTCGGTCCTGGTTTTCCCTTTTCTCAGGTAGTTAATTGAACACTTGGTGCACTCGATTGGCCAGAGTGTCTTGACTCCCAGGTAAAGGGAGTGTGGAAAAACAACAGTACTCGGCCCACGAGGACCATGATTTGAGTAAGCCTGGCTTAGAGGCTAGTTACACCCCCGAATACCCACTTTGACCCAAGTGTGCAACTCAACTTGAGAGCAAAAGGCTATCCCAAGATCCTTTTCTTTATGAATGGTTCCTGTGCATTGACTACAATAGAGAAGAGAGGACCAAAAATAATCTCAACATTAACTAAACTCTGGTCTGGCAGGGCTGGTGTGTGGTTTTTTTTGTCACCAAGTACCCTGCCTCAATTAGCAAATTATCGTTATACACTAACATTGGTTCACTCGTAGATTAGACCACAGTAAAAAAATGTCGTAATATAGGGACAAGATAAGTCATTCATGAGCTTATCAAGAAATACATAATTAACAGCAGAAGTTGGCATCAAATGCAGAAACGGATGCAACCCTCCATGCCCCATTCTGACCCCAGCTCTGGGCTGCTGCGCTCTCTGTGGCGCCCCCTCCAGGAGCTCACCGGCACTATCTGGTCCGAGCGAAGCCGCAGCACATCTCCCACGTACACGTCCTTCCACTGAGCACTGCAGAACCTGAGAAAGAGGGAGGGAGGGGGAGAGGGAGAGAGAGGGAGAGTGTGTGTGAGAGAGAGGGGGGTGAGAGAAAGACAGATAGAGAGAAATTGGGAGAGATAGAGAGGGAGAGGGAGACAGGGAGAGAGAGAGAGGCTCTAAAGAGCTGAAAATTGTCCAAAAAAACCACTCAACAGAGCAAGCTGTTGTCCTGTGAGCACATTAATGCATTAACATTATTCATTAATCATTAATTATGTGATTGTATTTCTTACATCTTAAATTATATGGTAATGCATGTGATGAATTACAATACAAAAAGTTTGACAAATGTATGTATTACAATATAAATGTATATATTAAACTATATATATATATATATATAAAAACACTATGTATCCTTAGAAGTAAACATACATACCAAACACACACACATACACACACAAACACATGCATGCACGCACACACACACACACCCTATCCTCACCCCTGAGAGGTCAGTATGTCACAGGGCCGTCTGTTAATCTGTGAGTCGCTGCGTCGCCGGGCCTGGGCCATAGAGAGAGAGAGAAAGAAAGAAACAGGGATGTATTGCATATGATGTGTTTCGCCATCTCCATGGTGACAGGCCCCTGATATTTACATCCCTCTGCTGGAGAATATTGATGGACGGAGGGATGCAAATGTTTGACCGCGTCTGGAATAGGTTCTGATCAATGGTTCACCAACACACTGCTACACGCTGAGCCCAGGAAATCTCTCCGGGCATATACTGTATCAGGGAACAGGACGAAAACAGGGATGAGCATGCTGAGGTACTAAAGGGGATCAATAACGCCAGTAAAGAGGAAGTAATGAGGAACATATTGAAGACGGAGAGGACGGGGGAACAAACAGGGGCAGGCACAGGAGGTGAGAGGATGGGGAACAAACAGGGGCAGGCACAGGAGGTGAGAGGATGGGGCACACACAGGGGCAGGGGCAGAGGCTGAGAGGATGGGGCACACACAGGGGCAGGGACAGGGGGTGAGAGGATGGGGCACACACAGGGGCAGGGAGAGTGGGTGAGAGGATGGGGCACACACAGGGGCAGGGACAGGGGGTGAGAGGATGGGGCACACACAGGGGCAGGGACAGGGAGTGAGAGGATGGGGCACACACAGGGGCAGGGACAGGGGGTGAGGCGGGTCTTACCAGGTCATCCACGAGGTCTTTAAGACCCCTTATGGACAGCACTATGAGCAGCGGGATCATGGATGTGTACCACTGCAGCGTGGAGATGGCCGGAATACACTAGAGACAGGGAGACAAGCCGTCTCATACCGGAGCTAACCTTGATCACTGTCTCATACTGGCCCTCAACACTGTCTCGTGAACCATGAACATTGTCTAAACCAGGAAGTAATCCTAGACACTCTTATTCTGTAACAAATTCGACTTGGAAATGAAACCAATTAGTCACATCCTGCAACGAATGCTTTCGCATGCTTGAATTTTGTCACAAATTGTAGACTGGTTTTCCAAAACTCGAGTTTCGGAAAAACACTTCAATTAGAACGAACACTCTGACACAATCCTGCAATTGTTACTCAACTGAACACTTTAGCACATACAAGAGGACTTCGGCCTGCATTGACTCAACATCTGTCCTTAACTTTGACTTACAAATAAATTCAAGTGCTTATTTTTCTGAACAAACCCTGCGTGGCAGGTTCAGCTATCAACAAAATTAAAGACAAAAAACAAACAGTTGTCTTTCTTTGTAAGTCAAGGGTTTGAATTCAAGTCATGGTTGAACCCAGGCCTGGGTTCTAACACAAGTAGGATAGTGTAGAGCCTATCAAAATAACAAGAAAAACATAAATCAGAGCGAGGCAAATGTTTAGGTCCCTCTTTTACTGCGGTTTCATTTTTAACATCGTCTTGTGTACTGCTGTATATTTGCACTTTTGTATGCTGCTTGGGCGTGGTCAGGTCCCCTGTGTCAATCTCAATGGGGCTTAATCCTGGATAAATAAAGGACACAAAAATCTAATCAAATAGGCTTTAAAAAAGACAGTCTCTGACCTGCATTACCACCATGAGCAGAAAGAAGAGGTTGGCTATACGCTGGAACTGCTCATACAGCGATAGGGGCAGGAAGGTGAGGGGGGAGTATTTAAAGCTGCGCACCACATTGTCCTGGCAACAAAACACACAGAATGTCATTTTATTTGACTTATTTGACTACTTTAATATTACTGCAACAATATCTACTATACTCAGTCATGTGACTCACAGCATACTTCCCCCTGTGGAAACACAGAAGAGACCTCCGCTGCTGTTGTTTGTGGAAGTGGCGGTCATTAGCTCTCACCTCCCAAGGGAAGTCTAACACAGACAGAGGGACACAAATACAATCAGGTCTGTTTTGATTAGTTAGACAACTTTGTTTAGTGTTTACTTTTCAATATATGTATCAGGGCTGTGGTCAATTCTATATCAATTCAGGAAATGAATTGAAATTCAATCAATGAATTGACAAACAGTCATAATATTCCATGAGGATTTTTCAGTTAATTATTTGAATTTCACTTAATTTCCTGATTGAAATGGAATTGACCCCAACTAACTAACACTGCTAACACTATCTCTTTTGCTCTCTGTTTTAAACTCTCTCTTAATATTTCTGTGGAAGAGCTTCACACAGCCTTTTTTAACCAGGCCACCAGACTAGAGACATACAATAATACCTTCTGCAGGGGAAACGTAACCACTGAGCAAACATCAAGCTTCACACACATCGTCCAACTTGTAGCATTCTCATTTTCATTATATCAGGTTAGAGTGGAAACAACTTATAGCAGGAAAACTCTCCCTTAGCTAAAAATGACCAAAAAACCATACAGAAAGCCCCAGCACAGACAAAGAAACGCCAAGATGAAAATGAATTAAAAAAGAACTAAATTCAAACATCTTGGGAAGAGAAGTGCAAGGAGTGAGCCAGCGGGCACCCACCTGTGTTCTCTGAGCCGGCGGGGCCATGGGAGGACATGGTGGAAACGACAGCAGAGAGGGAAGTTCCTGTAAGTTTAAGAGAAACGGCAGGAGAGAGGGAAGTTCCTGTAAGTTTAAGAGAAACGGCAGGAGAGAGGGAAGTTCCTGTAAGTTTAAGAGAAACGGCAGGAGAGAGGGAAGTTCCTGTAAGTTTAAGAGAAACGGCAGGAGAGAGGGAAGACCCTGTGAGATTAAGAGGGGAAACAAAAGCGTTCCAGGAATCACTTCACCCGGTAACTTATTCACTTTGTTGCCATGCTTTCTCTGTATACATTAGCAACTGAGTGAATCTTTACACCTCTCCTCGCTGACTGCGACCTTAAGCGTCGGCCCACAAGGGCTTCAAGTCTCACGGGCGACGACAGGTCAGCCGCAGAGAGGATCGCTTTGAATGTTGAAATGTTTCGGTTGAGATGACTTATTTGGAGAGTAAAGCCTTGAGACTTGTTTAATTATTTAACCAAAGAATGGTAGAGTAAATTCAAATCGTCAATGAGCTTAAGGGGTTTGGGGTTTATGGAATCTGCACAATAAAAACTGGAGAATAATGTATATGTATAGCAGAGTGTGTGATTTGTTCAGAAATCTTGTTCAGAAATCTTGGTCACAGCTGGGATAGAAGTTCTGTGAAATGAAGAGGTGTAATAACAATTGGGATCAAATTAATTTGTTCCCCATGGAATATGTTGTGTTGAGGGGCTTGTAGCCCTCAAATGGGTTGTGTTGAGGGTCTCTTCATATTCAAACTGAATGGAAGTTAAGGAAATGTCCTCACTTCCTCTGTTTTGCCCAATCGTACTGGGAGCATTTTACATTTATATTTTAAGCATTTAGCAGACGCTCTTATCCAGAGCAAAAGATGTGCATTAATACATGGTAGGAACAATCGTAGTTAGCGCAAGAGATCGGTGTAGTAATACAGTGATAGACATCATTGTAGGCAGCTGCATACCATACCTGTAACACTGGGAAGGAAAAGGTTAGTCTTTTTAAATATATATATATAAATGAAGAGTAAGCAGGGATACATATACAAAAAGTATTGAACAACTAGGCAGTGGTGATGACAATTGGCTAGATGTACAGAATTCAGTGGTAGTGGAGTCTGAAAAGGTGGATTTTGAGTCTCTTGCGGAAGATTGCAAGTGATTCTGTGGTTCTGACAGATTGCAGAAGGTCATTCCACCACCGAGGGGTTAGGACAGAGAAGAGGTGAGGGGTGGTTGCCTGGGGCCCAGAGGGATGGGACAGGCAGTTTGCCAGAGGAGGCGGAGCGGAGGGGTCTGGCTGGGGTGTAGGGTGTGATGAGTGTCTGGAGGTAAGGGGGAGCAGTTCCTTTAGCCGCTTGAAAAGCAAGCACCAGTGATTTGAATCTGATCTGTGATGGGCAGCCAGTGCAGAGAGGAGAGTAGAGGGGTTGCATGGGAGAAAACATGAGGCCAAGTGAGACACAGGCAGGGGCGATATTCCATCCGGGACACCAGGGAGTATTTGAAAAGACTCATTTTGTCCCCACCACTTTTCTTCTTTTTTAAAAAGATTTTGTTTCTGATTTTATCCCATTTTCTCCCAATTTAGTAGCCAGTTACACACGCTATTTTATGTCAATCCCCCACTAGTAATGTGAGTTCGCTGCCGTAGTCCTGCGACCGGTAGTGATGAAGGCAAAGCACCGTCTCCTCCGAGACGGCACTTGACAGGCCGTCTACCGTAACCCGGTACTACAGGGCCACTCCTGTGCGCAGCGAACGTCCTGTCAGCTTCCCTCCCCCCTCTCTGGGGTGGACAGCCAATCGCCGCCCTTGGTGGCACTCTCCGGCCAGAGCCGACTCTGGCGTGATGGGGAATCTAACCCCAGTCGCCGTGGCCAGCATCAAACGTTGTAACCATTGGACCACGCGGGAGGCCCACTTTTCATAATTCAAACAATGGAATTAGCATTTATCACGTATAGAAAACGAAAGTGAGGTGACCTTCACAGCAAATATGTTGTTTAACCCCCCCTTGTTTTGAACCAATATTAACACCCCCCCGCTAGCGACACCACTGCCCCCCTCCTCACATTTGGAATCAAAATTACACTCATGAGACACAGGTGCCCTCTGTACTTGACACAGAAACTTAATCTTTTGGCCAGTTGGAATGGCTGCATTCCAATCTGTTTCCACACACATTGTTGCCCTCAGCAGACTGATATGTAGTCAGACTCCAGGACATGAGCGAGTGCTCTGGAATGCACACCGTGCTCTTACCAAAGAGGACCACCGCCGCTCTCTGCACATGTTCACCCATCCCCAGCACGGAATCGGTCCCTCTCACGAGTATCTCAACAACAGTGACAGCTACTGTGTCTCGATACAAAATGGATTCAATTATGTCTAGTTCAACTTTGAAAAACATCAAGTGCAAAATACAGAGCTTGTGAGCCTCTTTTGCAAACATATGGACTGATAATGACAGAATCATTGAAAAAAACGGTTGTTTCCATAATCTGCAAGCTGTCCCATTAGACCTCAGCAGTATACCTCCACTGTCGTCACTGATGCTGGACCCTCACTTAGTAACACTGAAACTCTGGGGGACCAGACATCATTAGCGTATACCTCTAAGCTCTGTTGCTGTCTGCATAAGACACAATATGGCACTTGATGTTTTGCCATTCATTCCCCACTCTTCTTTTGCTTTGTACTTACCTGTTCCTTTGTCTTCTTTCTCTCTATCTCTCAGTTTGTCTCCCTAAATTCAGTTCATTTCAATTCAATGTGGCTCATTGACATGGAGTACAGATAGTAAATATTACAAATATAACATACAATTTGACACATTTTAACCAACAAACTGTTAAACGCTATCCTTGTAATAGGAATAATCACTATCTCTCTTTGTCTCCTGCTCTCTCTCTGTCTCGCTCACTCTCTCTTTCAGTGCCACAGATCTGAGAATCTGCCTGAATGGCACTCCACCTGTTGCAGAAAAGCAGGGAGCAGGATGTGGAAAGAGGAGTGTGTGCACCGGGTGGAGGGGAGGGAAAAAAGGGGAGGGGTGAGTGTGCGTGAGAGTGAGTTTCTGAGACTTACAAACACCAGCTGCCTCCTGAGACCCCCCCTATCTCTCTGACGGTGGCTTTTTCTCCAACCGCACCTATGAGAACAACTCATCTGCGCACACACCCAACCCCCCCCCGACCACTACTGTGTCACAGCTCTACGGTTCAAAAGAAACCTCAGTGTACAGAACATTTGGCCTGACCCTACCTCATGCAAGGTGCAAGGGAAGGTATTTTTCCAGAGCACCAACAGCCCCCAAATGGCTCTACAGTGAAGCAGTGTTGTTGCCGGCACCAGTGGGAGTATTTAGGAGGGGCTGTGGGTCCTGTTACATCACAACACTGGAACACTGCACCTTTGTCCCTTGCATACCTGGCACTCTTCCCCCGTCCGTTCCTCTCTGCTCTCATTTCTTGCCTTTCTTGCCTCTTTTATTTTGGTCTGTTTACCTCTATACCCCCCCCATCTCCCCTTTCCCGCTCCTCCTCTCAGAAGACAGGAGAGTCAAGGGAAATGTCTCTCAGCCTCGGGTAATGAATCTGTCACCTGTGAGCCATTTTGGCAGAGGTGCCAGTAAACAGCCTCCCGGTGATGTTTAACATATCTAATAGAAAAGAAGAAGAAAAAATCAATTGAGGGCAAAAAGTCTCCATTTATGTTTAATATTCAAAATATGTTTTTGAATTTGCATAATAGCTAATAGCTAACTGACATAAATTTCATAGAGTCATTAGATCTTCATGGTCTACCAGGTTTAACTTCTGTCACTTAAGGTCTTATTAGGACAATGAGGTGGTATCAGTGCAGAGCGTTGCTCTCCGGTCCCTACACTAGAATTGAGTCACTGATTAAAGGCCCCCCAGTAAGGGAGAATCTGAGCTGAACAGCATCACTAAACTGGACCTGAAATGTTCCCCTCTGAGTACTGAAGCAGAGCCAGGCTCGCTGGCCACACCCTAAACGCTGCAAGCGAACACCTTTATACATTCTGTCAGAACTAACTAAGGCAGAGGCAATTATATGACACGATTATTCATTTAAGTCCATTGTCATTGAGTTCGCTTTGTCACGTTGCATTGGTTTAGTGCGTACATCATGAATCCAATCCAAAAGTCTTGAATGTGTCTTATGAAGAGACATTTGCTAAAGTCCGAATTTCTGTTTAGAAGGCTTGTGTTCTGGGCTTGTCAGTTATGGTGCTTCTATTGCCATCTAGTGGTGACAGACACACACTGCAGTGCAACACGGAAGAACGCTGCAAGGGGACATGTAGCCTGTGTGACACTGCCAGTCCACATCTTATTTGTTTCTCACCTTATTCACTACATGTGATTCTGTACTCAAAGCTTCATATTTCTGTGTTTTAACTATGGCTCACTCAAATTCCCTCTCAAGTTCCTCTTGCAGTCATTCCATACACAGTTTGTTAATGCTTATGCATATGTGCGTGTGTGTGTGTGTGTGTGTGTGTGTGTGTGTGCGCTGATGTGTGTGCATTCATGTATGCGTGCAGATAAAGGTCTATCTGGCCTATCTATTTTTAAATGTGGGCTTGGGGCAGGGTGGTTTCTGCAATGCGACAGTGTTCAGTTTTGTGGCATTAGGCCTCTGGCCTCCTGCGCCAGGTTTGACCAATCCAACCAGGTTTTTCCCCTACAGTTTAACTGCTGTCCGCTATTACCTGCCAAACCCCAACATCCTCACAGTGCATACACACATGCACACATCTCTCATTCATCCTTCCACTGAAAATAGATCAACAAGCTGGTGGTGGGAGGGAGTGCTTGCTTTTGTGTAAACCGACTTTAATTGTGAACATCTGTTCACCTTTGGAGTCTACTTTGGGAGCAGTGATAATCAATGCCCGAAGCCCAAAGAACAAAAAAATGGAGATATCACTGCAACTGCTGTGTCTGTGGTCAGATGAGAATTCAGGAAGTCAATGGCAGGGACACCTGAGAACACTTACCTGACTCCTAAAGGTTCTTTAGCTGCAGCAGGGAGCAGAAATGAAGGGACTGGAAAACAACAGGACTGAGATGTCAGCCATGATAATAAATAGCATGGAGGTATAACTGTTTTTGACTCAAACAGGTTACCTGTCAGCCTGTGGACACACACACACACACACACACACACACACACACACACACACACACAATCAAACACACCTATCCAAAGCCACACACTCACACCACCACATTAATCCATATGAATCTGGCATGACCCAGACAGACCAAACAGCCACCAGAAATTAAATAGAGGATGAATTTGTATAAGATGAGGCTGTGGGCCACATTGCGAACATTCGTTCATGGTCGAGACACGGTTGAGAGGTTGTGCACTCAATGCATAAATGGTTGAGAGGTCATGCATTTAAACTGGGTTAGGGATCCCAGAGTTATCAACAGAAAGGTTCCCTTCGGCATGCCAGATGTGTTACACCTCGCACCATACAATCCTTCATATCAGTCTGACTGTTTATTATTAGGACATTTACGCCAACACTGCATTCAATCACTCTGTAATGTGGCCATGTTTTTTGGTTGCATTTGCATGTCACTCCAGGAGGGGTCAGTTTTGTTCAGCTCATTTTTGGATATGCGAGTGAACTCACTCGAAAAGGGCCGCGTAGAAGTGTGTGTGCTTACTGTTAGCCAGCGGAAAAACTAACAAAGGTGTTTTCATTCACATGTCAGACATAATTAAACAGTGTAGCGGAGAGGCCTTTGTTAGATTTTTTTGTTTTTTTGTTTGACTCCTGTGGCTGCAAGAAACTTTTTTTTAAATGGCCAAGTTCAACTTCTTGTTTGCATGGGGAGATAAAGGATGTCCCTATCACTGCTAAGAAAGTACAATCTATCTATCCTTCCAATTCCTTGTGTGGGTCCATGTTCCGGCCCCTTCCACAGGATCAGTCCAAAGAAAACCTTGACATTTGCAACCAATACTCTGTTGTGCTGTATTAAAAATGGACATCTAAGGCTGAAAAGAGATGTGTTTGAGGTCAGGTATGCCCAACTAGTAGAACTTAGATGGAAACTTGAACCACCGTCACAAAAAGCCTGTGTCAGAAAGGCAGGCTCGTCCATGGGCAACTTGTCTGTCCCTGGGAGCTGGCCTGGCTCCTCAAAGCCGGCTCCGTCACTTCAATCTGGACGACATGAACAAACTGTGGAGTCTTCGCTCAGCTGTTTCCCCTGTTGCACCTGAGCACTGTCCTGGTTTGACATGACTATTGCTGTTACCGCATGGTATCGGTAAGTATACACACAAGAGACTAAGCATCAAACAACACTATGGTTAATGTAAAACCACACCTCAAACACAGTCCAAAAAGTATGATATATGACAAGTGTGTAGGTTAGTGAATAGGCATTTACTATATATGTTATGGCTCAGAATGCTACACAATCACACACACACGGGCATGGGCACAAACTGTGTGCAATGCTAACATGGGTCCGATTTGAATGCCCTATACTGGGTGTTTTTTTGGGGACATGTTCTTTGCGTCACATCTACAAAGCATTTTCAAAAAGCACATCTTTTTTTAAATTATTATCTTTGGGTGACCAAAGCTGTTACTGAAAAGTTGACACCCAATGAGCTTAATGTAGCAGGGCTTCCTGTGACAAGTGGTGAGCAGCCTAGAAGTGTTGAAGAAGTGAAGAGGGCAGGGACCCAGCAAGCAGAAACTTTCATCACCAAGAGCGGCAGCCTTGCAGAGAAAGAGGTGCGCACCAGATGCGTGGCGTAAAAAAACAAAACGACAGCAACTAAAAGGCATTATCCCCTAATGAATACTGCTGGGCAAAGGTGAAACGAGTGGGGCTGGGGGGAGGAACATGTTCAAAACAATATTAAAAATATTAAAAACAGTCATATCTATCCCCCCTAGTAATTTGTAAATATAAAACATTCCCTTTCATTATGTCCGCCCCCCAATATTTAATATGTGGCTACACCCTTACTGCCGGGTGTGCAAAGCTAAACAAAACCAAACTAACAAACATTTGATTGCAGCACGGAAATTCAACCCGGGTCAAGTGCTGGGTCCGACACAATACATTGGCATGTCAGCTTCGGTATAAAAGGGTTTCATCCGGCTTTCCTATTTAGCATATGGCGCATTTACACAAAAATGTATTCGCTACCATTCGAATATGAAAACCTATGAGAGCTTACTGAACAAGCGGGGAACCACAACAAAGGATAAAAATAATGCAATTATTGTGTGTATGTGTTTAATATTATGTCCCAAAGAGTATGAATGTGTGTCCAATAACGTCTTTGTCTTCATTTCGTTATTATCCCTGAACACTCTATGAACTTTGATGCAGAACACAAACTAGCCTAAATGTTGCCAGTGGCTTTAATTAGTGCCTAGCTGGCTTAGTTGTTAATGGGAACACTCTAGCCCAAGCTAGGCTAGTATTCGTTTTTGAATCTTGTGAAACTTGTGAATCTGTCATTTACACTGCAAGCTCAGAACAAAGGTCGGCACTGGACAGGTCAGAAAAAGGTCAGAGGTAGTTATGTTGTAAATTTATGCAACAATTCCTATTGTCAATTGTGGCACTGATAATCTTTGTCTTTGTGATCATCTTAATCTTGCCTCTGTGATAATCTAAATTGATAATCTTTGTGGTTCTGTGTGGCTCAGTAAGTAGAGCATGGCATTGACAACGCTTAGGTTGTGGGTTTGATTCCCACTGGGACCACATATACTCAAAAATGTATAAGTCGCTTTGGATAAAAACGTCTGCTAAATGACATATGTATATATATTGCCTAACCTTTTTCCCCCATTTTTCAAAGTGTCGTGTCTGCTCTTTGCCTAACCTTTTTTGTACAGTTTTTTAAACTTTCTCTGGATGCTAAATTATTACATGTAAATGTGAGATATCTATGGGCCAGTCTAAGGTACCTGTCCAGTAGCTCTAATAGATGCTCACACCCCTACAGGAGAAAGGTGTGAAATGTGTCCTCTCATTATCATTAACTATTTCTTATGTTACGGAGTAGGGCATCCAAACCAGCCCATCTCATAAAACATTTCCTCTGTATGTAATCAATTTCCCTTCTCTGTTAACCTTACAGTTTCTGAGGAAATGTCCCTATTATTTTGTTTCAGATTTTTTCCCATTTTTCTCCCCAATTTGGAAGCCAATTAAACCCTTTATTTATTTAGATTAACCCTCCCCCACAAACTCGCCGCCCATCTCTACGGGGTAGGCTACTCTCCGAGGCCGGCAATGATCCACCTCCTTCGAGACGGAACTCACCGACCCCCTTTCTGGAAACACCCTTACATGCTTCACAGCGAGTTCGTGCCGACCACCCTCCCCCCTCCCATCAGAGCTAATGGCCAGGGGCACGTGTTTCACACCGTGTCCCTGATAGGCAGCTCACACTCATACAGGACCAGCCAAAAAGGCTGCATTAGACGGCTATGCTATCTGTTCAGATTTACTCCGGTGATTCTGTAACTCGAAATGCTATCATTTTCAAGTATGGAAAAGTCTTACCTGATAATCTACAGCAGAAAGGCTGCTGAGTGCTGCTTACCATATCTCCTCTACTTCAGGGGCCTCTTGTCAGAGATTGGTGTTAATGCTGAGCCATAGGGAGCCTGAGAAGGTGGATCAGAGAAGAAAGACTAATCTAATGCATGTGTGAACAACACAACTGAGAGGCCCTTGCAGCTAAACTCTGATATTTGCTGGAAGTGGCTTTTGCTGCTTGGGTGAGTCATTGATAGTTTCTGTTTGTGAAACCAATGGGTGCAACAGAAATAGGGTTGGGGGGGCACTTCACACCATTACACTCACCTGCCTGGCAACACCAGACTGTCGGATGATTTTAAGAACGCTTTATTTAAAAAAATGGGTAGACGGATGAGTTACCGACAAGAGAATTTCATGCCAGCTTAAAAAGCAGGAAGTGGTTTCTCTCCACTAGACACTAAATCTGACGCTATTATTAATAATAAGTAGCTGGTGAAACCACCAGTCGCACTGCCATTCCTCTTATGTTACATTTATTGGCAAACACTGAAGGTTTGTCTGTAAACATAATGCACTGAGAACCCCTGCCACAACAAATTCTTAACTAGAACATAAAAGAGATTTGCAGGTTCTGGTGTACCCTAATTATGACCCAAGTCCTCCTACTGAAAATGTGTAACAGAAAAACTTTACCAAATCTTATGAAAAGGGTTTATCCTTTTTGTGAAGATGGCAACAAAAAGTAGTTTATTGTACCATAGCTAATGCAAATATGGGTCAGAGTGGTACTCTTGATCCTTATGAAGGTATCTCATATGGATCCCCTAGTGGCTCAGTTCCAGAGGCGGTCATGACAATGTTTCACCAGTTACATTTCAAATGGACAATTTCTCAACATTTTTTATTTATGAACGATGGTCTCTGCAGGATTTATTCAAGTAATGCCCAACAGAAATCTATATCAATGTTGCTATGGAAAAGGCTTGTATAAATAACTGAGTCAAATGAATTGAGGTAGCTTACTGAACAATCCAACTACAACCCCTGAAGTGGACTAGCTCACCTTGCAATTGATATTAGCCCATTTCCAAATTAATGCTGAAACTACAAATTCCAAGTGAAAAACATATCCAAATAGGTCTTCATTGTACATCTTCAACAGAAATTGTGGTGAGAAAGATGTAGTTCTGAAGAAAAAGATGCAAAGGAGACGATGTGAGTCATGACCACAAAATCAGAGAGAGTTCAGGGGTTTCGGATGCCATGTTGCTGGGGAATGAGTCACAGCGGACTCTACCTACACACCTCCCACCCCTCACAGGGCTGTCCCTTAGGAGCCTGGAGACCCCCCACTCACCACTCACACAGTCCAATCCCAGCCACGCACACACACACACACAAACACACATGCACATACACACACACACACAAATGCACACACACACCAGTGCATAGAATGCCAAAGTATATACACACATGCATGTACACACACACACACATGCACACATGCACACACACACCAGTGCATAGAATGCCAAAGTATATACACACATGCATGTACACACACACACACACACACACACCAGTGCATAGAATGCAAAAGTATATACACACATGCATGTACACACACACACACACACACACACACACACACACACACACCAGTGCATAGAATGCCAAAGTATATATACACATGCATGTACACACACACACACACACACACACATGCACACACGCACACTCTCAAACACACATTTTATTCAACCTTCTCTGATTATCAGAATACAAATGACAGATAACGTCTATAGCCTACATGACCATGTGTCCCCATGCATTTGCGTGTTTACCACACTGTCAGGGATATATGATAATATGTTATATGATAATTGTGTACTTCACCACAAGCTTTGGGCACCAATCTGACACAGGAAGCAGATCGGCCTATTTCTGCAAATTGTTTCAGGACACTCGTATGTTTGCACAACCAATAACTCTCTTCTTGATGGCTTATTGCTTAAACTGCATCACACCTGCGATTATTTATAGAACGCCGGAACGTAGGACGAAACACAGAAGTACATTTTACAATCCGTTAACTGAATTAACCGTAACGTTTTGGTAGCAATCGTCGGCACGGCCATAAGGTGCGTAACCTCCGTGCGAAATAAAAATATCGACACTACTGTATGTACAGTATGGTCGATGTGAGAGACGCACTGCACGTTTGCGAGGCACAGTAAGCAGGCCGGATACTAAGGACGGGCTCGGTCTTCTGCTGTGTATGATGTTACTCTAGGCTTCCGCTTGTTAACACATGTAGAGGACACTTTTTTTCGTCAACCACCTAACGCCCCATGTACCAGCACAACCCGCATATCGATATGTGGAGTTTCAAGCCATACATAGCTTCGCCCGCCCACACAACTTACAACATTTTTATCATCGTTTTCAACGTTGCAGATCTGCATAATATTTCACGCGCACACACAATAATCAAGAGGGGGAAATCGCCCAGAGCCCAAATCTCATTGGCTGTGTAGTTGTGCATTTGTATGTCTGCATTCCAAGCAGTGTATTTTATTGCAGGGTGCACCCAACCTCTTCACATCACTTCAGCACTCATCACCGTGACAGCGACTACACTTCTACCGACAGGTAGGTCTCCAGGACTTTCTCGCAACTTTCACCAGGACTACAGGAGTTGTCAGTAGCCGAAATTTATATTTCTATTACATTTCCATTTCTATTATTTTCCCGGCTGGGGGCCCCGAAAAGAGGGTTGTGTAGCCTACCACTGTCATGGTCGAGATTTGTACATTCTGTAGGTGTAGTTGTGACCTTTTCTGTGACTTGCGTCAATGTTCTTTCTATTTTTGAGATGTGCTCTTTTAGAAACGTTCCAAAGCGTTTGTGAAACTTTTGATAAACATAGTGTAGCAACAGAATACTAAATGAACTGAGTTCCGAGTGTTCATCCTCAAAGTGTCCCCTTATAATATTGTGCAAGCGTTTTTAGAACACTGTTTACAAAGGGTTTTTTCCACCATTTGTCTTTTTGTCTAAGTGTCATTTTTAAAGAAAAGTTGTTAGGTAGGCTACGCTGACATTTTGAAAGACGATGGAAACCGCAGTGGACGTGAGACAAAAGTGGAGACACTACATGAGAAACACGATCAAAGAGCTGGCTATTTCAGTGTCCTAGATTCACAAAACAACCGCAAGTACTTTCCAAATATTTCCGAAAGTGTATTCTATTATCAATACAAAATTACATTATGATAGCCATAATGATAGGACGTCAAGCAGGAAGACATCTAAGAAACAATTATAGCACGCATGATACAGTCTATCGCCGTTATATCTCGGGATGCTTATGGGAGAAATGTATATTTAAAAGTTGATGTAGCCTATTAAGTTACTATTTAGCATGTTCTTTGTTTTCCGCGTAATGAACGTCAGTTTGCACATTGGTTTGCGCTGTTGCACTGAAAAAAGGAAAAAGAAGCAGCAACATCAATAAGGAGTACAGTACATCTAAATATTAACCTTAGAACCCAATTCTAATAGGGGTTTCAATTTTGGTGTGGAATCAAACTGCCATAGGGTTGTAATTTACAACGTCGGGGTTTCGGAATATTTTCCAAATATGTAGGCTACTGTATTGGTGCGATTAGCACTTGGTGTGATTCTTCCTCTTTCCTAGCACGGTGTTTAGGACCTAGATTTGCGTATAATAATGCGTGATTTTAGACAAAACAGTCTGAGAGTGTGTTCTCCCTGCTACACGAGGTTTCGGAAAACAAGAAAGTGAGAAGACCCACAATACACGACGCGAAAGAGCTCAGTAGTCGTTATCACGAAAAAAACCGTTTTTCCATTTAGTTTTTTTTGTCGCTTGGGTCCCGATTTGTTCGAGATATTTGTTCTAAATAAACTTTTTTTTTCAAATTCCACAAAAAGCAAACAAAAAACCCCAAAAGTGATTCGATTATATTCAAGTTCTGTTTATTTGTCAAGGACATGTTAAAGTATAAAGTTTACAAAAAAAACCAAAATTTGGACCAAATAATAGCAAATTAGGCAATAATACCCACACTCCCCAGAGGGGATATCCCACTCTAAAACATCACCATCATACGCGTTATATCTTAAATCTGATTAGGCAGGGGGTTCTAATGTTATTATAGTGTCTACATGATTCTCGTCATCTTTGTTCATAATACTGGCGTTGAATATCAGCTAACTAGCCTATATGATGCCAGGACTCACAAGAACTACAAATCGTCAGCGAATTGTAATGTATTTATGGCCTTTAGGATGTGCGGTATAACAAAGGCCGTTTATTTCCTACAAAGTGTAGGGGAGAGCGGTGTATGTTGTCACACTTTTCACTCTGTCCTACCTGTACTGGGCGCAATACATCGCAATAGTATAAATGTCATACCAAATGAAAGGTCGAAGTCTTGGGCACATATTTTGTATTCATTACATATTCATATCTTATTTCAGTATGGAGTTGTAGACAGTTAAATAGAGGGTGTGCAACGTACCCCATCAGGGGGTAAGTTGTCACACTATGTCATAGTATGTGGGGTAAGTTGTCACATTGGATTATCAACAAATAAGAATACAACTAAATAATTGTGAATATAATTTTTTTACTTTCAAATTCAAAACCAAGTACATTTAATTAAAGAACTCATTCATTAATGAACAAAATGCTTAGTCTTAACAAAACAGACGTGGTGTAATACACAACGAAACACTTCTAATCAGACTCATCTTCAGAGTCACAGTTCTGGCACAAATAAATTGCCTGGCCTGGGGTGCAAGCATCATGGGCCCACTTCTTGCATCTCACACATTGCACCAAAGTCTCTTTTGGGCGGCTGTTAGAAAATGGCTTCATGCAGACTAGGCAGAAGCACTCCTCTTCATCTGATGATGACTCGTCTATTTCTCTTTTTACTGTTGCCTTTTTGTTCTCGGCAGATCCAGATTTTGCACTTTGCTTCCCTTCCTCCAGAAACAGCCTGTTTTTAGATTGTGATTTTTCCATTTGTAGTGCTTGCTTCACGGGTGTGTCTGTTAGAATTGCGGTTTTGCGCCGCTTTCTTCCATTATTAGTTTGTTTTCGGGGACCAGCTTTTGGAAATGGCCGGAGGTCCTCTGGAGTTGGTAGTCTGCTGCCAGCACTGGCATTGCTGGGTAAGGGTGAGCTGGCATGGGAACTGAACGGGTCTGCGTCTGTGCTTGTGCCTGGCAGGGCAGGGTTGGTACTGGGGCCTGGCGGGGCAGGGCGATCCGTAACATAGGATGGCGCAAACTCAGTTTCCAAAAATACATCCCTGTTGTAAGGCTGTACCCCAGCTACCCTAAAGCCCGCCTGAATGTTCAAGGGGGTTGCAGCCACAGGATAAGTGATTGCCACAATCCCAGGAATGTCATAAATTGACATTGTTTTCCCAGGATTGTTCCTCATCCATGCATCACACGCTGTGTTGATGTGCCTTTTTAGCGGCCCGTAGACAGACCTGTCTAAGGGTTGAAGCCAATGAGAGCAGTGGGGTGGGAATGACACCATAATTATGCAATTTTCTTTGGCATAATTGAGTCCATCAATGGACATATGAGATTCGTGGTTGTCCAAAAGGAGTAAACATGGTTTCTCCTTTGAGCATTTTGTATGCTCAATGAAATGTTTCAGGAAGTCAACAAAGTGCACATCTTTCATCCACCCCCGAGGATTTGCCGCTCCCTTGCTGCCAGGTGGTCCGTTGATTAAAAAATGGTCGCGGAAGTTGACACGGGGAAATATGAAATATGGAGGTATACTATTTCCTGTGGCTGAGACAGCACAGGCCAGTGTGACAAGCGTCCCCCTTTCAGTGGAGGTCAGTGACCCTACTTGTTTGAATCTGCGTCTGGCCACTACTTTGTCAGGTTTATGGACCATGGTCACCCCAGTTTCGTCGACATTCCACATGTCCCCTGGTCCAAATTGATGTCTGTCTAGCACATTTGCTAAATTGTCGAAGAAGGCATTAACATTTTCTCGGTTGAAGCTACTAGCTCTGGCAAGGCTAGTTGCCTCAGGCTTTCTTAGCGACAGCATTGGGTGCCGTTTTAAGAAAAAACCACTCCGAGCTGGCCTTTTCTGTTTCTGCCCACATTGGTGTGAACTTCAGCTTGTGTGCCACAGCAAACTGGTAGGCAAGTCTTTTTATCTTTGACCAAAATAAATCTCACGATATAATGAACAAGCTGCATCTCCAAATCAGGTGGAAATACAGCCAACCAAAATAAATGTCAGCTGTAATTTATATTAAAATCCTGAGCTTCTGATTGATTTGTTCTCCAGCTTCAACTGCCTTCAACATTATGCCAGGAGGTGTGCTGCCATTCTCTGTCTTTCTTTTATAATTTCTCACCATCATCTCAGGTGTTCCTTTCTTCCTTCCTTCAATGCTTCTTTCCTTCAAAAACACAAATTAGTCTCATTGAATTAGGCTGCATGCACACATACCAGAGCCTGTCTTTGTAGTCCAGGGACTGGGGCAACATGTGACAACTTGCCTCAAAGCCATTGAGACAAGCCCCAAACGGGCATGTGGGCTAATGTTTGCTAAATCTCAAGGCTAGTTCAACATAGGACTGCAGCTAACATATCAAGAGACACCTTATTGTCTCCTTTATTCGGTACACAAATATAATTTTGAACATTTATACCTAACACAGTTTTATTACATAAAATGTAAAGTGCCATTTACTTACTTTTGAAGGAGACAAACACGAAACTTGTGCTCACATGTAATTAAAGTGATCTTTGACCACCTGCGAAAAGGAATTTGAATTTGACCCTAGTTGCCACAAAGTAGCTATTTGATTTTTGAGATAGTGCCCCTGTGGTTGGAGGTATGAACAGTGTGACAACTTACCCGTGTGACAACTTACCCCGCTCTCCCCTACTTCACACTATAGTGCAAGTGTTCTAAAGTATCTCACAGTGAAGCTGCTGTACCTACAACTATGGACTCACTAAACCATGTGCTAGCCTGTCGCGTGCAGTTTTCCCATTGAGCGACGTTGTAACGCGCAGCCCACTTCCCCCCTCACAGTGTCCAGTGCACGCGATGTGTGCCCTGCGGAAAAGTGACGCTCAGCCCGGGTCAGTGTGCCTGCCTTCCTCCTCAGTGGAGAGCGTTGTGGAGGCAGCGGGAGCAAGGGGTCTGCCGGCCCTGCCCAACCCTTCCCTGCTGACTCGGCGGCTCCTGGGCCTGCGCGGCTGCAAGCGCCACCTCTCCCCCAGCACGCGCCGCAAGCGGGAGATGACCCCCACGGACCGGAAGGACGCCTCTTACTGGGACAAACGTCGCAAGAACAACGAGGCAGCCAAGCGCTCACGTGAGAAGCGGCGGTTCCAAGACCTGGTGCTGGAGGGCCAGCTGCTGGCCCTGAGCAAGCAGAACACGCAGCTGAGGGCAGAGGTGCTGACCCTCCAGTACCACATCGTCATGGGCGGAGAGCCGGTGCCTGTCCACGCCAGTCTCCCGCTGGCCCCCTCACAGTACCTGAAACCAAGCCCTTCCCAGCCTAGTCTCTGGTCTGCTAATACTACGCCTCTACTGACGGAGCAGCGTGGCCTCGAGGAGCTTCTGAAAGGGACCAGGGTCTCCCGGTCGGCCATATCCGGACACAGCAGCCCAGGCCCCAGGGCCAGTCAGGCCTCCCCCGGACCTCCGAACTACCTCCGCCTCCCTGGCCTCTCTCAATGGAATGAGTGCATCCCTGAGCAGCGTCCACCAGAGTCCTCCAGCTTCACCAAGGCTAATAAGCATGACAAACCACTGGGACAGCAGCTCTGCAGCGGCGGCAGTGGAGAACCCAAACCAGAGAGCGCCGTGCACCAGGTGTCTTCCAGCAAAGACCTCCCAGGAGACGTGGAATTCCCCTCCACCTCCAAGCACTATCACCTCCCTCCTTCTCCTCACTTCTACCCTCCCCCCCACTCCTCCTTCTCCTCCTCGCCCCCGCTGCCACCGCCAAGCTGGCTGCTCCCCGGTCGGGGCCACTCTGCAGTGCCCGGCAGCCGGCTCCTCCCCTGGGGCGCCCCCTGCCTTCACCCCACCCCACTCTACCCAAACCTGCCCTTCTACCTGCCCCTGGATGACCCAGACATGCGTCACCAGGGTCTGGACAAGCACAAGAACTTCAAGAGCACAATCAGCACACTGTCTGCTGAGCTGGCACAGCTGAGGAGGTACTTCAGTGCAGAGAACTGCTAGAAGAACACAGTGACAGTGCCTCCCTTAGCCCCACTGCGTTGGCGCCAACAGCCGAACCCCACTGCTTTTCAAATCAACTGAATCTTACGCCACTGCCAGACTGTGCCTTCTTACACTGTACAATGTCTGTCCTTGTTTACTATTACTGTATGCTCAGGGTTGTCGTGATAGGGAACCACTTAAACTGTTAACTGTAGGTGATAATCCGTATAAGCCTCTGGGTCATTCTGCTCTTTTTGTACATTTGACATGATGTTTAAAAATGTGATTTTACAAGATGATCTTTTTTCTTGCCACGAGTGTCTATTTTTAGATATGTTTGTAGAAATGAAGCTTCCATTATGATATTTTGGATACACTGTGAATCTTTTGTGGTGCATGAATACTAGATTATGTATTCTAACAGGTTGCATTTTATTCTGTTAATAAAAACATTTATTATGTACATATATGAATCATTTGTATCTACTCTAAACTGTTCACAATGATGCACTGGATATTTTTTCAGAAACCTTTCATTGTTAATCAGCTAAACTGTAAAAATGTGATATGGCTTTAGTTATTAGAATAAGAACATTAATAATGAATAAGAACAATATATATCACACAATCATATATGCATATTTTAAAATGGTATGAATTATATTTTAAAATAAATGAAGGGGAACCAGGAAAAATATGTTTAGAAACATCATTAACACACTGAGTAAACCTATTACAAGTAACCAGTTTTGTTCAATTTTATTTCAAGTTCCAAATGAGGTCACCCTTGTATATTAGAGCATGTTTTAGAAACAATCTAATAAAAATTGTATAATACTTGTATAATATATATATATATTTTTAATCCCAGTCTCTTATATTGTATGTGTTATATCATCAGAAACATTTCCTGGCTTGATTTGTGTAATAAATGCATAAATGCTTTTGCATTACGTGAAATTAAGGGAAGTACATCCCTCACTCTATTTATTTATTATTTGGTTTTGAGTTGAATATGGATATGAGATTTTAATATGTGGTCCTCCCTGTGCAATGCCTTCTTGTTTAATTTATATATATAGCTATTATGCAACATACACCATATGTAAAACATTCATTTGGCCTCACCCTCGCGTTGCACGAGCGGCTCACTGACATGTCTGTTAATACAGTAGCCACAGCAAGGATGATTAACGGCTGAAAATGACTTATTTTCAATGGCTTAATTTACTGTCCCCCTTTTAAAATTATATTACATAATAAAATGTAGTCGGTTAGTCTTGCATTTTATAATGCTAAAATAAGTAGTAATTTTACGAATACTTCCTCGTATAAGAAAACAGCTGTGTAGTTACTGTTTTAGTAGGCTGTAGACTGTTAAATACATTTTCTTGTCTCATAATTCACTTTTCACAATAGGCTATGATACAAGGTCAATAATATCTAGGCTATCAAAGTACATTAACTATAGTTTAACGCGTGTACATTTGCACAACTGCTTGTTGATATTGAAATCGTCATACCTGTTATATCATGTTTTGAACCTGTTTAGTAAATATAATTTGTAAAACGTGACATTTTCAAACAAACATGTATTTTCTGGACGAAGTAGTAGCCTAACCTATGCGTGCAAGCATGTGATGGACAAACAATTGATATGTATAGATTGATTATATTTAACACCTAGCGTGCCTTGAAGACGAGGAGTTGCCCAGCCCTTGTAAGCAGATGTAAAGTCGTTTCTTTTTCAGAGCGTTGTAAGTCTATAGTCAATCTCTTTTTGCTGTGTGTGTAGGATAGCAGATATGGCAGTTACGTATTGGCGAGGCTTGTAATTATTATTACTGCGAAAGCCTGCTTTGCGGCAGCCGTTGAGCGTATGGCACATTGGAAATTTTGGACCATAAAGCGGTTAGAGTACTGCGCAAAGCATCGCAGGGGTTAAAGTATCGAAACCGGGTGCTTATTGGCGCGTGGTATTTCCCTTTATCCCCAGCGCGTGGATTCCCGCATTACTACGAATTTCTGAGTTATATAGGCACTGCGGAAAATCAAACATGATGGAAAAGTGAGCAACTCAATCCAGGAAGTGGTTGTATCTTTGCAGAGAACGTGATTGCTGGTGTTATTAAAGTAGGGGCAGTTGCAACAAGTCTTATTAGAAACATGCTAGAGTGATGACACTTACTTAGTTTGAATCATTGTTTTGCTGACTTCTAAGTGACATGATTAGTATGTATCAAGGTTGTTGTGTCTAGCTAGCACATAAGGTTTTGTCGTGGCTGTTGGGGTTGGGGACAGTTGCAGGCCTATCCACTATCCGGCCACACCCTAAAGCAGGAGCCAGAGTTTTAAGTTTCAGAGTCTGCAGAAGGGAATAAACAATGTTCCACTGCTATCCTCCCAGAAGGAAGGAGGCATTTGAAATGGAGAAAAACAAAACAGTGGGGCATAAGGCGAAGAGAAAAATCACTGCCGAAAACTAAAAGAAACCTGGAAAGAAAACTGGAAAGAAAAACACAAAGCAGTCCAAAAAAAAGAAGAATCTGAATCTGAAGACGAAGTGTGCATCGTCTGTCTGGAAAGCTATTCCAAATCAAGAGAAGTATGGCTGCAGTGTTGGGTGTGCAAGGCCTAGGCTCATAAAGTGTGCAAGGATGGAGGGGAATTGTATACATGCCACAACTGTGAGTCAGATTCAGAATGAATTAGCCTATTTCCAAATGATCCTCTTTTACAAGTTTTTTCATACACCCCAGCCAGACCCTGGATAAGAGCGTCTGCTAAATGCTTAAAATGTAATGTAATGTAATGGGTCAAATAATTTTACGTTCACTGGAGTAGGAAAAAAATCTGTTTTTAAATTGAATTCTAATGAAATTAAAATAATTTGAACAGTTCGCTGCTGATTTCAGAAGAGGTTTGCTGGTCAGCCTTGCAGTTTTAAGTTGCAGTTTTGTACTGAAATAAATATTAAATAAAAGTTTGAACATGTTTGTTACATTGCAAATTGTTCCATTCTTTCTGTCTAACACTGAAATATGGTAAGAGGTTGAATAGCCTACCCGGCAACATCTGCACATTGACGTAAGGTAGACCTATATTCTACGCATAAACAAACAAAACTCAATAATGTTCTAGAAATACTATAATATTATTGTAAAACAATACATATTTTTCAGAATACTATGCTTATTGAGACAAAACACAAAAGTTAATTAGTACAATATAATGTATTTTTAACATTTTGCAACTGTCCCCAGGCTTAAAGCCCCACACTTTAATATATTAAAATGTGGTTGGTCTAGTCCAAATAGTCTAAGTAATTGAGAGAAATGCAAAAAGTGTTGCAACCATCCCCACTAAATATTGTAGGGTAAATATTTTATTTGATCACCTGACACGAATAAGGGAAAAAAATCTATAAAGTTGCACGTTATTTTATTATGAAATGAATTAATATTACTTCAATTTTACTATTACTATTACTTTGCTATTACTATCACTTTACTTACTGATTTTACTTCCCATTTTAACGGAAATAAAATTTTCTGTCAATTTAATATTTTACTTCACCACCGTCATTAACAGTAGTCTATAAGCTACCCATTCAAGCCCAACACGTTACTCACATTTTTCTGTTGTTCATAACACAAAGTACTAATTTGAGGCTAAAGCAATGCTGTGTGATTCCAGAGAAAATGTACTTATTAAAATGAAATCTGAACTATTTCCACCATCACCTTATTTCAGTCGATGTTTGTGGTTGATTACTTCCTCTAAATTGTTGGTTTTCTGGTACTGTTTCATTGTCAGTCGGTTTGTTTAGTGAAGGTCAGTTTATGTGGCTTGCAGCACTCTACTTCACAACGTGGCAGTGCGGTTTTTAATTGTGCATGCATGTGTATGAGTGCACGCACGCACACACAAGCGCATGTGTGTGTTGGCACATGGGCATGTGGAAAAAGTGTGTTCCTGTAATGTTGCCTGTCTGTATCTGCGGTTCACCAAACAGGTGTCCTAGTTAAGACCCCTGAGGATATAACTCTGTAAGTAAACAAGTCTTCATATCTTCCTTTGTGTCTACCATCTACCCTTTTTTACTTTATCAGAAAGTTAAGATCACACTAAAGGAAAGATGTGCCAACAATCATTCTTGTAGTTAACTCTTACATTCTGTTTATGGGCACATTGAGTTTTTGCAAACACAGCTCAGCTCAGTCACATTTTGGAGGCGATTTCCCATCCAAATAATGGCATTAATTAAGCAATAAGAGAAGCACACATAAGACCAACAGAGCCTTCATGATTAATCTCCAGTGTGTTTAATTGTGTAGTGTGTATGAGGACCTGCAGCACCTTAAAGAGTAGTCCCCAGGCTTCTGATAAGTAACAAAAAAGCTTTTGGGGACATTTCTGGACCTTGTCACTAGGGTTGGGGGTCAATTACAATTCAATTCAGTCAATTCAGGAAATGAATTTAAATTCAATTCACAAATTGAAAAATGCCCATAGAACAACTTTACATAAAACTAGTTGAATTTCAATTCCTTTCCTGAACTTACTGAACTGAAATGGAATTGACCCCAACTCCCCAAGATATGAAAAGGCACAGCAAGACCTGGCCATGTAGATCAAATTAGTATCAGGTGCTAAAAAATTGAAATGTTTTGTGGGATGTATTTTATTTTGCTGTTTGCACCCCATGTACATGCTCGGATCTCAAATATTGCTGATCAAATGTTATATTATGATTTCAGCATTCTGTAGATATACATTTTAATGGCATTTTATTTGAACCTGGTAGAACTGCCAGTGAAGAGCACCTTGTCTTGACATTTTCTTCAGATCCTCAATGTGTTTTATGAGGATTCTTATGTGAATATAAGGCTCACATTACTGAGAAGTTAGTAATGGGCCTGCAATATCAAAAAACCTTTCTCATAAAAAAGTTTTTTTAAATTTCACAGATAACTTCTGATTGTTGTCTTACTGAGACTTTCAGAAAAAGGACATTTGTCAATGAAGTATTTAACACGTGGTGGGGGAAAAAAACAGGAAGTCATGTAGCCCTTGGTGTCAAATGATTCCATCATATAACACATAGGCTTCTCCTCTCTCTAACTGAGATGGGCTGAGGTCAGGCAGCTCACTCGCACAGCACAGCCAATCACGTGGCCTGTTCACACCATGTTTGCACTTCAGCATTCATGTAAAGTGAGATTAATTGCAGTACACAAGAAAACAAGATTGCGTGGGGGAGGGGGGTTAAGCGTACATCTCTGCAACATCGGTACATCCGGTGCAGACAGATACACGAACACCACATACTGTAAATGGTCAGTAAGCTTGATCCAAGACAGCCAGAATGCCATCCAGCATAAAGATCACAAGGGTGGAGGAGAGGAAAACAAGGAAGGAACCAAGACGGCCAAGATGACAGTAGAGGGCGTTGGTCTGGACAGGGGGGGATTAACGGCCATGCCTACAAGGAGGGCAGCCAGGGCACACAGCTGTGTGGCATTGTCTAAATGTACTTAGTGTGTGCTTAAAACTGCTCTGCTCCTTCAGTAGGTGGCTGGCACGCGAGGTCTGAACGCTGAAGAGAGAGCACTGTGACCAAAGAAAACTAAACTGAAAAGTCGCAAATGTCCGAATGTGTAGGGTTTTGCGTTTTTTATTGAGTTCGTTATTTTGATTTATTGTTTTCTGGCACCCGTGAGGTTTTACTTTGTGTATTTATTTAAAAAAAAATTTTTTTAAACATTTTTGTTTCTGATTTTATCCCATTTTCTCCCAATTTGGTAGCCAATTAGACCCGCTATTTTTTACGTCAATCCCCCCCTAGTAATGTGAGTTCGCTGCCGTAGTCCTGCGACCGGTAGTGACGAAGCGAAGTGACGCCTCTTACGAGACGGCACCCGCAGCCCGTCGACCGCAACCCGGTACTACAGGGCCACTCTTATACGCAGCGAACGTCACGTCGGCTCCTCTCCCCCCTCCCTGGGGCGGACAGCCAATCGCCCCCCCCTGGTGGCACTCCGGGCCAGAGCCGACACTTGGCGAGACGGGGAATTGAACCCCGGTCTCTGTGGCCAGCGTCGGACGTTGTAACCACTGGACCACGCGGGAGGCCCCGTGTATTTATTTTCTATACGTGCTCTCTCTCTCCCTGCTCTCCCTGCAGGAGAGAGAACAAAACAAAAACACAGATGAACAGATTGATAACTCCGATCCCTGCATCCTGCTGTTCTGTTCCCTTCCAGGGAGCAGATTAGTGGGTTAGCGAGCTAACTTTGGGCTTAACCCTGGGTTTTCGGTCTCGTGACTGTGGCGCCCTTTTGACCAGGTGGCATCGCCATGGGAATTTATGCCGCGAACCTAACCTGCTCCGGAGTAGGTTAAGTTCAGGCTAATGGATCCAATCCTATAAAAAGGCCGCCCCCTCACCAATCAAACTCTCTGGAAAATGGGCTCACCATTCCTAGAGAATTGCATAATCAGATTTTTGTAATATCAGAGATACAGATTCTCCGCGGAGGGAATATTGTATCTTTGCAAGCTTCTAGAGCCACATGCCGCAAATGCCACTCATCTAAGCAATGCGAACACTGTGCAGCAAATTGTATGTAGCCTGTTGCCCTACATTTTCTAGCCACTGGTACATACTGTATATGTATTTCGTTGGTGATGCAGAGAACTTCAGCAAACATACAGTTTACCATGCTGTTTGCAAGGTGGTTCTCACTGTAATTTTCTCATAGGATTCCCAAGAGTGACTGTGTGAGCCACAATCGTGAGACCGAAAACACACGGTTAAGCCCAAAGGTAGCTTGCTAACCCACCAATCCTGCTTTGTGAAACAGTGCTTGGATCTGTCCCTTTTGTGTGCATGCGCACATAGCTCAATCGGAAAAAACAGGGTTGACCGAGCAAGTTGATAACCATTGTTGTGAGACAGGTTTGCCGTAATTGCCTTTGTTAGGCTTTGTGTAGTCAGCTAATGCAAAGATACCCTGACTATGTTGAACTTCCTTAGTGAGACAGGCCCCTGGTTGTGTTGCATGGCATGTGATGATGTCCAAGATGGGTTAGACACTGCAGGACACTGTCTTAACTCTGGAAGGTGAGACTCACATATCATTTCGCTAGGCTTCTTGTTTTAAGAGAGTACCCCTCATATTGCTGGGAGACGTGAGGAGGGGGTTGGTTTCTGTCACAAAGGCACCTAACTACTCAACACTGTCACCATAGCATGTCCAGGTTAGTAAGCAAAAACAATACATTTTGTGCATGCTATGCTTTCTCATCACCTGCAGCCAATGTTAAATAGATTCAGAGACAAGTTAAACCGAGCCGCTGAAGCCAGACTTAAGATATAGGAAGAAAACGGTTGGCTCAAAACAGCCAGTTTTTAGACACTATTCTAAATGCAGGATGCCCACTGCAACCGGAGTTTGATCCCCGGCTGTGCCAGCCCAGCTCTGACCGGTAGTCTCATTCAGGGAACGGTGATTGGCTGTCCGCCCCAGGGGGAGGGGCAGAGAAGTCGGCATTAGGTCACTGCATGTACAGAAAGCTTCTCTGTGTGTATCGGACAAAAAACGAACAAAAAAAAACAGCTAGTTCAAATTGGCAGGGAAGTTATTGCAAATAAGGCACCTGAGGAAAATTTTGCAAAACACTGATCCACACACACATACGCTGCCATGTAGTTTCAGGCAAGACACTCTAGATAAGCACTGAAACAGAGAGAGCTGGGCATAGGAAATCTGAACCCAAGAGTTCCTCACTGTCCTGGCCTACAACTGTACCAATGGGATCTTGATTGTCTTTGTCACAGCTGACATTGGGCACTTCAGACTCATGCAATAAAACAACACTGCCCTTACACACTGCCCTTACCCATTCATCCATCTCTGATGATCTGTTCTGCACTTGCACCATCCTCACCAGTGAGGGCCCTTGGAGCACACAGAGAATAATCTATTTATTTATGTAACCTTGATCACCTTAAAATCACCACGTTAGCACAATATGGATTATAACAATTCAATAACAGGATAGAAACAGGTCTACCTGGGGAAAGCATGCATTTGTCAGTGCCTGATTTACATTGTGCTATGTAAAAAAAAATTCTACTGTTCTGACAAAGGGTGACATGCCTTATCAGCATTATAATATATTTAATGGCCACCAGGGGGGGGCACTGTCCCTCAGAATGAACGTTATCCTGGAAAAGAGCTGGTTTCAATTGTGACTCGATTTCTCCCCCATGTGACCTTTTGCTGTAAGATTCCAGCTCTCCTCCTATAGTGGTGAGCTGGAATCTTAAAGTGAGCTTAATCCCACACATAGACAGTAATAGCACGACTCCTCTCTGCACATGTGTCAGAATATACAACCATTCTGTCATGTATTATGGTATTGTTTTGCTTAGTTTCGTAAATAAGAAAAGATTAAATTATTGCATGTTAAAGCACCCAGTGGCAATAGGTGGCAGTATTGAAATGTTTTCCAGAAAATCCCCTTCCCTACATCAAGGTCCAATAGACGCCTCCAGATCGCTTATTGGAATATCCCTGCTTTACAGTGTTTAATGTTCATTTGGTAGTAAAGGTTTATAATCACACATCCCATCCAATACAGCTAGCGTAGTATTACCACAAAGTCACAAGAACGTAGCAGACCTGTGTTCATTGTCATTTATTTGTAAAAACATATGCAGAAATCTGTTGCAATTCATTGGAGAGCGCGTAGGCCTATGTTGTTCCCCATTTTATTAACCTTGAAAATGCATGTTATGCTTTGCAACACAGCCTTTAATTAGGTTTGCTGTGTGCACTTCCTGAGATTGGTTAGGAATGGCATTGCAGATAAATGACACAATTACAGATGTAATTGACATAAAGGATTACATTTTCTCAGAAAAGCACCACCACACTTGCAGGCAGTGATAGAGCTGTGCTTTCGCATCCAGGATGTGATATATTAATTGATTTGACTCTTGAGAGACTGCGAGCATACAAACATGCCAGTCAAAGCATGACTGCGTGAAGAAAAAAAAAAAGTGGTTTAGATGAGAGAGAAAAAAAATCCCGGTAGTGGTAGGGAGCGACCCACTCGCACAGGTATCTGAAGATCAGAAGAAAGAGCGAGAGAGAGAGAGAGAGAGGGAGAGAAAGAGAGAGAAAGAGAGTGACTCAGCCTCCCCCTGTCTGTCTGTCTGCAGCTTACTGGTGGGGCCCGTCATTGTCACTGTAACTGCCTCACCTAACCTGGGACCTGGAGTCGAGCGGCGCGCGTCACACTCCACACACTCGCCGTCAAAGCCAGCCGACGCCGTGCTCAGCAGCTAGCGAGAGAGGCGACGGACGGACAGAAGGACTGACGGTTCAGGGCAACGGCAGCCAGAGGGACGCTGAGGAGAGAGAGGTGCTGAAACGGGGAGATATTAGTGCAAGCGTCAGAGCTGCGCACGGGAAGGCAGGCATCGGGGGAACCTGTTGGTGGATCGGTGGAGGCGTGCTCCAGAACCTGGACCGGACTGGAGTGCGGGTGACGGCGGCCCGGACGTGGGAGGTGAGGGCTCAGATCCGATCTCTCTGCTCTGGTGTTTAGATGAAGCCGTGCTAAGTGCAGCGTTGTGACATTGGTGGACACACTTGACATGGAGCAGAGGGGTCATAGAGAGCTGGCAGGGGGCCCCTCAGATGGATGCCCAGGTAAAGGGTACACAAAGGTATTGCTCTTGACACACACTGGCCCCTCAGACCCTGGGGGCCCACCCAGCGCACTCTGTGCCTACATACAGTGGCCCTCACACACTTTTAAATGTGTGCTGTTGTCACGCTATAAATATACCAAGGTGTTTCAGGATGGCATTCATAGACCTGGTACAGTCCAGTACAAAAGTAGGCTTTAAGCAAAGGCGCATGACACGATAGCAACGTCTCATCACTTCAGTGCAATGCATCAAGTCAGATCTCGGACCCTCGCTTATTTGCTTCTGTATTTGCGTAAAGACGGAGCAATTACATATATCTGTTGATGTTACGTGTGCTTGGCTACAAACACATTATTTGTATTACTTTATTGTGTATCCACTGTTACTTTGTCAGTACAAGGACAGATCATTTTTACATTTGCCACATCACAATTTATTTATAACCACATACGTACATGTCAATATTAATGTGGCAGACTGTCTATATCCTTCTATGAAGTTTGTTTCTATAATAAGAGTGCTTTCCCTCATCCATGAATACTTTTAATACATGAATAATAAATATATATACCACCATATAATACCTATTCCAGGCATGTAAGAGGAATCTCTTATTTCTTACAAGCTGTTCTAACTGACATGTGTTATAACATACAATATATACCTTTACTCAATAGCTGGCCTACAAGTTTAAATATCACAATTTTCCAATTACTATAGATTGGCCTTATAAGTGGAATATATAAATGGAACACATCTGGGAAATGTGTACACATTATGCTATAAGTATACAGTACCAGTCAAAAGTTTGAGTACACCTTTCATCTGGACTACGGCTAAGCGGGCACTCCTTCATTCTTGAGCAAGATAACCCCCCGAAACACACCTTTAAGTTGTGCAAGAAATATCCGGTGAAGGGGGAATGCGAAGGACAACTCAAACTAAGGACCTGGCCTGCCCAGTGTCCAGACCTCAATACCATAGAACTTGTATGGGATGAACTGGACAGAACAGTCAAAGCAAAGCAACCCACAAGTGCCTCTGGGAATTGCTGTAGGAGAGCTGGGAAAACATATCGGGTGATTTCCTGCTGAAACGTATTAACCGAATGGCCCGTGTTTGTGAGGCTGTTATCACAGCAAAGGGTGGCTATTTTGAGGAATCCAAGATTCAATTTTCAATTAAATTTTATTGAACATTGCTTTGATGTTCCTTTTGTTTATAGTTACATGTGTTTTTTGTCATTTTCAAGTATTTAAAGAAACTTATATAAAACATTGTCAATTATGAGATAAACCTAGTTTCCAGCAGGTGTACTCAAACTTTTGACTGGTACTGTAAGTGCAGATGAATAAGATGGATAATAAAAAGGCTTTGATCCAGCTGGGATAATAACATGCTTTGATGTGACCAATTTCTCATCAGACATTATGACTTTGGAGGGTAAATCATGAAAATGTTATGTTCCGAAGTTTATTTTGCCAGCTTGTGTTTTACAGCGGTTTGCAGTTACCTTATTGAGCTGTAGCGCTAAAGCTTCCGCTCAAAAGGTAAAGATTTTCCTCAACAATCGAAAAAAATTGTTGTCCGCATTTTCGTTTTTTAAAGAACTGGACAACACAGAAAAAATGTTACTATGTCTTTTAGGTCTTTACATGCATGTAAACCTGGGAACTTTATCATTTTTATCTTTAAAGTTATCATTTTTATCAAAGAGGGGAAGGGGGAAAGACCGGAAAGCTAAGTAGGATGTTTTCATCTGATAGTGTTAACATTGCATCACACTCTGAACCATTAAAATGTTTTTTCATGTTGCGATCTTTTTCCCCCCTCTCTGAGCCAATATTGCATAATGCAATTGGCCGTCTTATTTCCCCTAGTCATTGGCTTAACATTGTATATGCCATTTAGTGGACGCTTGTCTAAAGCGATTTACAGTAGTGAATGCATACATTTTTCAGTATATGTGGCTCCGATGGGAATCAAAGCCACAACCTAAGCGTTGTTAACGCCATGCTCCACCTACTGAGCCACACAGAACCACTACATGGACTGCTATTACACACAGGGCTAAGTGAGCATTGGCATATAGGACCATGGTGTACGTTACTGTAGCCCTGCGTCTGTGGTATTCATTATTCCCACCATGACCGCAGCTCTGAGCAGGCTCCGCGGGGTAATTCTATCGTGGACCCTGCCGACGCGCTTCACTGCTTCTGGTGCCCTCAGCGGGATTGTTGTCATTTCCCCTGATGTCATGTAAGGTGACTGAGGGACAGAGCAGAGGAGAGGGGCAATGTTAAGGTTGGTTTGGTCTCTGGATGTCAGCCTGGTGCAGGTGCTGCTGCTCTGCCTGATATCTATCACGACAGCACGTAAAAACCTTCAAGATAGACAGATAAGGAGAAGATTGCAGGGTTAGGCAGCATGTCATTGCTTAGCATTGCAGGACTCAAATGCCGAACAGTCATTTTTACATTTATTTAAGCTTTCAAAACACATCCCTGCCAGCAGAACGCATGGTCTGTCACCTGGGAACACATTACATCTGACTTCCCCCCCGGCATAGGAAACTACTTAGCTAATTAAAAAGTCACTTTGAATATAGCAATGCTATATGTTCACACCTATACGCACAGACACACACACGCACACACTGGTCTGTTATCCAATAAAAGTAGATGTTAATGTACAGCAGCAGTTGGTGTGTGCCGGGTCAGAAGGGTTGTGTGTGTCGACAGTGGTCGGCAGTGGCACCATGTGCCCTGGTGGAAATGATCACCAGAGGCCCCAGGTGCAAACTGACACTTCCTCCTGCCTGTCCCTCTGAAGGGCTGCTCACTTCATATACACATACAGTACAAGTGCCCAAACACTCGCACACACACACACACACACACACACACACACACACACACGGTTTCCATATTCAGTCGCACACACATACACACACATATATACATTCGGTTTCTGTATGCACTCTCTCTTTCACACACACACACACACACACACACACACACACACACACACACACACACACACACACACACACACACACACACACACACACACACACACACACACACACACACATATATATACACAACTCTTATCTTGTGAAACTAAATGTATTATTGGCAAAGATAATACAGTTATTATAGGTTTTTTTATACAGTTCTTTCTGTTATTTCTTCAGGATATGCAGTTGTTCTGTCAGTTTTTAGATTGTGCCCCTAAATAGATATCTAGGCAAGATTGTAGTTGTGTCATTCTTTCAAATCCTTTGTAATTTGAATTCCAGTGCATCCAACAGCTTTTCAATGGTTTATGGTTTAATTAGGTTTCAAGCTAGCTTTAGGAAGAGAGAGAGATCAGTTACTTCCCCACCGTAATGTAAAATAATTTCTTGATGTATTTCTTGATAAGATCTTGATGGACCCACAATTTGCAGCTTATTTTCAAAAACCATAACCCAGAGCATTTCACTTAGCATGTTCACCATAAGGAATGTCATATTGGTCGTAAAGAGAACATCAAAGCACAGAGGAATCAAGGGGAACATAGAACCTAAACTCTGTTTAACCTCATCTGGAGGCCTGAAACAAAGGACAAAGAAGACACAAATCAACATTTATTCATAATTATTCGTAGTATTTGTGAATGTATTAATAATACCACGGAGCAAGCCAAACGAGGGGAAAACGGCATGGTTAGTTGGTGCGCGAAGCCTCTGAACCAAAGAACCAGGAAGGAAACTAAAAGGAGAACAACAGGTGCTGGAAAGCAAACGAATAGGTGTCAGATTAAGACATTTGAAAGGTTTTTGCTAAAAAGCCGCGTCTATAATTAGCTTTTCAATAGGCAGCAGGTGCAGGGGCTCGTGTAGGCCTCAGGAGAGTGATGTTCAGGAAGCCTCCACTCGTCTGTTCTTCAAAAGCACTTCTGCCCTTCTCACTGCACACGGCTCTCTGCTGGCGCGCTTACCACTGCGACAGAACACAGCGTACGGCTGCAAAACATAAAGTAACACAAATTAGCTACAATAACATCAAAAGTTATTTACACGGTTGTTATCAATATCGCATTGTCCCATGTTCATTTGAATAATTTGACAACGGATTCACAAGGAACATTATTACAGATACCATCAAAATTGTGTAATGCAAATATAAGATTCAGACATTGATATCAGGAATAAACTGAAAGACACTACTGGAGTTAAGAACTAAAAATGTGTGTTTAGTCACCTGTAAACATATCTTCAACTTCTCCCCTCCTTACATAGCTATATTTTTGACCATTATTTTTGGAATGCATTCCGCACATATTCAGCACATTAAATTAAAGGTTTAAATATTGAACTTCAGTATTTCTTGCTATATGTATAGTCATTAATATTTAAGTATAGGAAGGGCTTACTGCTGCATTCTATACATTTTTGGTCATTTATATATTGTTTCTTTTAGTTTGATTTCACCAACACTATTTTTGCATTGTGTTAAGTGTTACAATACACTGATTATGTATAAAACAATGAACTAATCATTATATATAATATATAATTGTTCAAAATAAATAATTTCTCAAAATGTGTTGAATCATTGCAAAAAACTATCCTTCCAAACCAAGATTAACCAAGAGTAAAACAGAAATAGCAGGGACAGACTGTCTGTCCACCGGAAATATCTGGTCAGGTTTGTAATGATAGTCAGTGACATGATGATAATTTCAAATAATTACTTTTTGAGGAAGTTAAATATGTACAGGTATATCTCACAATTTTGAGGTGACTTGTATAGCACTGGCCATTTCTCGCCAAAACACTATTCATTGGTTACACATTGAAACATAATACAAGGGTTAAATGCTTATTTTTGTCTTAAATAAGTAATGGGACATAATATATGTATTTATCTACAAAAAAATATTTATTTGTTTTACAAAAATTATTATTAGTTAGTTGAATGTGAGCTACATATAGCATTTTCCCTTAGAAAAGTTGCACGGTAAATTAATATGAATGCATTTTGGTCATTCTCAGCAGCAGATGAGGATGTTTCCATACAGTTCATTGCACTCCAGCAAGTGGCTTTGTCTATGATTAGGAGGGGAGAGAAATACCTCAGGTTAGGTCGTGGTCCTGCTGCTTCCAGAGGATGCAAATATAGGGTATTTTTAGCCTCTGGATGCCAACTGGCATCACCGCCAGTCAGCTTTTCACTTGTTCACACATTAGTGGTCTATAGCAGCAGGCTTTTTTGTTCCCTTCTTCTACTTTCGGACGGGACATCAATGTCTATTTATTTTACTTCAGCCATGTGCATCAGTGGCGTCATTAGACCCGGGCCTCAGCCCTGAATCTTTTTTAACGAGCCCCAATATTTTTTATTTAAGGCTACTGACAATATTTTCAACGTTTGCCTCTCTGATTATTTGCGTGACTTTATACTTGAGAAGCATTAGGACCCAGCAGACGCCTCGTGCATCTGCTATAGGAGTTGTGATTGAAGAGGGAAGAAGTGCCAAAAAGTCAAGTTTAGCTCAAATCCAAAAACTCAGGGCGTGTGGTTGGGGGAGGCGAGTTGAGCCCCGGCATCTCTTATTTTACAAATTAAGCACTGGTTGAGGTCATGATTTGAGTAGAGTTCGCTGGTCCTGTGCCAGTGCTTGTCCATATATGTGTGTGTGTGTGAGTAGAAAGTAGACAGTAGAGAGAGAGAGAGAGAGAGAGAGAGAGTGACGTGACTGTGAATCTGCGGTCACATAGCACAACAACTTGCTCTCACAATCACATTCACGTACACTCCCAGTTAGGAGACGTGTCGATCACTTGTTGACTGAGTAATGCTCTGATGGCATATGAGCACCAGGCTATCACCTAATCACTGAAATAACTACAGTGAAATGCTTGACTAATATCACTATTTTTCCTTATTTAATTTCAATGGATTTTTAAAGCAATGCTTGAACTGAATGTCTATGTTTGAATAAATGGAGAAATGAATATGACTGTCAATTAAATATTGCTACTATCTCAGTCCTGGTTCCACATGTTGGTATTTGATGTCTTGTGTGAGGGAATGGGGTGGTCTTTAACGCAACTTCGAAACACGTGTGCTGGGACACGGCGGTGCATGGCAGTGTATCTGATATTTCCAAACGCACACGTTCTGCATGCGTTTAGTAGAGGCTTCCTCTGCTGTTAGTGTCCTCCAGCCCGTCAAAAAATTTTTTTTATCCTCCTCGCTGACTGGCATATGATGTAAGGGAACTCATATCAACGTGAGCGCTGCTAAAAATAAAACTACAGGTACTCCTCACTTAACGACCTGTTGAAAGACCGCGCGGGCTTACGACCAGCTCTCCGACCAGTCGGTATTGTAGCCTACGCTGTACGAGAACTTTGGTCGTGGAAACGGCAGCGCGGCGTCTCAGCGTCAAGCATCTCATCTCGCATCACCCTTTCTCAGTCTGTCTCGTTCCCGCAGTCAGTCAGTATTCACTACACTAGCGTTCGCAATCTCCAAGACTACATATTTCGTCTATACATTTTCGCTGATTGTATTTTTATGTTATGTAATAGGGTGATATCAGGTAAATTGGGCCACTTTTTGGTTAATCGCTTGGGAAACTAAGAAATGTATGTGTTTTTATGGTTAATAAGGACTGTTTTTAATATTTTTGTGTTGAATTGATGTAATAAAATATAATTGTTCAGGCCCTACAGCTTTTGAAAACATCAGATGTCAATTTTTTTTAGATGAGCAGTGTTCAGGTAAAATGGGCCGGCTGATCAGCTAAAATGAGCCACTCAAACTGCAAAGCGAAACAGAGTCATTTCTCATAAAATAATCGAATCATCTTTAATCTCAACACACTAAAACATTGCATTTAAATAACATTAAATGAACTCATGAAGAATAACATTTAAGCATTAAGAATTCATAAAGAATAACATTACAATTAATTCATGAAGTACCAATTACTTTAGGAACTCATTTTGGAACATGAATGTGTCTGTGCATGTGTGTGTGTGTGTGTGTGCGTGTGTGTGTGTGGTGTGTGTGTGCCTAACTACGCAGGCTTACACATGCATATCTGGAATTAAAAATACTCTCGGAACAACTGTAAAGAAAGTCATATTAAAATGGGAGACAAGGCTACTCTTTTAGACTGATGCTTCAGTAAATCACTCATTCATCAGTGTGTGTGTGTGTGTGTGTGTGTGTGTGTGTGTGTGTGTGTGTGTGTGTGTGTGTGTGTGTGTGTGTGTGTGTGTGTGTGTGTGTGTGTGTGTGTGTGTGTGTGACAGAGCGCTAGCTAGTGAGAGCTAGCTCACGATGCGCCCTGGACCAGAGCTAACACACACATACATAATTAGAAGGGAAAATGTGAAAAGAGGCATGTAATATATACAATAATATAATATAATAATATATTAATAGCCGACTTTTAATAAGAGGAACCATCAAAATATCCGCTAAAACTCAATTCAGAAGGTGGCTCATTTTGACTGAAATGCATGGCTCAATTTACCTTAACACATCAAGGTCAATTGAGCCACTAACAAAAAATGTTTTTATAAAAAAACTTTTTTTTTGCAAACTATCAGCATTATATCTGATGGAGGCCATCAGAGCATGTAGTATACATAATCATTTATAGATGTACATTTGTTTTTTATTGATTTATCAACCTTATTATTGACAAGTAAATTTTCATATGTCAGGCCACTCACCTTGAAGTTCTCCTGGGCAGTCTCGATGTGAGGCATTGCCCCGACCACCATAGCAACCATAGACCAATCAAGTCAATTGTTACATGTCAAGTACAGTTGTGGCAACAGTTTAATATCATTTGCAGTCATTGTCTGTTAAAATTTTAAGAGCTGAGACGCTCAAACCTTAAATGGCTCATTTTACCTGATGGCCCAATTTAGCTGATATCACCCTATGTAAGAGTTATGCAAATTAAAACAAAGTTATCAAGTTGGAGTTTCCTTTAGATCTTTTCTTTATTCAGAATAAATAAAAATGATTACCTGTATTTACAGTATGCAAACCTAAGTAATGTATATTAGAGCTGATTTCCTCTATTCTGTTTATTACAGTATACAGTACACTACTGTATAAACATACTAAAATGTTTATAAATGGTGCAAAGGTGACATTAAAACAATATCTAAAGACGGTTGACACAAACCCACTAACAGTTCAGTATGCTTGAAATATCGGTAAGGGGCAGCTCCTCGCTTATCGACCAATATGGCACTAGCCTTGTTTCCATTCACCCTACAAAATATTATTATTATCTGTAGCCTAGTCATAGTAGTATTGCACACACACACACACACACACACACACACACACAACAAATTAATTAAATTATAGTATTATCGTAGCTTTTAATGAATGGTGAATTGCTGTCCGGCTAAAATGTTTTTTCTCTGTGATATCAACAACTTAGCAAATTGATATCAACAACCCTTTTCAGATGTTACTCGGGGCATTGTAAAATACAATGATATTCAATTATGCAATAATCCACTTTCTTCAAGCACTAGACAAGGTAAGCAGATGTAACAGAGAGAGCATAGTAGGGGACCTTATTATTTAATGTACTGTAGGTTGATCATTGAGAGTCCACAACACGTTTGTTGAGACAGGTGACTTGAAAGTAGTCAAAATTTGAAACGTAAATCGATGAGGGACATATTGAATTTCATCCACAGTGATACACCATTACTAAAAGCCAAACGCTTAAAATAAGTTTGAAGAGTTTCCGCATCACTTTGTCTCATTCTTAGAAGCAAGCGCTCAGCTTACTCTCTGTTTACACACATTGAAAAAAGGGCGATAGCTTTCAATTCCCGCTTCAGGATTTGTGAAATAATTTTCATTTGTTGGCTGTTAGAGCACTCAGTAACCAACCCCTCCTGTGTCTCACTTACTGAAAGTTCATCCATGTTTACTCGATCGTGGTTTGAGGATCAAGGGCCCTACTGAGCTCCCTTCTGCAGAATGAGTGAAGCAGTTAAGCCCTATTGTGAACGGTGTAAAATGAGCTCCCCTTGCTGCATATGACTGCAGTGCCCTCGTACAGTCATATAACATTTGCTCTTGACTGGAATAGGCAATGACACAAGTGTGAATAACATTAATGTCACCAACAGCCCGTTCTTGCATCATGACACATAGCTGAATCCTCTGCCTCAATAGCGAGTACCCATCAGGATTATAACAGAATTACAATAAGCACCGTCACCAGCTCACTCATCAATCAGTAACACAGTAAAATAATAGAATCAATCAATGAATCAATCAATAGATCTTTATTTCATTGTGCAGCCGAGTTAAAAAGTCGAGCAAAACAACAAGCATAAGACATTTAAGCCTAAAAACATGTATTTATTTATTTTTTATTAAAAAATTAAAACAAACATGGAAATACACCCATGCGCATGGTTCTCTGAATAATCTCTAAAAGGTTCCTCTAAAATGATTAAAACACAGCAGACAACTAATAAGCAAAATTAAGTACACGATTAATAACAGGGCACGAAATGAGCATCACACATATATCATGTGCATATGCATAATAAATATATGAGACAGGCTGTGCAGAGTTAAGAACGAAATAATCCAACATCACTTGTCAATGTCTGTGGCCAGTTTGGATTGCCAAGGAGACGTTTCCAAGGTTTCAAATGCTGTCATATCTTCACCAGCCATAATTGGCTGTTGAGAAGATAAAATGGCAACCGACACCAACAAACGTTCCTAAATGTGAATAGCCCCCAGGGCGGTTGCAAGTCGCAAGCATGTGGGGCACAAGCTTCACCTACCACAGCGCTAAACATTATTTCAGTCCAAGTCTCATGAGGGTCATAGGGTCTGAATCCCAGATGGCTCTGCGGTAAATATTCCCGCTGTGCATGCGGGCATAATGAAAAACGTAACGGCAGAAGAATCTGTCAACATAAAAAAAAAAATTGGCGCTGTCCCGAGTAGGTTTCAACACAAGCAATGCACCTCACCTCTCCTCCATATGTAATAACCCCCCGAAAAACAACGCGACCACCTCGCTTGTTTAGGATGGGGGAGGAGGAAATAAGTGGTCAGACAGTTGGTTGAGAGAGGAAATGTGACAGCACAGACAGCGGGGTGGGGACTGTAGGTGAGGACAGGGCCACAGGTTAGCGTGGTAGAAAAGGTAATGCAATGGAAACTAAAGAACACCAAAACAGGGCTTACAGGTACAGAGTTCTCACTAGACAGTGCACACACATAATCTCTTTATGTTACATTTTTTATTCAAATCATGGCACACACACACCCACACCCGCAGACAGTGGCCACCCACAGCAGCAGCAGGTAATGGAGACAGCCTCCTTTTCTAAATGAAACTTGTACTACATACTGGATTTGTATTCAAGATCTTAAACCATCTAAAAGGCCTTCCTTGGATGATGTAGCTTAAAATAACCATGTACTGATGGGAATAGCGTGTCAATGTTTGGTTGAATGTTCAGGTTTGAACATTTATTGTTTATTTTGATCCCCATTAGCTCACACCTTCATAACCGTTAGTCTTCCTAGAGTCCACAAAAAAGACAACATGATGGACATCTCAAGACGTACAAGGACATTTCATGCTAGTAACCTGTAGACATAGCAAACAACATTACAAGCATTTAACAAATTGCAATTTTAGTACTTGAAAGTAGGGCTTCCAGACACTTTTTGAAAGTTTTATGTGTGTGCAATTGAGAAGATATTTAATTCCATTTCGCCATCGTCCTATAAATAACTGTGTTTTGGGAGATTTGCTCACGGTCTGGGGATATCAAGTGACCCAAACTGGCAAACCCAAATTGATGTCCATTGCCAGTGTGAAGCATTTGATCTGAGAAGTACTTTGGCTTCTTGATAAACACTACCTACAAGCAACAGTTTCAGCAGATACAGAGATTATAACAAAGTGGACTCTATCTATGTCTGTACATAGAGTACAGAGAGGCCACAGTGTATGCACAAGAATTCAATGAGGGTTTTTGTGTGTGTATCCAGTCATCAACGGATGTGTGCATATGTCTGTGTGTGTGTGTGCGTGCGTGCCCATGTGAACTTTTTTCACACCCCGTTTAACTCCCCCATCTTAGCACACCCCAGCAAAACAGCAGGGCTCTATCTCCGTCCCTTTTGGTCTTTCTTTTTCGGTCTTGTGCGACCCTGCCCTCCAAGCTCTCGCTCTCTCACTCCACTTCCGTTCGCTCCACGTGGAGGATGTAAGCGCTCAAAGATGTGACAGTCAGTTTCCACAAAAGCCAACTGTGCAACATACTGACATTTTGATCATTAATTTTGATCATTAATTTTGCTTTGTTTTTAATCTTAATAATCTTATGAGGTCGAGTTTGAGCAGTCTTTTTCTATGTATGTTTATGTATTACTGTCCCATTTGTTTTATTAACTGAAACCTTGTATGCGCTGCGACTGCTGAAAAACAGATTTCATCTCAATGGGACTTCCTAAATCAATCAATAAACAATAAATGTAAAATAAAAAAGTATTAAATACCACCGTTTTTTATGGCTGTCACACCTTGTACATAATACCTGTCTACACAGGATTTTATCATCGTCGGATTTTCACACCTTCATGTGAGATGGTAAACTGTGGTTGCTGATGCGAGTGTGAGAGAGCGGGACGGTACGCTGCAGGCTCCTTCATGCGCATTCAGATTTAGAAGCAGGCAACGTGAATGGCATCAAGGAGGAAACTGGGCTGAGATCAACATCGTCAGCTCTGGACTGATCTTCGCCCTCCCAGAATGCAGTGGGTCCCCGGAGCCCCGCCCGCCAAAATCTCAATGCAGGACCTTCCTCTTCCAACACTCAAACCAATGAATTGACTGGGCCCCCCAAAGGCGATATCACAGCCTACACTATTCTACCCTTTATGTTACTAATCAACAAATTAGTATATCTCAATACGAACATAAAAATCGTCTGATCTCAAAAATTATGATATACATTTTAGTTTTTTCAACATATACATTTTTAATTCTCTGCACGCATTGCGCCAAGACAAATGGCAGCTATAAGGGATAACAAATGTATTTATTCCGTGATAATTTGCCATGGACACATCGGTTGCTTTTCTTTAATCTATGCAAAATCGGTAGATATAATTATTGCCTCTGCATTACGTCATGTCCGAGTGATTCTTCTAAATGCCTCTGAATCCAGCGTGATGATTTTGCAATGCCACAATCTACGCTTTGGTCGACTGAAACTGCTGAATTTCTGTTAGGCCTACGTGCTACCGGTGATTCTTAGCGTGATTAACAGGTAGTCATCTAAAAACACACACGAGCACCGTGCGTTGTTGCTGTCGGGACTTTGACTAATACATAGCCTACTTAGTATTACTTTACAACTGTTTCATCATATGAGGAGAAAACCGCGAAAAATCTGAGATGAAATAGATTTACATATAGGCCTAGGCGTAACAACTGGGGAGGACGGGAGAGACGTGTTCCCCACAATATTCAAAACAGTCATATAAAATGCAGAGAAAGACAGACGCAGATGACACAACTTCAGGAATTTCTTTTTTCAATTACTTCGCGTCGAGACAGGGGCGTTGTAGCGGGGGAAAAGGGGAACTGACTACCTAGGGCCCCAAGTGGGGGAGGGCCCTTGAAAAGCCTGGAATGAAAAAAGTAATTAGTAATTTAGTAATTAGTGTCATTACTAAATTATATTGGCTGAATAAATAGGTTGAGAGACTGAACTTTGTATCCATAAAAATATTGGAGGCTCTCTGGGCCCCCTCCCCTCTCGAAAAGCGCAAATGGTTTAGTCCGCCCCCCTGCACTAAGTAGGTATGTTACAATTCCCTTGCGCAGCGGCGGTCTAGATGTGCCTGTGTCCCTGTGCGAGCGATTACGAGAGACTATGGCCGTACCCCAAAAATGCAGGCTTTTCAAGGGCTGTCAGGTTTTTTTTCTCACCATATGTCTGCAATATAACGTAGTTGAAAACTCGATCCTCCATCTTGTTTCCGAAATTTGATTAAACATTGCTCGGTTTGGTCATAGCCTAGGGGGAGACCGGGGTAGGTTGGCACACTTTTCACACTCTGCCGTATTTCTCTGGCATATTTTATGTGACGATATTCTAACTAGTAGCAAATTAAAGGTTAAGGTCTCAGCTATAAATAAATATATTTCAATGTCAACAAATGTTTTCTTCAATTAGGTGATTTGTGATTAAAGTCATGTTGTGCACTTGTGCCAACCAGCCCCAACACGGGGTCGAGACATTGTTTTTCGATATCAAGCAGTGCTTCTATAACGTGCAGGTAGGAGGATGGTGTAGGCTGAGCGAGAAGGCGAAAGAGCAGTCTCTCTCCCTCTCCCCCTCTCCCCCTCTCCCCCTCTCCCCCACCCCATCTCCGTCCCTCCCTCCGTCTCTTGCTCAAAATGTCTAGACGTGGAGGAGTGCAGTCTCACCAACAGGACGGCCCAGATTGAGGCATTCGCTGCGCTGTCCGTGGGGTCTGTGGCTCTAATGAGTCTATCTGCCACCACATCAAGCAGAGATAGCACCGGCCAGCCCCTTGCAAGCCCCTGTATGCATGTAACCCACTGAGATTCTGCTGTCCTCGCTGTACAGTAAATAAGGTCGAGTCTTCAGTTGCTCACTTTGTGATTTCCTGGTACACACGGTGGTTTGATATGCTTCACAGCCCATACGAGAAAAACAACGAGCAACAAAATATATCAAAGTGGCAAAATGTAATATGTTGCCAGACACCTGTTTCCACCTTCAAATACATTTGAACTTTTTCAGTTTGTTTGAAATAGATTTTGTTATTACATTTTAATTGGTATGTTTTGTATTGTAATGTATTACCAATTACTGCCATGCTACATTTCAGCTATAAATGTATTGAAGATTATCACATCAAATTTGATCAAATCTAAATTTGCCAAACTTCATCAATCAAAGAAGGTTCATAAACCTCCTAGATCAATCTAACCAATTGCTTTTTGCTTGTCATGTAATTCTATATATTGTGTAGTATTTAATTTATTAATATTGATTTGTATAATACCAGCATGTTTCAAAATAGGTATTGTAGCTATATTTTGCTCCTATATTATGGTATCTTTAAATATTTTAACAGTACATTTTAATATATTTCTGGAAAAAGTACACTTGCATAATACCCTGTAATGTTCTGAGGTAATTTCTATCATGGTGCCTGTTTTTTAGTGAAAGCCTGTATTCTGTGGGGGATGGGACATGGGTCTGGTATGGTCCTCCTGGTCATTAGTCTGACTACAGTAGTCATCGCTGAGAAATGGCGTGGACAGTTCACTAGTCCTATGATTCATTGGTCCTACTGTCTGCAAATATCACTGTATCCACTGCAATATTGCTGTATCTTATGTTTATAGTTGTGTTTATTTACTTAGAAGTCAGTTTTAGAAATGTAATTATTTATTTACTTCCATTAGAAAATAAATATTTCAATATCAAGTCAGATACGTAGATTAACCATGGAACAATGTTTAACTCTTTCAACCCCCCAGCCAACACAAAGATACACTCTGTAATGACCAAATACAAATCGGAAGCTAGTTGTGATGGACAGCAATGTCAGAATAAAAAAATATATCATTCTTTGGAGGCCAGAGTAACTGGAGTGTGTTGTATAATGTACAATAATGTTTGGATTTATTTCAAAAGATAATAAAAATCACAACCATAGGGGAAATATGCACATAAGGTAAACTAAGTTTAGCTAGACTGTGCCATTTATGTGTTATATCTGTAATTAACTATAGAGTATATAAAACTAATTAAAAAAACATTTATTTCAAACTCTCTGTAAACACTTAATGTTGTATTTTTCTGAAGTAATTAATGATTCCAATAAGAAAACAAAGACATATGAGATTAATATTCATTTTTCATTTATTTTCCTACTTTTATGTGAAAAAAGGAGGTGTAAATTAAAGGCAACAATACTGTTTATAGCCATTGCATATCATTCATTGAGAGGCAATAGTGAAAAATTAACTTTATGTCAATGTGTTTCCTCTTACGGCCAGGAGCAGACAACGAGGACAGTGCAACAGGAAACCCTTACAGAAAGAGAACACACCGGCCAGAAGAACAAACTATTTCCCAGGGTCTTGCATTGCATGGCTGTGGGTACCTTGATAGCACAGCAACGCAGCCTGAAGCAAACACATTTCAGAGATATACCCTCCACTGAACATACAAAGAGTCAGAAGAAGAATACCTTGTAAAGGTATAACAAGTATACTCTTGTAACTGTCTTGAAAAGTCAAAGCTCTTTCACTTTGTGCTTTCTAGTTGAACTAGAGGTTTAGGGTACCTAGTCTTCACATTCTGGTTTACCGTTATTGTTATTTTGGGCTCCTCGTCCTTCTCCTCTCTGCTTGGGGGGGGTAATGGAGCCGGCCTTCTCCCTGCCACTGCTGGGGGAGACCAGCTTAGTGCCGCTGGGCGGGGGACTGACCCCAAAAGGCCTGAGGACATCCTGCCAGTTGCGCCGCCAGCGGGAGTTCATGCCGGATGAGAAGAAGGACGCCTCCTACTGGGAGAAACGGCGCAAGAACAATGAGGCAGCCAAGCGGTCGCGGGAGAAGCGGCGGGTGAGCGACTCCGTTCTGGAGGTGCGGCTAGCGGTGTTGAGCGAGGAGAACATGCACCTGCACGCTGAGCTGCTGGCCCTCAGGCTCAGACTGGGCCTGCTGGGCCCCAGGGCCTGCCACCAGCCCGGCCTGCTGCCCCTCGCACTGCCCGGGCCCCTGCCAAACTGCCCCCCCAGCCAGCTGGACAGACACCACTACTGGGGCAGCAGGGCCTCTGCTCTGCCACCCTACCACAACCCCTTCCCCCAGTCCACCCACATCGGTGCCTCCTTCGCCCCCGCCCATTCCCCCGCGGGGAGACGTTACCCATACCTTTTCGACAAGTACGCCCCCGCCCACATGCCTCTGCTCCTGTGCCCTCTGCAGCCCCCTCCCTCCACCCCTGTGCCCTGGGCTGGGTTACCCCCACCCAGGCCCACTCTGGTGCCCAGGACCAGCTCCGATGAGGAGGACGGGGAGCAGCAGGTCCCGGCAGCTTTAGAGGCCGACCCTCGCACTGCCCTGCCGCACAAACTCAGGCTGAAGGCCCGTGGCCCACAGGGCTGGCCGGAGCTGGACGGGCCCAGGAAGAAACCGGAAGCTGTCTCGTCTCCCCTTGCTAAGAGGCTGTGCGTGAGTGACTGATACCACACACTGGCCAGTGAAGCTGTGGGGCTCATTCATTCCAGCACATGCCCACTTCAGCCATCTGCAAAATAAACCACGAAGTAGGTTGCAAGGAAAGCCTGCCAGGAAAGGCGAATATTTCAAAACGTTTATTTTTCCGTTATCGACTGCTCTTTGCAGGGCTCCTAAACCAAAGTTGTCCTTTAATAACTTCTTCAGAATGCTGTGAAGTCCATAAGTTCTTAGTATGTGTCCACGTGAGAACCTTGTACTAGCAAGGGGTTTTGGGGCCAGTCCCTGTTTGGATTTCTACCCCTGCCTTAGACATTCATGTGATATAAATCAAACTAAGCATGGGAAAAATGGAAATGGAAATGGAAAACCCATGTTGCTACAACAGGGGAATTATGGAAAAAGCCATGGACTGTAATTGACTACAATCCTTTTCTTAAACTCAGTTAACATTCCTTGTTAGGCATACAATAACATCAAACTGCGTATTTTAAAAGCATTTTATACAAGACAACAGCTGTGACCCTTAAAAAATATTACATCTCGATCACAGTATTACTTTACTCAGGGATTGATACAATAAAAGAACCATGGCAGCTCCTAACACAATGACGTACAATTGCACACAAATTAGTGGCAGCATGGCTTGTAATGGAAATGTGAGTAATCACCAGGCATCAATTCAGTCAATTCAGGAAATTGAAGTTCAATTAATTAATTGAAGTTCAATTAATTAATTGAAGTTCAATTAATTAATTGGGAAAACAACTCATAGAACATCATAGGAGTTTTTAAATTCATTCGTTGAATTGAAATGTATTTCCTGAACTGAAATGGAATTGAAGCAAACCTTGGTAATTACAAAATGTAATTCCATTGCAAATAGCAACATTGCCTTACATTCGTGTATATTTCAATGTTATGAGTTGCTCTCTGCCATGGAGCAACTTCTTCTGCCTTTAACCTCTCATGTTCACTACAGTGTTGTGAGGAGGTGCTGGCACATTTGGCCTGGGCCTCAGGGTTTCTCCAGCAAAGGAGCCAAACACACAACACCTCCACATCACCTGAGTGATGAACAAATTGTGGCCAACACTTCTCTGGTTTCTCTTATGTAAAAAAACTCCCCTTTTACAGAGAAGTGCACCAAAACACTTCCTCCCACAGAAGACGGAAGAAGAGAACTTGCTGCACTTGTACCCAGTGGTGACACATGACCGCTCACAGCTGATGCCGTGGCAGACTTAAACACAGCATGGTGTATCCATAGTCATGATAAACTCATGACGCGTACTCCTTTTTGTTCTGTGCGTTTCTGAACTCAAATGCATCTCCACAGGCTGGGTGGAGGTGGCCCACATTAGACAGCATTGCCCACACTCTGAACACAGTCTGAGCCAGCAGTGAGAATGCATGGATCCGGTCATTAGTCAATAGCATTTTCAGTGCAAACAGCATTAGACACAACCAGAGCTGCTGATTGCAGACGCTGGCTGGTTTTACATGCAGGATGGCAGCTGATTGTGTATGTGCCTTGCCTGGCTCTGCATCCCCATTTGAGTGCAAAACCAGGTTTGTATGCAAAAATCAACTAGCCAATTTTAATATCACCCCCCGTTGAATTTTATGAAGTGAAACACCCTCTTTTAATGATTGAATTGACCCCTTGATATGAGTAAACGGGAAAGAGCAAAACGTTTACGTGCATGAGTGAATACTGAACCTGTGTGCAGAAACACAGAGAGATCAGGTTTCTTTTAGGTTGAACTGAACAGGATGATAAATATAACATGCCAGCAATCACTTGCTTTCCCTAACCCTATCCCCCTCTCTTCCCCGCAAATTACCATCGCTATGAAATAAAGAGAAATTAGTTCACAGCTCATGTTCCCAGGTTAAATACATGTCAAATAAATAAGCAAACTCCTATGTCTATGACAGTGTTAGTAGATATTTGAAATGATATGTTCATTTTAAAAGTACTGTATGTCTTCAAATTGTATATACCTGATTGTGAGAATAATTACTTGTGCCACAAGCCCTAAACTTGACAAATTCAATAAACAACAGATGGCATTAGAATATTAGTCCTGGGGCATTCAAACATTCAATACAGTTGAACTACCATCAAAAATGAACGAATTACAAGCAAAAAATCATATACTGTATGCATATATATTTATTAAGCATTATTGGTGCAGAATATCAGCTTTTGTTTTCTTTAATTTGATTATTTGCAACTGCTCTTTAAAGGAGATTACAACTTTGTTGAGATCACTTGGCATAAACATAATTAGATTTTATGTATCATATGCATTATTCTAAAAGTAATTGTTTTTACATTTGCCATTTGTTTATGGAATCAAGTATTTCACTGTTTGTATGTCAGGAATTTCTAAACAAACTGTACTGAAAAAATGACCATGAGCTAATAAAGATTTTGTACATACAAATCAAAGTGAAGTTTTTTCATTGTTTTTTTTTCCATTATGCAGCCTGAACTTTGGGTGAACATTGGTGTTGATTAGCAGATACAAGTGATAAACATCATGTACCATCTTTAACTTAATTTGACCCCCCCAACCCCCTACACACACCCTAAAACTGCAGAGGAGGAGCTACTTGTAAATGTCTGTCAAGCCACAAGACCAAACCACAGCAGTCAGACATGTGTACGCTTTGTTCTGCTGTGCATAAACACAAGCATACAGTGCCCACGCAGGGCTGAATGTCTCTGTGAACAGATGGAGAAATACTCCTTTGTTAAAGAACAATTGATTGCTACGGCATGCAACGTTTCATGAAATCTGCCGATTTTCAGTCCACACAACGGCAAAGTAGATTCTGTACATTTCATAATAGAATATCATTTGAGGTTAGGAATAAGATCAAATGGCAAGAGATTATTTTGTAATTACTACATATCACTCTATGACATTGAATATATATTGGTTGTAAATATGCTCAGGAAGTGAAAGAATTTGAATAAATAGCCTATGTAATTGAACAAGAAACAATGAAAATGTAACTTTGTAATCATTTATTTAATGAAAAATTAACAATAATGCCAATTCCTACTGAGGAAAAAGTTAGGAAACCCTATGCCCTAATAGCTAGTATTGCCCCCCTTGGCTGAAATAACCTCAATTAGACGTTTCTTATAACTGTCTACAAGTCTCTGACATCGATTGGGAGAAAGTTTTTCCCACTCCTCCTTGCAGAATTCTTTCAGCTGTGTGATGTTCGAGGGGTGTCTTGCATGCACAGCCAGTTTCAAATCAATCCACAGCATCTCAATAGGATTAAGATCCGGGCTTTGACTTGGCCATTCCAGAACTCTCAATTTATTTTTCTTGAGCCATTCCTTGGTAGATTTACTGGAATGTTTTGGGTCATTGTCATGTTGCATGGTCCACATCCGCTTCAGCTTCAACTTTCGAACAGATGGTCTCACATTTTCCTCAAGCACCCTCTGATACAATACAGAATTCATAGTGGATTCTATGATGGTGAGCTGACCAGGCCCTGCTGCAGAAAAGCAGCCCCAAACCATGACATTTCCACCCCCATGCTTCACAGTTGGTATGAGGTTCTTGTTCTCAAATGCTGTCTTGGTTTTGCGCCAAACATGTCTACTCTTACTGTGCCCAAATAGTTCAACTTTGGATTCATCTGTCCAAAGCACATTGTTCCAGAAGTTCTGGTCTTTCTCTAGGTGTTCTCTGGCAAACTTTAGTCTTGCCCTGATGGGTTTTTTTGACAGCAGGGGTTTCCTCCTTGCACACCTCCCATGTAATGCAAACTTGTTCAGTCTCTTTCTTATGGTGGATGCATGTACTTTGACATCAATTGTGGCAAGAGATACCTGTAGGTCCCGTGATGACATTCTGGGATTGTTGGAGACTTCTTTAAGCATCTTTCGGTCAGCTCTTGGGCTGAACTTGCTTGGGCGGCCTGACCTGGCCATGTTGGTGGTCGTTTTAAATGTTCTCCACTTGTAAATTATTTTCCGGACAGTGGAATGGCTAATTTCGAATTGTTTGGAGATCTTTTTATATCCCTTCCCAGACTCGTATGCATCTACAATTTTTCTTCTGAAGGCCTCAGAGAGCTCTTTTGATCTCGCCATGGTGATGCAACTCACTTCAACAATCAAGAGCAAACCAAACTAAATGTCTGAGGTTTAAATAGGACAGGCTCCTCCAAAATCCTCTGTAACAATGTTCTAAACATTTGCACCTGATGTGGTGCTCTTGATTATAACTGTAGGCATTTTAAGTGGAACTAAATGTGGGGGTGTCCTAACTTTTTCCTCACAAGAAGATTGCATTTCTATTAATCACATTTTACCAATCATTTTTTAAATAATTTGTTTCAGTTGTATTTGTTTAGTTATATTACCTCAATTTTTCAATATTGTTCAAATGAATATCAAATGTCCATATGTTTGAATATGTTGAAGAAGACAAAGGTTTTCATAGGGTGTCCTAATTTTTTCTCATGACTGTATGTGTTGGTCAATTTATATTGAGTGCTACTGTTACAGTGTACCAGATTAGTATGTACTGATGTTCCTGTGTAGCAGTTATTGCACATTGACAGAGCTGATTAATTGATCTGATTAATCCATTTATTATCACATGGCTACATACAGTGTATCCGGAAAGTATTCACAGCGCTTCACTTTTTCCACATTTTGTTCTGGAGAGAACCTGGTAGAAGGACAAACATCTCTGCAGCACTCCATCAATCAGACCTTTATGATAGTGGCTAGACGGAAGCTACTTCTGAATGAAAGGCATACGATAGCCCACCTGGAGTTTGCCAAATGGCACTTAAAGGACTCTAACAGCATCAGGAAAAAGATTCTCTGGTCTGATGAGACACAAATTGAACTTTTTGGCCTGAATGCCAAGTGCTACCATAAAGGTCTGATTTATGAAGTGCTGCAGAGATGGTTGTCCTTTGCCAGGTTCTCCCATCGCTGCAGAGGAACTCTGAAGCTCTCTTAGAGTGGCCATTGGGTTCTTGGTCACCTCCCTGACCATGGCCCTTCTTGCCCGGTTACTGAGTTTGGCCAGACGGCCAGCTCTAAGAATAGTTGTGGTGGTTCCAAACTTCTTCCATGTCACAATGATGGAGCCCACTGTTCTCCTGGGTGCTTTCAATGCTTTAGCAATGTTTTTATACCCTTCCCCAGATCTATGCCTCAACACAATTCTATCTCAGAGGTCTATGGAGAGTTCCTAGGACTTCATGGCTTGGTTTTTACTCTGACATGCACTGTCAACTGTGGGACCTTATATAGACAGGTGTGTGCCTTTCCAAATCATGTCCAATCAATTGAATTTACCACAGGTGGACTCCAATGAAGTTCTAGAAACATCTCAAGGATCATCAGTGGAAACAGGATGCACCTGAGCTCAATTTTGAGTGTCACAGCAAACGGCGTGAATACTTATGTACATGTGATATTTTAATTTTTAATTTTTAATACATTTGCAAAAATTTCAAAAAAACGTTTTTCACTTTGTCATTATGGGGTATTGTGTGTAGAATTCTGAGAAAAAAATGAATTTAATCAATTTTGGAATAAGGCTGTAACATAACAAAATGTGGAAAAAGTGAAGCGCTGTGAATACTTTCCGGATGCACTGTATATACAGCTAAGATGTGGTATATCCCATGAAATACAAGTTGGAGAGGAGGCTCATATACTGTACAAGCTCATACACTTCATAAAGGCCCAGAGAACAGAATCTCACCCCAAAAGTTGAGGACTATTGATGATATGGACTGGTATGAGTCTAGCCCAGTACATGTTAAAAGGATTATACATCCAAGTAGCTGACGAAAAATATAACCCAGCAAATTACATCTCTCTACAAGAGTAAGTTGTAAGTATGTGCTTTTTGCAAGACATATTCACATGAAGTTCAAAAATGTTGCTGCTTTACCATCTATAAATGTGCTGTGTGTTTGCATTGGTTGCGTGTACCTTTGTCTGTGGGTGTGTTCCCATTAGTTTTTCTTCCCACCTCAGAGCTTCCTCTCACCGTACAAGGACATTTGAGACTATCTATCACTACTGACGAAGCAAAACAAACTGCTAACTGCTCTAATTTTCATAATTAAAGAGCAATCTAACCAGATACATGTTTCTATCTCTTTATGTGTTCATGTGTGTGTGCATTGTATCGTGGTTTGTTTTAATCATCTGTTCGCGTCCAGGATCACTAAGTAATCCGGTCTATAATTTCATTTGCTGGAGCTGTGATTAGTTAAAGCCGTACTGGCATAGCCTAGTGTAGAGGTTAAAATCGTAGAGGTTAAAATCGCCTGAGATCCAGACTTGGTTCTGCATGAAGGTGCTCACCTTTTGCCCTCTGGAAACATAATCAGCTGGATTCAACTGAGTACTTATGTAGCTCCATTGCTGCACTTTTGATGCTTGCAGGATTGTAGAAACCCTGTTCGCCACGAATGTCTTGAATCTGGTATTCTCATTGGCTATGTACTTAAGTACAGCAGTGCTGTCTGTCCAAAACATAGAGTCTGACAGTGGCAGCTGTAGTTCCTTTTTCAGCATGAGATCCACCTTAACAGCCAGCGTCGCTGCTGTCAGCTCTAGCCGTGGGATAGTTGTGGGCTTGAGTGGAGCAACCCTAGCTTTTCCCAAGACGAATGCACAATGGATTTGATTGCTGCTGTTCTGTTGGACTAGGTAGGTGACAGTACCATAGCCTGTTTTGCTCGCATCACAAAAATGATGCAGCTGAGCCTTCACTGCTTCTCCAAACTCTGGTGGTTTGAAGCACCGATCCACTCCAAAGTTGCTGAGCTGCCGAAGCTCTTCCATCCACTTGGACCACTGTTGTGCAAGATGTTCTGGCACAGCATCATCCCAGCTGATTCTCAGTCTGCACAACTCCTGTAGGATGTTTCTGGCGGGCAGTATGACTGGTGACAACATCCCCAGTGGGTCGTAAACAGAACTCATCATTGACAAGATTCCTCTCCTGGTGAGGGGCTTCTGTTGTATGTTCACCAGGAACTTGAACTGATCTGACTGGATACACCATTGTACCCCTAAAGCTCTCTCAATGGGAAGCGAATCTTGGTCAAGGTCAAGGTCTTTGACCTCTGTCGCCCGGTCCTCTTGTGGAATGTTTGCCAACACTTCCAGGTGCTCATCCATTTTGTCAGCTTAAAGCCTCCTGTCTGACAGATGGCCTTCAGGTCATGGTATAACTTGACTGCTTCTTGTTCAGAGACGACTGATCTCAAACAGTCATCGACATAAAAATTATGCAAGACTGTATCCACTACAGCTGCATCAAAGAGTTGCCTGGTGTCTTCAGCACATCTTCTCAAGGCATAGCTAGCACAGCTTGGTGAGGAAGTGGCACCAAACAAGTGTACCTCCATCCTGTACTCCTGCAGCTCCTGTGAGATGTCACCCTCTGGCCACCACAAGAACCTGAGAAGGTCGGCATCTTCTGGCGGCACTTTCACTTAGTGGAACATAGATTCCACATCGGCCATGACTGCCACTCGTTCTTGGCGGAATCTTGTTAGGACCCCAATCAGACTACTCGTCAAGTCTGGCCCCTGCAGTAGTTGTCCGTTAAGTGATGCTCCCTGATACGAAGCACCACAGTCAAATACCACCCGTATTTTGTGCTTCTTGGGGTGGTACACGCCGTGATGTGGGATAAACCACACCTTTCCATCACCACGGCTTAACTCTTCATCTGGGACTTTCACAGCGTAGCCCTTGTTGATCACATCACCCATGAAGCTGACGTAGTCTTCTTGGAATGATTGATCCCTCTGAAGCTTCTTCTTTATGTTGAGCGCACGTTGTTCTGCTAATGCTCTGTTGTTGGGCATTTTGACAGCTTTGTTCTTCAGTGGTAGGCCTATAGAGTAGTGGCCATTGACAAGTTTCGCTGAGTAAGAGACTCTGTCCATGAACAGCTGGTCTTCCTTTGACATTTCCAACTGCTCCCCTTGAGCATTCTCGGGAAAATCATATTTGAATTGCTGAGTCCACAATTCATTCAGTCTTGCGACGGAGATCCGATTCGTCAAGACCTGCGGATACCCATTCTTTGTCCGGCTTCTGATGTTCTCACGCAGTGGTCCGTTTACTGTCCATCCTAAAGCTGTGCGTACTGCATAAGGCCCATCCTTAACACTGCGGATTACCTCCTCTGGTTCCAAAGCCTTTGTCACATCGGTCCCAATCAGAAGACCTATATCTGCATTGATCGATGGGATTTGTACACCGTGCAGATGAGGCCACTTATCCACATCTTCCTGAGTTGGAATATTCTCATTACTCACAGGGATAGCCTGTTGTGCAAAAACTGTTCTTCTTTTTTCCTGGCAGATTAAGGTCATTCATGAGCTTGTTAGTGCAGAAGGAAGCATTACTCCCCGGATCCAGGAATGCATAACAAGTCAGAACCTTGTTTCCTTTCTTTGCCTTTACTTGCACAGGAACAATAGCAAGGATACTATCTGTGCCCCGGCCCCAGTCTGAGAGCATGTGTCTTCCATGTCCACAAATCCGCTGATAATTGCTTGCTGTTCCCTTGGAGCCTCTGCTTGCTCCTCCCTTGGAGCCTCTTCTTTTGGTGAGTCTTTAACTTTCTGCTTTATGTGTAGGAGTGTAGGGTGTGTTGCTGAACATATCTGACAGCTCAACTTTTCTCCACAGGCCCTACTCATGTGTCCAGATACCAGACAACTGAAGCAGAGTCCTTTGCTTTTAAGAAACTCCAACTTCTCCTTATGTAACATTTTCTGCAGTTTCTTGCACTGTTCCATTGTATGGTCCCCTTGACAAAAGATACAAGGTTTGCTGAACGCCTTGTCAACTTTCTCCTGTGCTTTCTTGTGCACATTTGTACCAACAGCAACACTTTTCTGTGTATTTACTTCTGTGGCTAAGGTAGTGAAACTTTTCTAGCCACTTGACTTTTCTGACCTTTTGTCTGGCAGATGCTTTGTTTGCCCTTGGACTTTATCCTTCAGTTCACCAAACACAGGGTGCGATGCCATTTCAGCCTGCCTGTTGACGAACTCCACGATATCTTTGAATCTTGTCCTGCGATCTTCCTTTTTCTGAATGTCCACAGCAACACTCCTGAACCTCTCTCTCAACCTGTATGGAAGCTTTGTGATGGTCGTGCGCATGTTGGCGGCGTTTTCCATCTCGTCCAAGTAATCCAGATCTGACATTGCGTTACTGCAACTTGTTAAGAAGAGAGCAAAGGATTCGAGTGCCTTGGTGTCATCTGCTTTAATGCTAGGCCAGCCCAGAGCCTTGTCAAGGTATGCCATAGAGATCTTGTATTTATCACCAAAATGTACTTTCAGAAGTCTCTTGGCTTCCTTGTAACCCTCATCTGGGTCCATGTGAAAGCAGCTGCACACCAAGTCTCTAGGTTGTCCACTTGTGTGTTGTTCCAAGTAATAGAGGCGGTCTTTGCTACTTTCTGTCTTACTCTCTACGCCATGTTCAAATGCTCTCATGAAGAGACGGTATTCTAGTTGGTCTCCCTTGTAAACAGGAATGCTCTGTGGTGGCAGTGTAGAAAGCCTTTGTTGCTTCATTAGGCTTTCGGTAATGTCGTTTTGGCGTTGCATGACAGTAACCAGATTATCTGTATTGACAGAATCCTCAGCTGAAATGACAGGAACTTGGACCACATTATTACCTGCATCTCTTCCAATAGTACGGCTTTGTTGGCTGCCGCTTCTGGCTACGCCACTCGTATCATGGTTGACATCACTAATCACCGGAGTAGACATTGGTACTACCTTCAATCCATTGCCTTTAGTTTTGCTTGACACCTCTGAGCCTTCATATTTTTGCAAAACAGACAACTGTGCGTCAGCCATAGCAAGCTCGGCTTGTAGTTCTAGTTCCTCTCTTACCGCCTTGAGCTTCATTTCCTGCTCCTCTAAAGCCTGTTTTTTCTTCAATGTAGCTGACTTGGCTACCAATGCAGCTTTTTCCAATTCCACCCTTAAGCGTAGAGAAGTAGCTGATGATGCTACCGAACTAGAGCCAGCCTTAGATTTTGTAGACTTCCTCTTCCTAGATGTGACCGACACACTATCTTCGGGGCGGACATCATAATCAGCCTTACTAGCCTCCTTTTGGCGTAGCGTAACGTCCTGTACCCATTGTTCTACCTCTTCTACAAATTCTCTGGCTGAACTATCTCTTGGCTCAAACCAATCCTTTTGATCACTGTTAATCTCCTCCTCACATCCCAACTGGCAGAGTATTTCTTTAACATCCTTATTTATTTCACTGAATTCCCATAACAGTGTTTCATATTTTGACAACAATTCTGTTCTTATAATTTCCACATTCGAATCGTCATCCATTAAAGCATGCATTTCATTCCTTTTCCCTCTAAATTGCCCTAGTTTGGCTGCAAGTTATCTTCCCTTGAGCTTATTTGCCTTTGCTCAAAAGTTATCTTCCATTGCTTTGAGTGTTGGTTTAGCCACTCGTTTTTTATCTACATTCTCATCCATGATTATTGGTTTCGATTTGTTAACTGTTAGTCTTTCCAATTCTCAGACAGTCTTTTCCACTTGTTAACCAACAGCCACAAAACACCACAGACAAGACTATAATTCACTTCCAAATCGTCCAAATCCACTCAATCAGCTGTTCACGCGTTGTTAATGAACACAGTGAATGTCTTCCTTAATTAGGCTACTTAAGAAAGTTGTTTCCGGTCACTTACGTGAGTCGTTGAATACATGCGTCTTTTTCCACGAACCTCTCCAAAGGCTTCTTATCCACCGTCAAGCGGGTTTTCTTACTAATGTAGAGGTTAAAATCGTCGGAGGAAATTGCAACTTGTCTTACTCGCTCTCTGTTCGCTAGCTACGTTCCACTTTCCACGTTCACGTAGCCTGCACATTCGAACACAAGTCCACTTCAGAAACCGTTGTAAAAAATGAAGATGATCCTTTTATTAAATATTCCAAAGCAAAAAAGAATAATCCACTGAATGACAACAATTAAAACACGAATATGAATGCGAATATAAACATGAATGCGAACATGAAGTAAAAACCGTTTGCTTCCATAGTTCCATTAACAGAGTCGGCACACACAATTACCCAATTTGCATAAGGCGCAAAGTTACCTGGTTCTTTTCTTAAAGCAACAGTACTCAATTACTAATGCTAAGGCATACAATGAAAATAATGATTACTCCATGAATTTACGAATTATTTATCATCTTAACTTTTAATCTTTCAATATTTATCTTTTTAACAATTTTTATATCAAATGAACTGTCTTATCAAAATGAACTGTCTAATCAATATGAACTATCTATCATGTCTACAGACCCTCAAGCTGTGTCTTGGCCTCCACACCTAGTTTTTTGTCATTGTAACCTATTCATTCTCAGTTAGACTAATTTCAGTTACCGTATTTTTTGCACTATAAGGCGCACTTAAAAGCCTTTAATTTTCTCAATAAACGACAGTGCGCCTTATAATCCGAAGCGCCTTATATATGGATTAATTCTGGTTTTGCTTACTGACCTCTAAGCGATTTTGTGTGGTACAAGGCGCTCACGGCGCTAAGTCAAAATGTTTTAGTACGACTTTGGTAAACTACAAAGCCGCACCGCTTGCAGCATTACGGCTACCGTAGCCAGGAGCGTCGCGGAGTAATACATACTGTGCTTCACCATAATATTACAGTGTGTGTATAATGGCGCGTTCCAAGCAACTCGTAACCCGTGTTTTTCCCACCTTCTACCCGTGAAAGTGACTTGGAACGGTAGTCAAACCCGTAACTTCCCACCCGTGAACTCGTACCAGATCGATGTACTCCCAATTCACGACTTTGACGTCACACAGCCTCAAAACAAAGATGGCAGCCACCGTGACTGAGGTTCTTGTGAATGGTAAGAAATCGACAAAAGATAACTTTAGGGCAACGTTAAGTAAATGTGCACGTTGTAATCAAAATTACATACACACGATTATGTACTGCAATCTGATGTGTATGAAATGATGCTCGAATATGTTGACGATAAGAAATAGCTAGTGCTAGCTAGCTAGATATCATTAGCTACTACGGTAAACCTGAACATGACCTAGCCCCCGAAAGGGGCTAAACATGACTGTGCAAACGGCGAAATATTGATCATGTCAATAAATACAATTATGTAATGTACAATTTATTACCATAGCGAAATTAGGTGTAACGTTACAATGTTTAGCTAGCCAGCTCTGACAGTGTGCCAAATCTCATGTTGTTTTTATCATTAAAAAAAAACACAATCCATGCTCATTATCTGCTGTCGGCTTCCATTCAATCACAGTGTATCTGGTTAAAGTTAAATCTGCTAGTGTTAACGCACTATTGGCAGCAGCTAGCTAGTTTTCAGTGCAGGAATACAACAATAGTCTACAAAATACGTTTTCCAAACATACAAATAACGTGAAATAAAATGTATTTAGTTCTTTGTTACCTTATGCGCATCTCTCCTCCTCCGTTTCGCAAAAATGAGCAATCTGCCGGCACCTTTGACTGTAGAATTGATTATAGATCATCAAAAAGGCCGCACGGTCCGCCATTTTGGTTGTTTACGTTTCTATGGCTAATGGCCAGAAACTTCCACCCATGGTCATTTTCAAGAGGAAGACTTTGCCAAAAGAAACGTTTCCAGCCGGCGTCATCATCAAAGCTAACCCAAAGGGCTGGATGGACGAGGAAAAGATGAGTGAGTGGCTGAGAGAAATTTACGTCAGGAGACCGGATGGCTTTTTTTCACAAATCTCCGTCCCTATTGATCTGCGACTCCATGCGCGCCCATCTCACCGATGCTGTCAAAAACCAAGTGAAGCAAACTAATTCGGAGTTTGCCATCATTCCGGGTGGATTAACTAAAGAACTCCAGCCGCTAGATATTGGTGTCAACAGGGCGTTCAAAGTTAAACTGCGAGCTGCGTGGGAGCAGTGGATGACAGAAGGCGAACACACATTCACCAAGACAGGGAGACAGCGCCAGGCGACTTACGCAGGGTGTCCGCGGATCCTTAAAAAGTATTAAATTTGTTTATCAACAATAAAGGCCTTAATTGATCTTAAAATGTCTTAAATCCATCTTTCAGAGGTCTTAAAAATGCCATAGACAGGAAAGATAAAAATGTGGATTTGTCATTTTATGTTTCATTGTGAAATCTGGGGGGAAAACGGGTAACGGGAGATAAACTCGGAGATTTTTTATTTACCGTTTTGTAGCGTCACGCAGACCGGAATGAGCGGAACCAACAGAGGTCCTTATGTTTGCGGGGAACTATTTCAGCAACGGAGTCAACTCTCGACCACAATATTCAAGTTAAACAAGCTAAGTTAGCTAACTTAACTTAAGCATTTGCACTCGTTATGGGAAAGTGCAAATTTAATGAGAACTGGCTCGATAACCCAGTGTTTGCGCCATGGTTGGTCCCAGTCAAAGATGATCATGAGGCCCGCTGCAAACTGCAAAAAAGATTTTAAACTCGGGACGATGGGGGTGAAAGCAGTCGAATCGCACATGCAGAGCGCCAAGCATAAATCGGTTGATAAAACCCGCCTGCAAACGACTAGTATTTCGCATTTCTGTTCGGCCCCTGCCTCCACTTCAGCTGCGCCATCTCAGGTAGGACTACCTGCAACACCAACAACATCTGCACGAACAGAAGTCCGGACAACATTCGGCTCCACGCCGACGCTTGAAGCTGAGGTACGGTGGGTTCTGAACACTGTCACGAAGCACCAATCCTACAATGGCAATGACGGGGTAGGAGAGGTATTCCGTGCTATTATATGTTCCCTGATGTTCCCTATGTTCCAGTTACCCCTTTATGTTTTAATAAACATCTTTGGACAAATTTGTCCCTAAACCTAAACTAATTGGTGTCATCGCGTGATTTTTGCCATTTTGTTATCGTGAAATTTGTATTACATTTCATTCTGAGTGGCATTAAAAAAGTATTAAAAAGCCTTAAATCTGACTTGGCTAAACCTGCAGATACCCTGCTTACGCCACTATATGCCAATGGATCGTGGATGCCTGGGCTAAGGTATCAGTCTCAACTGTGGTCCGAGCTTTCACAAAGGCCGGAATCATCACTGAACTGCCAGCTAACAGCAACGACACTGACTCGGGTAATGACGAGAGGGATTGGGGCATGTTGGATGCCGTAATCGCCCAAATGTTAAACTCGGACACTGAAGATGAAGAATTTGAAGGATTTGTGGACGAGGAATAAACTGAAAAAATGAGTGTATTGTGTTGTATTTTACGTGTTATAACTGAACAATTTTGAGAGCTTTTGTGAATACGCTAACGTTTGATTTAGCGGTATCAGACTGTGTTTTTTACGTGTTACAACTGAACAAGGTTGGTAGTTATTGTGAATACGCTCATTAACGTTTGAATAATGTTGAGAGTTATTGTGAACGCGTTTAATAAAGTTTGACTGACTGACTTATCTGACTGGTTTTTTTTCCGCTTAATGCGCCTTATAGTCCGGTGCGCTTTATATATGAAAAAAGATCGAAAATAGACCATTCATTGACAGTGCGCCTTATAATCCGGTGCGCCCAATAGTGCAAAAAATACGGTAATCATCTTAAAGCTGTGTTAGTGTTAGATTGACATTTTTTTATTGTTTTTTGTCTCTGCTTTAGTTCCGACCCACTGCTAAACAAACTATCTCTTTAGTCACGTGCTTCCGGAGTACTGGGTGGTTCCTGTAACAACGTGCTTTTGGAGCATTGTTTTCCAGCTGCTATTCGGCGCAAAGTAATTTCCTTTGTGTAGGTATATTAGTACCTCCAGTTCTGGTAAGCGGGCAGCTTTCCAGGGCAGCCTCACATTCCTTGCCTAACCGCACGAAGACTCAATGTACAGACTGGGGAGTCTACCTGCATGAGTCCACCGAGGGAGGTCAGCTAGGGGTTCAACACTGCATGGTAAGTTGGCTACCATAATTAGTCTCTTCTACTAGTAGTTTTGGCACATCTAACACCATGTGCAATTGTTCTATCCCTGTCCGTGACTCCTCTCCTAGATTCCATAGAAGGAGGATTGCAACTCACAGCCGCCACCTCTCCAATCTGATCCACCTACCTAGATCCACCGATGTAGACTTTGTCATAGCAGGTGGCCTATGGAACTGCCAGTCCACTGTCCGGAAGGTTGACTTCATCTCAGCCCAGGCCTCCCTCCTTTCTTCTCTCCTCACCCACCCTCCTCCTCTCTAACTGTGGAAGACTTTGCATCCTTCTTTTGCAAGAAAGTCAATGACATTCGCAACTCCTTCTCCCCATCCCCACCCATACCTAACCCTCTCTCACCTATGTTACAACCCAAACCCCACACTTCCCTGTCCTCCTTCTCACCCCTCTCTGACTCTGACATTTCACAACTTATTCACTCCCACCGTCCTACCACCTGCTTTCTTGATCCCATTCCTTCCCCCCTCTTCCAGTCCATCGCTATGGACATCCTCCCCTTTGTCTCCATTATAATCAAGTCCTCTCTTTCCTCTGGTTCTGTCCCCTCTGCCCTCAAAAGGACCCATATCATCCCCCTTCTCAAGAAACCCTCTCTGAATCCTGCTGACATTTCTAATTACCGACCTGTCTCTCTCCTCTCATTCCTATCCAAGACTTTAGAACAGGCTGTATATAATCAACTGTCTCTCTATCTCCTACAGAATTACTTGCTTGATCCCAACCAATCAGGCTTCAAGGTAGGTCACTCTACTGAAACTGCTCTGCTTGCAGTCACTGAGGCTCTCCACTCGGCAAACACTCAATCACTCAGCTCCGTCCTCCTCCCGCTCAACCTATGGGCTGCATTTGACACTGTTGACCACTAGATTCTGCTTGCATCTCTCGATGAGATGGAAATCTCAGGGTACGCACTGGCATGGTTTGAATCATACCTGGCTGACCAATCCTACCAGGTGGCCTGTAGAGAATCCCTCTCCTATCTCATACCCTCTCTACTGGTGTCCCACAGGGCTCGGTGCTAGGCCCCCTCCTATTCTCCCTCTATACCAAGTCACTTGGTTCCATTATCTCTGCTCATGGTTTTTCATACCACTGTTATGCTGATGACATTCAACTCTTTCTCTCCTTATCTCTTTATGAAATCCAGGTCCTGGAGCATATCTCTGCATGCCTGACAGATATCTCTGCTTAGATGTCCACCCAGCACCTGAAGCTGAACCTGGGAAAGACCGAGCTGCTCTTCCTTCCAGCGAAGGGCTCCCCGATGATTGATGCTAGATCAGATAACTTTGAGCTTTGGTTACATGCTCTGTCCTCCTGCTTATTTTTCAGCTTGAGGGATATGATTCCTCTAAACTGGCATAACTTGATTTTAACTCATTCTCCCTGCCTCCAACCTGCCAACCTTGCCCTGAGTACATGCTTGATTTTGCTTGAGTCCCAACGTTCACAGTACAAAGAAAATACATTCAAAGACTCTAAATGTATGTACAGGACAGCAGCAGTGCAGGCAGCTACACTGCTGTTGCAGTGTCACTGCTATGGGGGCCCAGCTCCCTCACACCTATTTCTGGCCCCCATGAGTCACATTCAGGTTTCCTGTACATGTTCCATTGCCTCATCTGTATGTCAGTGGGGCCCACAAGCCTTAGCACCATTGTGGAGTGGAGTGGAGTGGAGCGGGGTGGAGTTTGGCATGAATTCTAATGACAAAGGATCATTTGTAAATTGTTGCACCTTCAGTGTTGGTGCAGTGCCCTGCTATGACGTAACCCGTACAACAGAGATAAGACTTCAACTTCCCGGTCTGCCACAGAGCTCTTTCACACTGGGTACAACAGGGAGGAAGGGAGGGGAGGGAGGTGGGGGAGGGAGAGAAAGACAAAGATCACACTACATTTCTGACTTTTTTAGTGGTGCACCACATCCTGAGGAAGAGAATAGTGCCGCATCACAGGACACATAGTGAGGCTGTGCAAGGGTGACTTTAGGTGGGCCTTGCATACAGAATGCATCCAGCGTAAACATTTCCACACACACATCCACACACGCCCTAATTTTGCATTGACATTTTAGGCATTTAGCAGAGGCAACTTATCCAGAGCCACTGACAGAGCATACATTGTTTTACACACAATCCACATGCACAGTTGGGTATTTACTCAAACGCCTTGCTCAAGGGTTGAGGGTCAACGGCAGTGCCCCACCTGGGAATTGAACCTGCAATGCCAGAGTTACAAGCCCAGTTCCCGAGTGCACACATCTACGTCTACTCGCTCATGTATGCCAATTGGAAGTACACATTGAATGTACTTGTGTTAATTTCAAGCAGCAAAACAAAAACTGAAATGAAAAGGAGAAGTGCGCCCACTCACGCATATCCATAATGGCTGTTTTTCATAATGCATTGTCAAGTTTTCATCCTGTTCCGTCTTCATCAGTTGAAACATGAGCCCTCTGGTGATAGATAGCAGACCTGGTTCAACTAATTATTTCAAATATCCTTTAAACACCAGGAATAATTCCTACAGATTATTGCCAATTTTAAAAAGAAGCATTTTCACTTATATTCTGAACAAAATTCTTCTTTTATATGATTGTACATGTGGACTTAGTAAAATGGTTCACTAAAAATTGTCCTTGATGTAACCCGCCGAGGCTGTCAAGCCTGGCAGTTAACCAATGAAAATAGTGACTATGCCACTTTCATTTAACAGGTGAGAGATCCTGACCTGGTAAGTACTTCCCTGCACAAGAAGGTTCAATTAAATGAACTTAGACAGAGGCTGTAATTGTTACTGCCTGCCTGCCCACTTCCTTGCCTGCCTCCTTCGTCTGCCCTCACCATTGTTCCCCTGCGTCAGTCATTGTATATAATATATACCCTCACCTTTTCTCATCCTCTGTGTCAGTGTCCTGCGTTTGGGTCCAATCTGCGTATCAGTCATAACAGTAATACAAAAATACTAAATATGTTTATTTGTCTCTTGGCTTGGTTGTCATATTTTTGTAGAGGCCCACTGGAGACAGAGCATTGGAATACACAGATACCATATAATGGCAGGCACAAAACAAATTAACTAACAAGAAACCAACTGAGGGGGCAATACAAAGGATGGCGCTAGGGCGTCAATCTAGAGCAGGGGTGTCAAACTCATTCCACTTCTTCAAGGTGGGAACTAGTGAAATCACCTGGTTTTTGTTGCAACCAGTGCACAACACCAGGTGATTTCACTAATTAGCTCACTTCTTCAACCAAGGATAGGGAACTTTATGAAATCACCTGGCACTCTTTAGGGATAGTGATTATCTTTATACACAGAAACCTGGAAAACACCCCGCTATGGGCACTCTTTAGGGATAGTGATTGTCTTTATACACAGCAACCCTGAAAACACCCCGCTATAGGCACTCTAGAGGGATAGTGATTATCTTTATACACAGCAACTAGAAACACCCCGCTATGGGCACTCTTTAGGGGTTGTGATTATCTTCATGCACTGCAAAGGAAAGCACACCCCTCTAATGGGCAACCGAAACTAGGAGTGGAGGAAGAGCCAGGGGCTGGGACCCTAGTGTTCTACAGGAGCGCAGATAATGGGGGCCAAGGCTCCTATCTGGGACAAGGGGTAGGCAAGGGGGGGGAAGCTGGTTTTGGCCAAACAACAACTAACATTACTCATGTTTGGCTAGCTACGTACAGTATATGGCCATGATCTTGTTTTGTAAAGAGGCTATAGGTTTCTAGCTAGCTAATTCACCGACAGTTAAAACAGCTAATTGGCGATCCTCTTTATGAAAGTTACAATTGATGTATCAGGTTTGTTGGCAGATCACAACACATCACAATCAACCAACAACTAATACATTATTTGTTTTTATCGTTATTATTTCCTTCATGTTTCAGAAGAGGCCTACGTCCTACTCTTCTGCAGTGTTTCTGGAATCAAGACCAGAATTGTGGAAAATGACCATAACTACGGTATTACCCAGATGAAATCATCTTTCATGCTGCCATCACTGAAAGCCTAATACTGAATATCTGAAACAAATTGTGACTAGCACAGCATTTCTGCTGCCTTGTAGAATGTAGAAGTTTATGTGTATGTAGATAAAAGTACTAATCTACAGTATAAATCACAGACCTACTTTTGTTAGGCCAGTCCTTTATGGATGTCAGCAGCCATACCAGTCTGTGCCCTTCTCTTGTAAAACCTGGAACTAAGCAGGTGTGGGTCTCGATGGAAGACCTCCTGGGGAAATTATGTTGCTGCTGGAAGAAGTGTTGGTTGGCCAGTATGTACTCTTTCCTCTGGACCAAATAGATTTCCAATTCCCCAACACAGTCATGGGGACACTGTGCTGTAGGAGGTTCCATTCTTCAGAAGAGATGTTAAAACCAAGGTTTTAAAAACCAACCACCTGACTCATTGTGGTTATTGAAGTTGGCATGACACTTTTGAAGGAGTAGAGGTGTTAATGTTGTCTGCAAATTGTCTGTTATTGATAATAACTATTTTTGCCTTTAGCCGGAATCAGTTTAAGGTGTGGTTTAAAAATGTGGTTTCATAACAATGATAAACCATCTTGGTCTGGACATCTAACTGCTGTGGAAAGTCATACGACAGTAATAGTGATCAGGGCAATAGAAAGGACCGCAGACCGCATTTGAATTGACTAAACCTCCATATTTGCCCTGTTCTTTGTGCTGCAAACTAGCTGAATTTAGTTGTAAAGAACAGCATTAAGTAAACAATGGCAGTTAAACTGCTGTAAACAATGACAGTTCATCTTTTCAGGGGATTTCTGCAGAATCGATGTATACTTTCTATTCAGCATAAACATATCGCAAGTGCTTGATCACCGCTGACACTCAAAACTCTCTCAGAAGTGTGATAAAGCCTTCTGTACGAACAATGGAATATTTCTACAGGCCGCGGAGGACATGTAATCAACCAAAAACCTTGATACCTGACACCTGATCAGAAGCTCTCTTGAGGAGAAAAAGTTACTTTTGGAAGCAGGCTTTATAGAACAGTTGTAGGAAAATGTACTCTAGTGGATCAAAAATACAAGTGTGCAGTGTTAGAAGACAGCAGCTCAGTTACTGCAATGGATTATAGCATTGTGTGACCTCGTGTACACGTTCTTGGAAATGAAAACAGTTTGAGTCAGGAAAACCAGAGGTTACTGTCTGAGGGAAGTTAAATGGTTTAGGCTTTCTATATCCTCGTTGGTAAATTGTTAGCTTGTCTTCATCACCACCAAGGTCAATGATAGATTTGGAGTACTAATTATAAAGAGCCTTGACCTGACAAATCCCTGACACAATTGTTGCAGATTGTAGTTTCCTGTTGTATTCCTTGCACTGAGGACTTTTATAACTCAACAGAAAGACTGCACAAGATAAAACAATCTTCAAAAATGGCAAGGGTAAAGAATAAACTCTGATCCATGATGGCATTGAAGGCATCCAAATGCATTGTTTCTGATGGGAATTAAATCTGAATTTGTGAGGCAAACGGATTTTAAGGCCATTATTCAGAATCTTTCAACCCTCAAAACAAGAAAGAAACAGATTATTTGAAAGGTAAAATGAGTTCAAATTAATATTGTGTTTATTGTTTTAAAATATCATAGACATAAATAATGTTACATAATGGTAAATGGAATATACATAGATATCACCATACAAATTAAGCATAGCACAGTTTTGTTACAATATTGTACACATACTGTATGTACCATGAGAATGGTATGCATATTTGAGTAACTAGCTCCCTGCATTACAGAACAGTGTTGCATAACTTGTAAATTGCTAGTTACTAGGTTATACGTGTCATGATGTTGATTTCTTCTTTTCAGCTAGCTTTTAATCCCCTATTTTTAAAAAGAAATCTTATTTGTGCATCTGTTCCATCGCTGCAATGAACTCCATCTAGTTCGTTCACGAGCATTCATGTCTTGCAAAAAAAGCAGTCATCTGCCCCTTTCACTCTGCAGTATACCAGCTGAGCTGTGCGTCATTGTGCTTGGGGGACAGCACCACTTACGCAGGTGGCACAGGCAGACTGTAGGTCCAATAAACCACAGGAAGAATTGTTATTGCAGTAGGGAATACCCCATTGACTCAAACCTTCCCTCATTGCCTGATGCTAAAGTCCATTGTCAGTCATCCATTGGGGGCTCCCAGCCATAGAATTAGATTAAATATACCTCTCTAGTGTTTTTTTTATTTTATTGTTTTTTATTTTATTGTTTTTTATTTTATTGTTTTTTATTTTATTGTTTTTTATTTTATTGTTTTTTATTTTTTCTCCCCAATTTGGAAGCCAATTATACCCTCTATTTATTTTGATTAACCCTCCCCCGTAAACTTGCCGCCCATCGTCACCACAGTTGGCACTGGCATGGCAAGGATTTCATTTGATTCCGCATCATGGGGCGTGCCACTGCTCCAAGGATAACTGCTTTAGCTGAGGTGCATTCAGATTCAGTGATCAACCCAGAATGTTCATGGTGACTTGTTTACAGCAGAAACAGAGCAGAAGACACCATTGACAGGCACCTTGTAGTCTGTATGTTCAATTGAGTTTCACGATGCATTAAAAGAAAGCTTTCTTTCATGGGAGCTACATGGCTACTTCTCTGTAATGTATATTCCTACTCCATTTCTGAAGCCAGTAGTAAAAAAAAGGACCAAAACCAAGGCTGGCCCTGTCATATATTCTGAACAGATTTATGTCTGATGAGTTTATCTCTGCCACTTCCTACAGAGGTTCACCAAACAGGTTCATTCTATTCAGGTATTCTTTATTTATTTGATTATTATATTATTGTATCGGATTTATCTAGGTATTTACAATTTGAGGCATGGTTCTAGAATTGACATAGATAACTTACAGTAGCGCTTTAGTGATGTTGCTCGTACACTCACCAGTCTGGCAGTGTTGTTAGCCAGATTTGTGTCACTTTTGCACTGTGGATGTTCTCTTGTGTTGTAAGTCGCTCTGGATAAAAGCATCTGCTAACAGACTGTAATGTAATGTAATGTAATGGGTTCAGCCGCAGAGCTCCAGCGGGGTTGGACTGAGAGCAATGCCGGAAACAGGCACACCTGCAGCCTACAGGTGCCCGAGATGCATGCAGGCTCAAGACAGGGAGGCATGCATCTATGCTCTCCTCCATAACCAAGATGGAACCAGAGTCACGCGATGGCTACCGGAAACAAGGCGATTGTGTGGCAGTCCCGCTACGACAGGCGGATCTCTGAGCTTGGCGATACTCAGGAAAGTAGGCAGTTGGCACACATCAGGAAAGTCCCCAGCTCTGGATGTGGAGGACGATTATAGCCAGCAGGGAGAATGTTAGCCGATCCAGCCCCAGGGGAATTTCTCCTGTTGCGCTCCTCGCACCTCCCCCTCATCTGTCACTGACAACACTGACATCATCCTGCTCTAGAAATGATTAGTGTGGTGATGTCACTGCTCGCTACTTTTGGCCCATAACTAGTTGAAAAGGTCGGCACGTAAGCCATGAGGGACCAGCTGAAAAATAGAGTGCACTGTAAGAAGCATAGTCTGGTGAGGTTGGGGCGGTGGGGCCGAGGGGCTGTCTGTTTCTACCGGGCGCACACCCAGTGCGGCAGATCTTTCACTGTGCTGAGCCTCGTGGTTACAGGCTGCTAATGAACTCGACTCACAAGCTTTGATGGAAACGGGATATAATTACCGTAACTGTGCCCCCACCTCACTTAAAAAAAAGCTTTTTCTACCAAAGAAACTGACCGTGACAAATACAATTCAACCTTATCCATAAAAATGGTTATTGATTTGGTTATTTCCAGCTCAGCGCTCAGTTATCAGTGTCAAATGCTGTTCTGAATATGAAGGTCATTTTTAACATTCTCAATATATGATCTCATTATATACTTGGAGGCGGCACGGTGGTGCAGTGGATAGCACTGTCGCCTCACAGCAAGAAGGTCTCGGGTTCGAATCCAGGCCGGGGGCCTTTCTGTGCGGAGTTTGCATGTTCTCCCCGTGTCCGCGTGGGTTTCCTCCGGGTACTCCGGTTTCTTCCCACAGTCCAAAGACATGCACGTTAGGCTAATTGGAGAGTCTAAATTGCCCGTAGGTATGAGTGTGTGAGTGAATGGTGTGTGTGCCCTGCGATGGATTGGCGACCTGTCCAGGGTGTATTCCTGCCTCTCGCCCGGAACGCATGCTGGGATAGGCTCCAGCCCCCCCCCGCGACCCTGACCAGGAATAAGCGGCTTAGACAATGGATGGATGGAATATATACTTGTGCTCGTTTCACTTTCATTATTTTAAAAGGGATAGTTTAATACAGAGAACGATATGAAGATCTTATCTGAGCACAGTTTATGTAGCATTCTCAGCCTTAGAATTTTGTGTCTCAATGAAAAAACTATGAATTTTAAACTATACTGTCAAACAAATTAGTTTGTATGGCACAAAAACATTTAATTTGCTCGTTCAGTATGAGCACACAAAAACTGCCAGCATAGGTAATTAAGAACACAACTGCCTTAAGTGATGTCCTGGTGTTAATCAAATGTTTTCTTGGCAATACAGCATGTATTCTAATACATAATATAACAATAACATTCTTAATTCAGATTGTAAAAACATAATCATGTAAAAGCATAAAAATATTCTGATTATACCTTTCAACACCTGGTTTATTGGTAACATTAGCATCGCGATTGAGATTGATATCGTGAAATGTACGTGCTCTAAATCATAATCCAAAACCCTTAGATAAATCTGCCTAAAATTACAGTGACTATACTTAAAGAAATTGCAGAATGGAAACTCATTTAACTTCCCCCAACCTGATAAACACGGTCAGATCAAAAGCGCACAAGAGGTTCATTAGCTTCTTTCTCATGCTTCTAAATGTATCTTTCTCTAAAACTGCACTTCCTCATAGATATTGAGATCTGTGATACAATGTTTGTTACAATGGTATTGGCTGTTATTTTCCGGAGAGCATGGCATCCTCGTCAGGCTTTTAATGCGGTTAAGCGCACTGGGTTAGCATTGTTTTCCAGTGCTCATATATTTACTCATACACTTCGTTCGCACACATGGTTACGATATAACCATAAAGCAAGATATCATGATTGTGTATCTTGCTTAGGAAAGTCCAAGACAAAGCGTCAGATTATGCCTTGAACCACCACACTTCAGCCATTTCCTGGGCGAGGAGTTCATTGTATTCACGATGGCCTTCTGCACAACCCTTTTAAAATGGCGGGCTGTTGATGCTGGGCCTATGAGTAAATCTGGGCCTATCTACTGATGCCCGTGAAGGAAATAAAGTTTTTTCAGTGCACTAGCAGCGCAGGAGATAGTGACTCAGGGACGACAGACATCAGGTTACCAGGTATCCTCCACTTTAATCGCGATGCGGACCGGGAGACTTCTCTGAACCTCCTGTGCAGTGGAATCTCACCGAACACAGGAAATATACACATACATATTTATAAACTTTCTCAGTGGGCGGGTGTCACAATTTCCACAATTTTCTTCCTGTAAAGCCGCTTCTTCTGGGGAGCTGTCTTGGGTCCGAAGAGGGCTTCCCGCTCCCGGGCCACAGTAAGGAAAATAAGCACAATGAACGAGTCTTATAATCATATTCCTCCACCTGCTACATACTATTTGTGACATCATGTGGATGGCAAATGATAGGACACACAGGTGTCTAGGCCTTGAAAGTTCATACATAAACAGGTAAGGCCTAGAAATGATGTAAATGTTGTCTGTTTCTTTGTTTGCCAATAAATAACTGTCTGGAAGCTTGTTTCTTCATTTGTATATGTTGGCCCGTGATTGACTATTGGCTATCACACGTACTAGCCTTAAAAATGTTTAATCTTTGTAATTAGTCGCAACTGTGTAGAACTATTTTGAATTTTTGTTTGTTAATCGTGTGTGATGCTCATTAAGTATGTCAATGAACTTGAGTGTGTAACCCCCCAACTGGTGAACATTCAAAAGAAAGCTGGAGCTTATGAAAAAATAATTCCTGATGAGGGGATTTTAATAATAAACATGTGTTTTTGGAGTTAAAAAGAGTGTGCAACCTCAATTTAAGTTCCTTTCCAGGCCCACATTTTGAAGACAGGAGATATAGTTATCTAGAGGTCTATCTGGTTTCATGTGAACACAGGCCCACATGAAATTCTATTGTAGCTCAATGAACAGCAGGGAAGTGTGCTAGGCCTGCTGAAAATCATCTCAATTTCCCAGGGGCCTACAAAATACAGTTTTGTTTATGAAAGCTACGGTTTTTTCGCATTGTGTTTCTGTACCAGAAGCTCGTAACACACGCGTGATATTGGTGGCAAGCCCAGGGGCTGGTCTATGAGGCTTCTGGTGTGCTACCGCTGATAACAATCAGAGAATGATCATTTTTTATGACAAAAATAACAATGCTAAGTAACTTTTTTTTCTGCTTGCACAAGTCCTCAATTCACTTTGAACAGGGAGTTTCACTTACCTTGCCGCTAATTGGTGAATGACATTGAGCACTGAAGGTATGATGGAATGAACAGAGAGAGAGAAGAGGGGGTGGCAAAGTCTTCATTTTGATACATTCTTTCATTGCTTTTTACAGTGTGTGTGCATGAAAATGCATCTATTTCAAGAATTAAATTAAATTGCTGTTAATAATAAACTGTTAATAAACTGTCTTTATATCGAGCACTGTTGACTCTCCCATGCTTTATTCTGCAGCAGTAGTGCTAAGAAACGCTGCTTTGAATAATTTTGATAGATCATTTTTTTATGAATGGAAAGTGTGACTCCTTTCTGTTTTATGCTCGCCTGTGATAATGAGCTGGTAAGGCAGCTGCATATTCTACTTCTGGTTTCATACCGGCTTGGGTTGACAGCTCAGTCCATAAATCTGAAGTCCATAACTCTGAGGTTCTACTATATGTGTGTTACAACCCATTCCTTCGACCCACAAATATGTCTATGTCTCATGCGATGACAATTTAATGAATGGAATATTTATTGTATTATGCCGCGATAGATGGCGCTGTTCAATATTCTAAATTGTAGTGTAAAAATATATGTGCTCCCTGGTGGCTGTCAGAACCATTGTCGCATAAATATCTTTAAGAAACCACAGCCATTCATCCAAGTCACATACACCTTTCTGATGTTATCACATTACGGTTAAATAATTGAATATCCTGAATCAAATTAATCTATTTAATTATTCAATAATTCCAGAGCATGACTATAATTTATGATTGCGTGTGTTTTTAATAGTGTATATGATAATATATGTTATTGAAATGGTATGCTTTCAAACTTTATAAAAAACAATATCTTAGAGGTGTCACTGGCCCAGATTATCAATGGCATCAATGGAAAATAATGATTTCCCAAGTTTAGCAAGTAGACCCGTTACATAGCTGTTATGTAGATCTTTAAAATGAATGCAAAGAGACACAGAGAACATTGTATAAGACATAACAGTGTAAAACAACAAGAAGAATACAAAAATACCCTAGATGACTTAGAAACAAACAAGTATTTTCGGTTTAAAAGCTGGTATGGGACTTCGTACACTGAGGCAGTTGAGTTTTTCCTAACATGTACAGAAAGAAGATGGTAGTTTTAAAGTACCAAGCAATTACAGTTCAATTATCTTTAGTTAAGTAATAATGGTTTTCCGACATTTAACACTTAAGACATACAATAGTCACATAGTATATGTGATACTGTATCTCATATTTGAATATTTAATAAAGCATATTCGAGTCAATGTATTGCAGTGCCTGCATTAGTGTTGGGTCACAGGCAGAGGTCTGTTGACTGCCCGTCATAGTGGGGATCTGTATTCATTTGTTCAGAAGTAGAGGGAATAGCTGCAATTTGAAGATGCACTGAAGAGTGTTCCTGCTGATTACATAGACTGCCGTGCCATTGTATGCACGTAGAGTAAAGAGGGTATACTCACAACAGAACCAAGAAAGAACCTTTGGGACTAAAATGGGACTCGCTGCATTCTACACTGTAAAACGGAGCATTTAATTATCCAGTAAGCAGTTATAGGGACTAAACTGTATGTCTAATCAGCCTATTTAATACACAGCAACCAGGCAGCTGGGTATCACCTGGATAGCCTGTAAGATAAGTGGCTTGGTTGCACCCATACAAGTTTCAGAGAGACCTTCAAAAAAGATCAAGGAAAATGATAAATCCATTAGACTGTGGCCAGCAGGCCACATGGCTTTGCTGCTGCCAATAAGAGACTTCAGACATGTTCAATTTGCTTATGCCCTACTTCCATGCAGTAAGCTTATGAATTGTACTAAACAACATTACGGTAGACTTTTTTTCTGTGTGGTGGCAGTATGAACAATAGGAATAATAATTATTAATAATAATGGATAATTAACTCAAAGCATTGAATAGTGAAGGGGGGGGGGGGGAGTCACCTCAGCCACCATCAATGTACCACCCACCTTGGTGATGCTGTGAACACCAGACAATAGAGATATTGTGAGGCTCTGGAAACACAGAATGTTCCCCAAAGAGGCTTCTCCCCAGTTACCCAGGCCATTTCACTGTCTGCCACACCAGTGTGAGAGGGGCTCCGTGCTCCATTAACACAGACCATAATCTGGTGCCATCTTATCTCCAAGAGAACACAGGGACGGTCGTGTAGCATTTCCAGTTAAAAGCACTATCCCTTGGTTCAGTGAGCTGCCAAGCAAAGCCTGGCCGTGCCAGAGGTGACTGTGACCCGCAGCCCCAGGGGCAATGCTCAGTTGGCTGTAGTGTCAGCCAGGAAGGGCTTCAAGGCCTCGTCTAACACCTGCAATTAGTGACTGGTCAATGCCTCTCCTGCCTCTGGTGGACTGCAGCGTGAAAAGAAGTGGCGGCTGGCCATATGTTCTGGTCTGCACGCTCCCGAATTTACGGAGGATGCTGTCACAATGGGATGGGACATGAAATCCATATTGGGCATTCCAAATTGGATGAAAAAATAAAAATGTTTTGAAAAAAGAGGGAAAATTCATTCTCTTTCTGTAAATAGTGGAGTAGATGCAGACAAAGGCCAGCGCTAAATCCTCACCTACAGATCGTTAAGGTTCAACAGAAATATTATGAAAAAAAATACCTCTGAAAAGGAGATATATTGGGGGCTGTCAGTGGGTCATCCTGTTAAAGCACTGGTTATCAGAGATGCTCCCCAGGGTCTGCTATCGAGTCCTGGCCATGCCAGTGCTGACTGTGGCTAGCATGCCCACGGGGCTGTCCATACAGTCACTGCGTACACAGTCACCTTGGGAGAAATGGTGTCAGACAGCAGGAGTTGTGCCCGTCTCATCCTCTGTTCCATCGGACAGCCACAGTCTGCCTGTGCCAGCTGCACAACAAGTGCACTCATCTGATGCAATGACTGTGCACCTCAGCTGGTAGATTGAGGAGCGAAGGCTGGCGTGCGTGTGTGCGGCTGGTGCGCATTTTGGAGGAGACACCTGCATGTCTGTGCTCTCCCCAGATGTGCAGAAGACACTGCAGTGGTGGAATGGGCTAAATATATGAATATGATCGGGAATTGTCCGAAAAGAGAAAAACAAAGAACTGTGGCGATTCACAAAATTGCTAACAGGATTTCCCTGTACAAATATCAGTTTATTCAAGAAAATATTTTATGAAGACACAACAGACACAAACACAACAGTCTCCATATCAGTTCCAAGAACTCAAAGTTCAGTGCATTAAAAAAACCCCATCAATTTTAAGTTACAAAATTTGTAAAATTGGCTGTTTGTTCTCTGTTGTTTTCCTAAACCTATCAACAACCCTGGAAAAAAAGCCCTTCTCTTTGTGCTGCTAGGGCCTGACTGGTACTTATGACTTCTATACATACTGAATAATTTTAGCCCATTAAGAGGCTGTCATCCAATCCCATTATCTGCCTCTTTGATGCTGACCCATATATCCACAAGTATGTTTGGCAAGGCCAGGAATTTAAAAAGGCATGCATAGTTCAAGCCTGCTCATTTGCAGAAAAGAAAACACTATTACAACTCTAGCATTTCCAGAATCCTGTGATCAAAATGAAATGTGACCATTTATCTGTACCATTATTATCACAGGGTCAACCCTGGGACTACATTGGCAACTGTTTCCCTAGAGTTTAATTTGATGTAGCGTATCACATGATGGTGCATCTCGTTTCAGGTCTATACACAGAACAACAGGTCTCTCATTATCAGCAAATCCCAGTGACACTACTATGTTGACATGCCAAGGACAATGTGCTAAGGTTCCTCTACGGCAAAATGGGTAATGAGTGTCAAAATGTGTTTTTAAAAAAAGGTATTTAAACGCTTCTCTCATTGTCAAATGTGCAAACTCTTCTGGAGCATGGGTTTCCCAGTAGATGCCATCAGAGGGCAGTGTGGCTACACAAGCTGTGACTAAAATCTGGAGAGAAAAAATTGCAGCTAAAAAAAGTTGCCATGGAAAGCACAACTTGTGTTCTGTGAGCTCGTAACACAGAGGGTTTGGGGAAAAGATCAATACATATGCAATACATATAAAATATTAACAGGTTGTACTGCTTCCAAGCCCTCAACGGCCTGTAATATTTTTCTTATGGAGACCACTTCTTATAGCAGAGAGAGATTAGTCAAGCCCAGGTCAGGACCGCTCCAGCTGTGCTTGGCAGGTGTGCAGTAATACAGTCCGCTCTAAAGTACAGACCTGGAACACTAGACCAGACTTCCACCATTTCAATTACCCACAGCGTGTGCTCCCCAGTCAGGCAAGGGCTTCTGAGAACACATCAAGTCAAGCCTAGAATTGTATTATATATTTTTTGCCTATTTAAATTTAAAAAATCATGTAATGTTGATTTAATTCTCATGTCCTGTTGGAGATTCTCAGTGGACTGGTACCCAGGAGTTAAAGTCTTGAGCTGCAGACACACTGCAGATGTTGTTTGCATTAACCCTGCAGGCAAGGTTGGATGATCTGTGTTACTGAGCTAGTGCGAGCTAACCCTCAACGTTGCACCAACGCTGACAAAAAGAGAGGAGCTCAAAGCTGCTGAGAACTTCCACCTATTGCCTCCCCGGGGCCTTGGGGACAGGTCACATCCCAGAAGGCCAGATCGGGGCAGGGGACGGAAATGGGTGGTGGTATTTCACCCAGTCAATTCAATTCAATTCAAATCAATTGAATGGCCAGATGACTTTCATACGTATGACTCTCTCATATCACTCTCATACCTCTCATACTGTCCTGTCTCTCCCTCTACCACTCTGATGCCCAGAGAAAGAGGGAAAGAAACGGAACAAGGGCTCCTGTTGTGTTTGCGGGTGGGTGACGGACAGACTGACATTGAACAGACTGCCACAGCATCTCAGCCGTGCTGGGCGAGTGACGGGGAATGGCTTACTGCTCCACACTGCGTGCCAGCTCAATCTCAACACGCTCCTCTTTCCGGCAGAGAACAAACCTTACACCCATTTCATTTTCATTTGTGCTCCACATACAGTAAGCAACATCCAACCCTTGTTGAACTCGCCCCTGCGTAAGAGGAAATCTGCACTGAATAACACAGGCCCCTAAAACAGAGTGGATGGAAAAAGAGAGGACAGATTGACAGACTGGTGGTGGAGACGAGCTGGGCTATGGGAACACGAGATATGTGGGACCCCTACAACCTCTCTGCAATGAAAAGGACTGTTTAGGGAACAGCTTCCTCCAGTGGCAGAGGTAGCGACGATGTCTGACAGCGTGGATTGTGGTTGAACGAGAGTGAACAGCTTCTGCCTCGAGAAAGCAATCCTTCACTACGTGGAGTGCGACCTGCGCTGAAGTCATTTGTGAGCTGTAACTAGGCAACGCAGAGAAGTGGCTGTGCCCTGTCCCATCCCAAGCATTAGATCTTCAGGGCAGTGTGGAAAAATCCAGCAGTGGCCAGATCTCTGAGACTACCCTACCCTAATTACTACTACTACTACTAAGGATAATAACAATAACCGTGTTATTGCTACTAGCTACGGCAACAGTTTAAATATATCAGAAGTACAGTGCATCACTAATCTAATGATGTGAGATAATGCTATCACTCTGCATAAAGGTATGAATGAATGAAGTAATCATACATATCTATAAATCAAATGAATAAATATGATAAAATAACTCTGTATATATATATATATATACACTCATTTATACAACAAAAAGGTAAAAGGGAGACGCATTGCTAGATGGCAGACGACACAAAGCTGACATGTGAACGCATGTGTTCTGTAGTGCTGGACGATCTATGGGGTTACAGTTCATGAGCGGCTCTCTCTGCTGGGACACATTGGACTGGGGGACTAAGACAGCGGTACACCTTACACCTCCTTCCATGTTTACACGTGAGTCTGCAAAGCTGGGATGAGTCTGTGTGCGATTGGCCCGTGGTGAATACATAACTTTGCAGGGGAGGTGTGGATCGGAGTTTGATGGTGGTGCATCGAAATGGGAGCGCAGCGCGTGTGCATGTGTGTGTGTGTGTGCATTTATGTGTGTGTGCACACGCTTGTGTGTGTGCACATATGTGTATGTGCATACGTGTGGGTGTGTATGTGTGTGGGTGTGTGCGCATTTATAAGTGTGTGTGCACACGCTCGTGTGTGTGTGTGTGCATGTGTGTTCAACACTCCCCCGATGCAGCACATTGGCAGGCAGTGAAGGCCCTGTGCTCACTGGTTTGAGAGGCAGGGGGGGGGTCTAGAGTAAGGGGTGGCCAACCCTGGTCCTGGAGAGCCGCAGGGTGTGGGTGGTATTTCTTTTCACCTTTAAAATCAGCGACCAACAAAACCAGGTCAGGTGAGCTAACTGTGCAATCAACTGCATTCATTTGTAAATTAAGTGCTGAGTAACAACAAAAGGCAGCACACCCTGCAGCCCTCCAGGACAAGTGATGGCCACCCCTGGTCTAGAGTCCACCCATCCACCCCCAGACTACTGGTCACAGTGACCATCCAGTCTGGGCCTCTCATCCATAAGCTCTGGGTCCAGGCAAACAGCTCATCCCAACCTATACAGAAGTACATTCATTACAGATTCAAATGTATAATTATGTATTCTTATCACAGTTATGACATTACTTCCATTATTGCAATTTCTTGGGAGGTGCCAAACGTCATGTGTCAATTGAATGTCAATTTATCATGTTCAGATTACACTTTATCCTGGTCACTATTTTACATCTGTCATTAAAGCTTCAGCTACAAACCATTTTTGCATCCATTTCCCCATAAATTAACTGTTGCAGTTGAACAAAACATATAAAAACTCTGTAATACCTTATTACAAAATCTACTAGATTTTTTTTCAGTATAACATGCAGATACAGATAGGTTTGGAAGCCCTCCCACAATGCCTTGCATACATATAATGTCAGCTATAGTCACACAATCTGCTCACTTTTAATTGGCAGTGATAGAGGTTGGTCAGTGTGGAGTGGCCTCACGGTCGTCCCGCATAGTGATGCTACACAGAGGACATTATACATGGCAAAAAGTGATGATGACCAACCAGAGATTTCTGTATGGATGGCTATATATCTGTCATGTACTGATTCTGTCCATGGCAGGATAAACAAACAGGAAGTGCTGTATTTCCATCCAGGGTATTTTAGAGCTAAGTGATGAAGACTTTTTATTGGATGTCAGAGAATGACTTGCTAAACTAAACTGCACTGCTAGACCAGTTGCTTAATAGGCCTTGGCAAATCTTTTTCTCCCCAAAAGGAATTATGACGCTAACAGAGCACACAGCAGGGACTGCCCTGCAACAAAGCCTGCAAGGCATTGTGGGGGATACTTCCGACCTCCAAGCTGCCATGGGAAGCTTTCCCAAAGAAAACAGGTTCAGAGACCAGAGGAGTTGAGAGCAGCTGTCAGCAGCCTTGGCTCTCAGTGAAGATAAGTTGCATTATTTCGATTAACAAGGGCTTTCATTACTTTATCGATCAGAAATGGACCAGACCCTTTTGCTGGGGATCGAATGGATGAACTACTTAGAAGACAGTGGACTCCACAAAGGGAGAGCCAAGACTGCTGACCTTCCACATTATAAGTTGTAGGATTATAGGAGTTTTATCCATTCTCTTCTGAAACATAAGAAATAAACAAGAAAGTTCAATTTTGAAAAGTAGTTTGCAATATCACAAGCTGACACCGGACAGTAAAAGGTAGATACTTTTTTTTTTGGTCTCATCCCAAGAGAAGTCCCTTTTGTACTTTTTTTTTGTCCTCAGAGAGTGCGAGTGTGTGTTTGAGTCAATGCTGTAAGCGTGCACTCCGGGCATGTGAGCGCTGCTCAGATCATCTTCATGTTGAATTTGCGTGCGCCTCCCTGGCCCCCACCAGAAGACGGACCATCCACCTTCCTGAAGGAGTACTCCACTGAGAAGTTGTTCTTGTGCTGCCCGCGCCCGCGACTCCACACGAACAACAGCAGGAAGCAGAAGAGCACCACTCCCAGGAAGGTGATGCAGCCCATCGCCGTGGAAACCAGGATGGTCTTCAGGTCAAGGGTGAACTTGAGGAACACGCGCGTGTCATTCAGGTTGGTGTCGTTGAGGTCGCCAGCGTAGTACGTTCGGTTGGCCATGAGGACGGCGTCTGCCGGCGGGCCCCTGACGGTCAGCGTGGCGAAGTAGGTGTCGTTCCCGCCGGCGTTGCTGGCGATGCAGATGTAGGTGCCGCTGTCAGTCACCTGGGCGTAGCGGATCTCCAGCGTGCCACCGGGCAGGACCGTCACCCGCCCGCCGCTCTTGGGCGTGATGCGCCGGCGCTGCGGGGAGATCCAGAAGATGGCGGGCGCCGGCTCACCCTCGGCCCGGCACATGAAGGACACGGGCTGGCCCTCCCGCGCCGTCACCTGCTGCAGCCGGCGGTTCCGGATCTTGGGCTTCTGGCAGGTGAAGAAGTCAAAGAGCGCTGAGTCGGAGAAGGTGCTGAAGGCCCTGTCCTGGACCTCGGCGGGACCCGCACACACCGGCGCCCTGCCGTCAAAGTTGAGGGTCTTGCGACGCTGCAGGATCCACAGCAGACGGCAGTCGCAGGAGAGCGGGTTCCCGTCCATGCGCAGGGTCTCCAGGCTGTTCACCGAGTGGAAGGCGCCCTCCTCCAGCGTTGCCAGCTCGTTGCCGGACAGGTTAAGCGTGCGGATCTGCCGCAGGCCGGCCAGTGCGTGGGGAGCCACCGACGCCAGCCCGGTGCTCACCAGGTGGAGCTCTTTCAGACGCACCAGGTCGCGGAAGGCCCAGGGCTCAAGAGTGGTGATGGGGTTGTAGGAGAGATTGAGGGAGGTGAGGTAGGCCAGGTTGCGGAAGGAGACGGAGGGGACCGAGGTGATGTTAGTGTTGGTGATGGACAGCCAGGACAGGTTCAGGCCCTGGAAGCTGAGAGGGGAGATGTACTCCAGAAGGGGCCAGCTGTCAATCTCCAGCCCCCGCAGGCTGCCCAGTTTGCGGAAGTTCTGATCCTCCAGAGCAGAGATACTCAGGTGTCTCAGGCGCAGCGTCACCAGATTGCGCAGGTAGGACAGCGACTGGCCGGAGATGGAGGTGAGGTTGCACCTTTCGATGGTCAGCTCCTCCAGCCCCAGCAGGCCCGTGAAGGCCTTGTTGGAGATGTACACCAGGTCGTTGTCGCCCACTTCCAGGTGCCTCAGACTCTGCAGGTCCTGGAAGGTGAAGTCAAGCAGGATGACAATCTTGTTCTCGCTCAGGTCCAGCGTGGTCAGGTTGCCCAGCCGGGAGAAGGCACCCATGGGCACCAGCTTGAGCTGGTTTCCCCGGAGACGCAGCACCCTCAGACTCTGCAGGCTGGCGAAGGCGTTGGGCTCCAGCGCGCTGATGACGTTCTCGCTCAGGTCCACCTCCTCCAGCTGCGGGTAAGGAGCCAGGTCGTCGTGCTCCACCCAGCGCAGGCGGTTGCGGCTGAGGTCCAGGAGCCGCGTCTCGATGGGGATGCCCTCGGGGATGGCGGTGAGGCGCTTGCGGTGGCACGCCACAGACCGGAGCTGCGGCGCACACTCGCACCGCTGTGGGCAGCCCTGGCACAGCGAGGTGGCCACCGTCATCAGCTGCAGGAGCAGGGCTGGCCACCCAAGCCCCAGACTGCCGGCCATGCCCCCTGGATCACAGCACCACACACCTGCACACAGGTAGAGATGGAGAGGACAAGGAGACAGAGAGGCGAGGAAGGAACAGGATTAGTATCCACCTCATCGTACACATCATCTCCCTGACGTCTCAAGAGAGCACTCCTCATGCGTGTCTGTGGTCCTGGAAGCGCTAGAAGACATGTCTTTGATTGACCTCTCCTGATACACATTTACCAAGTGAGATTGAATGTTTGCTTTTGATTGATCTATGCAAGTGAGCACAAAAATCCAAGAATTTCAAGGAACTAGAAGGTCATTCCTATAGCAGTAATTTCACAGAAGATCAAGATCAGACATTTGTTTTTGATAAAACATATAGACTTGTAAATGTGTACATATTGCATGCATCTATTGTACCAATCAATATATCTATATTTATACAGAGGAGTTGGTATGTAGTGAAATCTTTAAATCATGAATTACCATGGCTTCAATTAAATTAAGTGGTTGGTTTGCACAATATTGAACTTCTGCAAAAAAAAAAAAAAATGTAGCAGAGCGAGCCATGATTCTACGCACTGCAAATCATGCGTTGTGGCATTCCCTAAGACGTGTTGTGTTTCAGTCCATCAGACAGTGTGTACACTGTAAATTAAACATGCAAAAATAATAAAGGAGAACAAACAGATGCATGCCTGAAGGCCATTTTCAAAAATGCATGTTAAATCCATATGCGTAGCGTGTCATAAACACATCAACCAATGGCAGCTAAAGCCAAGAGTTCTGCACGCCCCTTGGATTAAATGCAAAAGGCGGCCTTGGAGAATTTCAGCCACTTACTATATTACAAGGTTTATGTAATCACACTTACATTACCGTCATTCTCTCAGAGAGAGAGAGAGAGAGGGGGAGGGAGGGAGAGATAAAAAAGACAGTGAGAAAATGAGTGAGGGGAAATGAGAGAAAGAGGAGGATAAAAAGTGTATCATACTTCTCTGCTGGCAGGGCTTAAGAGGCATTACTCACCCTTTTCAAGTTCAGAATATCTGAATATCACAATATCTGTTTTACAACACCTTAATCGCTGTGAGGGTGAGGCAACCCATGGGCGAAACAAAAGACCATTTTAATATTGAAATTCTTTAAAAAGAAGAAAGTCACTGCGCATTTCTGTCTCGGTGTCGTCCTCTGATAACGAAGACACAAGACAGCCAGAATCTCTAAAAGCTAAGTGCAGCCTGAAAGAAACGCATGTAATGTCAAGACCCATTCTTCCTGCAAGCTGGCTTCCCTTTTGCATTTGTGTTAGCTCAACAGGGCTCTTAATCTGCCTTGCTACTCAAACACATCACATTGGGCTCACCTCTGTTCCAGATGCTCAGGTGTTCAGTCTTCATACACCGCACCATTGATCCGCAAAATTTCAGCTTTGCTATAGTAGTTCCCTGCAAGACCCCTCACAGCACCCAGAGGAGCTCATGTAAGACAAAGGTAAGGCCCACGCCCACTCCTCACCGGTCCCCATATCCGCTGTCCAGTGACATAGCTGAGGCAGCTCTTTCAGGTCAGCGCTAACAGCCCCGTCATCGCCAGCATAGCCAAACAGGGGTCAAGCGTCATCACAGTACAATTAGCTCCAACACGGACGCCTGGGAAACGGACACTTGTTCCTGCCACGCGCAAGAGCAGCCCGCTGGTAGATTTCCCCTGCCCAGCTTCTGTCAGAGGTCAGACTGAGAGGGCATGCCTTATTGCTGCAATGAGAAGATTAATGGACTGGCGCACACTGCAGCTTTCCACCTGTCTGTACTGTGTAAGTATATTGTGATTGCCCTTTTAAAACTTAATGGCTCTGGCCTGGAGCGCTCCCCTGGCATTGAGTTCAGTGCAATGCTGCCATAATGGCATCTTTAACACAGAGGGAATGCATTATATATTGTAAAAAAAACAAAACAATGCCGTGGCTAAGGTTCTCGATCTCGAACAATGAGCGAGTCTATCAATCGGGGCTCTCGTGCAGCAACCAGGGTAATTTGAAGATTAAACTTCCAGAGGCTCTTACATCTAACTGGGGAGAGTGGCCATCTGACATGAGGTGGCATGCCTCCAAGCCTGGCTCAATGCAAACACATTAATAATATATTAAATCTTTGTACTTATAGGCAGCTGTCTAAAGGCTGAGTGTCCCCAGGCCAGGAGCCAGAGCGCTCACGTTCTCAGAGGGCCCCTATCCAAAGCTATCAAACTCTCCCGGTCAAACGAGAGTGTGGCTGTGGAAGCTGGGGATTGCAGCACATGCCTGCAGATGGGCTAATTCAACCCATTAATGGGTGGAGCTACAGTTAGTTGTCAATCACTGACTTGTTTCAACCAATCAAAAGCTTGTGCTCTCCACAGAAAAAAAACACAAAATGATCGGTATGATTGGCTTATGGTAGCTCTGCCCATTTTCTTTATGACATGTCATTCTGCCAGGCACTCCAGAAAATGAGGAGAGCAACCTGTTTCTAAATCATATTTGTGAACTGTGTTTTCTGTCCTTATAGCACATAGGGGTTTTGTGTTCCCCCAGGGGAAAATACAGGAAGAGAAAGAAGTTGAGCTGTGTTTTTTGTTAGCAAACATGTCATTGAATATTTGCAAGAGGAAGACTTCTGTGTGTTCAATATTATTCTTAAAGCAAGGTAAGTTTTATTGAAAAGGTGTATTTTAAATCAAACACACAAAACACACACACACACACACACAATCATGTTCAATACTGTGAACACTATTACATTCAAATTTTACTGTGATGTTAGGATTCCCTTTTAGTTTCAAATAGCTAATATCTATTTATTTATGTATTTATAGAATAAGCATGGTGAATATTAACATTTATTGTTTAGCCAACACCTTTATCTAAAGCACCTCACATATCCTATCACTATGTATTTTAATTTATGGATTTATTTATTTTGCTACAACACACCAGAGACATTTTCATTGTTAATTGGTACAACAGACAATATGGGCAAGGGGAAACTTGATCCTAGATCAGCACTCTTACGCCGAGACGCTTTTTATGAATCCCTGATCAAGGATTAGTTTTAGAATTTGAGCTCATTATGGGTAAGGTTGGGATATGGACCGGGGAAAGCTGATCCTAGACCAGCTCTCCTGCTCTGAGACGCTTCATGAATATGGGCCCAGGAATGGCATTACAGTTTTTCTCGATTCCTTTGGCACATTTTTCCATTCACAGTTTACTTTTTCAAAACAGCTCACACACAGCCCTTAACAGAAGACGAAATGACCAAAACACCATATGATGTTTGCAGAATGACACCACCTTCTCAAAACTTGTCACACACCCATCAACACCAAACATTTCCATCAAAACCTACTGTGGCAGCCCGATGGGCTGCACTAGGAAATGGCTGCCTGACCTACAACACATGGCAGCCATTTTCACTACATTTCCCAGCATGCCACCGCAACACCTGAACGAAGTCAGGCATGGGGAGCAAACGACCAGCTGAAGGCCATTGCAAGGCCTATTTAACCCTCTGAGGTCCGTGCTAAGCTTTTAGATGTTTTTGATTTTGGCATGGTCTGATATTTATCTCAATTTCATCAATTTAACACACACTTACTCCAAAGTGTTTGATATTTTTATTTGAAGGACAATCACAGCTACATTTGTATGCCATCAATAGTTTGGTCAGTATCATATGCAGCTTGTAAATAGATCTACAAACACACAAGTTAAAAATAGTAAATTTTTCTGCTGTCACAAAAGTTGTGAAAGCACACACTAAACTATAGTGACGAATTGTTTTGCCAATGTGCGTTTGTTCATCAAGGTCTTGGTTATGTAAGGGTGTGAAAACAGTTTAGCACATCTGAGATCTAAATAGCTAAAAACCTGTTTTTATCAGAACTGGTCACATTTATTTCAGGCTGTGGGAGGGCTAAATGCTAAATACCTGAATATTCATTATTCATTGTCCACACCTCTCAGATCTGTCAGATGGGCCATCTCACTGGGCCATCAGTGTTATATTCTGAGTCCCTGTTCTGTTGTTTTTGGTCTTTGTTTATTTTTCATTCAGTCCTTATTCATTATTCTTTATCCAGTATTGCATTTTCCCTGTTCTGTCACGTTCTGCTCCCTGTCTGTCCTTGTTCCGTTTATTTCGAGATCCACTGCTTGTCTTGTCATGCACTTCGGGAGTTTATACTTTTCGGGTTTTCACTTCACTTATTATCTCGTTTTCTTCCTTCTTACTTTCTAGATTGCACTTGGTATATATTAGGTAGATGTGTATAGTACTAACCAACTAATCTACTAACGTTAGGGATTTAGATTAAGTTACTAACACCCCGGAATATGTTTGGCGTCACAAAGCGGAATTCATATATTTTCACGTATTTGAAAACAAGCGAAATAAATAACATTTTAGGCTGTTTGAAAAGTATTCTTCCATAGATCTTGTGTGCATATTGCAATTTGTTACGTTGCAAGCACGCGGAATATGTAGTCACAAGACGCGAATTCATATATTTTCACGTATTTGAAAACAAGCGAAATAAATAACATTTTAGGCTGTTTGAAAAGTATTCTTCCATAGATCTTGTGTGCATATTGCAATTTGTTACGTTGCAACACGCGGAATATGTAGTCACAAGACGCGGAATTCATATATTGAATATATATACGAGTATTTGATAACATGGCAAATCAAATATAGTTACTTACTCTTCGTCAGTTATTGTCTTCGTCGCTTTTCATCAATACTCTCAAACACTGCAGCGCAGAAAATCTTTCCATCTTGAATAAAATTGTATGTCTGTATAAAATCTTGCTTCAAATTGTCGGGACAGTTTATGTGTTTACGCGCGTTTTCACACATGGCCCCACGCCCCTCCCCACACACCTCGCGAAACTCGCCCCTAGTTACCATGTCAATAGAAGGGGGACGTTACTACCAGGTAAAAGAGTAAAAGGCAAGGTTTACTTTTGGTCTAATTAACCTAATTTAAAAATCCCATTTGATTTGCCAGCGCTCAAATCGGAAAGTCGCGATTCTAAGGTTTCTGTCAATGTTTTTGTCGCGTGTGTATGATAAAATATCGAAGTTAGAAATAGTAATATACTTTTATTGCTGCTCGGATCGGCGGCGATCAGCCGACCTCAGGGGTTAAAGGACTCGATCCCATTGTTCTTGGAGAGGAGTCGGAACGTGCGTGGGAAGGAGTGGTGTGAAGAGAGAGAGTTTTGAGAGAGTTTTGGAGAGAGTTTTTGGAGAGAGTTTTGGAGAGAGTTTTGGAGAGAGTTTTAGAGAGAGTTTTGAGAGAGAGTTTTGGAAGTGTGTTTGTTTTTGTGTTGGATTTGGATTGCTGCTTTGGATTTTGACGACGGATTGGACAACGGAACTTGGACCTGGATTGTGGATTTGGATTACGGACATTGACAAAGAGGCAAGGATTGTGGACTTTGTGTTTGTATTCCCCAAAAGACCCCACCCTGCGTTTCGTGTTTGTTCGTACAATAAATCATAATTGTTGCTGATATTACTGCCTCCTCCGTGTTCTTACACTTGCCTACGCCCTCTGCAAGGTCCGTGAGTGTCGCCCAACCCCTGGGGACACCACATATGGTGGAGAATGCGGGCAGAGGGCACCTATAGGCAAGAGGAGGTAGTGCAGCAGGATTCTTCTTTGGTTTGTGCAACAGACTCCCACGATGGAAGAGATGCAGAGACTGAAAAGACGGGCAGCCATGGTGGAGGACCAATGGCGTGTCACCCTCCGTGAGGTCCAACAGCTGAAGCAGAGTGCCCAGCTTGAGCTGTGCAAGGCAAAGCTGGAGGTGAGCGCCTCAGAGGAGCGCCACTTGCTGGCGGTGATGAAGTTGCGAGAGGAGCACCACATGGACTCCTGGGAGTGCTGGGAATCATGGCTGGGGAGATGGAAAAGGAGAAGGCGTCCCATGGCGATGAGATAAGGCGTGTCGAGTCCCACAACCTGGCGCTCAAAGAGCAGGTGAGAGCCCTAACCCAGATGCGTGAGGATGAGCAGCGACAGTGTCTGAAGATGCAGGAGATGAGCGTGGAGCTGCAGCAGAGGCAGACCGAGCAGGAGCTCCTGGCCCAGAGATGGCGTCAGCTCCCAGCTGCAGGAGGTGAACCGCGCCAACAGCCGGCTCCTGGAGCAGCTGACTGAACTGGGCCAAGAGAAGGACAAACTCCAGCAGGAGCTGGAGGAGACCAGGAAGCGGACAAGCGCAAGGCCATGCTGGACGAGCTGGCCATCGGCGTGGCGCAGGAGAAGTCACGGCACAAGGAGGAGCTGAGCGACGCGTGGCTGCAGCACGAGAAGGAGGTGCTGGGCGTGCGGGGCGCTACGAGAAGAGCTGTGCGGCCTGCACGAGGACAAGAACCGCACTGAGGAGGAGATCCGCTCACAGCTCCGCGGCAGAAGGCCCGCACTCAGGAGCTGGAGAGCATACAGCAGACGGTGGAGAAGCTGCAGGCTCAAATCCAGTCCATGGAGGGCACCAAGGGATGGTTCGAGCGCAGACTCAAGAGGCGGATGAGACGGCGGAGAAGAGTGCGCTGGAGCACCAGGAGCAGGTCCAAGCTGCAGATGGAGCAAACCGCACAGCTTCAGGGAAAATAGCGGAGATGGAAGCCCAGCAGCGGGCCACAGAGAGAATGCATTTCGGGAAGTACTGAAGGTCAAGCCGAGACTGTGCTGGACCTACAAGACCGACTGAAGGGGTGAGTGAAAAGAGCTGGACGTTGTAAAGTGTGTTCCTGTCACCCAACGCTAGCACACAGGTGGAGTTCTCACAGCCAATGGAGCCAGCAGGAGAGGATGACCAGACATTGGAGTGGGGACAATGGTCCTCAGTCCCCCTCAGCCTGCCGGACCTTCAAGGGAGCCTAGAGGAGCTATGGGGGGACCATAGGGTTGAAGGCCTCCTAATTAAGGCCGAGGCCTGTTTGAGCACCCGACCATCTCCTGACGTGGTAAGTCCATCTCCCTCACTAATATTAAAAGAAAGAAAGAAAAAGTGGATTTTGGAAATTCTCATCTGAAGAAAAATGGTAAACAAAATAGACTGACTTGTAAACGAAAGGACCGTGGGAAGCGTCTGTGGAAAGGAGATGCCAATGTGAAAAATAAAGTAAAGAATAAAGCTAACCATCTGAAGAGTGTGTTTTCCCCAGTTACCCCACTTGACCACATGGAAGCAACGTGGCAGTGGCGGAAAAGGCCAAGAGAGGCGCCAGATGATGAAGCTGCATCACGTGCACTGGTGGAGCCATGGAGGCGTTGGTGAGACCAGAACAGGAGCGGTGACCGCTCCGTCCGTGAAACCCAGAGCCTGTACCCACTGGTGGCCATTTTGTGGCAGAAAAGGTGAGCAACTTGCCTCACTCATTAATGTCTGCCAGACATTTTTCAGGCGAATGGAGATGGGATCTGGACGTTTGACCCGGGTGGAAAACTGCCTGAGTGGACCTGGAGGGGGACCCTCCTGGTGGCCGCTGGGAATAGGCCGCTCAGCCCTCCCAAGGTCAGAGCTGAGGAGGAGGGTGTGTGGCAGCCCGATGGGCTGCACTAGGAAATGGCTGCCTGACCTACAACACATGGCAGCCATTTTCTACATTTCCCAGCATGCCACCGCAACACCTGAGCGAAGTCAGGCATGGGGAGCAAGCGACCAGCTGAAGGCCATTGCAAGGCCTATTTAAAGGACTCGATCCCATTGTTCTTGGAGAGGAGTCGGAACGTGCGTGGGAAGGAGTGGTGTGAAGAGAGAGTTTTGAGAGAGTTTTTGGAGAGAGTTTTGAGAGAGTTTTTGGAGAGAGTTTTGGAGAGAGTTTTTTTGAGAGAGAGAGTTTTTGAGAGAGTTTTGGAAGTGTGTTTGTTTTTGTGTTTGGATTTGGATTGCTGCTTTGGATTTTGACGACGGATTGGACAACGGAACTTGGACCTGGATTGTGGATTTGGATTACGGACATTGACAAAGAGGCAAGGATTGTGGACTTTGTGTTTGTATTCCCCAAAAGACCCCACCCTGCGTTTCGTGTTTGTTCGTACAATAAATCATAATTGTTGCTGATATTACTGCCTCCTCCGTGTTCTTACACTTGCCTACGCCCTCTGCAAGGTCCGTGAGTGTCGCCCAACCCCTGGGGACACCACATATGGTGGAGAATGCGGGCAGAGGGCACCTATAGGCAAGAGGAGGTAGTGCAGCAGGATTCTTCTTTGGTTTGTGCAACAGACTCCACGATGGAAGAGATGCAGAGACTGAAAAGACGGGCAGCCATGGTGGAGGACCAATGGCGTGTCACCCTCCGTGAGGTCCAACAGCTGAAGCAGAGTGCCCAGCTTGAGCTGTGCAAGGCAAAGCTGGAGGTGAGCGCCTCAGAGGAGCGCCACTTGCTGGCGGTGATGAAGTTGCGAGAGGAGCACCACATGGACTCCCTGGGAGTGCTGGGAATCATGGCTGGGGAGATGGAAAAGGAGAAGGCGTCCCATGGCGATGAGATAAGGCGTGTCGAGTCCCACAACCTGGCGCTCAAAGAGCAGGTGAGAGCCCTAACCCAGATGCGTGAGGATGAGCAGCGACAGTGTCTGAAGATGCAGGAGATGAACGTGGAGCTGCAGCAGAGGCAGACCGAGCAGGAGAAGCTCCTGGCCCAGAGAGATGACGTCAGCTCCCAGCTGCAGGAGGTGAACCGCGCCAACAGCCGGCTCCTGGAGCAGCTGACTGAACTGGGCCAAGAGAAGGACAAACTCCAGCAGGAGCTGGAGGAGACCAGGAAGACGGCGGACAAGCGCAAGGCCATGCTGGGACGAGCTGGCCATCGACGTGGCGCAGGAGAAGTCGCGGCACAAGGAGGAGCTGAGCGACGCGTGGCTGCAGCACGAGAAGGAGGTGCTGGGCGTGCGGGCGCGCTACGAGAAGGAGCTGTGCGGCCTGCACGAGGACAAGAACCGCACTGAGGAGGAGATCCGCTCACAGCTCCGAGACGAAGGCCCGCACTCAGGAGCTGGAGAGCATACAGCAGACGGTGGGAAGCTGCAGGCTCAAATCCAGTCCATGGAGGGCACCAAGGGATGGTTCGAGCGCAGACTCAAAGAGGCGGATGAGACGGCGGAGAAGAGTGCGCTGGAGCACCAGGAGCAGGTCCAGAAGCTGCAGATGGAGCAAACCGCACAGCTTCAGGGGAAAATAGCGGAGATGGAAGCCCAGCAGCGGGCCACAGAGAATGCATTTCGGGAAGTACTGAAGGTCCAAGCCGAGACTGTGCTGGACCTACAAGACCGACTGAAAGGGGTGAGTGAAGAGCTGGACGTTGTAAAGTGTGTTCCTGTCACCCAAGACGCTAGCACACAGGTGGAGTTCTCACAGCCAATGGAGCCAGCAGGAGAGGATGACCAGACATTGGAGTGGGGACAATGGTCCTCAGTCCCACTCAGCCTGCCGGACCTTCAAGGGAGCCTAGAGGAGCTATGGGGGACCATAGGGTTGAGGAAGGCCTCTAATTAAGGCCAAGGCCTGTTTGAGCACCCGACCATCTCCTGACGTGGTAAGTCCATCTCCCTCACTAATATTAAAAGAAAGAAAGAAAAGTGGATTTTGGAAATTCTCATCTGAAGAAAAATGGTAAACAAAATAGACTGACTTGTAAACGAAAGGACCGTGGGAAGCGTCTGTGGAAAGGAGATGCCAATGTGAAAAATAAAGTAAAGAATAAAGCTAACCATCTGAAGAGTGTATTTTCCCCAGTTACCCCACTTGACCACATGGAAGCAACGTGGCAGTGGCGGAAAAGGCCCAAGAGAGGACGCCAGATGATGAAGCTGCATCACGTGCACTGGTGGAGCCATGGAGCGTTGGTGAAGACCAGAACAGGAGCGGTGACCGCTCCGTCCGTGGGAGCCCAGAGCCTGTACCCACTGGTGGCCATTTTGTGGCAGAAAAGGTGAGCAACTTGCCTCACTCATTAATGTCTGCCAGACATTTTTCAGGCGAATGGAGATGGGATCTGGACGTTTGACCCGGGTGGAAAACTGCCTGAGTGGACCTGGAGAGGGGACCCTCCTGGTGGCCGCTGGGAATAGGCCGCTCAGCCCTCCCAAGGTCAGAGCTGAGGAGGAGGGTGTGTGGCAGCCCGATGGGCTGCACTAGGAAATGGCTGCCTGACCTACAACACATGGCAGCCATTTTCACTACATTTCCCAGCATGCCACCGCAACACCTGAACGAAGTCAGGCATGGGAGCAAACGACCAGCTGAAGGCCATTGCAAGGCCTATTTAAAGGACTTGATCCCATTGTTCTTGGAGGAGTCGGAGCGTGCGTGGGAAGGAGTGGTGTGAAGAGAGAGTTTTGAGAGTTTTTTTTGGAGAGAGAGTTTTTGGAGAGAGAGTTTTGGAGAGAGTTTTGGAGAGAGTTTTGGAGAGAGTTTTTGCGAGAGAGAGTTTTGAGAGAGAGTTTTGGAAGTGTGTTTGTTTTTGTGTTTGGATTTGGATTGCTGCTTTGGATTTTGACAGCGGATTGGACAACGGAACTTGGACCTGGATTGTGGATTTGGATTACGGACATTGACAAAGAGGCAAGGATTGTGGACTTTGTGTTTGTATTCCCCAAAAGACCCCACCCTGCATTTCGTGTTTGTTCGTACAATAAATCATAATTTTTGCTGATATTACTGCCTCCTCCGTGTTCTTACACTTGCCTACGCCCTCTGCAAGGTCCGTGAGTGTCGCCCAACCCCTGGGGACACCACACTACAATTTGTGCTCAATTGAAAATGTATGTTTTCTCATTTATTTAACAATGGATAACAAAATTGAAACTACAGCTATCAATATCAACCTCTGCAACCATCACTTCAACTTTTGTGCAGCACCCTCACAGTATTGACTGTTTTACCACTGACAACCATACTACAATTTGGGTTTTGTACTGAGCACTCTTACTTAGGGAATATACTGTCAGAAAGTATTTGAAATCTCTATAAAAATGTGTATACAGTAAAATATTGTAGTTCTGTTTTTGTATTGCTGAATACTGTAAAGGATATTGTAAACAAGGACCTGTCAACACCATTGATTTACATTTGTTCTACTATGTACAAAATGGCAAAGATTCTTACACAAAAATAAATATTTATTGCAGTCATTTTTCCACATTACATGTACATACTGTAAGAAATCAAAATGACAGGCTTCAATATACAGTAAAAAGGTCAAATCTCAAACTAAAAGTCCATAAAAGCAAATGAAAAGACCCTGTAAATATAAATTTTTCAAACATTATCGACGCGGACCTGATGATTAGGCCACATGTTCTCATTTACATCACAGTTGATGTCTTGTCTTGTGGAAAAAATCTTCTGGAATGGCGAATCCATCCCTGGCAGTCCTCTGCACGGATTGCCAAGCATTCATTGCATCCAGCAATGATATTTGGTCATGTGGCCTGTGATCATATACTTTCCAACGCCAGCAGGAGAAAAACTCCTCGGGCAATACACTTTACAAAAGTATAGAAATGGTTGTTGCCAAGAGTGCAAATACAGTGAAACACAGTACAGTAAATTGACTGTAAAGGCCAGCAAAGTAGCTTACCTATAGTAATTGCGGAACGTACGAACAATTGATGCCACAGTATGACGGCTCAGGTTTGGCTGAACCCTTTGGCCAGCCTCTCTCATGGAGAGGCCATGATTGACTACGTGATCAATGATTGTTGCCCTAATTTTATTAGAGCATCTTACATGAATGCCACGTCCCCTGACAGGGGCCCCTAGTCCTAGTCCTAGTCCTAGTCCTAGTCCTAGTCCTAGTCCTCGCTGAGGTTGTTGGTGGTGGCCTCCTCGATCCATGCTTGGTATCAACTTCAATCTATTATAGGTTGAGAACTAATTGATGAATTGTGCACAGAGAGTTCACACAGGTGCTGACGATATTTAGAATTGAGAGAGCAGTTTCAGTAGGCTGCTACTAAGTGCTACTAAATGTGTTGACATGGTTATTCAATTAGGTTTCGTGTCTCTCTCTGAGAAGTGTGTTAACTGTTTTGAAAAGTGTGTTAAAACTCAAAGAAAATTGTGTGAAAGCAATGAGAAATAGTTAACCCATTCGACAAACACATAAACAAATCATAACACACACACACGTAATCACACAAACCAACACACACACATACACACACAATCAAACCAACACACACACAGTAAGTGTACATGATACACACAACAGCACATGTGATATGCACAAAAGAGGCATAGCACACATGATACGTACAGAGTATATATAATATACACACCACATACACAAAGCGCATACAAATGTATGTCCACACAGCTTCCATGTCTCCGATTCACACCTGTAAACATCAGACTGGTTCTCGTCTTTGAAGGAGCAGAAGAGAAGAGAATTTAAATATGTGTCATGACACACAAATAATATTTACAGTAAGTGCCACCATTTTAAACTGAGCACGTCTGACTCTTTGGATTCGGTAGCATCGTCAAGAGCATTTTACAAATACTCAGCATTCTCAGCACTGCAGCTCGAAAAATGGAGCGCATTTTCATACAAGTCGCTTAGACCCACTTGGTTCCGGACCACCCCTGGATCTGCTGGTAGTCTGGCAGAGTGCACAGGGAGGTCTGCCTGCGAGAGCTCACCTTTGAAAGGCAGCTGGCTGAAGGCACACAGCCTTACAGCCACAGGTTAAAAATCCCCTCAATGCACAGCTGCCCACAAAAAGCATTTCTCAAGATCAAATGAGGCCTTTTAAGGCTTCAAAAGAGCTGGGGTGCGCTCTCGCTTTGTTGGGACAGGTTCTCCGTGACCCTGTTTTGGAGAGAGGGATTATGAGGAGACGGGGTAGCTGTCGGGGCGGGGGCGGGCAGCGACGCTCTGAGCTGGGAGATTGGGAGGTCAGCAGAAGTTCCTCAGCCAGAGGGGATGGGGGGCCGGGGAGGTAGGGAGACTGCAGACTCTCACAGAGCGGGGAGAGAGGAGGGAAGCTGGCACGAACTCGCCGCAGGTACAGAAAGCTTCCCTGCGTGTATCGGATTGGTGGTCGACGGCTCGGCGGGGTCCATCTCGAAGGAGACGGTTTGCTCGCCCTCGTCACTACTGGTCCCAGGGTAGCGGCTGGTCCCGTAGTTGCAGGCGGTAGGCTCATGAGGAGGGTAATTGAATCAGTAGAGTACAATGGCCACCATATTGGAAGAAAAACGGGAGAAAATCTGAAACAAATCTTTTTTTTTAAATGATACAGGAGTGGAGTGAAGTGTTGTGAGGAATAAGGCCAAGGGCCAATAAGGAATGTATGCAGATTATTCTATTTGTTCCTGTGTATGAAGAAGAAGTTGTGGTTGGGCTGACTCTTAGCATCATCCTGTGACTACATGTGTATTAGGTAAGAGTCTATATAGTACTCCAGAGGTTGGCTCAACTACAACCTCAATATTACCTCACACTCCAAACAGCATCATCAGGACAAACCTTCAGCCAAAGTGCCATTTTTCAGACAAGTTGCTTATTTGCAGCTCTTTAGCTAGGTCCAGGTAGTCAATGGCACTGCGTCCAGTTCACGGCACTTATTGGAAGCCGGGTTACCTTCAACCTCAAGTCTAATGAAGGGACAGCGCTTGGATAAGGTGGGCCCTAATGACAATCACTGACCCAGAAATTGCAGAAGAGACAGGTGAGGATGGGGAGAAGGAGCAATGCCAGTGAAAAGCAAGATACAAGTATAGGAATGAATAAGTAGAAGAAACTGTCAAGTCTCAGTAAATGTGGGCAGGGTGGACTATATCGAGACACTCCCCGCCTCCAAAACTTTAATTTAAACCTCCAATTATCTTGGAGGTGGGATTTTGGAGCCTGCATAGTAAAGTGCCTCTGGCGATATTGGTTTCTATACTTTGGCAGTATTTCCTATTGAGTCTGAGTGCAGAGGCAGGGAGAGGGGGTGGGTAGCAGGAAGCAGTGTGACTGTGCCTCTGTCCAAGGGGTATACAGTTAATGGTGACACAAAGGTGGCACTGCTTCGCCAGTGTGTCTGGACTCAGCTAATGGGCCTCAATTATTCAGGGGTGCGCTCTCCTGTGACTGTGACCCACTGACATACTGACACCAGCTGTCCCTGGGGAGTCACCCCGGTGCACCAGTGGGATGGAGAGAGGAGTGGAGCTGCCCAGACCAACGCTGACCCACACACCCAGAGGGTGCCACTGACTGACCCCTAACCAGCTCCTTCCCATAGCTTAGAGATAGTTACCTTCTGTCTTCTATCCAGTCAAATGTGCATACCAAAAAAAAAAACAAAGAGAGGCAGACCAGGGTAAAATAATTATTGGAAATACTTCAGCTGGTCTCTCCGGTAGCATACAGAGCAGTTCAGAATAAAGGACCAGGCTGCAAAGTTGTGGTACAAAGCACAAAAGCTTTGAAAACCAGAGAATCGGCACGGCTCTTTTTTGAAAAAGTCCACAAAGTAAGGTGCTCTATTGGCCACAAGGCTCATATGTCAAAGAACAAAAAGTGGAAGGCTTTTACTACCACTGGAAGGCTTTTTCCTTAATATCCATAAGGAAACAGTTCAATTGACTGAAGCAGCTGAGACCACAGCCCATGCATACGGGCTTAAACAGCGTGCATGGGGGCGCACAAAAGATGTCGGGCGAAACCAGTATTGTGACCTTGAGCTGGAGTTTTGAGGGTTACGGAGAGAACTGGACATTTGAAAAGACTCGGTGGCAGTCTACGTGCTTATGTTTGCCATCAGCTAAGCGGTGTGAGTCGGAACACTGGGGTTAGCTTCGCAGGAGTCCCCGCATTCGCTGTACAAGCAGGGGGTCAGACGGCCCGCGAACAAAGGCCTGAAATGGGATGTCATTTCCAATGCCTTGAAGGGGCAGCATCTCGTCAGCTTGATACAATGTGAAGCAATTCCCCCTTATGTATTGCTCTTTTCCACTGCATTGCAGGTTAAAGTGTCTTCTACAATGCAACTAAGATGATGCCATGCCGCTGTTCATTTTGGTACAGTTATCTCTGAGTCACATATTACATTGTTGTAGCTATAGACTCAGATTCTGTTATACCGAATGGTACAATGGTACCTTTTTGACTACACAGATATTTCTGCTGTAGTGACACTGGCATGAGTTGTTTTCATCTGCTGCCATGCAACAAGAGTGTATATGACTATATGTCATTAGCTAGTAAAGGCTGTCTTTTGTAGATTATGGATAGCTTTCTTAAAATTGATATGTATTATAATGTTTCTTTTTTATTTAAACTAACATATTATTCATGGTGTATTATTATTATATTATATTACTTATGAATTGATTTTGACATAAAAAAGGCTGACTGAAAGATTGTTTTAAAGATTACATTTTTGTTGTCCATTATTGAATTTACCACTTCCAAAACATTAAAGTTACGGTGGTGGACAGTGGAAGTGGCGAGTCATGGCAAGTCATCCAGCTGTCACCAGCGCCAGTGCTTCAGTAAATATCCATCTGTATAAATGGATTATATGTAAAGTAATGTAAATTGTGATAATAGCGTCTGCTAAATGCTTGTAATGTAAATGTAATGTATGTATTTCATATGTAATACGGGTTGCTCGCCTCTTTTTTTAATGGTTTATACCTCTGTGCCACTCTGTGCCACCTGTAAAGCAAGTCTCACCACCACTATTTAGATATGCTCAGGGTTGGGAGGGTTACTTTGTAAATGTAATTAGTGCCTGATTACTGATTACACGGCTCTGAAAGTAATCCGATACGAATACAGTTACATGTCTCAAAAAAGTAACGTATTCAGATTACTTTTAGAATACTTTTGGATTACTTACTTTTTCCATCACAGATGGGTATGTTTTGGGGTACAGGAGACATTGGGAAGCTGTTATATAGCCAAAGGTGGTGCTACTTACTACTAAAAGGGTGCTCAAACTTTTGCACAGCCATGTTCATTTTTTTATAAAAACTTTATTAAAAACAAATTACCAGTAATGTTACAGACCTGAGAGCAGATTAACATAGTATACAGTAGGATGGCAGTCTAAGCACAATAAATTGTTTACTAGCTACCATTAGCTCAGCCTCACTTGTTGTCAGTCACTTGCCCCCAGTATATTATGCATTCAGCAGCAGTCTATTAACTTCGATTTTATCCCGTTTTGAAATGTTATCGTTTCAACAATAAAGAAACCAGTATAAAATTAGCAGAGCAGTTATTGCGATGCCTCAAACCGTAGTGTGGGAGAATCAGATCTCAGCCAGGGCCAGATAGACTGAGTGATCCGAAACCACATTTAACACATTTCTTCAGAGTCAGATGTAATCGTGTTTTATTGTATGCGAAATCACCTACAAGAAAACATAGTATGCTTGCCGCGCAGCCTAAGAATGCTGGCAGTAAACTTGCGGGATCTCTAATACAAAGTTAGAAGTCTAAAGCATGGTGGGATTCGCTTGCTTAATTGTTAGCCCACGTCCTCTCACCCCTCGTGCTGCGGAGCTCGAACTGGGCTCATAAATCCTACTGACAGGGTGGACCAGGCCATGTATAACGTGGGCTGCTGCTGGCCACACAAACTGACCCACCAGAAACACAGGGACAGAGCATGGGGCTCAAAACTTCTCAAAATAATTCCCACAGTAGGCTAAGGTTAGGTAATAGCAAATTACTGCAGAACTGTGTTCAGTAAACTGAAGGTTAGCTAACGTTGACTTACCTCCAAGTGCTTTTTGAGATTTGACGTCGAGTCCTTTGATGCCGACAGTATCTTTACAACTGGAAGGCACAAGGTACACTGGACCGACAGATTTTTCCCATGTTCTGATTTAAACTGGAAATGGTGTCGATAACGCCACAAACTAAAAGCTGCTTTTTCTTCCATCTTGCCGCTATCAATGTTTGTCTGAGTGCGGGCGCTTTTTTTTAACGCATTTTTTTAACGCAGTTTTTTGGTTCTGTGCAGCGGCTGTAGTTTTCGTGAGCTGTGATGATAATCATGTAGGCGTGATAATTTCATGCTGTAGCTTTAGTAATGAATATTAGCTCATTAATGTTTGTAAGGAAAACTTTCCACCAAGAATTCCAATAAGTAATCCAAAATGTATTCACTTCAGGTTTATTAAAGTAACTGTATTCAGATTACTCGTTTTTCAAATGTAACGCGAGCTGAATACAGTTACTTGATTTTTGTATTCTGATTACGTAACGCCGTTACATGTATTCTGTTACAACCCAACCCTGGATATGCTGCCATAGCTTAGACTGCTGGGGCTGTCCCATGTTACACTGGCCTCTCTAACATACCTAACATTTTATTATTCTGACTCTAACCTATCTATTTTTTGTTCTCGTCCCTGGGGCTTCTGCCCCTTCAATCACCCTGAGACCAGACTGCTCCAGCACCAACCCTCTGCTGGTTCCTGTCGAGTCTGTGATGTAGAATGGGGGCCTGGATGAATTCTTCAAACCTTAGACCTTCCCTTCTTATGACATTTAGTTACCACTACTTACGCCCGGGTCGGCCAGCAGAGGATGGCCTCCCCCACTAAGATGGGTTCCTCCTGAGATTTCTTCCCACTGGGGAGTTTTTTTCTTGCTGGTGCTGGAGTGTTTTTTCTCTTCCCACTGGGGAGTTTTGCCTCACTTTCTGCTTTTTGGAGGTTCAGGCCTGGTATTTTCTTGTTTTTATATTCTCTATTCTCTGTAAAGCATCTTCATGACAGTTTTCCGTAAGAACGTGCAGTGCAAATAAAATTTAGTTGAATAGAATTGCAGGTTATAGATACATTTTGTGGGAGGTATTTTGTCATCTGTATTGCATAAGAGAATACATTTTAGTGTAGGCTATTTTTGCTCATCCGAGACTGCAGTCTCAAATGAGCATCTCCCCTCTAGGCTCACAGAGCGCAGCAGCAGGGCAGGAATGAGGCAGCCTCCTAAAGCTCCCACAGATACAGGACTTTAATGCCAGCCGTGCGATGACAGCAGAAAGGACAGCCTTTTGCACTGGAAGCGAGTCGAAGGGACAATATCTGGGGCTTATACATTTTATAACTGAGTCAGACAAGAAGAAAAAAAAGCTGAGGAAGGCCTAGAGTTAGTGCTCGCCTATAAAGTAGCTTTAAGACTGCTATTGTTTGGCCGTTTTTTTCTTTCAAGGTCCCCTAGTTCCTAACCTTGCAATTCAATAAGTGAGTGTGAAGTGTGCGCCTTTGAAAAAAAAGAGCTTTGTAAGCACTGCAGAGCCACCGCAAAAAGGCTTCGTAAACGACAACGATGCTTACTATCGGTTTAAGAATTGTGCTGAGCACTAACTATGAATGCTTGTATACGATCCTAGTTGAGTTGGTCATATGACATGAAGACGGTAACAGAGAAAGTTGCAGAATTGGTGCCAATGCAGGAGAGGTTTCAGGCCTCACATGTAGAGTCTGCTCAGATTAATGGCCAATTTATGGCAGCTTACCTCCAAATTAACGTAAACCGCTTCTGAATACTAACATGCCACAGCGGTGGAATCTCTTGGGACTTATATAGAGATAAGGTGATAGTTAGCTTCTGTCTGCTAATCTTCTGTCCAGTCAAATGTGCAACCGAAAAAACCCCAGACAGAGACATTTAACCTGTGTAAAATAATTATGTAAAATGCTTCAGCCTTTGGACACAGTAAACCTCCTACTGGACGTTTTTAAAAGAGACATGTATTTTCAGAATATTCAACTGTAGGTTTCCGTTAGTGACATGTTGCATTACAATTCTCAGGGATCTGTAGGAGCATTTTCAAATTGTACCCAGAGGTGCTGTTCACAACACCACGCAGAGAACACCAAGCTTCAAAGCACACGCCACCACTTTTAAACACAGCTCAGGCAGTGTGGCAGTGTGTGAGACATATGGCTGAAAGAATTAGCAAAGATAAACATGGGTAAGATATCTGTTGAGATGGATGCACGCTGTTCTCTCAAACTGACAGCAATCATATAAATAATTCAGAATGAAGAGGCACGAATGCTGCACTTGTTATTTCGAATTATTTTGAGTGCATTTACAATGAGAATATCTTCCTGGTTATATAACAGGATGAGTATGCTGCATGTAGCATGGATTGCGAGAAGAAGGCACTGCACTGGTGACCTGTCTGGAGAGGGTCAGAGGAGCCCAGTGAACAGAGCTTGTTCGGTGTGCAGAGGGAGCTTTGAGGATCCACCTCCACACACACCATCCTCATGGCTGGCTCTTCCACCCTGTCAGGAAGCATCTCTTCACTAAGCTCGCAAACTGCCTGCTGCGTGACATGGCACTGGAGCAAACGACAGAGTTGGAGCACGCAAAGCAACAAGCTCACACACACACACACGCACACCCGCACAGTTACGCACACACTCTCGCACACAGTTTCGGCACACTAAACACACACACTTAAGCAGTTAAACACACACAAACATAGTTATGCATACACACATAGACAAACAGTTACGGACACACACAAACACACTCACAGTTACATACACAGAGATATGCACAAACACACACATACACACACACAGATACACACAGTTACACAAATGCACAAACACATATATGTGCACAAACACACACAGTTATACACACACACACACACACACACACACACACACACTGTTATCCACACAGACACACATGCATTTATGCGAACACACATATACGATCATACACACACTGTTACATGCACACACACACACACACAGTTATGCACACAAACACACATGCATTTATGGAAGCACACACACCCACAATCATGCACACACAATGCTGCCTCATTCTTCCCTCCCTTTGGGAGTTGGTGTGAGTGGTTGTTTCGTAACAGGGGCAGTGAGAGCCTACTGGGGACAGTGTGTGCCAGAGAGAATGGGAGAGAACTTTTCCCCAGCACAAATACAAGCGCAGATCTGGCTTGCTGATGGAAATGCAACATGAACTGCGATGGTCCGTTGCGCCCGATGCCGTCTCCTCAGCTCTGATCCGTTAGGAGAGGAAGCAGTGCTCAGGAGCAAAGGACATGCTGAGAGACCCGCCTCTCCCCACGTCGGTTTCCACACTGCGGCCCTCTTCTAATGCCTCTTCTAATTATGAGCCTGGAGGGCAGTCACTGTGTTCAATATCAGGACAGGGGTTGATTATGAAAATCAGTCTCAGTGTTTAGTATCGGAACAGGGGTTAACTATGAAAAACAGTCTCAGTGTTTAGTGTAGGACAGGGGTTTATTATATGTTAAAGTATACGTTACTCTTTAACATATACACTACCGGTCAAAAGTTTGAGTACACCTGCTGGAAACTAGGTTTATCTCATAATTGACAATGCTTTACACCGTATACATTTCTGTAAATACTTTACGTAAAATGACAAAAAACACATGTAACAATGAACAAAATGAACATCAAAGAAATGTTTAAGAAAATTATATTGAAAATTGAATCTTGGATTCCTCAAAATAGCCACCCTTTGCCGTGATAACAGCCTCACAAACACGGGCCATTTGGTTAATAAGTTTCAGCAGGAAATCACCCGATATGTCTTCCCAGCTCTCCTGCAGCAATTCCCAGAGAAACTTGTGGGTTGCTTTGCTTTGACTCTTCTGTCCAGTTTGTCGCATACAATTTCTATGGGATTGAGGTCTGGACACTGGGCAGGCCAGGTCATCAGTTTGAGTTGTCCTTCACGTTCCTCCTTCACCAGGTAGTTCTTGCACAACTTCAAGGCGTGTTTTGGGTTGTTATCTTGCTGAAGAATGAAGGAGTGCCCGATTAGCCATAGTCCAGATGGAAGGTGTATTCAAACTTTTGACCGGTAGTGTATATGTTAGTAATATGAGTGGGGTGGTGTGCCTTGCTATCCGATATTCCGAAATTATATAGCAATAACCCTTACAACAGGGACCAATGCCCCAAGCATTGTTCAACAATAAGGTCCCTTGTCGGTCACCTAATTCAAACAAGCATATCAAATTCATCTTCATGAATATTTTAGTGAGCATAATTAAGTTTGCGGGGAACATCTGTGCAGGTGCAAATCATGTGCAGGCTGCCCATGAAGGAAGAAATAATAAGTTGATCAAACTGATTAACAGTCCAGACATTTTGCTGCATCACAGCATTTTTTGTGCATGTGTACACGTTTGCCTGCGTTCGGGGCATGTGTGTGTACGTGTATGTGTTCGTGGGTGGGTGTCAGCATGTGTGCATACGTGGGTCACACACCATGGGTGGATATGTGTGCATGTGTTTTGGTGTGTGTGTATGCATGCAAGTGTGGGCAGGTGGGTGTGTGTGTGTGTGTGTGTTTGTGTGTGTGTGTGTGTGTGTGTGTGTGTGTGTGTGTGTGTGTGTGTGTGTGTGTGTGTGTGTGTGTGTGTGTGTGTGTGTGTGTATGTATGCAAGTGTGGGCAGGTGGACGTAGGCTTATGGGTGTTTGTGTGTGTGTGTGTGCATGTGTGGCTGGGTGGGCATGTGTGTGTATGTGTGTAGGTGGACGGGTTCCGGACAACAAACTGCACATTTGTCACAGCACATCAGAAGCCCTGGGCTCGAACGGACCTCAGGGTCACTCTGAGAAAGGACTGACTGCAGACCGTAAGAGGATGAGAGGAAGACCCTTAAGTATGAACATAAGACAGTAAGGCAGAATCTGAAGTGATAACTTCCCAAGAAACGTAGAGGTGTCACACAGTGCCAGAGACAGCCAAAGCTCACTATCTATTTGTACACTGCACACCAGCTCTAAGATTCATCTGGTGAAGTATGAATAGAGCCATATGATTCTAAGCTATACTTCTACACTGTCTGTGCTCTCCTGTGTTCTACTGTGTCCATGTGCTCTCTTCAGAAGGTCCATGTCTATTTAGCATGTTATCCAATCTGGCTGGAGAAGAGAGGATTTTCCCAGGTCGGATTTCTATGGCACTTTCTATAGAAGATTATAACTAGAAGGGCAATGTTTGATAATCTTGTTAGATTCTTTTTTCCAGCACGATTCTTACCAATAAATGTGTCAAAAATGGGATATTTCAGATGACATGGAATTATTTCATGTGAATTTCTTTGTAAATAATTGAGAGAAAACTTGATCTGAAAGGAATATAAATTGGTGCACAGTTATAGAAATGAAAGATTCAGCTACCCAACCCAACTTTTGTGAAACCTGCAGGTCAGACTGAAAGATATTACTCACTCTCAAAAGCTCTCGCTCACTCATAGATGGGAAAGAACCTACAACAGGCTGACTGCACATTGCATTAAAGGGATTACTGTAATTGAGGGAAGTGGCCACAAAAGTCAGAAAGAAATTATTATTCTGTTTAACCGGTCGACTTTTAATTACAGGCCAGTGGACCCTCATTCAAAGGTTCAGGTTTCTTGAGGTTTGGGTTTCAGTCTCTGTTCAGTCTACATTCTCAGTCACATAGATTACACAGCCGGGCAAATGCAGAATAAACACATTGCAGAAAAACTCTGGATGTAATGGGGGAAAAAAACAAAGATTAACATTATTATTGCAGCCAACAAATTGAGAAATTGTAGGTTCCAACAAAAAAAAAACACAGAAAAGACTGTCCGATTGCTCTGAAAACACAAAACTGCTGTATCTAAAGGAAGGGTTCTGGGTGTCTGGGTCATATGATATAAATACCATTTGACTTATTATTCCAGGTGCACACTGCCCCACTGACACCTTGCTGACCAGGTATGGACTGGGGAAGGCTGCGCCTGCCCTCTCAAGGAGCCTGGCTGATTGGACCGGGCGAGACGGCGTTGGGGGGGTGACATTCGGCAGCACAATGTAACCCTGATCTCCAGTTACATGGGACAAAAGAGGGGTCACCTGATCCTTTCACCAGCTGAATGGACTCCACACAACAGGTTAAAGAAGAAGGGAAAAAAGAAAAGAAGCACTCTGGACTATATAATCCGTCTCTCTTTGTGTTACTTACTTGTCAAATGATACAGCATCTTCATTTCAGCCCCATGCTTTGATCTGCTGCAATACTGAACATGGCAGTATTACATGCGCATTGCATTCCACGTAATAGTGATGGGAGAATGAGGCGTCATGACATTGAAAATGGAAATGGAACTACAATGGGCTGTCAATCACTGACTTGTTTGAACCAATCAAAAGGTTTTGCTCTTCACAACAAATCGCAGTGATTGGTTCAAATTAGTGATTTACTGGTAACATATGGTAGCTTCACCCATATTTGGTGTCATGATACCTCATTCACCCATTACTGCCATGTACACACACTCACTCACAGAGCGTGTCCATAGTCCAGGTACGTTTTCCTCTCTTAGAGGTCACTATGCTGTCTGCTTAGAGGAGGAAGAGCAACTTACAACCTCAAGTAAAACCACTACTCTTTGTTTACTTATGCAATAGGACAAAACGTTTTCAAGAGTGAACTTTGTACTGTACAGGAGTGAACAGGGCATCATAATGGCAGGAGAAATAATCCAATGTGTCATTGTTTTTCATTAAAACAGTTAGTTTTATTGCTGGATCTATGTCCTTCACCAGGATAAAGAAAAACCTAAACCTGTGCTAAATGAGAGATGTGAGGGAAATGTTTTGACCGGCTTTGAGCTGCAGGCTTCCCTGTTTGTCCTAACATGAGCAACCTGAAAATCTCCACCTAAAAATGTCCATCCTTTTCTTCTCATAGGATGACTGGGGTCGGTGCATCTATCACCTGAAATCCAATGCTGTTTTACTCTACACAATTTTCCACTAGGGCGGAACTCTCCAAGCAGCTATATTATTATTAATTAGGCATCCAATTGTTATTATTATTATTATTCTACCTTAAAAGTGTTTGAAGCTCAGAGGCCTACAGCAACCAAACTTATAGGCAGATAGGTTCCAAATCTTACCCACTACTCAGGCAACAAAAATTACACTGATTGGCTAGGTGGCGGTATAACAAGCGATTTAACATTTTGGCCCATAACCCCTGAAATGTGAAGCCTAGAAACAAATAATTTTCTTCCTGATTCCTTGGATCAAGGATCTATTCATTAATGTGTTCACTTTCCACCATACTGGATTTTTCACCATTTAGAATTTTGTCAATAACACATTTTTTGCTTCTTCTCCTACAAAGTTCATCCAATCTTCAGCAAATTTCACTCAAAGTATGCCTGGAGTAACCCAAAAACAAAAATAGGGTACTACTATTATATATTTTTTCTGTATAAGTAAATAAAACAAACAAACACACAAGCTTGTAATAGTCAGCATTAGCAGCAACCACGTTTGCAGATCAAGGGGGCCCCCTGGGGGTGTGGTGCTGAATATTTCATAGACCTAGGGTACTGCCATCTGATTGGTTCTAGACAGAATTATGTTATAGGTCAGTGGCTGAGTTGGCTTGAACCACCACCTCCAATCAGAGCCCCACCTTCACAAGATATTGATTCGTCAGAAGAAGTAAACAACCATCGGTTTATTAGCAAGGCACACCCCCGGAAGTTCGATGGACTTACATCAACGCGTCATAGTAGGGTAAAGGTTTTTAAACAATGTAAAAGTGTCAATGCTCATAGCAGTGTGAAGGTTAAGAGCCTCTGGCGAGTGAGGCCACACATCCCATGACCCCCAGCACAGCCCATAGGACTACCAGCGGAATTTGAGAAGGGAGATCCCACAGGATGAAATGTACCTGGCCAAATGACTCACAGCACTGACATTTCAATTGTCTATTCAGTAGGCTGGAGAGAGGAAAGTTTTACCTGATTGGCCAACCTGGCCCACTGCCTCTGGTACAGGTGCTGTGAGCAGTATGGTCTGGTAGTGGATATTTCTGAGGGCCCAGCTGTGAGCGGAGTCAGTGCACACTATACAGCAGGAGTCAGTGTCCACTATACAGCAGGAGACAAAAAACAGAGAAAGAGATACACTTAAGCAAGACAGTAGATACAATAGGGCAGCAACTATGATGTAGGAAAGACTGTAAAGGTCTAACAATATTAATTAATATATGTGTATGTGTATATGTATATATATACAGTATATATATATATATATACAGTATATATATATATATATATATATTCTGAATTTTGAAAAATATTATCTTTTTGCCTCAAGAGCATGGATCAAGAAGACTATTAGCACAAGCAGACGTGCACGTTTAATCAGCTGTACCTGAGATAATTACTGCAGTACCCTGGAGAGCCCTGGCCTGGTTTCTCTCAGGCTCAGTTACGCACTCAGACCCAATCTCACCCACAGGCTGGTTACCACAGCGCCTCTACGCAAGAGGCCCAGCACCGATGGCAGAAACCGCCAGATTTTCAATTATCAATGCTCTAATGTGTCGTGTAATAACTCTCAGATCCATTTCCTGAGCCCTGGATCGGAACAGCTAGCAGCGGGACCCCGTCTTATCTCAGAGCCGGCTAAGCTTTAGGGAGCCACACACGCACCGGCTCCCTCTTCCACTCCGCATGTCCTTAGAGGCACTTCTGCTGAGAGAGGGAGATTAAGCCTTCTCACTCAGGCAAAATAATAATAAGAATAAATACTGCCGGCCACCTTCCAGCCATTCTTATCGGATTAGTAAGCCACACCTCTGGCTCAGTAATAAACCTTACATTGTAGTGCATAATGAGGCCTCGTCTCATAAGCGCCACTGACTCAGGTGTGACTAATACGGTTTAAGCAGCAGAAGGTAAAGCTTGTGTGTGTGTGTGTGTGTGTGTGTGTGAGTGTGTAGAGGCTGGGTATTTACATTGACAATCAGACCTCTCGCACTGTGATGTCGGACCCATCTGAGCCTCAGTTGTTGCAGTGGTGCTGATCCGGTAAATTATTTTGTGCGCCTTGCCCACGCCCCGCAGAACACCGCTCTGGTCAGTCAGATATGCATGTGACAAGCCGTTGATTAGGCCGAGCCGTGATAGGCTCTAATGCAGGCTCTGGGCCCTTATGCAACCAAAATATATTTTCCATGTATGGAATGTATGTATCTAATATACTTTTAGTTTTCTAATACATTTTGTTGCTTCATTATTTGTGTCAAAAAACACTGTTCTCACAATATTTTCAGCATGTACTTACATATAACAACAATGTCAAGAGATGGCACGGGCATGTGGGTGAAATTAGAAGCGTTGTTATATGCAATACATTATATTGTTATACGGTATGTATTGCAAAATATGGTTAATAATATTGCAATATATTGCCGCTTCTCATATATTGCAAATGGTATTACCATATATTTACAGTTTTTTTCTGAATGCTTACTGTAAACACTAACAGTGATTCTTGAAGCACTATCACTGAAACCATTAACACTTGTAGCCAATGCATTTACCAAGTGTGCCAAACTGAATGCACGTTCTCTGCTTTATACTCAGTTTGTAACACACTTTTTGCAAAACCGTAAACACAAACCACTGCTTTACACTCAGTTTGCAATTTATTAACACACTTCTAGCAAAACTGTAAACATTGGTCTCTACATTGATACACTATTTTGCCAATTGCCTTTCCACATTGACACATGTGAAAACACCTTTAGATAATGAGTTCACTTACAAATCAGAACAAATCAGAGCGTAGTTGGTGCTTCGTGTGCTTATTCAAATGATGGTTTGTGTATATTGTATTGATGAAAAAAACACAATTTTTTAAAAGAGTTTGAAGAGTTTTGCAAGAATTGTTTGCTTTTGCAAGAGATGTATAATGTTTTGCTGGTTTGGCGTAAGGTTTTGTGATTAGTGTGTAGAGTTTTGCAAAAATAGCCTATAGTTTCAAAGATAGTGCCTAAGCAATCAGAAAAAACTGTAATAATATTATAATATATTTTGAAACTAAAATAACAATATATTTGCATGTATTGAAAACTATATGTGGAGTCCTTTTATATATTCAAATATATAATTTGATCTATTACAGTATATTTTTCAATGTGTGTCAATATACTATATGTTCGTAAGACTTTTCAGCACAAAGTCGCCCTGGCACTCTCCCTGTTTCTCTTTATTTTCTTTTTTCCCCTGCAGTCTTGTGGGCTCAGAGTTTTGACAGTGAAGGTGTGGAACGGAAAGAAAATATATAGGACAGCCAGAAAGCCAACCGCCGCCTTCACTCTCTCTCTCACTCTGCCTTATGGGATCAGAACACTCTCGTAATACTGTGTCCAGCGGGATTTGCTTTCAATCACACCTCAGGGCCTCGCGTGGGCAACGGGAACGCGGTAACTGTTAGTGCTGAAGTGTGTCGTGGGACCGGTCCCAGCGCCTTGCTTCAGAGGAAACAGCTGGGTTTCGTTTTGATCACAAACGGCTGGTTAAAATCATCCACTGTTGTGCAGTCTGCTGTACTCCCAACTATGATACTGAACAGAATCCTTGGCATCCCATAATGATCTGTTGATTGGATGTGTTCCATAGTACTGTTATGGTATTTTCTGCACATAACAGGCTGAAAGAAAAAAAAATTCTTAATTTTTGGTAAACCATGCAGGATTGCTGTTTGCTGAAACCCAATTAAGTTGGATAGGCCGACGGTAATTTAAATTGTTAATGCAATTAGAAGGACTAGAAAATACTGGCTAGAAGGACCCTCTGTTCAAAAGAGGAAAAAATGATTTTATAATCATGTGGCGTGCAAATCACATTTTTGGAGTTGAACCCAAACTGTGGCCAAAAGGCCCTATTGAAAATACAAACGACACCTGCCTTGAATTTATATTTACATTGTAGGAGCTTGACAGACATTGGACCCTGTCAGAATGCCACAGAGAAGTCCAATATGAAAAATGTGAGCTTTGTTGTTGTTCCTCAATTTCCCCTGTCTTATGCTTGTTATGTGAAGCTTGTAATGCCTTTCAAATCTCAACTTCAAATGTGGCAGTGACAACTGGATGAGCCTGTCAACTAGGTGCACATGAGAGCGAGAGAGAGAAAGAGATAAATACACTCAAACCATGAGAGAAAGAACAAGAGAAAGAGAGAGAGAAACACAAACACAAACTATGAGAGGAAGAACGAGAGAGAAAGAGAGAGAGAAACCGAGTGAGGAAGAGATAAATACACACAAACCACGAGAGGAAGAACGAGAGAGACAAGAAAGGGAGAGAAAGACAGAGAGTGCAAGAAGATGAATAGACAATAAGGAGAGTGAAAATGAGATCAGAGTGGGGGTGGAGATTAGACAGGACAAATCGAGAAGGAAGAAAGTAATTATCTAAAGGAAAGAGGAACGGAACACCTTCAGATTCGGCGGGGAGCATTTTGGGTTTGAGATCAAACAGAAAGATGACTGTGCAACATTACAAAAAGAAGGAAGGAGCGGTACGGAAACAGAGTTGAGGGGAAAGAAAGAAGGACTGAGATGAGTGGAGGGATAGGAGAAACACACAAAAATAATAAGCGATGGAGCGCATGTTCTTGCGCTGATGGGGGGAATTAAACGATAAAACGGGAGGAGGTGAGGATTGAGCAGCCCCACAGGTATATGCAAAGTCAGCAAGATATTGAGCAGCACTGTGCGCTGCGAGAGTGTGTGATGGAGTGGGGGGGCTGGGTGGTTTGACAGCTTTTCTTTCCCATTTCCACATTCTGAATCCCCCTGGGTAAGACTATACCGCCTCTATATGAATAATCCCCCATAAGGCACTGTGAGGAAAATGCAAACCCTCTCCGTTCCATTAAATTCAGCCTCACTCGCAAGGGTAACACACTGGCTTTGTGACAGGCAGCCATGGGGATGCGTGGAGGGGGGGCAAAGGAGGAAGGAGAAGGCAGGGTGGTGGCTGGTTGGTTGGTTGGTTGGTTTCTGGGGAGGGTGGAATAAGATCTTTATTCAGCTGACAAATCAGCACCAAGATCCCTGACAGTGAGCTCCTGTTAGTCGCACTCTGTGAGCACTAAGGCTACCTGTGAGTGATGAGGCCCTCTGTTAGCACTAAGGCTACCTGTGAGTGCTAGGGCTAGCTTTGAGCCCTAAGGCTAGCTGTGATCGCTACGGCCTTCTGTGAACACTATAGCTAGCATCAGTGGGAAGCGCTGCAGGATATAGCCTCACACAGCCTGGGTCTGTTTCTTAGGCTACCCCAGGGATACTCATAGAGCAGCCAGCAGCAAGCTGTGCAGAACTCAGGAGAGTACATGTCAGTGTATACTTCCCAAGCACACCTTCCAATTTGGATCTGAACATGGCCATAGAGGGCAGAGCGGAAGTAGGTGTGCTTATTGTGAGACCATATGGTACATTTTGTGGACACCTGAACACGGCCAATGACACAGAGGTATAATCAATATGGTACTCCAGTATGGACAGTGATACAGAGGCATAGATCCAACATGGTACACTAACATGGAAAGTAACACAGAGGCATAGACTTGAGCCTGGGGTGCACAACCTTTTGTGTTACAACAGAAAATGAAACACATTATCGCCATAATTTGTGATAATAGCGTGGCCTGTGGCTAATGCGTGCGTTGGGACTTCGGCCAAGGCCAGCACCATGGGGGTATCACTGCATCAAGGACTACTGCCCAGCCTCTCTCCCTCTTCCTTCTTCTCCCTGTCCCTGTCCTTCTCTCTCCCTGTCTCTCACACACACACAACCCTGTCATCACAGGGGTCACCTGCTGACAGGGCTAGGTGCAGTTCCCTTAAGGTCCCTGGAAGACTAGAATAGCTTTTCTGTGTGCTATATTTAAATAAACAGGGCACAACATTCACATCCCATTTGACTTTGGCATGGTTTATTTATGACCGCACCATCCCACAAAGTGGAACATGCATGCAACTAATACACATTCAGAACTGTCAGTCATGGGGCCTCGGGTGGTGTAGCGGTCAAAGCATTCACCTGGAATGCAAGCTGCCCACTGCAGCCACAGTTCAAAACCCAACTGCGCCAGCCCGGCTCTGGCCGAGAGCCCCACCGGGGGCTGACCGCCCCAGAAGGAGGGGGTAGGGTGAGCCAGCACGGGCTCACCAAGAAGCACATAAGGCATCCCTGTATGGGTAGCTTGCCTCCGAGGATGAGCAGTGGGCTCGTGGGGGAGGGTAAATTGAAGGAAATAAAGGGTATAATTGGCTATAAAATTGGGAGAAAAACAGGAAAAAATCTGAAACAACATTTGAAAGAGCTGTCAGTCATTAACACAGTGTTAATATACACACTCATAACTGTTGGTTATTAACACGATGTTAATAGGCATGCTCAAAACTGTCGTTCATTAAAATGATGTTAATAGACCTGCTAATAGACCTAGAACTGTAGGTCAGTAACACTGTGGTAACAGGCAAATTCAAAACTAGAGGTCATTAACCTGATGGTAACAGGCATACAAATAACTGTCAGTCATTAACACAATGTAATAGGCATGCTCAAAACTGTCAAAATGGCCCAGTCAAAGCCCAGACCTCAATCCCATTGAGAATCTGTGGAAATATTTGAAATTTGTTGTTCACCCATGGTCCCCATCCAACCTGATTGAGCTTGAGCAATTTTGTAAAGAAGAAAAGGTGAAAATTGCAGCGTCCAGATGTGCAAAGCTGGTAGAGCCTTACCCAAATATACTCACAGCTGTAATTGCAACTAAAATTGCATCTACCAAGTATTAAGTCAAGGGGTAGATACTTATGGAATCAATTGTTGTCTGTTTTTTATTTGTAATTAATGAAGAAAAACCTTTTATGAAAAAATATTTTTTTATTTGACATTATAGTATTATAGTTTTATTTGACATTATGGACATTTTGTGTTGTGTTCTTTCAGTGCCACAAAAATCCAAATTAAATCCATTCTTATTGCATGAAGTAAGAAAATAAAATGTGAAAAATGCCAAAGGGGGTGAATACATATTGTACCCACTATATATATAAGTACTGTAACTGCTAAAATAAAGGAAACACCAACATAAAGTGTCTTAATAGGGCGTTGGGCCACCACAAGCAACCAGAACAGCTTCAATGCCTTGGCATACATTCTGGAACTCTATTGAAGGGATGAAGTCCATTCTTCCACCAAAAAGTCCATCATTTGATGTTTTGTTGATGGTGGTGGAAAACGCTGACTCAGGCACCATTCCAGAATCTTCCATAAGTGCTTAATAGGGTTCAGATCTGCTAACTGCGATGGCCATGGCATATGGTTTACATCGTTTCATGCTCATAAAATCATTCAGTGATCACTTGTGCCCTGTGGATGGGGGCATTGTCACCCTCAAAGAGTGGACTCCCATCAGGATATAAATGCTTCACCATAGTATGAAGGTGTTCATTCAGAATGGATTTGTATTTATTGGTGTTTACCTTGTCCTCTAAGGGGTTGAGTGGACCTAAACCATGCCAGGAAAATGCATCCCACACCATAACAGAGCTGACAGAACTCTTTATTTACTCAAGTGCTGCCTTTATTTTGGCAGTTACCTGTATATAATAATACTGTATGCTGAAAATAAACCATCCCAGCTACCTACACTGCAATATTAGCTGGAGAAAATAAATCTTTCCCTCACTGAAAAGTGACTGAAACGGGTGAGATAGAGAGAAGTCGATGTGGGAGAGAGGGTGCAAGGACAAGTTCTGACAGCTCTCAGTTTTAAAATAGCACAATTGGTATTCAAATGAATTTGGGATCACAGCACATTTCTAGAAATACCAAATTATTTTGCTGAACTGGTGACATGCAGGAAATGAAGTTTCTCAGTCCCACCGTCTATTTCGATTCACATGAGAGATGAACAAGAACCCAAGGAACGATAGTAGCCCTGTAAACAGAGAGTTCGGCATACAGCCCAAAGAGACAGGAAAATGGACACAACTTACACTAACTTGGACTAAGGCAGGGGCAAGGGCAACTCTGTATGTGTGTGCAGGTTTTTGTTTCCACCAATTATCCTGGCTCAATTAACTAATTAGCAGCATACAGTAATGCTGGTTCACTCATAGATTAGACGTTTCATATTCAGACATAGCCAGGGCTGGACTGGGACAAAAAATAGGCCCTGCCATTTGGCTCAGACCGGCCCACCCAGTGGCCCCATTAGCAGCGAAAAAGATGAGACCAGTTAATGCTGGTTCGGAATACCCGGTCCGTGGTATAATATATATATATATAGGATTAGCCCTACCGCCCAAAACTAGACCGGCCCACCGGGCATCTGCCCGGTAGACTACATAGCCAGTCCAGCCCTGGACATAGCTGTTGTTGAGCTGAAGACATGAGTTTAACAAGAAATGTAGCTAAAATGTCAGACCATGAAAATGGCTGGGCTAATTCAATAATTAAGAGCAGAAAGTGGCAATAAATACAGAAGCAGATATGCAGCACTGCTGCTCTAAGCACTTATTGTAAGTAGCTCTGGAGAAGAGTGTCTGCTAAATGCCTAAAATGTAAATGGTGGAGCGATGATTGAAATTGTGGCTCCACCTTGCAGGGAGAGATCTAGCGTGAGTGTCCAACAGGGGGCGCTCTCAGAGAGTTCATCCATGTTCAGGTGCGCCTCCTCAGTATTATCAATCATTTTAATTGACACTGTCGCTTTAAAGACCGTATGCGTGGGTGAGTTGTATCCTCTGTACACCAATGTATCTACTGTATGAGGGATGTGGAGACTATTTTGGAAGTGGGACATACACTGTTAGGGTGTGATGAAGGCTGGCAAGGTTTTTGATGCATAATAAGACAGTGTATTAGCTTTTTCCCTTTGTCTCTTTCACACATCTCATTTATGAACTCTTGGTGTTTTCTCTCTTAGGAATGGGTCCTGGCCAGACGGGGGGAAAAAAACTCATTTTGCGTCAATTATGAAACACGAGCGTGTCTGTAATTGAGCCGGCGAAAGGGAATCAAGGCTGACTGGCAAGGCAATTTAAAAGCACAATAGTAATCAAGAGTAACACCATCAGACAAGGCACATCTGACTGAAAGTCTCAAACTGGGGGAGGGGGCTCTCTGCGACAGTACAGCGAAGTGAAGGTTGCGTGCATGGCTCATAGAATCCCCTGTGGGAGGAGGCAGCCTGTTTCTCCTCTGTTACTCTGCTACTGCCACCTTGGATAGAGAACTGTGCAGAGAGCAGCTGTGATTTACCCCCTGCCCTGATTGATGAGACCGCCAGTTTGTCTCCTACTGCTCCCCTCCGACATCGCCAGAGCCAATCTGGATGAGGAGACATACTGCTGAACCGTGTTTACAAACTTAAATCATCCCCGAAAAATAGACCGAGAGGCGGAGGGGGGGCCGTCCTCTTGTGTAAATATTCCCTCGTCAATAATGCTGACACAAAGGTATTGGCAGCTACACCACTGCACCGTGACATTAACCAGTTTACAGACACTTTTGGGGGAGAATAGATCAGTCAGATATACAGTTTCTCCCCTCCGCCAGCTAATCCCTGCTGCTGTATTCTGCTCACAGAGAGAGCTGTGGTGATGGAGGCTCAAATGCCCCAACGCCTCCCCCCCACCCAAAGCTTTGCGTTCCACTCTCTATCTCCACACCTCCCTCTAATCCTTGCAATTTGAGCCTGGTATTCTAGCTCCGAGTTCGGCAAGCTCATTCAATGCAGCTGAGAGATAGCTTTCTTTTCCATCCGTCTTTATATTTCGATACCCTTTTCCTTTCCCCGCGTTAATTAACCTTGGCTTTTGAACCAGCAGCGGTATTCAATTATCAGCCTTGTAACTTCTCGTCAATGAACGTGAATCAAACACAGCACCCACCCCATCCCCCACCACCCCCCCCACCCCACACACACACACACAATTTTCATTTTCCTTCCAATCCCGTCATGAACCAAAACCCAGCGTAATTCACTCTGCACATTCCCTGACTGCTCTTGCGTGTTTGCCTGTTTTATCTACCTTGTGAAATTTTATGGTTATTGATTTTGGAAGCACTGCGGTAGAGACACAGCGGCCCCCTTGGGATTGATGGTGTGATCTTTCCACTATCAAACCGGAGAGGCGGGGAAAGCAAGATTTCTTCGACATAGACGAGAGGTTTAACCTGCACTGCAGGTGTGCGGTGACAGTGTGTGTCCTTATCTACATCCGTTCATCTGTCCCAGTCCCATCAGATGGTACAGTGCCTTAATCTGGGCACGTAGACCAGAAACAGCAGGGTTGTTCAGCTCCACCGGAACACTATGGACGCTCAGTGACCAGTAACGAACCAGAGAGTCACAAGCCTCACTTACCAATTGGGTGTCTGGCCTGGCTCATTCAGCTAGCCTCATATACAGTAAGGTCAAGAATTATTGGCACACTTGATGAAAATGAGCAAAAAAGATAGTAGAAAACAAATAATACCATCCATCCATCCATCCATTATCTAAGCCGCTTATTCCTGGTCAGGGTCGCGGGGGGGGCTGGAGCCTATCCCAGCATGCGTTCCGGGCGAGAGGCAGGAATACACCCTGGACAGGTCGCCAATCCATCGCAGGGCCAAATAATACCATTACTGCGATATATTGTAATTATACAACAAATATTTTACTTTATTAATGATTCAATGGAGTCAACCAAAATAGCATATTTTTCAACTAATTTGAATATAGCATAATTTCTTCCTAAAAGAAGGTTTCACAATTATTGGCAACCCTGTTTTTAATACTTGGTGCAGCCTCCCCTGGCAGGAGTAATGGCACTGAGCCTATTTATATAATGTCTAATAAGATTGGAGAATACATTTGGAGGGATCTTAGACCATTCCCCAATGCAGAACTTTTCAAGACCCTTGATTTCCTTAGGTTTGCACTTAAGGACTGCCCTATTCAATACAATTCAGCTCTTCACATGTTTTCGATCTGTTCGAAACTCGTAATCTGTGTTCTTTATTTTAGACATCTTTTTTTGTTCTCTTTCATCAACAGTGCCAATGATTCTGGACCTGACTGTACATCTGGTAATGACCTTGCGCTTGACTGAAATGCTCTTTATCGTTTCCCACTAACCCCTCCTGTAATGAGAAGCTCTTATTGTGCGCTGAACGGGCAGGTGAACCACCTGCTGCTCGCGACTGCTCAGCCTCTGCACAGACGTCACCTCGCTCCAGAGCAGGTGTGCTGCAGAGCTTGAGCACTGCATCGAGCTCGAGTATCGCACAATTCACCCATTTCACACGCTCTCACGCCGCAGCTGTAGTTGCTCGCACGTTTTAATCTAAATGCTGCTTCTGTTTGCTTAGCGTCGCCAAATGTCCTGGATTTTGTAAATGTGTCTGTGGTAACGTAAGTATTATACACAAAATAGGCTTTGTAAATACATTACACCCCCATTTTCCAGCTTTTACTGAAATTTAAGTAGTTCAAGTCCAGTGAATAACCTGAAATGGTACAAAGGTAAGCGGTAAACTGCCAGAGTTTTTTTTTATAACTCTGAAATGTACATTCATTTTCAGTTTTTGGTAACCTAAAATTGTTTTTTTAACCTCTGGCAGTTTACCGCTTACCTTTGTACCATTTCAGGTTATTCACTAGACTTGAACTGTTTAAATTTAAGTAAAAACTGGAAAATGGGGGTGTTCTAAAACTTTTGACCGGTAGTGTACATGCATTAGAGTACCCCCCCCCGCCCCCAGTCGACAATCTCATCCAGTCAACTCTCGCTCTTTCTTACCTCTCAAAGTTGGCAGCTCTGGTGCTGACAGGCTTGGCCATGGCACAATGGTAAGCAAGATTGAAGCATCACGGAGTTGAATCCCTGGTGAGCCGGTTGTATTAACAGTCACAGAGCATAGAGGCAGTGAAACTGCAACTCTGATATGACTGGATAAGTTTGCCCACCAAGCAGATACATAATTTCATGGCGAAGAGCTCTCAATCAGCGATAATCAAACAAACTCCCATTGGACTAAACTGGGAAAATGGAATTGAAGTTACACAAGCTGCAGGACCTTATATAAGGCTCTGTCAGAACAGGCTCAATATTTCAAACTTGTGAAATCTATTTTGAATGAACATTAAAAATTCAATTAATGTAATACCAGCTGCTAACAGCTCCGGATTTCATCAGCAACTGTGGGTAGATCCAATGACGGGGTAATCAAATACCAGGCCTTCCAATCTATTATGATGGGACACCGGTGCAGGCAGCTTGTTGCCTGTTTGACTAAGCTGGTTATTAAGTGAATTGCATTATTAAAGAGCTGGCCGGAACACAAAGCCACATCGGGGTAAAATTAGGTATCTGGAATTTGGCGCCCCCTCCCTCCTCGACAAACCAGGAACAAAGAACCATGAGGAGCGGTGTGTATTTTATTAGCTTCGTAGAGCTGGGTCCGTGTCCCCAAATTGCCCTGGCCAGAAAAGCACTCACAGACATGAACAGTATGAAAATATCAGTGTGCGCTGCCCTCAAGTCCCCTTTGTATGACAGTAGCAGCCAAGAAAACAAAACAAAATGACCAAAGTGAAGTGGAGAGAGACAAGAACTCGCTCAGCCACCTCAGCCCACATGATTCGCTGTGACTCAGTGACACAGGAAGGCTCAGCTCTTATACACGGGAGAGGACAGTAAACATCTGCAATTTAAAAAAAGCAATTGTTTGTCTAAAAACAACCTGGCGGAGAACTGTGACCTCGGAACTGAAAACGGCAAACCTAACCTGGGGCGAGGCACAACATGCTGCACAGGATATGACCAGATGGAAGCAGATCATCGCAGCCTTATGTTCCTCAAGGAACGAAGAGGATTAAGTAAGTATTGTTTGTCCACGTTAGGGGCGGCAGTGGCTCAGTGGTTAGCGACACGGGCTGGCAAGTGGAGAGTTGCTGGTTCGAATCCCAGGAAGGCCAAATGAAAAACAATGAACTGGAAACCGGAGGGAGGCTAGTTCACTTCCTGGGGCACTGCCGAAGTGCCCTTGAGCAAGGCACTGAACCCCTAACTGCTACAGGGGCGCCGTACTATGGCTGACAATACCACTTTTAATTATTTCTCTCCACCTTTTCTACAAACACCTCCGGATGAGTTCATTAATTAGCAGAGTATTTGCCCCAAAATGTGATGAAAAGAGCAATTTGGTGGCCTTCGGCTGTAAGGGGACGGGACAGCGGCTCGGCGGATACTGAAACGAGAGCTCCTGAAAACCTCAAACTGTGACCGTGAACACGCTGCCCTTCACCGAGTCAGACTCTGTCCCGGCACGTGAGTGTGTAGGAGACATGCTGGTCCAGCTTGTGGATCTAACAGCCCGTGCTGCATCCACCCTAATGCTTGCATCAGGCTCTCCGCACTCCGTCTTGCTTGTGACTCTCCAGGCTCCGCTGCAGCACTGGCAATGGCTACAGCCAGGCAAGGGCTTTGGTGTAAAACGCTGCCGAGATTGTCGGCTCTCTTTGCACAGATGCTCCTGCTCTCAGTTCTGGGGTGGAGCAGAAACACAGATCCCCCGGGTGTTTGGGATCACAGCTTGCGCCCGCTCCCTCTGCTGTTCTGCACAGCGTTTCATTTCTCAGGAATACAACAGGCAGTTCAGAGGGGAGAAGCCCAGGAGCAAGACTCCTATCACGCTACAGAGAGGTTACAGAGTTAGCTCATTAGCTCTGATGCCAAATGCACGTAAACACGATTCTGCTAATTCTGCATTCAACAAGCGCAGAGGAGACGGAGGAAATGCATTAAGGCCGGACGGGAGGTACGTGCTAAGGTGAAGAAATGTCAGAACAAAGAAATGTCAGCCTAGATTCTACAACGCACTGGCAGCTCATTGTAGCGCAGAGGGACCAGAAAGCACATAGAAACGGCCCAGGAAAGAGCTCCACATCTATAATGAGTTTGGATTGACCACCATGACGAGATCCCTGTCAAGAGAGGAGATTGATTTTCCACAATAAGCACAAGTTGATACACAGGCCCTTCTTGTGAAACAGGCAAATTGTTTCACAAAAAGAGCGACGGGAGAAAACTAAAAGTAAGTCAACAAAAAAAAATGATCTCACAATTTAGCACCTTGTGTCGCATTCCACACACCCAAAAGCAAGCTTTGTGAAAACTCAAGAGAAACCACAATTTTTACCGTGATTTAGTTTCAGCCGAAGCGGAAAAAGGCAGAGTATCGGAGTATGAGCTAAGCCCTCGTTGGAAGCATGAAACAGTAACAGGTCATGGATGTATGTTCACGGCCAGCCAGGGGTTGAGGATTCTGCTGAGACAGAGGGAGATGGATCTGATTGAACTCCCTGAGTTTCCCCTGCTCAACCCTGGATCTGTCAGGGCTGTCCAGAGCTGCGCAGTGGCAACTCTGCAGCACACTCATTAAGAACTCTGTTTAACTCTGGCTCCTCTGGAGCATTTTAACAATGCTGTTCTACTCCAGAACACACTAACAGTGCTGTTCTATTCTACTCCAAAGCACCTTATAGTGCTGTTCTACCCTGCTTACACCAAAGCACAATAACTGACTACCATGAAGCGAACTAACAGTGCTGTTCTATTCTATTCCAAAGCAGCTTATTTATAGTGCTGTTCTACTCTGCTTACACCAAAGCACAATAACTGATTACGCTGGAGCAAACTAATATTGCTGTTCGACTCTATTCCAAAGCATACTGCCAGTGCCCTTCCACTCTGGCTACTCTGAAGCATGCTAATAGTGCGGTTCTACTCTAGCTGCACACTAAGCCTCCCCAGATTTTCACATCAGTGTTACTGGGCTAGTGCTCCTTGACAACAGATAGTGTTTTGTTTTTCTACTGCCTGTGGAAAGCCATACTGGAGAGCGATGAAAGCAACCGTAGCTGATTCTCAAACTAGAGCTGTAACATCATGTTTGAGTACAGTGGACAGGTTCATAGCCACGGTAAATACTCTGCAATATCTACACAGCCACAGGCTGAGTAAAAGGCTTATTGGAAATGCACAGGATTACCTTTGACTGAACAATGGTTTTTGAAGCAGGCGCCCACTAACAAATTTATTTCAACAGCAAAAAGAAGCCTTTTCTTTGGCTATCCCCTACAATGCTACTTAAGCATCCCTGGGTGCAAGCTGGAACAACTAAATGAGCTGGCAAATAAAATGAAAAATCCTTGCAAATGATCGGAGGCAGAAAGGTGTTAGAGAAAGAGTAAGTTCTCTCCTCTCTCGGATCCCGCGTATCCTTCCCTCTCTCTCCCCAGGCTACGCAACAGCCTGTCCCCCTCGCTGTTCACGCGCAGCGAGGACCGAGGAGCGCGCAGCACAGCGCGGCGCCACGTCTCGTCGCTCGCCCACAATCGATGCGGAAATGCGGCTCCTTCTCCGTGTGGCACCGGGATAATTAAGTCCTAATTGCGCGGTGAGCGGGCGGCAGCATCGTCGGTAAGGCAGGGGTGCCGATGAGCGTGCGGGCACGAGATATCTGCCCCCCTCCCCACATCTGTGGGGTTTAGGCACAGGACTCACGAAACTGGTCGCCCACCCCTACTCGAGACAGAGCCGATAAAAACAGATGTGCAGGAGCTCAGGCGCCTGCGACAGGAGTGGAGGGTGGCTGCTGTGAGGGATCCGGTCGAGGGGCAGAGCCAGTGGCATTAACAGGTGGAGGATGTGCGTGTGCTCACAGGTGTCCTGCTCACATGGCCATCCACGCTGCCCCCTGCCCCCTGCACTGGCCCGTCGGACAGCGGCCCCTTCTCAGTGCCCCGTGTGTTAGAGTGTTAAAGTGTTCGAGTGTTCGAGTGTTAGCTTGGGCTCTCGTCCTGAGAGGACGTTGGCTCACCCGGGGCTGAAGCTCAGTCGGCGGTCTTCTCTCCACATCTGGTCCGTCGCGGCCCCCCCACGGCGTGCGCGTCCGCCCGTCCCGGGTCCGTCGGTCTGTCCCGCCTTCTCTGTGAGCAGGAGCAGGACTGCGCTGTGAGCGTGAGCGTGGGTCCTCAGCTCTCCCTCCCTCACTAAGCCCTCCGACTCCCGGCATCAGCAGCTGAGCTCAGCGCCAACCCCAACCCCCCCCACCCCCCACACACACACACACACACACACAACCCCCACCCACTCCCTCTCACTCACTCACTGCCTCTGTCCTATGTGATTCCTACTCCCTCTACCTGCACATGCACACACTCATACACACGCATGCATGTACATGCACACACAACAAAAACTCCTCTCTGCACCCCCCACCACCCCCTTCCAAAAATCAACCCCTGGAGCCCACCGGGGTTGTGCCGAGGGAAATCTGCAGTGAGAGGTGTTCCCAGAAGACAGACAGCGTTTGTAGGGACGCTGCGCGCACGCTGTCTCTCTGTACCAGAGCCGGTGTGTGAGTGAGAATTCTCCTGGAATTGTTGCTTTCGCCTGCCTCTCTATGGCTCTGGCTGTTTAGCTTCACAACTCTCTCCGCTCACAGGCGAGGGTCTTAGGGATCCTCTTACAAGTGTGCAAAGGGATCAAAAGTGTAAAAGGGGATTTGTCCGGTAGGTAGAAAGGATGGGAATAAATGATGATGCCTGAAGTGGAAGCTTACCCTTTACTTAGTTAATTAGACTTCAAATCTACAATATGTCATCGTGCAGTGATCCAGTGCACATTTCCCTCAGTAAGACATATTGCTCTCACGCTCCCTTTTCCCCAAAACTCCACTGCACCAGCGCCACCACCACCACCAAAAATGAGTTCTTATGCTTTTTATTCATTTTAGCACAAAATAAGGGACAGAAGTAAACAGAATTATGACAGATGGCACCATACCTGTGAGCAGCGAAGGAATGTAGAGTAAGACAAATTATGCACGTATCAAAGGACGGGGGAGAGAAGCCCTAGACACCCTAGCAGAATCCATTTTAATCATAAATATAAATATTACATTGACTGTTAATTTTGGTGAATTCCAAATGCGGAGCTTTGGGAGAGAGTCAGATCATTTATAAAATAACTGATCATCATGATGAGAGAGGGGGAGAGAGGGAGAGAGATAGAGAGGGGGAAAGAGAGAGGACAGAAAGGGAAACAGGAGAGACCACATTTTCAGAACTGCGTGTCTTTTTTCCCCTTGTCATGCTGTTTGTTCGCAGTGTGCAGCAGACAAGCAGTGCTGAGCCACTGCCAGCGGCGATGGGTGAGGGCTAAGGGGAGAAGCACCCAGGGCATATCCTTGCTCTGCCCTCTCTTTCGCTGACGTCCTCGGTTGTTTCTTTACTGCGCCGGTTTGGCGGGGACAAGGAGTCCAAGGTGTGCGCTCCAGCGCTTCTGAAGGGACACGGCGAGCCTGAGGCACTGGGTCCTCTCAGGGCATAAAGGTCCGCGGGGCCTCTGCTGACCCATTGCATCGTGGGACTCGAGAAAGCCACTGCATCCCCTGCTCCCCAAACAGAGTGTTTAAAAATACAGGCAATTAGAGCCAACATGGAATCTTCACCTGTACTACCGATCCACTTGACTCTCTCCCCAGCACTAGTCTTGCAGAGGTCTGGTTACGTACTGCAGCATCTCAGACACAGCAGCCAGTCCAGGTCTCTGATGAAGGCGTTCTGAGCCCATACACGTGGGCTGGAGTCTCAGCTGCTTCAGCCTTTGTAATGTATATGCCCAAGCAATAAAGAGTTTTTAACTAAACCTCCAAGTAAGTGTGCCTTGACCGTTTTTGGATGTGCTATGCGTGGCCTTCCATTTTTTGTTATTTGATGGTCCAGGTCTCTGCGCAGGAATTCTGCCACTAAACACTAAACAAAGTCCTGAAGAAAAGCAGGCTCTCCATCCTCATTTTAATTCCAGCCAATATTAAAAACTGATGGAATGTTTCTTACCTTAAGAACAGGTGGTGTCGTTTCTTGCATGTGACAAACCGAATGCTTTTAGACCAGAACTTAACATTTACATTTTAGGCATTTAGCAGACTTACACAGTATATTTTTTTTTTTTTTTTTTTTTTTTACATACAATCCAATTACACAGCTGAATATTTTACTGAAGCAATTCAGGTTAAATACCTTGCTCAAGGGTACAACAGCAGTGCCTCACCTGGGAATTGAACCTGCAACCTCTGAGGTACAAGCCCAGCTCCCTAACCATTACACATTACACTGCCAGCCATATGTGATGTGACTTAAGCATGTGATTTGAGGGGAGTTGATCCAAAATGGCCTGTTTGCTCAACAACCTACATATTTGTAAGGATGTATTTTAAATAACATACACAGAATGTATGTACAGTATACACATTTTGCCAAAGACAATATTTTCTCAACTCTGCTATTAAGGTCATTTTGGATTAACACCTGAAATAAGTAACATAGCCATCGATGATAGGATTGGGATCTGGATACTATAATCAAACCACTCAAACTCCTATCGTAGGAGCAAGCCAAGTTACAGACATTTCCAGTATTGCAAAGTAACAGCATCCATTTGCCTTGAGCTAGTACTTATAGCACATGAATGTGTGTAAATCCGAAAATCTGAATATGTGAAATCTGACACTTCAAATACAAATCCAGTACTAATCATGCAAAAAACCTAAAACTGTTCATTGCCAGAAGGCCATTAAAAAATGTCTATTCACCATAGTAATAGTCTCACTTACCAGGCTCATAACCCACATGTCACTGTGTCATATCCTCGCCCCTCCATGTCACATCCTCGCCTCTCCCTGTGTCACATCCTCAGCTCTGCGTGCCATATCCTCAGCTCTGTGTGTGTCACATCCTAATCTCTCCTTGTGTCACACCCTCACTGCTCCCAGTGTCACATCCTTACCTCTCCCTGAGACACATCTTCACTGCTTCCCTGTGCTTCACACCCTCACTGCTCCTCGTGTCACATCCTTACCTCTCCCTGAGACACATCTTCACTGCTTCCCTGTGCTTCACACCCTAACTGCTCCCCGTGTCACACACTCCCCCATCCACACTTCCACACTACTCACAACGTGTACCACACTACACCTGTTACCGCAGCATGTGACTTCCTGCGCTGGCTGGGAGGGAGCAGCTCTGTCACAGCGCAGAGTCCTGGCTGAGTTATGCTCGCTCTCTCAGCAGCCCTGAGATGCACAGAGGCCTGGAGTGCAGTGCTGTGTGCTCCCAGTGCAGGAGTAATGCGCAGAGACACAGGCCCTGCAGGCATGGCGGATTCACATCTGTACACTGTGACATTTTGGACGCGGGGCTCTAATACATTTTCACAGGGAGGGAGAGGGCTGCTGGGAATAATGACATCACAGCACCCTGTGTCAGTTCCCGCATACGGGAGGCATGAGGCATGCCCTCCTGCAACGCCCTGCATCCACAGACCGCCTCCTACAATCATGAAATAATGTTACCGGACAGACAGGAAAATCGGAAAGCCACTCTCTTCTATTGTGAGAGGGAGAGAGAGAGAGAAAGAGTGACAGAGAGAGAGAGAGAAGGAAAGAAAGCAAGAGAGAGAGAGAAAGCAAGAGAAAGAGAGAGAGAAAGAAAGAGAGAGAGAGAGACGTGGGAGACAACGTAGCGGTCAGAGCTGGCAGGGCTGGCAGGTCATTCCTCTAGGGATGCTCTCGACTGACAGTGCACAGCGCCCCCTGCAGGTCAGAGGGGAGCCCAGGGAACGCACCCCGGGGCTGGGCTCAGAAATGAGCTGTGTAGGCGGAAATAAATACTACTACTAGAATGAATACACGTACACTCTGGGACTGCATGAGTGTGTATATGTGTGTGTACATTACATCATTACAATATTATCATTATAACAGGAGCAAGAGGATGTGACATGACTGCAGGAATACATTATCCATTACAAAACATTATCATACTACAGCACATTTACATTGAGCTACATTTACATGTGTGTGCGTATGCGCAGATGTGTGTGTATGGATGTGTGTGGATGTGTGTGTGTGTGTGCATGCAGATGTGTGCATGCATATACTGTATATATGTGTGTGTGTGTGTGTGTGTGTGTGTGTGTGTGTGTGTGTGTGTGTGTGTGTGTGTGTGTGTGTGTGTGTGTGTGTGTGTACGCAGAAGTGTGTGTGTGTGGGTGCACGGCTGTGTGCGTGTGGGTTTGTGTGTGTGTGTATTGTGATATATTGTATGTTTATACATACCTATCAGTCACTTTCTCTGAAATACATTAACCCTTGAGACACCAGTAAAATTCCTACAGATTATTGACAATTGTTAATGAAACATCTATTTTCAGGGATCAACAGGAGTGTTTTCAAATGATACCGGCATCTAAAGAGTTAAAGACATTAAAATATGTATTTGACCCCGGGCTGTTCCATATATTTACATTGTAGTGTCCCTTGGGGTTGGGCAACACCACGGACCGACAAAACGATAATTTATTAAACAAATCTTGACCAACACAAAAAGGGTGGGGTCTTCGGGGGAATTCAAAGACATAAAGTCCACAATCCTTACTCGTCATTGTAATCCATAATCCAAAATCCAATCCCAATCCAGTTCCTCAATCCAGTCCAAACGTTGGTACACAAGCAGGGTCCTCAAACAATCCAATCCAAAAACACTCTCCCAAAAACACTCTGCGACACACTCTCCACAACACTCTCAAAAACCACCAACCTACTCCCTCCCAGTGTGACAAACAAGAGTCCTTTAAATAGTCCCAATCGCTTGACTTCGTTCAGGTGTGGGACTGTGGGCTGCTGGGAAATTTAGTCTTTCCGGCTCCACTGGCTCAAATGTGTTGAAGCCCCTAGGGCTGCCACAATATATATATATATATATAGGCAAATGGTATTTAATGGCCTCCGCATTAGTTCCAGATCTTATAGATTTTTTATACTTTTCCTATCTGTGTATGTTTGGAGCTTGGTTTTTAATAAGTATTAAATATTAAAATGTTCTATGGCTAATGTAAGCAAAAATCAATTATTAATTTCCAGCACTCTTTCCCGAACTATTCCATTCCACCAATTCAGTTACAGTACACAGTGTGTATTAACCCCAACATAATGTTCCCTTACTGTGTGTGCAGGTCATGGCTGTTAGGCCTCCGCCAATGTGCTCCTGAGACTCAGGACACAGATGATGGGAACAGTGTGAGACGGTGGAAACAGGCTACACTTATGAGACGGTCCCTTCACAGACAGTGGAAACAGGCTACACTTATGAGACAGTCCCTTCACAGACAGTGGAAACAGGCTACACTTATGAGATGGTCCCTTCACAGACAGTGAAAATAGGCTACACTGGTAGGATGGTCCCTTCAAAGACACTTGAAAAGGGCTATAATTGTGAGATGGTCCCTTGCCTGGCAGTGAGGGTCAGTGGTCCCCAGCAAGCCATGTGCAGGCAGTACAGAAGTTCACATCATGTCCTCTGTCATGAAGCCCAGCTACAGTACCACCTTGGCTAAAGAAAATCATGTCACACAAACTACTAAATTGCAATTACCTCCAGCAAGAATGAAGAAATATCTAATTTCTAGTAGATGTATTTGAACAGATAATAGACAGGAATGCCAGGCTCTGTGTGTTCTGTTCTGAAATACTGTCATTTTAGTACTTTTTCTTTTGTAACTCACTCAAGCACTGCCCTCCATACGGTTTAAAAGTTCCATATGCAACATTAACTTTATCAATGCATTTCTTAATTGTTGTTTTCCATTTACAATATGCACACATATTTTTCACCTGCAGAACAGCGGATTCTATCAATCAACTCAGAAAAGGACATCAGCACACTGCCAGAAAACAGTTGTGGACAGAGTAAACAGTGAACCAAGGATGACATATGAATTGCCACTTCATCACTTTGCACAATTTTTAGCTTTGAAAGAGAAAGGAAAACCTAGCAATTGCTTGCCAAAGCAATTATTCAGATCACTGCAATGACATGTTCCCGTGTTAATCACGCAGAAATAAATGAAACCGTATTGTCATTTTATTCTGCCTTTTTGTTGCTGTTACACTCATAGATCACGACACAAAACAACAGAGGAAGAGCACGTGACAGACCATGCAAAGGCACGGCCCAATCAGCGTGGACCTGAATGCAGATCGTCCACACCGAGACAAACATCTTCACGCTGCATTAGGATGTTGTCGGAATGTGCCTTTGCGCCAGAGCTATGCTCCAAGCTATAGTATAGTGTAGATCAAACACAATGTGTCTATGCTGATGGCCACAAATCTGGGTTTCTGGAGATTATTAAAGGTGTCCCCCAAGGCTCCATTTTGGGACCTATTCTATTTTCTATCTTCATTAATGATTTGGGGAAAGCCACTCAGGCAAAAATACATCTCTATGCGGATGACACTGTTGTCTACACAGAGGCCTCCACAGTAGATCTGGCTATTCAAGAGCTGCAGGCTGCATTTCAATCCATACAGGCTGCTCTGTGCAGCTTGAAGCTGGTTTTAAATGCCCAGAAAACAAAGTTCATGAGTTTTACAAGAACCCGTTCTGAGCCGCTTGATAAGCACAGCATTTTAACATCCGAGGGTAAATCTATTGAAAGGGTGCCCTCGTATAAGTACTTGGGTATTTGGTTGGATGACAGGCTCTCTTTTAAAGTACACGTTGACAACTTGGTCAGGAAGCCTAGGATAAAGCTTGGCTTTTATTTTAGGAACAAATCTTGTTTTTCTTTTAATGGCCCAAAAAAACTTGTCCAAGCTACTTTTATGTCTGTAATTGATTATGGTGATCTTGTGTACATGCATGCAGCTTCCACTGTCTTACAGAGCCTTAATTCAGTGTATCATGCATCCCTACATTTTATTATTAATGCAAAGTCTTTAACTCACCACTGTACACTCTATCAATTGGTGGGCTGGACATCTTTGGCTACACACAGACTGCAACATTCATATGTTTTTATTTATAAAGCGTTGCTAGGTAAACTACCTTTCTACCTTTGTTCTCTGTTGTACCTGAACTCAGGCAGCTATTCGCTACGCTCCCAGAAATGTTTGCTCTATAAAGTTTCCATGGCTCATACAGAACTGGGAAAAACAGCTTTTTCCTATTATGCACCGTGGGCGTGGAATAATCTACAGGAAGGGCTGAAGTTAGTTAATCTCATACCTCTGGGTGATTTTAAAAGTCTCATACAAGACATTGTAACTGAGGAATGTAAATGTTTTTGAGATGCCATGTTTCCTCCAGACTGAATAGCAGTCTCTGTGTATTGTTGTATGTACCGTTGACTGTTGTATTGTCTGTAACTATTGTGTAGGCCTACTGCTGCTACCTTGGCCAGGTCTCTCTTGAAAAAGACATTGTAATCTCAATGAGACTTCCTGGTTAAATAAAGGTTTAAATAAAAAAAGTGAGGAGACACTGTGTTCAAAATCTGGTCCACTGCTTTGGCCACCTCACCACATGTGCCCTTAAATGCCATATAGTGCCGCTCATGCCAGATTAACTGTAGCTAAACCAGGCCCCTACTAGCCAAGCTTCTATTAATATAAGGCTGTTCCCACGCAGGACCTGCACAGTCCTTGCTGTGCAGGAGGCTGAAAACTTCCTTTATGTTTTGTCTACACATCACATGGCAGGAGCAGTTTGGAAATCAGGCCCCCAGCTTCAAAACAGAATGTGGAATTCTGTTCATGCTTAGTTGTAACGTGACCTGCACTTGTTGATTCTGCTCATGAACAATTGAAATATGATTCAATATGATACATTCACTGGCTGAGTTGTCATATGTGGAGCCGAGGGTGCATGCAGACACAATTCTGATTACTGCACATTATGCCAGGATGGCTGATGTGAATGTCACTGTGGTTGTACAGGGATAGAACAACACTGTGTCAGTGATGTGACCGAAGCTATTGGTTTCATTTCACGGTCACTAGCCTGGCCCCACACAAACACTTCTAGCTATGCATGCACCCACATGCACACACACGCACACACACACATTTACATTTACATTTTAGGCATTTAGCAGACACTCTTATCCAGAGCGACTCACATTGTTGCACACATTGACACACACACACACACACACACGAACACATGCTCACATGTCCACCCACTCATCATTGGTCCTGATGGGAGAGTGAGGTGTCATCAACCGCAGAATGGGTGGAGCTACGATGTACTGTCAATTAATTTTCATAAGCCAATCAAAACATGTTTCCTTCTAAATGATAACAGTTTGATTGGCTTGTATGCAAAGCACATGTTAGACCTGCCCGATTTGCCAAACGATTCCATCACTGATCATAGAATCATAGGAGGGGAAATCAATCTGGAACACCCCCACCCACACACACACACACACACACACACACACACAATTCTTACAATTTTAGCTGATAGTGCTACATAAGAAACAAAGGTACCACTTGTTTAATTCATTCAGAATTGGGAACAGAGTTCATTGTGGTTAAGCTGAATCTGGGCCTTACTGGCTGTGTCAAAGTCCAAGCACATACAATTTATAACAATGTTTGCAGACTTTGAATGCAGTTGTGGGGATAACATCTAAAATTTAAACAAATGTGCAGACAGACCAGCAGTTTCTATTAAATGGCGATTGGAATATAAATTACCCAATTTTCTAGAGAACAGCTCTAAGCTCTTGGGAAAGCACTCGGTGGGGGAGAAAGCTTGATGAATGAACATACAGTAGCACCAAAACAGCCTCAGTTATGAAAAAGGTTGCAGGAAGAGTTATAACACGCCCTCGCTTTGCTTGCAAAGGCACGTGTGTAGGTGCAATGCACAGCGTAGTAGCACATTAACATGAGCATGAGCATGAGCACAGCGGGCAATTATATGTATTTGACTATTAATACACACTTGCACAAACCTCGAGAAGGCTCCCACTCGCAGTTTGAAATTCTAATTGCCAGAATGTGCATGGCAGGCAGACTGATTACTCCGCTAAAGGCTACAACAAGGCATCATAAATATGACCAGTTTTACATCCAACCTTTGTTTTGACGTTAATTAGCAATTTTCCAATTCCATTCGAATAAAGCAGAGCGCAGCTCATGCATTGGGGCATATAACCGTGCACTAGAGGTATATAACCATGATGCAACACATGCACTGTCTGTGTTGGCCAGAGTTCAACTATGAATTAATTTGAAGTCCACAGTTATATCACAGCATAACATCATAACGTCATTCTGTAAACAAACAGCGATCATCATGAACACACATCTGACAAACAAACAGGAACCAGGGTAGTATCCATCCATCCATTGTCTAAGCCGCTTATTCCTGGTCAGGGTCGCGGGGGTGCTGGAGCCTATCCCAGGCTGAATACACCCTGGACAGGTCGCCAATCCATCACAGGGCACACACACCATTCACTCACACACTCATACCACGGGCAATTTAGACTCTCCAATTCTGACATCACTGTGGGAGGAAACCGGAGTACCCGGAGGAAACCCACGCGGACACGGGAGAACATGCAAACTCCGCACAGAAACAGGAACCAGACCTTCTTGCTGTGAGGCGACAGCTATCCACTGCACCACCGTGCCGCCCCAGTACACAGTAATATATTTTGTATAATTGATATAAAACCAATTATTTAATGGTGTGGTAGGCACTAGTGAAACAACTGGAACTTCTGACCTCCAATCATATTCTCAAGATTGTTTACTTAGTCTCGCATTTCTTTATTGATTTATATTTTCTTTCTCTCGTTTCAGAAGTTGTTGTCCTTGAAAAAGCATGTACAGGTAACTATCAAAATAAAGGAAACACTTGAGTAAATAAAGGGTTCTGGAGGCTCTGTTATATGTGGCGTGCATTTTCCTGGCATAGTTCCACTCAACCACTTAATAGGCAAGGTAAACGCCAATAAATACAAAGACATTCTGAGTGATCACCTTCATCCTATGGTGAAGCATTTCTATTCTGATGGGAGTGGTCTCTTCCATGATGACAATGCACCCATCCACAGGGCATGAGTGGTCATGGAATGCTTTGATGAGCATGAAAACAATGTAAACCATATGCCATGGTCACCTCAGTCACCAGATCTCAACCCAACTGAATGCTTATGGGAGATTCTGGACAGCATTTTCCAGCACCATCAACAAAATATCAAATAATGGAATTTCTCATAGAAGAATGGTGTTGCATCCCTCCAATAGAGTTCCAGACACTTATAGAATTTATGCCAAGGTGCATTGACGTTGTTCTGGTGGCCCAATGCCCCGCTAAGACATTTTTTAATGTGAGATTAAGTGAGACCAAACTACTAACAGAACTAGGGCCCAGAGAAAATCTTGCATTTCAGTCCTCCACCACCAAGGGGTCAATGGAGTCTCTAATTCATGATACATTTCAAACAATAATTCAATGAATTGTGACAATCATGTCAGTAAATTATGTAATTACCACTTAAACAGGGGCGTGAGAAAAATAGCAATGTTGCAATGTTTATGCCCATTGGCACATGTCAGAGGGGTGGCATATTAGAAAATTCTGCAATAAATTAAAAAGTGCAGCAAGAACATTTCAAATAGTTTTTCTTTGAAGAGGTGGGAAATGCTGATATAAAATTAGTAACCTACAGTGTTAAATAAATTTTGTAAAATAAATTAATAAAACAAGCTATTTGCAGCAGGGGCATGTAAATAAATACAGAGGCAGCTGTGGATGTCAAGTCCAGTGCTCTAAAAAAGTTAAATGTAATCATTGTCATTTGATTTACTTCATCTTATTTCATGATGTGTGAAAACCCTCCACTTCTATCGACATCAACAAAATTAGTAACAACTTACAAGTAGATAAATTAATTCATGGTGGTTCTTTCCCCTTATGCTTTTTTTTCACAGCTGTTTCCCTGACCTGCCGATTCCATCTCAAACTTCTGTTTATTGTGTTTTTGTGTATTTAAATTGATAGTTCACCTAAATTTGATGGAAGTACACTTTTCTTTGCTTTGAATATGATGTACTATGCATCCAAAGAACAGTTTCCAGCAAATTTGCTGTCTACTGCGAATTCACCAACGGACAGCTTGTTTGTACTGATGCCAGACAATGGGAAAACAATGGGAGTTTATGTACCCGCAAGTAGCATGCTTGAAATTGCATGCAAAAATTACCTCCCATTAACTTCTAACCAAGTCGCTAATTTGAAGCTTTAACTTGCTGCATTGACATCTTACCTGAAATAATTTTTTCAGATAGCCCATAGTTTCAAAAAGGTTTGCATGAATAGAGTTGTGGAGGCATGACTTAAATTGTTGAAAGTACAGTAACCCAATTTGAGCATACTTTTCTATTAAAGAATCGTCCAATATTTTATATTCAGCATCCAAATTAACCACGTCACTTGTTTAGAAGGTACTGGGAGGTCATTTTGGCATGCAGTTTCAAGCAAATTTCGGGTACCCATTGTTTTCAAACATTAAGATTCAGTTTCTTCTGTGTGGGTGCAGGCTTTTGTTGTAGCCCAGCACTAAAACACCTGATTCAACTAATCAAGGTTTTGATTGAAGACCATGACACATTGGTTTAGTTGGGCTACAACAAAAGTCTGCAGCCACCCCGGCTCTTCTCTGATAGGATTGGACACCCCTGGCTTATACAATGATTTCTGAAGGTTTTAGGGATATCAGACTGAGGAAAGAGATCCATACTTCTAATAATTATGCAACTGTACTGTACTGGCACGTCACTACTTTAATCGGCCAAAGTAATGCAAACATGACTGCAAGGTAGGGTCACACAGTCAAACGTACATCCAGGTCAGTTTGTCAAGTTCACATGAATGCCTTAAGCTGGAATGGCACCTTCAGACATCATATTGGACTGCTTCTATCCTAAAACGAAGTGATATAGCTTTGTGAGCCCTCTAGTCTTTGAAATAATATCCCAGGTGCTGCTGGCCCAGCAGCTGGCTCATCACATATCCTCACAATCCCAACAGAAGGTAATATCCACTATCAATCGTTCACCAAGGTTTCTGCTCCGAGCTCTGATAGACAGATCATTCCACGTCCAGACAAATGTGCTGCCCATCGCTTCACAAGAAAAATGGCACCCCCTCTGTCACTGCCAGCGGTAAATGTCACATTTGACAAATATATAATAAGGAACGGCTCCTCGACTCCACAGCTGCACCGCGCGCGGACATAGCTCGCCACCTTCGGCAAAGTAGCCGCGGCCAGACTGGATATTGCGCACAGATCAGTTAACCCACTTTTCAGGCAATTGCGCGCGTTAGGCAGTGTAAGCACTGAGGAATGTGCAGAGGGATTAGTAGCAGCCAGGACGGATTCTGTGTTCGCACATATTGGTGCTATAATGGGCAGAACAGCGCGCGCGTATGTCCTCATCTCTTGTTTGCCCAACATTGTCGGTCTGCGCCACAGATTTACTGCGGGGGCTCGGGGACGCGGAGAAGGCAATTCCCCAGCGAGAATCCGCGTCCATCTCCGTTTGTGCCCCCGAGTCGGCCCCGCGTGCCCTGCCTGTGCTTTAATGAGCTCTGTGAAGCGAACGAGGCGCGCTGCCCACGGCTGCGAATCAGAGCTGTCTGGGGTGGTTAGCAGACTCTCCTGGACTTTCGAGCAAATTGGCCAATGCACAACGTTTATTTTCCGCAGCCAACCCACTACACGCTGCTTGCTCCTTTGGATCGTGTGCGTGTGTGTGTGTGTGTGTGTTGTGTGGGCGCGCATGCCTGTGTGTGTCATCGTATGGCTACTCTAACGGTTTCCCTTGATGTATGTGGGTGTACGCGTGGGTGTGTTTAGTCGACGCTCCTTGATGTTCACATCTATGTAAACACTTTCCGTCACAGGTAATCAAAGTATCTCTGCCTTCAGTGTGTTTCAAGGCTTCGCTTGCGCCGATGAGCTCTGAGTGCCTGCCGATATAAGGGCTGAATCAGGAACGTACAACACAGAGCGTGAAAATTAACAAGACCGCCATTCGCTTTTTCCGCTTCCATTTCTATCAATAGCTACTCTGAGCTTTAGTCAAGGATGCCCGTCATCCGCCATCGCTGATCAAGCTGTTGCGGAGAACACGCCCGGGGGTCAGTTCCGCTGAAATGTTAATTAGTGTTTACAGAGCTGGCAGCAGTGTCACGTCTCAGCAGTAATGCGTGCAGGATGGATGCAGCACGCTGCCGCCCTGCTGGGCTGAAAGGAACCGAAACCACCCAAAACCAACCACAGCCAAGCTGCACTGTATCCGCTCCACAGCACAACCCCTGGATATGTGTGTGTGTGTGTGTGTGTGTGTGTGTGTGTGTGTGTGTGTGTGTGTGTGTGTGTGTGTAGGTGTGTGCATGTCTGCCTGTGTTTGTGCTTGCATGCATCTGTGTAAGTATGTCTGTGTGGGGGGAGGAGTGTGTGTGTGTGTGTGTGTGTGTGTGTGTGAGGGTGTACTTGAGGGTTGTGTTTGGCCTATGTGTTTGTGTGTATGTGTGGGGGAGTGTGTGTGTGAGGGTATGTTTTTGAGTGCGCAATTATGTGTGTCTGTGAGTGTGCATGTGGAAGTGTGAGTGAGGGGGGGCTGTGTGTGAGGATGTGTTTTTGTGTTAGCGCCTTGTGTGTGTTTATGTGTGTGTGTACGTGCATGCGTGTGTGTGCGTGCACTTGTGCGTATGTGTGTTTGAGGCTGTGTTTTTTTTATGTGCGCGTGAGTGTGCTGTGTATGGATGTGTATGCATGCACAGTCATAAATTATGTACGCGTCACTGTGGTTGCACAAACTGTGCCCCCGTTTTACGATAGGGATGAATATGTGGGATGATTAGCTTTCACTGCATCACTTGTTATTATTTTTACTGTAATAGATGAGAGCCCACAGAGAGGGAACTGAAACTGAGGTAAAATGATTTCTTGTTCTTGAAGCACACAGGCAAGCTATGAGAGGACAATAACCATAAAAATGAATAGGGGCAAACGTTATCATGCATTGCATTGCACCAGCTCAGTCAAGAACAGCCAAGCAAAAGTGATATCATAAATGGGTTTATCAGATTGGTTTAGAAGACAAAAAGTCAGCGCACGTGAACGCTATTGCTAGCCACATATGAGATGCCTGACCTGAATCTATTCCCAATATACATATAGTCATAAAATCACATTATTCATGAAATTAAAGTGGTGTATGGGGTATAAGGGATATATTGCCGATCCCCGAGTGCAGCTGTGCGCAGGGAGAGGTTTGGGGAGTGCAGTCCAGAGTTGCCAAACTGGGGATTTTCCCCCAATTGTAGGAGTTTTCAAAAAATGCATGTGGGAAGATTCAAAGCAAACCTGTATGGGAGTCAATGATAGATGGAGGATTTTAAGTAATGTTTTGGGGGGGGCAATGCAATTCAAAGCATCTGGCAACACTGGTTATGGGATGGATTTGAGGCACTTAATAATAAATATGGCCTCAAAGAAGGGAATGGGATGCAGGGCTGGATTAATTATCCAGCTCACACTGCTGAGGCGTCCATTGAACGGATGGTTAATGCCCTGCTGTCCACCGCTTCCAAGCGTGGAAAATTGCTTTATGCGGCTGCCGGCTGGAGAGTGCAGCACACTGGAGGTTTCATTGTTGAATGCAAAATAGCAACAGTTCACCTGAGAGCAGAGACAACAGGGAAGGAGGGCCGTTACAGAGGGAGGGAGGTATAGAGAATTTCAGGATTTTAAATCTAAGAACCGGATGCAGAGCGCGACAACACAACACTGTACGTAATAAGCTAGTTTCACTGTATGTGCAATTCCACAGCACCAACCCACACGTACTATACATAACAAGTGATGCCATGACTGCAATTCCACAACAAAAGTCCAAGGTTTAATTTGATCCTGGCACCACACACTTGGACTGATTCATAAAGCAGTGTGCTGGAATCCTCAAGATTTTAAGATTGTGGAGCTTTCAGAAAATCTAATTTTGGCAAAGAAATGAAATGTATGAACACCACATCTCATAATATACCAGGTTTTATGGCTGAAATTATTTTAGCTGTCCTTTCACTGGTGTACAGCCTCAAATATACAGTGGGTATAAAAAGCATTCACCCCCTTTGGTATTTTTCACATTTGAGGTAATTATGCTTTTTGGTAATTAATCACAAATAAAAAACAGACACTAATTGATTGATTTTTTTGTAATAATAATAATAATAATAATAAATAATGATATAGTAAAACCTGTGATGACAGCAAGTTTGAGGCAGGCCTACAGGTCAGTAAGTGCAATGGAAAACAATAATTGTATTCAAGTCCCTTAAACACATGATTCCATATGCGTTTAAGTTTATTACTGTTTGTCACTGGCTCACACAAATCTAACTAAGCATTTACAACCTCACATATCTCCAGCCTAAAACCATCTCTGATTCCACCACATGAACGCAAGCACCTATTCTGCACGAGCTAATGAAATAAAACCGTGAATTCAATTTAAACAAGGGAAATAAATATCCTGTTCTGCCCACACACTTCAAGGATTGGCGTTAATGGAAAACATCAGCCTCTGGATTATGTCAAAAATGCAAAGTAGATTTAGTCGGCGCTTCAAAGTGGTCCCTGGTCAATGTAAATATAGCGCTGTTATTTCAGCCTTTGTAAGGCTGGCCCTGAGTGACGTTGTTCCTTCCTTTTCTTAAGGTTTTTGGTTCACGTTTGACAAAAGAGGGTACTGAGATATGGTGTTATTCACAGTGAGCATGGAGTCCACACAATGGCCGCCCACACCATATGCAGATTTGTGCAGAATAGGGATGCCTGTAGGTGGATTTGAGAGCACGAGGATTATCCATCTTTTACATTTGGATTAGTTTTGTCCCCCCCAAGATCAAAGTAGCCGTGGTAGTCTTCAAAACAGGCGACATTTGCCAAGATGTTTGACAGCTTACAAACTGTAGAGGAGTTCCTTCCTAAATTAACATGTTGCTTTATCATTTACAATTTAATTGTAATTTTCTATGCTTTTCCAATACTTCATTTTCACATTTTATACCCCCTTTGGCATTTTTCACATTTTACTTTCTTACTTCATGGAATTGCCACTATTCAACACAAAATACTCTATAATGCCAAATAAAAATAAAAACTCAGAAGCTTTTCCTTAATTAATTACAAATAAAAAACTGTAAGAAAATAAAATGAAAAATTCCAAAACGGTGAATACTTTTCATATCCACTCAATGTACAAGGAAATGGGATAAAAGCCCAAGTTTGTCTGTTTTGATTCATGGTATCAAGCCCAGAAATGTAAACACCTGTAAGATTTCAAAATTCAGAGAGAAGCATGAATGGCTGATGGCATAAAACTACGGGCACGATGGCTGTGAACACACTGCGCTAAACCAATGTAGGCAGTCACGCACGCACACTCACACACACGCACACACACACACAAGTATCCCATGATGCTTTTGTGACAGATCTGGGAGCTTTCACATGCCTGTAAGTGTGCGATAACGAAATCCCTGACTGGCTATTTGTCAATGTGAGTGTGTTTCCGTGCAGGGGCCTGGCAGACAGAGATTTGGAGCCCTAGCACCACTGAGAAAAGCATTATGTGAGTGTTCTCTCTCGCCTAGCAGTTCAGACTGAAGGGGCTTTCCCTCTCAGTAGAGAGACAACCCAGCCCCCCACATCACTGCTCGCCCCCCCCACACACACACACACTCAACACAGGGGAGCACATAGCCTGAGCACATAAACACATGGGCAAGGCCCCAAGCCTCCTCAACGTACTAGGCGGCATTTTGGTTTGGTTTGGTTTGTTTGGTTTGGTTTGGATTATTTGGTGATTAAAAACGGCACATAGGCCAACACGAGAAAGTAAAAATAAAAATCACAGAGGATAAAAACACAATAAAGCCCGAAGGCTTATTTCCATTGTGGTCCTCACGACCACAATTACATTACATTAATTCAGCAGATGCTCTTATCTAGAGGGACTTGTAACGCAAGAGAACAATATGGATGGTGTGTGTTCCCCAATGGGAGTTTGTATCCATATTACAGGCTAAAACGGCTGCACTGGTCCACACACTTACATGGTAGGCACACACTTACATACTGAACCACTGAAAAGACTGCGCTCCCACACACAAAGATGGAGAGCTTTGTATGCTGTGGGTGTGTGTATGCCTGTGGGCTGGGAGGGGGATGGGGGGGGCAGTGCAGGGGATCAGGTGTGGTTCCTGAGGCCAGAAGCACAAAGACCCATGCCCCTGTAAAAACAGAGCCCTGACCCCAGTCCTTTATTTATCCTGTTCTTCTTATTTTTATTTTTTGTATTATTATTTTTATTTTTCTCCCTCCCCTGCAGGTTATCTGTGCAGCTGTCACCTCACAGCGCGGGTCTGGCCGCAGCCGAAGGCGGCTTCATTTCCAGTTTCCAAGTCTTCCAGTGGTTACGTAAGAACACTATGCAGAGGCTCCTGAGTAGCGAAAAGTTTGCACACAAGAAAGCGAAGCTCAACCACTTTGGTTCTTCCTACTTCCCACTTTCATCGTTACTGAGGTACTGCGACTAGTAAAATACATAAATAAATAAAAACAGTTGGACCACGTCATTGCTGCTCCGCAGGGAAAGCTGTCCAAAGTCCGTGAGGCAAGTGGAAATTTGTTGCGCGATTGAGACCGATCTTCGGCCGAGTGTGCCCAGAGGCACTGTAAACATTCACCAGGAAGAATTAATTTGCTGGTCACTCAGATGTCACAAAAAAACATAGTTTGGACTGGTGGTGTCCAGTAGCAGCATACATATGGACCTTTAGATCTGAATCATCGGTAAGATGAAATACGACAGGGGAGAAATTCAGATTCGCATGACGAGTTAGGGGCAAAGAGTGTATTTGTCCACAATAAATAAGTCTGCCTGGCATGATCGCCACAAGCCGCTTTACTCACACATTGAAAATATTCCTGCAGTTGAAAGTTATTTGTGAGAGCCGCACAGCCTATAATTGTGTGCAATCATCAGCCAGCCAACAGCCAGCTAAAAGGCTACTTACTGCTCCCGAAAAGGGCTGTTCAACAGTCAAGGGAAAATTGATAGAGAGGTAGAGAGAGAAGGACAGCAGAAACCAGCAAGAACAGTGAATCTAGTGATGGACTGAATACCAAAATAGACCATTAGCACCCAACTTACATAAGGTGCAAACCACCTAGCTACAGATAACGAGGGATATAGTAGGTTCTGGCATTTCATTATGTAACAGGCTCAGTATTTAAGTAATGCGATGCAGACAGTGGCGGACACTGATAGTTTGTAAAAGTACATTTCGCATTTTCCTTTTCACCGTGGGAACACCAAGGTAAAAGGAACAGGGTGAACAGGCGGAAATGCGGACTATATTTCCTCATTAGACGCATGTACAGTCCATCAGGCACTGCTTCTGTGGCTGTCAATGTTCTCTGTGCTTGTCCCTTACAAATAAACTAATAAATAAAATTAAGACTGAAAAATAATGAAGTTGTATTTAAATGTTTTGCAGTGGATTCTGTATTTATGGTATGTCTATTGAATTGACTAACAAATGTTGGGTAATACCTTTGGGAATTTGAAACCCTTGGTGAATTATGTATTGGTTGTGGTGTTTTCTTGTGTGGCAGTGTAAGCTTGCTCAAATCTGAGGTCAAGCAGAGCTGCACTTCCAGCTGCCACCCCCTACCTGGTTAAATACCTAAATATCCAGGGTTAAACTCATCCCTTGTATCAGACTCTTCTGTGGGGTATTTATTCCTGTGTGTACAGTATTGCCACCTTTTGGGTGGGTGTTACAATTATACATCTTATCTATGTTTGCTGAAACGATTTTTCAAAAAGCAGACTTTATAGGAACTAAAAATGTATCTCTGCTATCTAAATCACAGAGTGCAATACTGTGCAGTCAAAATAAAGAGACAATTTGAATAGTTTAGTATAAATACTGAATTACACTCAGTGGCCACTTTATTAGGTACACCTGTACACCTGCTCGTTAATGCAATTATCTAATCAGCCAATCATGTGGCAGCAACTCAATTCATAAAAGCATGCAGACATGGTCAAGAGGTTCAGAATGGGGAAGAAATGTGATCTAAGTGACTTTGAACGTGGAATGATTGTTGGTGCCAGACGGGGTGGTGTATCTCAGAAACTGCTGATCTCATGGGATTTTCACACACAACAGTCTCTAGAGTTTACAGAGAATAGTGCTAAAAACAAAAAACATCCAGTGAGCGGCAGTTCTGTGGACGAAAACGCCTTGTTGATGAGAGAGGTCAGAGGAGAATGGCCAGACTGGTTCAAGCTGATAGGAAGGTGACAGTAACTCAAATAACCACGCATTACAACAGTGGGATACAGAAGAGCATCTCTGAACGCACAACACGCCGAACCTTGAAGACCACACCGGGTTCCAATCCTGTCAGCTAAGAACAGGAAAGTGAGGCTACAGTGGGCACAGGCTCACCAAAACTGGACAGTTGAAGATTGGAAAAACGTCACCTGGTCTGACAAATCACGATTTCTGCTGCGACATGCAGATGGTAGGGTCAGAATTTGATGTAAACAACATGAATCCATGCATCCATCCTGCCTTGTGTCAACGGTTCAGGCTGGTGGTGGTGGTGTAATGGTGTGGGGAATGTTTTCTTGGCACACATTAGGCCCCTTAATACCCATTGAGCATCGTTTAAATGCCACAGCCTACCTGAGTCTTGTTGCTGACCATGTGCATCCCTTTATGGCCACAGTCTACCCATCTTCTAATTGTTACTTCCAGAAGGATAATGCGCCCTGTCACAAAGCACACGTCATCTCAAGCTGGTTCCACAAACAGGACAATGACTTCAGTGTACTCCAATGGCCTCCACAGTCACCAGATCTCAGTCCAATCTCTGCTATATAAATCACAGAGTGCAATCACAGAGTGCCATATAAACTGCACATCATTGTTCTTTATCGCCCTCCAGGTCCACTGGGGAGTTTCCTAGATGAGATGGATACCCTACTCAGCGCTTTCCCTGAGGATGGCACTCCCGTCTTACTCCTCGGTGACTTCAACCTGCCGCTGGAGACCTCTCAAGCCTCTGCATTCCTCCCCCTGCTTCAGTCCTTCAACTTCACCCTGGCTGAATCCCCATCCACCCACAAGGCCGGTAACCAACTGGACCTGATCTTCACTAGGAACTGCGCATCACCCAACATTGCGGTATCTCCTCTACATGTGTCTGACCATTGCTTTCTGTCTTTCTCCTTCCCCCTCCCCTCTGTGCCTAAACCATCCTCACCTGCTCCCACTGTCCTTGTCCGTCGCAACCTCCGCTCTCTCTCCCCCGCTGCCCTGTCGGCTACTGTTCTATCTTCCCTTCCCCCTACTGATGTCTTCTCTCACCTACCTGCTGAGGAGGCATCGTCTACCCTACTTTCCTCTCTCTCCTCCTCCTTTGACTCACACTGTCCTCTATCTACTAAACCTGTGCGCCTCCGACCCCCCGCCCCCTGGCTAACCGACTCCATTCGGGCTAACAGACTGAAACTGCGAGCGGCAGAAAGGAAATGGAGAAAATCCAAATCCCCTGTAGCTCTGACTGATTTCCACACACTCCTGGCTTCCTTCTCCTCTAACCTCTCCTCTGCTAAGTCTGCATTTTTCCTTTCCAAAATTCAATCTTCAGTTTCTAACCCTCGTAAACTCTACTCTACGTTTTCCTCTCTCCTCACCCCTCCTCTCTAACCGCGGATGACTTTGCATCCTTCTTTCACGAGAAGGTCGATGTCATTCGCAACTCCTTCCCCCCAACCTCTCCCTCACCCATCTGGCTACCTAAACCTCTCACCCCTCTGTCCTCCTTCTCGCCCCTCCCTGACTCAGACATCCTTCAACTTCCTCTCCCACCGTCCCACCACCTGCCCTCTTGATCCCATTCCTTCCCCCTTCTTCCAGTCCATTGCTATGGACATCCTCCCCTTTGTCTCCAATGTCATTAACTCCTCTCTTTCCTCTGACTTCTGTCCCCTCTTCCCATGCGCTTCAAATGTGCTCATGTTGTCCCCCTCCTCTCTGAATCCTGCTGTTATTTCAAACTACCGACCTGTCTCTCTCCTCCCATTCCTTTCCAAAATGTTAGAGCGGGCTGTCTATAACCAACTGTCTGCTCATCTCTTACAGAGCAACCTGCTTGATCCCAACCAATCTGGGTTCATAGCAGGCCACTCCACAGAGACTGCTCTCCTTGCTGTCACTGAGGCTCTTCACGGGGCTAAGTCCCAATCCCTTAGCTCCGCCCTCCTCCTCCTCGATCTGTTGGGAGCATTCGACACCATGGACCACTGGATCCTGCTCTCATCTCTCATCGAGATGGGAATCTCTGGATCTGCGTTGACATGGTTCGAGTCCTACCTGGCTGACCGGTCCTACCAGGTGGCCTGGAGAGGATCCCTCTCCTCTCCCCACACCCTCTCTACCGGAGTCCCGCAGGCCTCGGTGCTAGGCCCCATCCTATTTTCTCTGTACACCAAGTCACTTGGCTCTGTTATTTCTGCTCATGTTTTTTCCTATCACTGTTATGCTGATGACACTCAACTGTTCCTCTCCTTCTCTCCATCTGATACCCAGGTCCCGGCACGGATCTCTGCATGCCTGGCTGACATCTTCACATGGATGTCCACCCACCACCTGAAGCTGAACCTGGGGAAGACAGAGCTGCTCTTCCTCCCAGCGAAGGGCTCCCCGATGATTGATGCGTCAATCACCGTGGAAGGCTCCATAGTGTCTCCGTCCCAGTCTGCCAGGAGTCTTGTGGTAACCCTGGACAACCAGCTGTGCTTCTCGAGCCATATTGCAGCGATCACTCGGACCTGCCGATTCTCCCTCCACAACATCCGGAGGATCCGACCATTCCTCATCCAAGAGGCCACTCAACTCCTGGTCCAGGCCCTGGTGATCTCACGTCTGGACTACTGCAATTCCTTGCTGGCAGGCCTTCCGGCCTGTGCCATCCAGCCACTGCAACTAGTCCAGAACGCTGCCGCTCGTCTGGTGTTCAACCAGCCGAAGTTCACCCACGTCACCCCTCTACTCTCCTCTCTGCACTGGCTCCCCATCGCAGCACGCATCAGATTCAAATGACTGGTGCTTGCTTTTCAAGCAGCCAGAGGTACTGCTCCCCCTTATCTCCAGTCACTCATCACTCCCTACACCCCTCCCAGACCCCTCTGCTCCACCTCCTCTGGCAAACTGACTGTCCCTTCCCTCCGGGCGCCTGGCAGCCGCTCCTCACGGTCTCGCCTCTTCTCTGTCCTGATCCCTCGCTGGTGGAACGACCTTCCGCAATCGGTCAGGACCGCAGAATCACTTGCGATCTTCCGCAAAAGACTCAAAACCCACCTCTTCAGACTCCACTACCACTGAACTCTGACCATCTAGCTAAATTGTCTTCACCACTGTTTACTTGTTCAACACTATACTCCTAAAAAAAAATTTTTTTAAAGAAATTCACTAACCTTTTCCTTCCCGGTGTTACAGGTATGGTACGCAGATGCCTGCAATGCTGTCTATTGCTGTATTCCTGCACTGATCTTGTGCACTAACTACGATTGTTCCTACCATGTATTAATGCACATCTTGTAAGTCGCTCTGGATAAGAGCGTCTGCTAAATGCTTAAAATGTAAATGTAAATGCAATAGAGCACCTTTGGGATGTGGTGTAACGGGAGATTCGCAACATAAATGTGCAGCTGATAAATCTGTTGCAACTGCGTGATGCTATCATGTCAACATGGACCAGAATCTCTGAGGAATGTTTCCAGCACCTTGTTGAATCCATGCCATGAAGAATTCAGGCTGTTCTGGGGGCAAAGGGGGTTCCTACACAGTACTAGAAAGGTGTACCAAATAAAGTGGCCACTGAGTGTATATGACTACTTTGGGGGGGGGGGTTATTTAATCTTTTGAATAACGGGGGAACGGGGGAGGGTACGTTATCACTTTATCACCATGGTCTTTGTTCATCATTGGTCCCAATGTCACGCATTGGGACCCCAAATCTTTTTTGATGAGCCACCCCACCCTGCTCAACAACTATTCTGCACCCCCTTCCCACCTCCCCAAACAATTGGGTTGGGGCCCTGAATGTGAAATTTGACAAGCTCAGAATCTACCCCACCCTGCTCAACAAACTCTCCCCCAAACAATCCGTCCGTGAGTTGGTACCTGAATGTGTTCAAATCCTACCGAATATCAGATCATGCTGATGAATATGTGGTTGGCTCCATTAAGACGTTTTTTGTCTGAGATTACTGAGCCACCACGTCAAATTAAAAACCCATTCAGCGACTGTGATGCACACATCTCGGTACCTATTTTGTGTGTGTGTGTTTGTGTGTTTGTGCTGCCAAAGCATGACACGCCCATAACGAGCTGACTTATTCACTTGAGTTGAAAAGGAGGTGCGGAAATAACCCATGGTGTCTTTCTGACAGACGCGCGAGCCTGAGATGCAGCGATTGTTGTCAGGGGAGATGACGAATCTGGTCTCTATTGGCGCACACATCAAACAGCCCGGCTGAGCTGCTGATGGGCAGTTACAGCTGTCTTTCCGCACAGCGGTACAGAAGGCAGCAAGGAGGAAGAGCACAGTCACAATTAAAGTGCCCCCCATCCCTTCCTGCAAAACTATAATTAAATCAAAAGTGCTATAATATCTACCGTTGCTAAATAAATAAAAATGCTTCACTTGTCCCATGTCAATGTCACCCATAGAATGGATTGATAGCAATGCAGAACTGGTGATATGTATAGGCCCCAGCAGGGTGTGTGCAGTTCATCTCTATAGACAACAAGGTCATAGGTCCATGCCTAGGGCCTCACATGTTGGTTTGCAGGCATCTGTAATAGTATATAAAGAGGGCACAAAGGGCCAAACCTTGGTGTCAGCAATGTGATTTGACTAAATATGTACATACACGTAACTGAGTAAATGAAGGGTTCTGGCAGCTCTGTTATGGTGTGGGGTGCATTTTCCTGTCGTGGTTTAGGTGCAAGGTAAATGGCAATAAATACAAAGCCATTCTGAGTGATCACCTTCGTCCTATGGTGAAGCATTTCTATCTCAATGGGAGGGGTCTCTTCCAGGATGGTTTGATGAGAACCATGAAAAAGGTGTAAACCATATGCCATTGCTGTCTCAGTCACCAGATCTCAAGCCAATTGAACACTTATGGGAGATTCCTTTATTTGGGCAGTTGCCTGTACGAATCATCACTATGTCAACCTGCGATGCCCTGCCCCTACCATCATGAATCACACAAATGCACAGCGATCTGTGGAGGAGAGGGGGAGCAACATGACTGGCAGCCTGGCAGCTCCCTGAGCTAGTGGATCACTCAGATGCCTTAATCGATAGCCCAGGAGCCACGGCGACAGAGACTGGCTATCAATCACAGGGCATTGCAGTCCCCAATTCTCCCAATTCTGGAGCACAGGGTTCTGTAACATTACCCGCTCCACCCAAAAAACACACTACATCAAAAACATTACAGATAAGTTATCTTGTTTTGATCTGTTAATTCAATCAAACACGAATGCATGATGATGCAAAACAACTCCTTTACAATTCAACTTTCTCAATCTGCCGTTTGGAGCACAATCTGTTTTACTGCTGTTTACTCTGGCGCGTGGTGCAGCTCCAGAGACGTATTGTGTTTGTGCACATTTCACATATGCGGTTCTGGTGCTGGCCCCCATCTCACTGTCTCTCGCTGCCACACTCCCATACTGAGGCTCCCAAAGAAAAGGGAGCTGTGTGAATTAAATGCTGGAGTATTGATCAGGTGAACCGCCATGGGAGGGTACTAGTCTCCGAAGCGCTGTACGTATTAATTACCATTGATGTATCAAACACAACTCGCCCTCCTCCCAAGCAGCGATACATTCTGTTGTTGGTGGTCGGTTAATTCCCATAATTGCTCTTCAGATGAAAGAGGCCCGTTCCTGCACTGCACTCCAGCAGACAAAAGCCGTCGCGATCAAGTGATAGACTTATGTAACACGCCCACCAACCATCAAGGGTTCTCCTACCACTTCAATCATGCGTCATGATAGCGCATGGGTTTGGCTTTTTGTATTTAACAAATTGTAACACCTCTTCTTTTTTCGCAAGACAAAGACTGTCACATCATATTCCCTGTTAATGAGATGTCTCACCCCCCCCCACCAGGGAAAAAAATGTGTTAACCAATTAGCATGTCCAACCAGTTTTTTGGGCAAATATTGCTGTTTACAGTGGTTTTTAATGGGGGCACAAAAAGAGCAATACCAGACCCAGTAGGTACTTCGCTATGCTAACGTAACACAGGTAAATCTCCCAGGCTATGTTTAGCTAGCCTTACATACTGTACATGCACAATGTCACGTAGGGGAGACCGGGGTAAGATGTGCCACAAGGTAAGATGAGCCACCCCTTGTTTCTAAGCAACTATACACAAAATAAAACATGTGACAGCATTTTGAGGAAGAAGCAACCATTTCATTCAATATGTGGTGAAGGGGAGCATATGTGGTAAGTAATTTATGTCCAAAAATTTGATTTTACCTTTTATACATGAATTCCAAAGAAGTCCACTGTTATGATGATTTTGAGAAAACTGAAGTAGGAGAATTTTCTGATACATTATAGTTCAGTTGGTGTTCTTATAAGCTATAATATGACAGCTGAACAAAAGCATAGAAGTTAGTCTTAGCTGTTGTGTGAAGCCACTTTTTCAAAATGGTGGGGGTGGGGAAAAATAAGCCACCAGGCCGCTCAACTTACCCCATACATATGACACATACAGTATTTGTATTTATTGTCAAAATTATCTGCATAAATGGCATACATGTATTGCTCATGTAAAAATACAGAGAATGCATATGGTAGTAATTTATGAGAAAGTACATATACCATGTATTTAGAGATAAATAAAATAATGAAAAGTACAGAAGAATTGGTGCCTTTTCATGATACAAATAGGTTTGGAAAATATATAAATGCATGCACACAAATGGCCCGCGGCTGCGGTGGGCAACTTGTGAATGCTTAGAACCGAGATCAAAGTCAACAGAAAAAAAACTGATTCTGTGTCAAGGAAAATCACAGGATTAGCTCTAACAAGCATGTGTCAAGAGAAAACGTGTGTACGTAGGAGAAAAGATATATCGGTTGAACTAAGTTACTTCCAAATTGTCATGTACTGGATGTCTGATATCCTTTACCAGTAGGCTCTCGTGGAATTGGTAGAGCCAATGCCATAGGGCCACACTGCCATGAGATTTTAAATTGGTAAGTAATAGCATTTGACGCCATCTCCATATTTGGACATCAATGTCTGAGTCACTCTGAGGTACAGTGCTTCTGTGAAGTACTGAACATAGATGAACACTCTAAAGTTAAGTTCTGCTTTCCCCCCTGTTATTACAGAGCAGATTTCAGGATGCCACGGTCTTATAAACGGAAAACAGAGAGAGCATAAAACTCCCTTGATGATCTGAAAAGAGCAAATGAAGGAAAGGGAGATCGATAAGATCAATTGCAAAACAGTTTAAGATTGACCGAATGACTCTGAAATGATTCATTCAGAAAATAAAGGATGGAGAGTCCGCATCTGTAGGATATGCAAGACTTTCAACATTGCATATGATGTTTGACACTACCATGGAGCTAGAGCCTGCCTGCCATATTAAGAAGCTGTCTAACCAGTTACATGGGCTAAGTCCTCTGAAATGTAGAGAGCTGGCTTATGAATGTGCAAAGCAAAATGGAGTGAAAATGCCAGAAAGCTGGTCCAGAGATGAAAGAGCAGGTCAGTTTTAGAAGTAATTGAAAGAAAAGGCAGTATTTAATTGACAAAACCAGACATTTCCATGATACTAACCTAAGTCAACTGCTATTGACAGGAGAAGACTGGTTGCAGTCCTTTATGGAACGTCACCATATGTCATGCCGCACACCACAGGCAACATCACTGGGAAGGGCCACAGCTTTTAATAAGCATTTTTTAATCATTTGGCTTCAGTGATGGATGAATATTTATTTTATTCTTCACAAAAAAACTGGCCATTTATGATGTGTTTAACTAAATATATTACTTTTCATTTTAGATTCAAGTTCCCACCAAACATGATCTATAACATGAATGAGAGTGGCATCACAAGTGTGCAGTCTCCAAAACAAATAGTGACGGAGAAGGGGGGAAAACAAGTTGGTTCAGTGACATCAGGAGAAAGAGGGGAGCTAGTTACACTTGTTTGTGCAGTCAGTGGGGAATGTGATTCCACCAATGTTCATCTTCCCGCGTGTCCGTTACCATGACCATTTCATCAGAGGATCTCCCATAGGCTCTATTGGTTGTTCCACAAAGTCTGGTTGGACAAATGAGAATGCATTTGTCCAATTCTTAGAGCATGTAATCAGGCATACCAACTGCTCTAGAAGTAACCCTCTGTTGCTCATCCTGGATAACCATGAGTCTCACATCACATTGAAGGCTGTCAAGTTAGCAAAGGAGAATGGCATTGTGATGCTCACTCTGCCAAATCTGTATTTTTTCCACTCACAAAAATTAAATGTCTTAATTTGTTTTTATTTGCACCAATTCAACAGATAGAAGAAATGTCTCAGACTAGCTCAACTTACCCCACTCATTGGCTCATATTACCCCATGCATGGGGTAAGTTGAGCCAAAAACTTTTTTTCAGACATCATATCTATGAAACTATTTAAGCTAAACGGAAGGTGTTGGTTTCCAAAGAGGCACAACACCTCAAGGTTTCAATTGGCATCAATATTGCAAAGAAAAAACGCTTTGACTCAGCAACATAATGAAAAACGTAAAAAATGGCACATCTTACCCCGGTCTCCCCTATAACTGAAATAAGTTTCCAAAGACCATCCCCGAATGCGAGAGCAATTTTCCCCATTGCTCGACCTGTGCACAATAATTATCTCAGTCCCGATATAAGTTGTGTCAGGCCCAACACAGTGCTGGTAAAGGTCTCTCATATCCAGCTTTACAAAAGGCCTGAAAGATATTAAAGATATGAAAGAGCTCCCTCTCCCCACCCACAGCTGACATCTCAAAGTAGGCTGTTTATTATGCATCCTCTCATGTACTGTCACGTCAGCGTCTAAACCGCATGCGCTGGAGCTTTTAACACAAACACAAAACTGCGTTTCTCCGGTAAAGCCACGCACTGTGTGCCAGGGGTGTCCAATTGTATCCGAGAAGGGCCGGTGTGGGTGCAGGCTTTTGTTCTAGCCCAGCACTACAATACCTTGTTCAACTAATCAAGCTCTTGATTGAAGACTATGATTCATTGGTGATTGGTTGAATCAGGTGTTGTCGTGCTGGGATGGAACAAAAGCCTGCACCCACACCGGCCCTTCTCGGATACGATTGGACGCCCCTGCTGTACAGACAGGCCTTTTCATCAGGAGATTTGATTTGATGGAACTGGCCACCCTCCTACGGGCACGCACCACCCAAACTCATTCAACCAGACACCTGTCCTCCGGGGTGAGCCGCCATTCTGATTATCCCATACAAGTTTGTCTCTGTCACACTGCCACTCATTTCCCCGAGAGACCATGGACGCACGCTCGCTCTGTCGCCATGGTGACAGCCCCGCAAGTCTCAAAATTCTGTCAGGGTGTCTGTCACTACTGGGACATCCCTGGGGTGACATGGTGATTCAGATGGGCATGCAATCATACGGATCTATGGCACACTGTGTCTCGTTGCCCCATCCCCTCGCCCATCTTCACCCAAATCATCCCCCCTTATCACAGAAAGAGTCAATTGGCATGGGTTTTTAGCACTGCTCCAAAAAAGCTTCAGTTGTCCCAGATTTTAACCCCATTTCTAAACTCAATCCATTTCAAATACCCCAGCTGGTAGATATAACCAAGATGCGGAAAAAATATCAGAAATCATGTATTATATTACATGCACACACATATATACAGTATATATATATATTTTAAATATATGTTTTAAAATTGTATAGCCAAAAGTGATTCACACTCTGGACCTAGCACACAGAGGATTTTGAATCTTAATTAAACGAGACACTCATTGAAGGTGAAGGCACCAGGTTTTCGACTGCTCACACTGCAGAGACAGCTGGAATTAAGATACCAGGGTGTAATTACTCTGCTGCGCATTTGCTTCATTAACACTAAAAATGACCTTAGTGGAAAGACCTGAATATTTCTTCCTCTTACACCTTTGTTACCCATCTGTCATACATTCCGTGTGTGCGTGTTTGTGTGGTTGAGAGTGACTGAGTGAGTGAGTGAGTGAGCAAACATGAGTGTGTTTGTGTGAATTTGTGAGTGAATGTGAATTTAGTGTGAGTGCAAATTTGAATGCGAGTGTTAGTTAGTTATTACTGTAACACATACACTTGCACTCACATATTGCACTCACACTAGCCCTCACTCAGTGTTAATGTGAATTGTGTGTGATTGCGAGTGAAAGTGCGAATGAGAGTGTGAGTGTTAGGGCGAGTGTTATTGTGAGTGCGAGTGCGAGTGCGAGTACAAGTACAAGTGCAAGTGCAAGTGCAAGTGTGAGTGTGAGTGTTTGTACTGTGAGTGGGTTAGTATGAGAGCGAGTCTAAAAGTGTGATTGTGTTAGTATGAGTGCGAGTGTAAGTGTGAGTGTTAGTGTGAGTGAATGTGCGTGTGTAAGAGTGTGAGTGTGAGTGTGTTAGTATGAGTGTGAGTGTGAGTGAGAGTGTAAGAGTGTGAGTGCGTGTGTAAGAGTGTGAGTGTGAGTGTGTTAGTATGAGTGTGAGTGTGAGTGAGAGTGTATGTGTGAGTGCGAGTGTGAGTGTGTTAGTATGAGTGTGAGTGTAAGAGTGTGAGTGCGAGAGTGTTTGTAGTGCGAGTGTGTTCATATGAGCGTGAGTGTAAGAGTGTTCGTGTGAGTGTGTTAGGAGTTGTGCAGTTCCCTGCAGTGCTCTGTCCTTCACTCGGTCTCTGATCTCCAGCGGAGCATGCTGGCGATGGTGATGGATGGGTCCTGGTGTGTGAGAGTACTCCTGTGCGTTGGGCTGCTGGAGGGGGTACCAGCACTGCGGCTCAGGGGAACTGAATCACATCTGCTTATGAGCGTCTGTGATGCTTGGCCACACGCACGATGTCGCCAGGGGGGCCCGACGTTAACAAAGAGGCACGCGGAGCAGCAGTTAACGGCCAGTGGGTCAGACGGAGGGGCCTGGCAGCGGTTCAGACCTCCCGCCGCGCTCTCAAGGTGACAACGTGCACGGCAACTGCTGACGGAAGCAGAGCGCGCTGCCAAGTCACAGGGAGAGCTGCGGGACACCAGAGGACAAGGCCGGTCAAATCTCCCCCAGCTTCCTGTCTAGAGGTGACGATGGGGACGCAAGCAAGGCAAGGCAATGTCACGGAGCAAGGCATTGCCAGCACCGTTTCCCCTTCCACGCGTACCCGCTGTCTCCTCAGCTCACTGCAGGCTGTGATCCAGCACTGCGCTGCGAGCACACTGCGAGCACACTGCAGCAACGCGGCCCTTTTCCACAAACAACGACCAGTAGAGCAGACCGTTCTGTTCGAACTCTCCCTTCCACACTGGCATTACTTTACAGGCATTTAGCAGACGGTCCTATCCAGAGAGACTTACAGTTTACATTTCTTTACATGTAATCCATTTATAGAACAGGATATTCACTGAAGCAATTCAGGTGAAGTGCCTTGCTCAAGGGTACAATGGAAGTGCCCTAATCTGGGAATCCCTAACCATTATACTACACTGCCGCCCATTACATGACTGTAACACAACATGACACGACAGACTTTTATTGATCATCCCCTTTTTGAAAACCAGAGCGCTAAAGCTTTCCTCCCCTTGCTCCAGGTAAAAGTACAGGTACAGTACAGGTAAAAATAAAGGAAACAGCAACTTAATAGGATGTTGAGCCACCACAAGCCACCTGAACACCTTCATTGCGCCCTTGGCATAGATTCTACAAGTCTGAAGCTCTATTAGAGGGATGCAACACCCTTCTAACCACAATCATTTCCATCATTTGATGTTTTGTTGATGGTGGTGGAAAACGCTGTCTCAGGCGCCGCTGCAGAATTTCCCATAAGTCTTCGATTGGGTTGACATCTGGTGACTGAGACGGCCATGGCATATGGTTTATATTGTTTTTATGCTCATCAAACCATTCAGTGGCCTGTGGTGTCCTGTGGATGGGGACATTGTCATCCTGGAAGTGACTATTCCCATCAGGATAGAAACACTTCACCATACGATGAAGGTGATCACTCAGAATGGCTTTGTATTTATTGGCATTCACCTTGCCCTCTAAGGGGTTGAATTGACATACAGCATGCCCGGAAAATTCACCCCACGCAATAACAGAGCTGCCAGAACCTTTCATTTATTAAAGTGTTTCCTTTATTTTGAAAGTTACCTGTAGGTAAACCGTTCCCAGTACTCTTAACTTGTCCGCTTCGAGACAGTGCTGTTTCACGCTTTCTGCCCCGAGCATCATGTCCAACCCACGGAGGGAATCTTCAGAAGGCATCCCTGTGGAGTGGGAGAAACTCTGAGGGAAGGTGAATTCCTGCTGTGTGCCCTATTCTGACTGGCTAGCCACTCCGACTGCCTTTATTGTTTCTGTAATCTCCACCCGCATCGTCCCCCGCTTCTCTCCAAACCTCTGCAAAACAAAGCGTTTGTAATGCGCCCAGTCTCTCGCTTCTGCAGTTCCTAGCAAGGTCACGCCTTGTTCTATTCTGAATCCTGTAGGAAGAATCTATTCAGAGAAAAATGTCTTCAGGAAATGCACTACAAAGACAGATTTTTGAAAGTCAGCTAACAGCTGACAGTCTGGTAATGGCTTGTAAAAATGTATGTGGGTAAAAAATAAAAAATAAAAGGTTTTCCAAGAAGATAGACATGGCAACAACACTCCTCTCACATGTGCCACAGTTGACATGGGCTGACAGAACAAAGAACAATATAATGCAGCAGTAAATTAGCTCCACTTGCTTTGTGTACGTGCCCGCCTTGAAACGCCCCGCATTTGCGAATCAGGATCACACCTTTTTATGTATTCATGGCCTTGCTCACTTTTACGAAAGGAATATAGATGAGGTAGAAGGATCGGGCCGTTTTCATAGGCCGTGACCTGAAATTGCCCGTGTTTGGAAATGAGCCATTGTGGTTGCAGTGTCGGCAAAAACACGTTCCAGTTTCATTGTGTACCCCCATCTTCCCCAATCCTGTGGTCAGGGCACTGACGCGATGTCGTGTTTTGTATAAGTGCCTATCCCTGTCTCTCCGCCCGCCCCCATTCCCCCTTTGACTCTTTGATCAAATCTCTGGTTGTAAACATTTTTACCATGCCACATAATATTGAGGACTGCCCTAAATTAGTTATTATTTTTTTACCTCGTGCAATAGATGCATTTTTATATATTGGTATTGTTTTGCCGGTGCACGGGTGGATGCATGCATGTGTGACTATGAATTTGTCATATTGAGAGTGGCATGCAAATAAATAAAACCTACTTGGTTAGTACTCCGTGGCTGGCACGACAACACAGTCTGTGGGATGCACTGAGTCATTTCAATCGCCGGCAGGTTGTTTCCACTGAAAGACCATGTTTCGATAGCTACCGCAGCAGCTTAACATGCGCATATTCATGAGCCTATCAGAATTCAAAAAGAGGGGGAAATTAATCTTGAGGGTCAGTGGACGGGCGGTCTGTGAAAGGGCAATCTGTTTAGCGTTGGTGTAAACGGTGCGTGGGCAGCCATTAACGGAGCAGGAAAAACATGTGCTCAGAACATGTGTCTGAGGGACACTGGTACCCTGCTACTCACATACGCACACTGACCAACAAACAAGGGGTGGGCCTACGCACAACATTTCATTTCATGGCATAAGGAAAATGCACTCCTTCCTCAGTGTACTTGGATGTTGACTCGGACTGTAACAGAACAGTACGGGCATGTTAGCCTGTGACATCCCAAAGCTACAGAGGATGCTGACTGGGCTCACCATTTTGACATTTCCCATAGGGAAAGAAAGAAAAACTGTGGACAACGTACCAACAGAAAGGCTCCAGTTCCATCCATCTTGCCCAGTATGGTTGCCCCAGGAATTTTTACCAGTCAATACTTGCAGACAATCTATATACACTGTAAATTAAATATATAGCTGTGCTGGAATTTCAAGTGATTTACCAGTGTAGAATCTGATTCATAAATCAAAATTAAATTAAGAAATAGATTAAATTCAAACACTAAATCTCTAGCATTTTTAATAATTAACCATGGTTAAAGACATACATTTCTATCTTTGACTGTCATTGCACACAGCCTGGGTGCTGTTATTAAATTATTAAATACAATATTCTGAGTTATCTACCTCATTGGATCCTCCAATCACAGAACACCAGTTAATGATATAACATTACCAATTAATTTAGGAGACGTACCAATGCCTTAAATCAAACAGCTCTGGTGTCAAACAGAAGACATTATGGCTCTCCTCAATTTGTCAGTGATTGGTTAGTTCCCCATCTTTCCTGCTCGGTGTATCTGGCATCACATGCAAGAAAGATGATCGAATAATCCCCCGGCCCCCTTCTGCCAATGGCAGAAGACGAGATGGCGAGACAGCTCTTTTCTTTGGAAAGGGGGAAAAGGTAAGAATAAAAATGTTCAGACATTGTTCAACAATGTAATGAGTATGCTACAGTGCACTATAACAAATAATGTTACATCAGAACACACAATTCCAAACCTCACCTTGGCTACTCTTGATATTAGACCAGTTTAAAATAGTGGCAAGGTTAAAATATTGTGTTCTCTGTGACGAGGCTGCTGTTGCCGTGAACGCAGCATCTCGGATGTGTTCATAACTTATCTTCAGCGCTTGCCAAATGATAGCCAAGTTCCCCATGGCCAGGCCAAAACAGTAATACCAGTTACTTTCTGATCCTTTTAGTGTTAGCTCACCTGTGACCTCCGATGCCTGCCTGACCTATCCCCCCATCCACATCCCCCTGACCCCAAAAGCCCCATTATTCATGGCTCATTAATGAAAAATGGCACACAGTGCCCACTGGGAAATGAGACATAATTAGCTTGCTCCCCTGCACAAAATGACTTAATCCACATAGCACGCCTTACCCTTGAGGGTCCTGTTTAAACTTGTTTCCCACAGGACAGCTCAAGAGGGAGAGACGGCAAAATAACATCCTGTAGCCATGGCATTGGGGCATCATTGGATACGTACATGGCCTCCTTGGTCACAGCAAGACTGAATGGATCTTTAAGGATGAGGTCATTAAAGATCAGCATATACTTTCTGGCAGGCCATGTAAACACGCATTATGCAACTCATGCAAAGAGGGGCATTTCTTTTTGGGCTCAACATAAGGATTGTCCTTCATATGTAGGACAGCAGGAAGCCCGCAGTGACATTAAACAACCCACTTTATACTATCCGCAAGGGGGTGAAGTGGACTATGAGAGGAACCGAGGACACTCGTCCCCTATCAAGTTCACCCACATTACGAGATCATGACAAGTTCTACTCCCCTCCCGAGGTGCTGTGGGCGAAAGAAACGTCACATTGCTTACGTCCATTAATTTGTAAAAACCATTTATATGCTGCAGGGGTTTTTCCTCATTCATTGGAGCAATGGGAGCATGGCCAGACATCTAATCAGTTTGATCTAGATGCAAACTTAGCCACAATACACAAGCAGGACAGACATTCGGGAGATGATGCATTAGTTCTGCGGTTGATCAGGAAGGTTGGTTGAGAATAGTCTGAGCAATGGTCTGGATGATTTGACATCCCTGGTTCACTGGTCCTGCTGCCTGCAAATATCAGAATCTCATCTGTGCATAATAAAATATTTAATATTTAAACTGGGTCAGCTCTGCAAACTAGTTCCCGCTGCAAGTAGCCACCAATGATTTATTAAGCATCAATAGATTCTATGGTGCAAATCCCCATCCCAATGTAAACCTTGGTTATACGTTAGAAAGACAACAGCGTAGTTTGAAATGTTCAAATCAGAAATCATTTTGCACAGCTCTGCTAATGCTACATATTCGAGTGCATACAACACGACTGTAGGAAAATGATAAACTAGTGTCTCATTGAAACCCATTTCTTGTGTAGGACCAGTATAGAACCAAATAGTTTCATAACAGTAACTGAACCAAACCAAGTGGCAGACCCCATTGGCCCTGCAATCTAAGTCTTCAAGCTTGCCCTTTTGGCACTGGATTAAAACAGTTTCACAGTTCACTCAGCTTACCTGGTTACTCAAGTCTTAACTGGTTGTGGGATTTTAAGGTGTAGAAAGGCAGAAGTGAATATCACTGGTCTATAGCATAGTGTATGGGATTGAACCTTCCTAAAACAGAAGGCTCAAATTTTGGTTTGACAAATGACTAGCACATTTAAAAATTAAAAAATAAATCTGTTCAGGTCTTTGGCAGAATCTCAGAATACTGTTCAAATCATAATGGGGTGAAATTGAGGACATTTTACATTTACATTTTAAGCATTTAGCAGACACTTATCCAGAGGGACTTACAAGATGTATTAATGCACATGGTAGGAACAATCATAGTTCGCGCAAGAGATCAGTGCAGTAATAGAGCGATAGACATAGTTGTAACCAGCTGCATACCATACCCCAACACTGGGAAGGAAAAGGTTAGCATTTTATTCATTTATTTTTAAATTAGTAAGCAGTATTGAACAAGTAGGCAGTGGTGATGACACTTGGTACAGAATTCAGTGGTAATGGAGTCTGAAAAGGTGGGTTTAGGACAGGCATCTCATCTCAAGATTATATACTACATCCGTTCAACTGGGAAATTTGAGTTACCATTTTGCTCCAGTTAGACACACCATATGCAAAGTTGGAATTCCAATTCTGAGCTGAAGACATCAATTCTCATCCAGGCCCCTAGTCATTTTCAAATCAGTGAGATTGATCCTTCAAATGCTATGGTAATGCAGTACCCTCTAGTGGCTAGGTAGAGCTAAACACCGCAACCAGCCCAAATGAGATTTTACTGGTGCCGATCAACCAATAAATGACATCTTTACAAGTTGAAATATGAAAATATTTTATTATTTTTTATACATAGAATTACATACTTTGTGTACATGCAAAATAATGACCATCACATCCTGGGCACGCATGAGGCTCATTACGTCCCCACAGAGCACCTGAGGAGAGGGGGAGCAACACCCGCCGTGAGTAGACATGGCAGGTCACACATGCAACACAGAGCAAGCATGACATGGCCCATACCTGACCCCCGTCATCGGCTTCTGCTAAGCCTCAGCAGGCACATCCTGCAACACAAAAAGACAGCGAAGTCCTAAACACTTTCACTACATGGCCAACCTGAACAAATTATAGACCTGCCAACTGGGGGAAATGGTTCAGTTCTCTCAAATTGTTGAGCATACTTTAATCTCAAAATGCATGCCTGGTACACAGAACACATCCATGTTGGTAGGTCTGAAATTCCCCCCTAGCTGAACCAGTATTAACTTGGACCAAGGCATTGTCCACAGTGGCAGACTTCAGAGGAAGGCAGGTAGCAGTGTGCTAGAGTGCATCTGCCACACCACCTGGCCAAAGGAAGGGCCTACAGAGGCAAAACCGTAGCAAAGGGGCAGACAATGGGGTGGCTTTGGACCCCAGGTGACGTACCATAATCACATCCTGGATTTCCACGGGACCCTTTCCCTCCTGCACTTCCGTGTCGCTCTCTGTATCGTGTGAGCGGTATTCCTCACTGTCCGTCTCCTCCACACTGCTAGGCTGAAACGTGGCAAACAGAGGGTAAAGTCACAGCAGTGAGGGATGGGCACAAACCATTACAATTAATGAATGGGACATTGGCTACAAAAACCATTTGTGCCATTGACACATTTAACACACATTGCGTGTGTGGTAGCAATTCATAATAAGGTATAGTATAGCTGGCCCAGTACAGTACCTGCTGGAATACGACCAGTTCAATGCCTTGACGTGTGGGATCGAATCCACCCTTTCTATAGGCAGCAAGCTTAAACATTTGCCTTAAACTATTGGATCAGGCATAATGTGGATGATATGGATTGATGCAGCTTTGTCAATTAGATACACATGAAATCTTGGTCCCTGCACAATATGCATCAAGTACATTTAGAAACAGAGACCATGGAAATTAAAATGTAAACAAACTAACACCCAAGAGTAAAGCCCAATTTATGCTCAAGCCAGCGTCCACAGCACTCAGATCACACCTTTGTGAGGTCTGAAAACTCACGGCATTCATGGTTCTTGGGCTCTAAAGAGTGGAGTTACACTCCAGTACAATAGGAGGCGGCAGGGTTAAAGATTTCTTGCACCTCTTTAAAAGTAGGGTACCCACTGTCATCACATCTTGCTAATCAAGTGCTTATGATTCAAACAGTTAGCCTGAGAGAAGTTTAAAATTATATAAACTGACAGACCTTTGCAGGTCAAAATGTTGCACCATTAAGCTAGTTTTGGGGGCATTTAATGCAGTGTTTGGCCATCGCTTCACCTGGCACCCGTGAAATTCTCAGATGTGCACACACCACTTTCTTAGATGCAACTACCTGTAGCAATATGCTCCAGTTAATCTACCTGGTGTCTTTTTTGAGAGTCTCAAATTATAATCCAGTGCTTGCTGCAGCACTATCTGCATGACTAAAACCAATACTGGATCAGTTCATACAGGAACCGGCTCACCGCATTCAGATGTTCTGTGCTCCAGTTAAGTTGCATCAATACATTCTCACATCCACTGGCTAGGTTTCCTTCAAATGTGGGAAATGCCAAAAAGTTCATTCAAACGCAAGACTAGCATTGTTCACCTCACCGATTTAAATTTGAAGACCAGTGGCTGGGTAATTCCAAGTTGAACAAACACTTGGCACAGAGCTAGAAGCGTGCCGTTACTCTGAACTGCTACACAACTTTCACTTTGCTTCCTCTACCAACAGGACACAAGTACTGTTATGTTCAGACCTCATAGTCAGGATCCACCTGGCAGTCTTCATCCACCAGCTCCTGAGTAAGGGCCTCCACCCAGGACGGATGCGCATCTTCCTCATCATCGTCGTCATCTTCCACGTCATCCTGCTTCCTCTTGCTGCCCTTCCCCGAGGGCTTTGTGGGAGAGCATCGGACCTCTGAGGACACAAATCCCAAAAGCATATTAGACCCTACACGAGAGGTGCATACAAGCAAACTTCCTCAGGGCAGGGAAACTGGAGCTACACTGCAGACATTTCCCCAAACCACTACAAATGGGTCCACTGTTTGAGTGTATAATAACCTCTTCCCTTTGTATAAAACAGGTTTTGTGGCATGAACGTCGGCAATGTTAATCCTGTTCGATAGCTCTAGGGATTACCTCTAGCCATACGAATGAATTCTTGTTAGTCGCTTTGGATAAAAGAGTCTGCCAAATAACCAAGTTGTAGACTGGTCCTCTGCTGCACTGCACTTGCCTGGGGACACTGTGCAGCCAATGCTGGTGCAGACGGGGAAGCCCAGCGCACTCTGCAGCCGCCGGGGCAGGAAGGCCAGGACCAGCCGCGTGACCCGACGCAGGCGCTTCTTGCCTGCGCGGCACTGGCGGACCGAGCGAGACTCCGACTCCGACTCAGGGAGACCCTTCTCAGGAGGAGAGAAGCCCAACAGCCACCACAAGCCACGCACAGAGCGCATCTACACACAAACGCACAAAGTTATTTATGTGAATGTTTGCAGAACTACAGGCAACGACTAAAATAAAGGAAACACAAACATGCATCTTAATATGGTGTTGGGCCACCACAAGCCACCAGAACAGCTTTAATGCACCTTGGCATAGATTCTACAGGTGTCTGGAACTCTACTGGTGGGATGCAACACCAATCTTCCACAAGAAATGTGCAATTTGTTGATGGTGGAAAACACTGCATTATGCCAGAATCTTCATCGTGTTCAATTTGGTTGAGATCTGGTAACTGAGACAGCCATAACATATGGTTTACATTGTTTTTATGCTCACCAAACCATTTAGGGACCACTCGTGCCCTGTGGATGGGGGCATTGCCATCCTGGAAGAGACCACTCCCATCAGGATAGAAATGCTTCACCGTAGGATGAAGGTGACCACTTAGAATGGCTTTGCATTAATTGCCATTTACCTTGTCGTCCAAGGGGCTGAGTGGACCTAAACCATGTCAGAAATGCACCCCACCATAAGAGCTGCCAGAACCCTAAAATTTACTCATGCTTCCTGTATTTCAGTGGTTGCCTGTGCCAACCAGCAATATGCATAGCAGAGGTCATTAACCTTGCATAGACTTCACTAGCTGAACAGTGGCAGTGCAATAACCAGTGTGCATTAAGAGAACTCAAACGTTGTGCAAAACAACAATGGAGGAACCGTTTATCACACAAGATAACAGCAACTCTGTGCAGGGTTTTTGGCATGCCTACAGCAGAAACCTAACGTTCTGGGAAATATAGCATGTAGCATGTGGCATGGAATGGTTCACGAATAAGAAAAATCAAATAATTTAAGCTGCAAGCACTGGGTAGCTCTTGAGTGGAGGCCCTTAAGTTGAATATAGGGTACTATCTCGCATGAACAAAAAAGCAAGCTACTGGATGTACAAAAATGAAATGCCAAACAGCTTGGCCAACTACCCACTTACCACGAAACTGACTGGCCAAAACTGCGAAAGTCGACGGAGGACAGCGGTAAGGACACCGTCTGTCACGATCACAGCTTTGTCCTGACAAAAAAACAATGCGAAACAAATGTTAACGGCATGTAGGTTGGCGAACCGCGTAGTTAAGAGCGAGCCACACAATGTATAAAGCGCTCATCTTACGACGTTCAAAAGCCTTTTCCAGGTTGAATACATTACATTTTGATTCACAGAAAATGAACTAGAGATCATGGCTCATTGGCGTTACAACTAAAGCCAGAGGCATGTCACGTTGTTCGAACTTCGGCTACAGTAATGTTAGCTTGCTAGCCAACAAACTTAGCACGGTCTCGTCTAGCTAGCAAGTGGTCACCCATGTTTCAGCTAGTTCATTGAACGTTACTCATCATACCTGGAGCCAGCTTTCATCAGCTCCAACGGATTAGCTAGCCTACGCAAACGAACATCAGGTTAAACTATGTACACGTTCCCCATAAAGGTGAGGTTTAACGTTACCTCAGAATTCCCAATGTTCTCTGGCTCAACCGTATAGCTGCATGTGGTAGACATCACTGAAGGTGCAGCAAAGACTATTAACGAGCATTGCATGATGGGGGTGCAAATGTATCCTAGTTTAGGCACTGCGGAGCCAATCAGTCCTCTCCAACGCACCGTGCGCAATTAGGAAATTCATTAATGTCCCAATTGGATGGTTAGGCAGGCAATTACATCATTTGAATCTGATATCAATACTGCAACTTAATTGATAAGTGCTGTTTACATGTGTTACATGTAATATCGTTATTTTAAAGTTAGCTTAATATGCCAACTTTCAAATTTTTTAACTTCCACAACTTCTATCCAAAATAACAAAGTAAACTATGATTAATGATTTGTATGTTACTGGGATAGATTGTATGAGCTTTTTTGTGTAGAGCAAAACATTATCATGAGGCAAGCGGTCTTGACATTGTATGTTTTAATAAGGGGGAAAAACGTGTATTTGTTGTTTTGTTTTTTGCTTCCCTTTTTTACTGTAAACACCACCGCATTTTAATTTAGCCTACATGGTCTTAATGCTTCGGGAAGTCCACACTTGGTATGTTTCCGCCGGCAGTCTTCGTCACCAACTCAACTCACGTCAAAGAGAGTGGGTGAGAGAAAGAAAGGAACTCGAAGGTGGGGGTGAACAGCGCAGGTATAAAACCTCGGCGATGCCGCACACATGCTAACCATCAAGAATTGTAGCCTAGGTAACTGAGCTTAGCAAGACAGCAACAATGAACAGAAATATCGCAGTGACTCGGACCATCAGCTCTGGAAACTGTTCCAGTGCCACCAAAACCTTCAGCACACCGGGAGACGCGTCATTCCAAACAGCGCGGAGACATAGCAGCGCCGGGATCAGGGCACTGAAGTGGGCGACTGCGAGTGCCTGGTCCCTTGGAAGTTCGTTTGGGTCAGAAAACCGAGCGAGCAAAGACAACCTCTTCAACATTGTAGTGACGCCCGACAGCATCCCGCAGTTCACCATTCCCAGCCTAGCGGTACACGACGGTTTGAGATGCTTCGGAAAGGACAGAGAGAGACAGAGTGAGGGAGGAGAGGGAGGGGGGGTCGACAATGGCTTGGGTAGCAACGAAGAGGAGACGGAATGTCTTCAACGTCAGCTGAAGTCAACTTCACTCTCCACATCTGTATCCTCATCCTCAGGATTTGGGTCCTCCCCACCTCAGGCAGGCAGAGCCCACCGGAGTATCTCAGATCCGTCCAATCAGAAACTTACTCATTTTCCACGAGATAACTCCTGTCCATTGCTGGAGGCCCAGAATTTCCCTGACCTGGCCACCAGAGGGGCACTCTCCCTGCCACACCTTCCTAAAGTCACCACTCCTTATGGCTTTGTGACCTTGGGCCAGAGTCCACAAATGGCAAGTGAGGAGGCCTTGTTCTTCCAGGTGGGGCACCGACGTTGGATCAAGGATGACGACATTGCCCCCTACAGGCATCATATGCTGGATCTGGACAGGAACTCATCTTCTCAGGCACGGCAAGCCCAAATACTCGCCAGCACCTCCTGTCCTGCCCAGCTTCTCCCACGTCCTCCTTCTGAAGACCACAGCATTTCAGAGAATAAAACTACAAAACAGGAAATCAGGGTTTCTGCTGGCCACCATAAATCCAGACTGTGGGGAGTTCTGCATAAACATTTCACTAGCCTGAGGGAGAAGTCCTCATGACTAACCACATCTCAGACAAAATGCAAGCACATTAAAACATACTTTACACTGTGAATACACAGAGCAGCAATAATATATATTTTTTCATGCCTACTCATATCACTACCTTTTACTTAAAGCTTTTTTAAAACTAAATGGAATCTGTTTTTTTTCATCTGGAAAAGAAAGCCTTGTAAGGTCTTCATACATTTCATAAGCAATATCTCAATTTTAGCTTGTTGTGTATATCTTGTACTTGTTATTCATCGAAGCCACAATAAATATTATATATTTGGATTCAAAATGCAGAACTGTATCTTTTTACTGTACATAGTATGGATATATTTATATATGTATAAATTTACAATTGTGGCAGAAAGTACATTTATAGAAGATGGAATATTTATTTGTATATTGTAACTGTATATTTATTTGTTTATTTGTGTTTATTTGTCAGGAACATATAAAACAATTATTGTTACAATGTTAAAAAAAACAGGTATCAGATGCATTGCATTAAGTGTTTATAGCCAAAGGCTCATTTCCAACACCTGTCTCCAATAAACTACAGAAAAAGTACAGTATATGTAAGTATATGTAAGTACATATTGCGCCATGTTATGATCTATCACCCCTGGTAATGAAAATGCCCCTACATGGCTCTGTAATCAAACTCCAGTATTTGTGTGTATATGGCCACCTGGTGGAGAATGTGATCTTGCTCATTTGCATTACAAATCATTTTTATTAAAGATAACACGCAGCTGCCATTGTAAAAGACATCTGTCACAGTCTTGTAAGCATACCACACTGGCACTACCATCTGAAAACACAAATGCTCTCTCCACATTTGGAGCCAATTGTACCCTCTATTGAATCAATGAATCTGTCAAGACAGAACATCACCAATGACAACATATCTGCACATGCACATGAGTCCTGGTATCAGCAGTGGATTAGAGGCTTTTGCTTCAAAGACATTGCAACATAGAAAAAAGCTATAATATAGTTCACATCCATCCTGTAATTTTCTTTTATATTTGCCTTTGTGTTTAATCTGCCTTTTTAATACATTTTACATTTACATTTTAAGCATTTAGCAGACGCTCTTATCCAGAGCGACTTACAAGATGTGCATTAATACATGGTAAGAACAATCATTGTTCGCGCAAGAGATCAGTGCAGTAACACAGCGATAGACATCATTGTTAGCAGCTGCATACCATACCTGTAACACTGGGAAGGAAAAGGTTAGTACTTTTTTTTTTTTTTTTTTTTTTGAGGAATAAACAAGTATACATATACAAACAGTATTAAACAGGTAGGCAGTGGTGATGACAATTGGCTAGATGTACAGAATTCAGTGGTAGTGGAGTCTGAAAAGGTGGGTTTTGAGTCTCTTGCGGAAGATCGCAAGTGATTCCGCGGTCCTGAACGAGTGCGGAATATCAATCCACCACCGAGGGGTCAGGACAGAGAAGAGGCGAGACCGCGAGGAGCGGCTGCCGGGCACCTGGAGGGATGGGAGGCAGAGCGGAGGGGTCTGGCTGGGGTGTAGGGTGTGATGAGTGTCTGGAGGTAAGGGGGAGCAGTTCCTATAGCCGCTTGTTAAGCCAGCACCAGTGATTTGAATCTGATGCGTGCTGTGATGGGGAGCCAGTGCAGAGAGGAGAGTAGAGGGGTGACATGGGTGAACTTGGGTTGATTGAACACCAGACGTGTGGCAGCATTCTGGAATAGTTGCAGTGACCTGATGGCATAGGCCAGTAGTCCAGACCTGAGATCACCAGGGCCTGGACCAGGAGTTGTGTGGCCTCTTGGGTGAGGAACGGTCGGATCCTCCGGATGTTACGGAGGGAGAATCAACAGGTCCGAGTGATTGTTGCAATGTGGCCCGAGAAGCACAGCTGGTCATCCAGGGTCACTCCAAGACTCCTGGCAGACTGGGTCGGAGACACTATGGAGCCTTCCACGGTGATTGAAGCATCAATCATTGGGTAGCCCTTGAAGAGCAGCTCCAGGTAGGACCAGTCAGCCAGGTATGACTTGAACCATGTCAGTGCAGATCCAGAGATTCCCATCTCGACAAGAGATGAGAGCAGAGCAGTCTCTGGAGTAGCCTGCCTTGATCCCAGATTGGTTAGGATCAATCAGGTTGTTCTGTCGGAGATGAGCAGACAGTTGGTTAGAGACAGCCCATTCTAGTGTTTTGGAACGGAATGGGAGGAGAGAGACATGTCGGTAGTTAGAAATGACAGCAGGATTCAGAAAGGTTTTTTTGGGGGAGAGGGATGACATGGCCGCTTTTGAGGGGAGAGGGAACAGAGCCAGAGGAAAGAGAGGAGTTAATAACATTGGAGACAAAGGGGAGGATGTCCATAGCAATGGACTGGAAGAGGGGGGAAGGAATGAGATTTAGAGGGCACGTGGTAGGACGGTGGGAGTGAACAAGTTGAAGGATGTCCAAGTCAGGGAGGGGTGAGAAGGAGGACATAGGGGTGAGAGGTTTAAGTAGCAAGATGGGTGAGGGAGGGTTAGGTGAGGGAAGGGATGAGGGGAAGGAGTTGCAAATGTCATCGACCTTCTTGCGAAAGAAGGATGCAAAGTCATTAGAGAGGAGGGGGGTTGGGGAAGAGGAGGGGTGAGGAGAGAGGGGAGCGTAGAGTACAGTTTGCGAGGATTAGAAGCAGAAGATTGAATCTTGGAAAATAAAAATGCAGATTTAGCAGAGGAGAGGTTAGAGGAAAAGGTAGGAAGTCAGAAAGTGTGTGGAAGTCAGTCAGGGCCACAGGGGATTTGGATTTTCTCCATTTCCTTTCTGCCGCTCGTAGTTTGAGTCAGTCGGCCCGAAAGGAGTCAGTTAGCCAGGGGGTGGGGGGTCGGAGACAAGCAGGTTGATTCACTCAGGACAGAGTGAATCAAAGGAGGAGGAGAGAGAGGACAGTAAGGTGGATGAGGCTGGATGAGGAGATGAATCCCTTTAAATAGTTTTACTCCTTTTACTTTTAATCTCTTAATCTTAATCTTAATCTTTATAAATAAAGTTATTGTTTATTATTAGTATTACCAGCATACAGAGACTGGCTGTTTCTGCAGGCTGAACAATACGAAATGGCTTCAGGTTTGGAGGCATTCACTGGAGAGTTCAGTCCTTTTAAAATGAATTGATTGATTGATTAATTTATTAATTGGTTACTTGATTATCATTGATTGGTCCGTTGATTGGTTGATTGGTCGGTTGATTGATTGATTGATGACATTTACTTGAAAGTTTTAAAAACATATGTACATACAGTCTGCACCACTGATGGGTTTCCAGTATATACACTCTGTATAGTATGTATCAAGGTGGTCCTCTTTAGCACAGCCAAGAGGCATGCAAATTAAACAGCACTCATATATACTTACATCTTCACAGTATTACATATCACAAAATAAAACACATCAACCATAAAAAAACCATACCTATTCCCTGTAACAACCCATTTTATGCTATATGCCTTTCACAATGACAGATTGTTCATTAGCCTTTTTTTGCTGATGATTTGAGCAGATTTTTTACATTATTTATTTTTTATTTTTTATTTTTTATTCCCATTTTTCTACCAATTTGGTAGCCAATTACACCCTCTATTTATTTCGATTTACCCTCCCCACACGACCCTGCTGCTCGTCTCTACGAGGCAAGCTAATTCTTCTAGGGCAGCGAACTCCGCTTCCTTCGAGACTGAATTCACCCACCCACGTTCCGGAGACTTACGTGCTTCACAGCGGACTCGAGCTGGCTCACCCTCCCCCCCTCCCCCTGGGGTGGACAGCCAAACACCGCCCCCAATCAGGGCTGACAACCAGGGCCGGTCTGGTAGAGACGCAGATTTCGAACCACGTCCCTGACAGGCAGCGTACACCGTATGGGACCGGACAAAATACGGTGCGTTAGACCGCTACGCTATCCGCCGCCCCCTTTGAGCAGATTTGTTATCAAATAAGATACAGATATACACTCTACCCCCGCCCCCTGCTCAGCCTTGTGTCTGGAGAGGCCAGTTTGACAAGTTCTGAGCGTGTGCTGACGTGACTAACATACGTCTTTCCAGAGCACAATGAGGTGTGGCACACCGCCTCCTCCTCTTCAGGGAAGGAACAACAGGGCCCCTGATTCAATGACACTCCATTCCGCAGCCCTTTAAACAATTTGCAATCTCTTGTACTCTCTCAAATTCAGACCTACTTCACAAAAATGGAGATATAATGTAATATCAGTATGCTAATAAGAAGGCTTTTTTTCATAACAACCCTCCAATGTCCCCACAGTCCCTAAAATAGATTATAATGATCCTTTTAATTTGAACATAAAGACGAGCGCTTCCCTCACTGCTTAGAAATGGTAATGCCCCTCTCAGTGCCTAAATCCCTTCTATGGTTAACTCAGTTGCCGTTCTCAACAAAACACCCCCATTCCCCCATGTCAAATATTGGTGCCAAGAACATGGCCTTCATTCATGCACTGTATCTGTATCTGAAATGCTGCTTTATCTGGTCTGTACCTGCTCTACAACATATACATTCTGTTTAACAAGGAGGATGCATTCAATATTATTGCTGGACTCTTCTGTTTGGCTTAAGGTAGTAATAATTACAATTTCATCACCTAGTAGGCACCAATGTTTAAAATTTGACATCTTTTAAATTGTTTTTCGTATTCGTATAGCTGGAGTTTTAGTGGAGCGGAGCTGAATTACCTTTCTGAGCAGGGCAACAACAGCATCCTGTTCAGAGTTCACCCCATGATTATCAAAAGTAGGATCTACTACTAATGATATCATAGCCCACTCTTGGCTTTGATGGCAGTGTGGCAGTGTAGTATAATGGTTTACGGAAGTGGGCTTCTAATTCAAAGATTACAGGTTTGATTCCCAGGTGGAGCAATGCTATGGTACTCTTGAGAAGGTACTTAACCTGAATTTCTTCAGTAAATTTTTGTGTTTGACATAGTGACCTTATCATTTGAACAGAAATTGAGACATTCTAAATGTTTCCTCAGAGATAACCTAAATGTATTGCCACACAGCTTCCTATTGGAAGCCAAAGAACTACTGGTTTGTTTCCTTTACAAACTGGAAGCTAAGATAGACATCCATCCATCCATCCATTATCTAAGCCGCTTATTCCTGGTCAGGGTCGCGGGGGGGGGCTGGAGCCTATCCCAGCATGCGTTCCGGGCGAGAGGCAGGAATACACCCTGGACAGGTCGCCAATCCATCGCAGGGCACACACACCATTCACTCACACACTCATACCTATGGGCAATTTAGACTCTCCAATTAGCCTAACGTGCATGTCTTTGGACTGTGGGAAGAAACCGGAGTACCCGGAGGAAACCCACGCGGACACGGGGAGAACATGCAAACTCCACACAGAAAGGCCCCCGGCCTGGATTCGAACCCGAGACCTTCTTGCTGTGAGGCGACAGTGCTATCCACTGCACCACCGTGCCGCCCTAAGATAGACAAGTGACCTGAAATAAAACAAGAGTAGCTATGGCTTAATAAATGGTTGTATTTCTAATTCAGTCTTTTTGGGAGTGGTACTGATTTGAAAATACAACCCGTGCACTTGAGTATTTTTGAGCGTAGGTATTTTTATTCAACTACAGCACACCTTTGGCCATTTTTGGACATGTGTATTTCTCTGAAAGCCATAGTTTGGTCCAATGGTCATTGAGACAGATATAATAGCAAACAGATAATAACATAGAGTGACTGGAAGGTCATAGGCAAAAATGAAAAGTTTAGAAAATGAAACAAACAATAAAATAACAATCAATGCAGTTTTCCCTTAAGTTTCTTGATACAGCTCACCATAGTCACCTCCGCTCTGCCTCCCATCCCTCCGGATGCCTGGCAGCTGCTCCTTGCGGTCTCGTCTCTTCTCTGTCCTGACCCCTCGCTGGTGGAACGACCTTCCGCAATCAGTCAGGACCGTAGAATCACTTGCGATCTTCCGCAAGAGACTCAAAACCCACCTTTTCAGACTCCACCACCACTGAACTCTGTACATCTAGCTAATTGTCATCACCACTGCCTACTTGCTCAACACTGTATACCCCTGCTTACTCCACTTAATATAAAAATAAATACATTTAAAATTAAACATTTAAAATGAACCTTTTCCTTCCCAGTGTTACAGGTATGGTAGGCAGCTGCCTGCAATGATGTCTATTGCAGTATTACTGCACTGATTCTTGCGCGAACAATGATGTACCATGTATTAATGCACATCTTGTAAGTTGCTCTGGATAAGAGCGTCTGCTAAATGCTTAAAATGTAAATGTAAAATGTAAATGTAAATGTATTTGGATGCTTCGAAACTGGAGCTACACTACACTAGTAGGTCCAGACCCTGTTTCTGTATCTTATTTGCTCATCATAGGCCTGTACCTGTTGTGAGTTTTTCCACATTTAATCAGATTTTATGCAGATTGTAAGGCTTGCTGTCTTTGCAAGTTTGATAAATCAATTTGTTGTTTGTATGTATATTGTGATCCGTCTTCTAGCATCAGTTGTACGGCTCATAACCTTACAATCATATGAGCCTGGACAGGATGACTCACTGATGTGAGATGAGTCTTTGCCCAACTTCTAGGGAAGTGCTTTGTTAATGAACCAATGGTCAGTTACTTCTTGTGACAAATCATGATCTTGTGTAAGTGGAGTAAAGTTGTGCAAAGAGCAAAGCAGCGGTCTACTGAGTAGTGGAAATAGGTCATATGGTCATATGAGTCATTCTCCACCCTGTTCTCAACATTTTCCTGGCAGTAAATTCGAATAAATACAACGCCAATCTGAGTGATCATCTTCATCCTATGGTGAAGCATTTATAGTATCCTGATCTTCTTCTTTTCGTTTCTTTGAAGCGTGGTGTTTATATGACATTTTCCCATTTCTGTACACAGTCCTTTGCATTTTTGTTGAACACTGCAAGGTCTTTTGAGCTGCAAGGGTTGGGTAGTAGAGAGCAGACAAGGCAGTATCCTGATGGGAGTGGTTTCTTCTAGGATAACAATGCCTCCATTCACAGGGCACGAGTGGTCACTTGAGCACTCAAGGAATGGTTTGATGAGCATGAACATTATGCAAACCATATGCTATGGCCGTCTCAATCACCAGATCTCCCAGCCCAATTAAACAGTTATGGGAGATTCTGGAGCAGCACCTGAGGCAGTGTTTTTCACCACTATCAACAAAACACCAAATGATGCAATTTCGGAATTTCATTGCATCCCTCCAACAGAGTTCCAGACACTTGCATAATCTATGCCATGGTGCATTGAAGCTTTTCTGGCAGCTCGTGGTGGCCCAACATCCCATTAAGAGACTTATTAATTGCGGTGAATATTTAGGTTAGATGTAAAAATTGATCAAAACAGTGGGATTATGTAACAGTCTAGCATAGTGATCTCAGGTAAAACTATCAACATGTAACTAATTAGGTTATCAATTATTCTTATTAGGTTTCAAATTAGGTAAATGGATGAAGGGAACATTACAGCTGTTCATTTCAGTCACACACTGATATAATGGGATGCAAAGTGGACAGCTGGTGTGGTGCTCTCACCCTTGCCAGATGTGACTGATGACTCTTCCATGAAGTGTAATGTCAATGTTAACGTCTATATTAGTTCGAATTTGCTGCTACCTGAAAGGTGAGTCTGCAAAGGGAAGACGCCTGTAAACAACAGGAAGTTCACAGGGACACAGGCTGTGAAGGCAGCATGGACAACACATGGCCAGCGAAAGAAGCCATAGGCGGGGCAAGTTGAGAAACATACAATAGCAATGATGAAAAAGTGTCGTTTTTATACTATGAACGTCTGTCTAATAATCAAAAGGAGGTTAGCGTCACGGATCCAATAAAAACTACAACAGCGCCCTCTAAAGGATATTCTGGTGTACTCCATATACAGTGTACAGCCAGGATTATTCCCATCACAATTGGAGGAAATATATATTGGTTTTACCAAATAGTAAAAAATGATATCAAATAAATGTATTGTAGTAACCACAGGGTACCAGCAGTACAATGGTACTGTATAATCCATTTTGTTAATGACAAGAATAGACTAGTTTGATTGGTACAGGAAACCGTACTATTGTTTCTTGGAAGGGCTCATTTGCTCTCTTTCTACTTGTATGCTAGATTTGACATGGCAATAGTCAAAACTTGTTCTCAAGTTGGTAATATCAAAACTCCTTTTGAATCACTTCACATCCGAAACATTTATCTTTAAACATTATCTCCCCTGGCTTTCAGTTTTGTGTTGAGTTTTGACTTGACTCTCTGAGTCTTTCTTTCAGTCTTATCTTTGAAATCAAATGCAACAAGTAGCAAATGTTACTTTCTATTTTCACTTTTATTGAAAATAAAAGTTTTATGAAAGTTAAAAAAAACTAAAACAACACTTGTCTTGATTCATTCAAATTTAAAGCCCAAAAGTAAAGCAGGAGGATTACTTTAAATCCAGAGAGACATTTTTCAAATACAAGCTATGCAACATGTGATGAAAGAAGAGAGTAAAAAATGTTTTACAGTTACACTGTATCACAGAAAAAGGAAGTGAATTGCACTGGAATGGGAGGTGTGGCAGTGCATCAGAGGGAAGCAGAGAGAGAGAGAGAGAGACTTAAGCAGGTTTGATGGGGAAGGGGGATGCACTTCTCTGTGTTTCTCTCTCGCAGGGTTGAGGTTTGTACAGGAACACCCAAACTCACACACAGCTATTCCGGTACAAGCGTCAGACTTCAGAGATCATAGAAAGAGATAGCGTCTCACCCACTCGCACATAATGAGAGAGAGAGAGAGTAGCGACACGTACAAAAATCAAGACTGAGGCAGAGAGCGTCCTCAAATCGGAGGGAGAGAGACCTCTTGACTGGCCGAAGGCTCTTAAGCTCCAGGAGGACCGTGTCCCGTGGACAAAATGGACAGCGTGCGCGGCAGAGCGGACAGGAAAGGCCACCCCCCTCCGCCGCTGCCCATCAAACAGCGCAGGTGAGTCCAACAAAACGCCAGACATGATTTCAGTCGATCTTTCAGTCTGCCTTGAGCTCATTATGTGGGGGGGTTGGGGGACCTCGATGCACAGAGAAACCAATCACACGGGGCCTGAGCCGTGGGCATGCCTTGCTTCTGGTCAGTTCTGGCGGGGAAAACTATTGTTTCTTGACACTGACACTCCAGTTTAACGTGAGCCCTCCCCCGTGCTGTCTCCATCAAGGAGTCTTTACTCTGGAGGTTCCAGCCTGAGCTCCAGTTTGGATCTGGAGCAAGAGGAGACGTTCAGCCCCTTGGGATTCCGGCATCGGGCTCATACCGTCTCGGATGTCTTCTCCACACCCATGGACTGCCATGCGCCACAGTGCCCGATACATCAACGCCCTGGTAAGTGTGTGACGCGCTGGTTCACAGTCCAATACTGGCACACTGATGGGCCACTCAAGCATGCATGTACGTGTTTTTCCCTGGGCTTTGAACATAAAACTAAGGCCGGGCCGTGACGTTGTACTTTTTAGACATTAGATGAAATTGAATTTGTACAATAATAAGAAAGGTTTCAGAGAAGTTGACGGTTACGGTTACCTCGCATTGCTTCCCTTTTCACTCGTATGGTGAATGGGGGGAAGTATCACCTGAAACCAGGCTGACAGACAGAAAACCACAAACTCAACATTCTTCACATGCTTAATATAATGCTTGTTTCCATCGAATTGTTCGTTTGTGGAACTGACAAATTCTAAATGTTTTTTGGAGAACATCTCCTGTAGATTTGACACTTTCAGCTACACAGAACTGCATTGCTTCTGAATCACATCGCTGAACATCCTAAGAGGGTGACCGTGTAACTGTGTGTGTGTGTGTATGTGTGATCAAGCTTCATACAATTATTATAAAATACAATGATGACTAACTAAACTTCATGTATAATGTATAATACAAACAGTAACCTGCACAACGAGGAGAAAATATTTCTATAAATAGATCCAGGCAACATTTTTCCGGTTATTATAATTATTATTGTTGTGGTTGTTGTTGTTGTGGCAGCCATTTTGCAACAGAACACACACGTGACTACATCAAGGACCTATGTAATCTTACAGATGTGAATATTCAATTATTAGGCATGTATTTATATATGTGTCTGTGTGTGTGTGTGTGTGTGTGTGTGTGTGTGTGTGTGTGTGTGTGTGTGTGTGTGTGTGTGTGTGTGTAGTGCAATCTTTATTGGTGGCAGGTGCCTGTGGTATAGGAAGAAAAAACACCTAAAGCCATGAACCAATATACTGTATATGCACTTCTGGGGCATCTCCACCCCCAGGTGTGTGTACTGAGGGAACGTATGGGGCTTAGCATGGTTTATTTCCATACACTATTAGTAGGGGCATGCGTTTTTCACCACCTCTTGTCAGGAACCTGCAGTTCCGTCCTCCAAAACCAAGAGGTCAATGGAGGACTTTCTGAGGCTACTTGTTAAGCAATCAATGCATTACGATCTCAAGTAATCATTCATTTACCACAAATGAGGTGCGTATTGCAGTGTAGTAGACTAGTCAGCAGTTGGCGCTGCACACCCCCACGCGTAATCATACGGATTGATTTGTAAGTAGGCTCCTACTTTCAATTGTGAAAATATGTCTGTTTACACTTCTGTAGGACATATCATGCCCGTCCTGGAGCAAAGAAACTGATATGTTGAAATGAGTGGGCGGATATTTTGAAACCACACAAACTTATGAAAACAATGAAAATTTTAATGTTTTTTGACAGCTTAAAGGCAAAATAAAAATATAAAGAACAACATTGATGGGATGCATTGATTTTTCTAATTCAGTTAAGGGGGCACAATATTTTATATTTTGGTGTTGAATTTAATCATTGTCAGATAATTTGTTGTTTCCTCTTTCATGACTTGTCGTAGAGGTGTAAAAACCTGGCGTTGCTGCCTAGCCTAATCTACAACTAAGAGACAACGTCAAACAACGTTGTAGACTTGCACCTTTGCACCAACACTCAGATTGGCACTTAATGCCAATGCCATGCCTTGAGGATCAGAAAGGAACTGTAGCTTCTTGAAAGAGGCGGTGAAAAGCACACGCCCTTAACTATTAGCATGCGACTCTCTCTTCCCTGTGTTTCTAAGGCTCCTGTTACAGTCATCAGGGGAGATTTTTCTCAGAGATCATCCCACCACCGGTTCCCAAGAAGAGGCTGGTCAGGGCTCTATCCCTCCCAGGGGGTTGTCTGCATCCCCACTGCTCTCTTCCCTCCAGGCCACTGAACTACGACAACCCGCTTTACATGCTGGCCCCCATTAAAGACCTGCAGACGGACACAGAGGGGGAGGAGCCGACGGTGGTCAACGAGAGCCCACTTCCCTCTCAACCCCTGGCCCTCCTGAGCTTTGACACACCCGACTTCCAGCTGCCCTGTTTCTTCCAGAACTTTCAGGACCAGGGACAAGTCTCTCTGGACATCCAACAGCGCCTTCTGCTGTTCCTGAAAAGCATTGCACAGCGGGTGCAAACTCTGGCTCTCTGTGGGCCGGAGTCTATAAAGGGGGTGGAGTCCTTTCAGCCTCAAGAATTCCACCTATGCGAGGGCTACCAGTCCAAGAAGATAGGGGGGGCTGTTTTTTACCCTGTTCATTGCCCAAAATTGCCTGGGAGGGTGTTTTCAGCCAAGGTAAGTAAGTGGCCTCATCCAGGGTTCATTGCAAATACATGAGTTTCCATTACATATAGCGTCTTTTAGAACACAGTATTTCTAAAAGAAGTCTACATAAATGTTACCTTTATTTTACCTGTAACAGTATGTAACAGGATGGGAATATATTTAAGGTTATGTATAATGAATATCCAAAAACAAATACAGATCATACAGCGATGTTGCAGATATTGGGCCCTATTTTCGTGCCGGCGCTAAGCGGCGTTATGCCCTAGCGCAGGCGAATTGCCAGTTTCATCTGTCGCAAATGGAATATTTCCTGTCTCCGCCGAGTTTGGCAATTTCGTGGTGCGCAATGAAGGCGTTTGCGCGACTATGGGTTGGGCAGCACAATAGGGGGTGTGACAATGAAAGCAGTCAGGCGCTATGCAAGTTTGGTGTCAAATAATGAGTTTGCGTTAATGTCCAACTAGACCACCTCTTAGCGCAAACGCTGGCGCTCTGTGCAATTTGGTGACTTTATTGATGCGCACATATGAACATAAGGTTATCTGAAATCACATGAGAATGTTTTGTGAATATTGTGAATTTCCCCCCACATTGAGGCAAATTGTTCAATCAATGGGTAACTTGCAAGCGTAATCAATTAAGCTCAAAACTATTTCACCACAGCTTGTGGTTATTCAATGCACGGACATGAAAGACTGAAGCCAGCAGGCCATCCATCGCTACCGTTCAGTAAGATACACCTGTTAAATAAATATATGTTTTTATGCACATTGTTTTTCTTATGTGAAAGGGTTTTATTCTTTCCATTTGCACTACAGAAAATGGAGTGCATAATTGGACACCGAAGGTGATACCCTGGGTTGGTAGCCAGTGTTGGCCAGACGGCTATCAGTTCGGCTGTACATGCAGTTTCTTCCAGTCTTGTCCAACATGCAAATTAGTTTATTAATTTTCCTACACCCGACAGCCAGCAGAGAACTAAACAGGAATTTTATACGCAATGTGGATTCCCTGCACACATGTGCAGTTGCGCGCACCATCTGATCACGGTAGCATTTATGTGAATCGGAAGGGGGTCCACTCCATTAATATCCAGGTGGTTTGTGATGCACACTCCAGGGTGACGCATGTAGGCCTACTGCATGACGAACATAAATGAAACAGGCCTAGTTGCAGTTGTGAGGGGTTTTTTTATTGCTTTCCATTTAACAATTACATTAAGTTAGAAGAAAATAAACATTGTTTTTTAAGTTGGAAAGCCTACAAATAAGGAAAAAAAGAGATGGTAAAATAAAACACTTTCTTTTAACAATGTAGGTCTCAAAATATAAACTCAAATCATGAAAATAACAAATTAATGTGCGCCTTGTTTTCCCCCTCTGATTCGTGCGTGAACTTTTCCGCACCTCCTCGCTCTCCGCTTTTGAGAAGCGCTCCTGGCACAGCTGCAAAACTGTCATCATGTCAGGAAATTGCCAATTTGCTATAGCGTTAGCGCACTAGTATTTAAAGGGATAGAAAATAGGTGTTCTGATTGGCCATTATGAAACCAAACCCCCACCACACCCACATGTATTTTTTTAAAGTTAATCCAACCTCTTTTACAACTGCGCCGGAGGTGCGCTATCGTCCTAAATCACGAAATTACCAAAATTGCGTTAGACACGCCCTAAAGCCCCACCATCTTCGCTTTGAGTCTGCGTTACCGACACTGTCCTAATTCACCAAAATAGGGCCCATTTTCACTCCACTCTGTGAATCAGACAAACGGCAGTTTGCACATACTGTACATGTCACACATGCACTGAAGTGTAAGTTCAGCAGCAGGCTCCCATGGGGCATGTGCAGTGACTGTGGACACATGAGAAACATGCATGAGAAAAAACAACTCGTGGAATCAGTGTTCTCGACAAGGGAAATACATTCCCACATGCTGGCCCAAGCCACAGACCTGAGGTGCACCCATATATGGCAACTCTTCGTTAGCGCGTAGAAACTCTTTACAGACACACTTCCTGTGTTGCAAGTAACTGTTGAGCAATTTAACTGACTGTATTCATGTAAGGGAGAAAATCTCTATTGCCTCTTATAGTTTATAGTGTTACTCTTTATGTGTTAATGCTGTTATTGAGTGCAAATATATTTTGAGATTGCATACAAATATGGGCCAAATATTTGAAATACTTGAAATGCTGGTATAATTTTAAAACACTCCTGCAGATCCCTGAGAATTTTGAACTAAACATGTTACTAACCAAATGAATGCATGAAAGAAGAATTTTACTGGTGTCTAAAGGGTTAAAGTATTTGCCCCAGGTCTGATTGTATGATGCATTGCTGTGTATTACTCTCCACAGAGTTTCTGAGACAATGTTATAGTTTATCCCACTTTTCCTGCTGAGGATGTGGATTATTATTTTAATTATTACTATTATTACTACATTATCATGGGTTATTACTGGGATTATTATTAACATCTGTTCAATTTAAAATTGTACAAACTGAGGGGGGGACGTGTTATAATTGTCATCTGCATTTTCCTTCACAGGCTTACAGACCCAACATTGGTATCACCACACTGACTTTTTCCAAGCCCCTGCCACCCCACCCCAATATTCAGCATCTCCTGGTGCACTACCCACAATTCCCCTGGTCAGAGAGATACACCAGCACTGTGAATCTGCAAGTAACCAACAGCGCTGCAGGACCCCAGATACGTAAACTGCAGTACCCACAGTCACCATGTGATGATAGCACTGATTTGCACGGGCAACTAAAGGAGTCGCCTCCCTGCAATGGTTGCACAGTTCAGTCGCTGCTGTCAGAGGCCTGTGAGGTGAGCGTTGAGAGAGAGCTACCTCGGGGGACGCTCGAGGATTTTGTGCAGGGTGGAATCTCCCTCCATCGCTCTCAGCCTCAATTGTATGAGAGACCACTGTGCCTTCTGCTCCTGCAGCTAGCTGAGGGCCTGCAACACCTGCGCAGGCATGCGGCCACCTGCACGGAGCTGCAGCCGCAGAACGTCGCATTAGCGTGGCCGGGAAGGGAGCGAGAGGGGGAAGCTGAGGGAGGGGAGATGGAGGAGACAGAGGGAGCAGACGAGCAGGGCATGTCGGACCGAGACTCCGTGGAGATAGAGCAGGTAAAGAGAGGAGGCTGTGGAGAGGAACGTGGAGAGGGGGACAATCTTAACACATCGATACAGGAGCTGTGGAAGAGATGGGGCCCCCCGCGGGTGGTGATAACCTCATCCCAGCCTCTGTCTGAATCCGATCGGAACGCTCCATCGGAGGAGCTCCGGTTTGGCTCTCTGCTACGCCACTGCCTGCACCTCCCAGAGAACCCCACCCTCCAAGACCCCAGGGCCTCCCCCTATTCCCACGGGCTGCTCCAGCTGGCCTCCCTACTCCTGGACCCAGAGAGCGGGGTGCAGATGGCAGACACGACAGGAATCCTCCAGGCCCTGCTCTGGGGCCCAAAGGCCGATCTCTTCCAGCAGAGCCTGCCTGAGCCGGGCCTTTTGCACAGCTGGCTGGCGGTGAAGCGATCGCTGTTGGTCCAGAAGCTGGCCGAGCTGGGGCTATCTGAGGACGGCCGGCGGCCGGACAACGAGGACTGCCTGTGCCTGCAGTACCTCTCCCTGGTGGACCCCGACAGGATGCTCAAGATCGCCGCCCTAATGGAGCTCCACCACATTGCGCACTAACACGTCTACAGCGCAGGGACAAGCGATTCACCCACGATTCCCATCCCAAAGGGATCTCAAACTCCAGGTCTAAAGGGCCACAATGTCTGCAATCAGCAGCCAATCCAGGCCTTGGAAACAAGGTGTGCGGACTCATTATCCAATCAGCGACGTACATTAACCACTCAAGTGCTGGAACACACAAAAACTCTGCGGACATTGCAGTCCTCCAGGACATCCCTCCCTTACATAAGTCTCTAGAGCATTTATTCACTCGCTACAGGTTAAGGCCTCTACATGCTTCTGCGTAAGCAACGGGACTGCAACGCGACTGCGACGCGACATTCCTCTGCAACATGTTGCAGAGCACTTGGCAATACATACTTCTGCGCAACCTACACAACATGGTGTCCTTACACTTCCTGAAGCTGGTTCATTTTATACCGTGTTGAACAAATTATGCTAGCTATCTATATCGTTAGCTACTTCGCAAGCTTTATCGCAAGCTTTATTTGGCCGTAATACCAGGTTGCTAGCTAGCTAGCTAGATAGATAGATATCGATAGTTTTGCTTAGCTAACGTTGACATAGATATATACAGTTGTGTTGTATATATCGTATGCAGCTGCCAACAACGATGTCTATCGCTGTATTACTTCACTGGTCTCTTGTGCGAACTATGATTGTTCTTACCATGTATTAATGCACATCTAGTAAATCGCGCACCCTGCTCTTTCTTTGTTTTGTTAGTTGAATATTCTGCGCATTAAGGTGTTGTAGTGACATGTTACATTTATATGTAATCTAAAGCACAAAACATCTGGATATTTGCAACCTTAAATATATAATTTAGAATGGCGTGAAGACCAGTCGATCGTCCGTTGTTTGCAGAATCTCCGAGTTTAATGTACTGTTAGTACAATAGACTTTAAAACCATGAAAGCAGCTTGTGTGCGAGCAACTCGCCTTTATAGCATTAAAATAATAGAGTAAATTCACGTGGAACAAAGGAACCAGCAGACCACTCTTGAAAATAATGTTAATGTATTAAGGGAAATGAAGGATGGTCTTTTCACAGAATTTTAAAAATCGCTGCTTTTACCTTTCTGCCCTAATATGGATGTCGCTCTGGATAAAAGCGTCTGCTAAATGCTTAAAATGTAAAAAATGATGTACTAGCTCGATGAACTATGACTATGAAAGCTCCGCCTCTATTCGCTAACCAACCAATCAATGCTGTGCAACATCTACGGGACATGTTGAGTTTGATTTTTGGTGCTAGGTACGCAACATCCTCTGCAACATCAACGCAACCTCTGCAACGTTCTACGGCTAGAACAAAAACCTGCACTCACATTGGCCTAAGATTGGACACCCCTGCACTAGATACGTTTTTCATGTCTTATATGATTGCTAACTTCTGCACATCAAACACATATTGAATATGAATGTAAATGCATTTTTTTGTATATACACTAAAAATATGCATTCTATACTTTGGTCAAATACTTGGGGGCATCCTGTAATAATACCCATACCTTATACATTATGATAATTGCCATCTGGGGAGTTCTTTCATACGTGTCTGTAGATTGAGCCATTGACAATGTGAAGACCTGTTACTTTAGGGATGCAATCAATTTGACCTCACATTAACAGAGTAGGAAGCTCATACTACCAACATTGATCAATTGGTATGCGTTATTGTTGCTCCAATGGGGAAAGGAAAGAAATTGGGAGCCATTTTGTGACTGCCACAATAACATCAGCTGCATTGGTTCGAAAAGCTTTCAAAATGTTTTTGTAATCAAAACATGCACTGGCCTGTTTTTTTTTAATGCCAATGTCAATAAAAGTTTGAACTAATGGGTCTGGCTATGGCACAATCCCATTTAATCTTGCAAGAAACACTCTCCATACAGTCAACGCATACGCGCGAACCGCTACAACAGCAGTACGATTTCAGCCCTCACAGCAAACACAACACAGGACACAGGTTAAGGTGAGCAGTTTAATTTGCGCACTGTTACAACATGCAGATTTCAGTCCAGTGAAACAAAAAACAGGTCCAAAAATTCAGAATCATGCACACATTTAAAATCAATACAAACAATGAAAAGAAAAGAAAAATATAGCGATGAAAATAAAAATGAATTACACTTTAATTCTGCATGGGAATTTTATCCATAAAATATTACATCCTAGGGGATGATCAGTAGGTGTTGGATTGAGGACACGGGTGAATCGAAGTCAGGGTGGATCAAACTCATCTTCATTTCTACCCCAGCATTGAGGTTCTTGTGCTACTGGCCTTTATCGGTTTTACACTAAGTGCGGATGGCATTAAAATACAGCACGGTTTCCTTAAATGGTCGTACAGGAAAGACAGACATTCACTACAATCTTCGACAATGCTGAGTGTTACAGAAACTGATAGAGAGAGAGCAAGAGAGAGAAAAGGGGGGTCTCTCGGGTGTGAGGGCGTCATGTCTTCCATCAGCATCATTCGTCGTCAGAGGAGTCTCTCTCAATGGTGTAGGCCATGAAGAAAGCGTCGGGGCGGGGCGGGACAAGGGGATGGCCCGGTCTCACAATCTCAAAGCCCAGGAAGCTGAAGGTACGCAGCAGTGACGCTGTGGGGGAGAGAGAGTGAGGGGAGGTACACTTTGGGACTGCTGGCGGCGGGGGGGGGGAGAGAGCCTGCTGAGGGACTGCTCAGCAGGCAGGGGAGAGGAAGAGCGAGGGAGAAAGAGGGAGAGAGAGAGCGAAAGAGGGGGAGCACACAAGGCGCAGGATCGGGCGGGGGAGGGGGAGAGGGAGGCGTACCTCGGTCATCGCGGTTCTTGTGGAAGCAGATGAAGACGTGATCGACCTGCAGCTGCTCCTCAGAGAACTCCAGCAGGAGAGCAAACCTGGAGGCAGGGCCGAGCACAGCACAGTGAGTCCCAGCATCTCAAGTCCCAATGAGGAAATATAGAAAATGCATTACTTTACTAGCTAAAAATGACTACAAATGCAGTCAAATGACTACAAATGTGGTTCTGTGTAGCTCAGTAGGTAGAGCATGGTTGTGGGTTCGATTCCCATTGGGGCCACATACACTGAAAATTGTATGCATTCACTACTGTAAGTCGCTGTGGATAAAAGCGTCTGCTAAATCAGTGGTCCCCAACCTCGGTCCTGTGGGCCCACTGTGTGTGTTGGTTTTCATTCCAACCAGAATTGTAGCCTCTCTATCGTAACTAGCTGTTAATTGTTCTTAATTAGATACTTAATTTATATTAAAACATGATTTCACACTGTTAAGACCATATGTCAGAAATAGCTATGCATGCCATGAACAATAAACGTCCCATGTTCACATCCCAGGAATCAGTCACTATTGCTCTCATTTTCTGTAATGCACTGTATGACACATGATTCCTTTACAAAGAGGTTACATCTTTTAATTTATTCAATTGTAGACAGGTGAAATCAGTGGGGGCCTTATTTTTGTGAATAGCTGGTCACAGAAACCATTTGTGGAAAATGAAGAATTCAATGACAAAGCAATTGTCAACAAGCCAAACCTGCATTGTGTTAAAATAAGTTAAAAGAAGAAAACTTAGATGTTTTCAACAACCTTAATTGATCAAGAGACTAGCAGGAACAAAAACCAGCATACACACTGGGCCGCCAGGACCGAGGTTGGGGACCACTGTGCTAAATGGCATATATAACAAATGGGGCCTCCCGGGTGCCGTAACGGTAAAGGCATCTGACCGGGATGCATGTTGCCCACTGGTTCAATTCGGCTCTGGCCGGGAATACCACTAGGGGGCAGCAATTAGCCATCTTCCTCCCCCCCAGGGAGGGGGCAGGCAAGCCTGCATGAGCTCGCTGCAGAAAGCCTCCCTGGCTGTATCGGAATCATGGTCTGCAATTACAGAATTCCTTCTCGGAGGTAGTTCCTCTCATCAGGGAGAGAAATACAGGGAAATATCTGTAAAATTTCAGTCAGGATTCCTTCCGTTTTCAAGGCTGAAAATACGTGAATGTAACCGCAGCTGAAAAAGGGATGTCCAGGGCCAACCAGGTGTCAACCAATGAGGTTGCAGATTTTAGTCCTTTGGACTGCCGCGTGACCTATTGTGTATGCACACGTCACCATGTCGAGGAATGTTAAATATATGCAGCGGGTCGGTGAATTAAACGCAGTCTTCACAGCGTACGACAGGCAGGAAACCTTTCCAGACTGTTTTCAGACAGAGGAGTTGGGAGGGGAAAAGTCAAAACGAAGTGTTTCAACGTTCCCCCGGCCCAAAAAAAAAAAAGTTAATACTGGAAAAAGATTTATAAAAGTCAGCGGTAAAATGTTCAACCGGAGCTGGAAACTTAACGAGCAGCTGCACTGGAAATGATTAAACCGAGTGCCCGGCGTCTATATCGCCTCGGGGCCGAATGTCCTTACAGTACAAAGTTTAATCCTACAATCGTTCTTCAACACGGCGTTTGAAAACGATCCGTTACATCACGGCGTGCTGCGGGCGACCAGCTCACCCGTCCTTGCTGCCTTCGGGCAGGGCTCCGGGGGGGATCTCGATGTACAGGTTGCCCCCCTTCAGGGCCCCCCTCCAGGGGCAGTGCTTGCCCTCGGCCCTGCGGGGCTCGAAGCGCAGGAAGCGTACCCGGCCTGCCGAGGGAGCGGGCTCCTCCAGAACCAGCAAGCGAGCGTCCTGCGAGAGACACGCAGAGGAGAGGCACACTCAGCACAGGGCGTCCATGTCACAGCGCTGGGGCGGACGGACCGGGCTGAGAGCCAAATGCTGCCACGTGTGTCCGGGTCAAAGTCTGCACAGATTGCAGAATTCACAACGTCGTATCGATATTCTGGCCCAAAGAATAGTTTATACACCCATAATATGTGAACATAAAATGTCAAGTCCTTACAAGGGTTGATATTTTATGTATGCTGCCAAGATTACATAGTTCCACGCCATTGTTCAGTCTGCGTGTGTGTTGCGCGCGCCCACACACATGCGCACACGCACGCAATGTTGAACTGAAAGGTGCAGAAGATTCTTTCATACCATTACATTTCTCAAGCCTCAATATACAAAAAAAGAATAGAAAGTTAGATGAATACCAAAACGACTCATGCTTTTTATTATGGGGTGTTAATGGGCTTGATTAAACGGTGTAATTATAGTAATATTATTTGAGGTATTGATTCTGTTACGATCCAATCGAGAAGTCGTGATGAATTGTAACGTACCGAATCGTGACGTTTATCGTTGACTAACCTAATGACTACGCTGCACAACGACGATTGCGTGAGTGGTTTCAATGATGTTACTACATGTACTTCTGACCCAAATCCTGAAGTGAGGCCTTTTTGTTTCAGCCGTTATAATGTCAAATCCTCTCATTGCAAAAATGTTAAAGGGCCACAACTTGTATCAAGGTCTGTGGCAAGAATCAAATGAACATGAAATGCTATAGATTTACATTCATTCCAGGGCCTTTATCAGGGTGATAACACTGAGATCCAACTACAGGGGCATTTAAAGAGACTTCGGTGCGACTTGGCTAAGCGTGGCACACCAGACGTGCAGTGGGAAAACCCTACTGCACAATCCATAAGTACACCGTGTACCGAAAGACGCGGACAGAGCCCGTCACGGCAGAGAACAGAGAATTCATTCATTAAGTTGCAGTCCGGCAGCAAAAAAAAACAAAAAAAACATTAAATGTCCGTTATGCTGATCGCTCCGGGGGAGAGGGGGAGGAAACTCACAGAGTGGAAGAGTTGAGCTGAAAGATTGCGATCCCTCTGGTCATTCCCTCGCCCACCTGGGATCTTCAGGGGTGGGAGAGGGGCATCAGGAGCACCACCGAGGCCCCGGACACTGGTTACTGAAACACCGGGAGCACCGGCAGGGACTGAGCCAAGGGGAGAGAGTGGGAGAGAGAGGGAGAGATTTTTTATTTGACATGAACTCACAGCATTTCATAGGTCACGGTGTACTGTACTGTGTCCCCTGATTTAAAAATACCCTGGAGGCATTTGATACAACATAGGGATAGGTGTATACAAAACTCTCTGCAAAGTAAAACTCTTCCTCTTTCTTCGAACATCGCTCGCAAGAGACCCACATCGCCCATCGTTGCACACCAAGTAACTAAATCTATGCATGTGTAGGAGGCGGCGCTGTATGGAACAAAGTGACTAGCTGTACAGGACACCGAGTTACTGAGGAGCTTACAATGCTCTGTACACCGAGGCCCGACGATCGGGTCAACATGTCCTGAAATACTACTGGTCAAGTTCACGTCAATCAAAGTCTGACGCGTAGTGCATCGCTTTCCCTGTCGACTGAGGGCGGGCTTTCCTGCGGCTAAGCTGCGAGCCTTGCGCTAGCCATTTTCAATTCTCCAAAATGAGTAGAATACAGTACGGAATACAGCGAGGTTACGTTAAAGAAAACCAATTACAGGTGAACCCCAACACTTTCACAGCTAGGCGGCAGAGTAGTGTAATGGTTAGGGAACTGGACTTGTAACTCTGAGGTTGCTGGTTCAATTCCCAGGTGGAGCACTGCCGTTGGTACCCTTGAGCAAGGTACTTCACCTGAAATGCTTCAGTAAAAAAATATCCAGCTGTACAAATGGATTGTATGTAAACTGTAAGTCGCTCTGGATACTAAATGCCTAAAATGTAATGTGTATGTAAATGTAGCTACATTAATATTGCCTCTCCCTTCACAAACCAAAAAGCACGCCTGAATGCTGACAAATTCAACATACCCTCTTCATCCACAGTGCACAGTACATTATTAAAGAACGTACTGAAATCGAGAGAGAGGGAAAGAGAGCAAGAGAAAGAGTGTGAGAGAAAAGCAGAGATGGTGGGTTCAGATAACAGCAGTTGAGGGCAGGTCAGAATGCCACCATCCTTACCAACACTCACTACACCCGGAGGCCACTTTCCTGAGAGAAACACATCACGTAATGGCAGTGGAATAAACCAGTTCCTGAGTCAAACTCATCAAAATGGCCACCTGCCTCATTTCCCCTTCATTTATTAACCCAGTAGTTTGTGGCAGATTAACCTCTAAGAGTACCCACATTTAAAAAAATCCACATTTAAGCTGCCATGCAGTAGAAGTTAGGACTTCAGGATACTGAAGGAACAAGAAGTTGCTTGGGGGGGGGAATTTAAATTAAAAAATAAATGCCATATTGAAGAGTTATTCATCAACAAAAAGAAGGCAGAGTTTAAAGCAGAACTACAGTGACTAATACATCACAGACTGCTGTACTCAATTCAAGCGAGCAAAAGGCTAGGTTGGCAGCCTTGGTGACTAATTTGCTGTTGCAACTGATGACAGATCCCAAAATGAACGCAGCACACACTAAACAGGTGTATGGACAAAGACACCGGCTTCTGGATCCACTGTCACTCCCACAACTGGAGGTTATGCTGACAGGATCCAATCAGGAGCCAAAACAACAAGTCAAAAACTAGACCACTCCTGTTTTCAAACTGCCTTCAGAACTATAACAAAAACAGGGCCTCCTTCAAAAAGGGAAAATATTCCATCTCAAAAACTGGGTGAAGGGCTGGCAATTCATTTTATTTCTCCATTCTGGTTTTCAAACCGACTGTATGTGGGGCCCAGATATTCCAGTTGTGTTTATGTCCCCCTCTTGTGACTTCTTTTTTTGCCACTGAGTGGAAAAGAATCACCATGCATCTCAACCTAGTTCTCGATTTCACTTCCACCTAGCAGTGGTACTGGGACTGGGTCCTTGAATCCTCCCGGAACCTGGTGACAGTTAAAAAGGTAGCTGGCGGATAGCGTAGAGGTCTAACATACCTGTATTTTGGCTGGTCCAACATGAGTGTGACCTGCCCATCGAAACCCGGTTTGAAACCCGTCTATGCCAGACCGGCCCTGGCCATTAGCCCGGATCGGGGGTGGCATTTGGCTGTCCATCCCAGGGGGAGGGGTGAGGGTGAGTCGGCACTAGTTCGTCGAGGAACGGAAGGTTTTCCCTGTACAAAACTTCTACATACGTGGTCAGTTTCCGTCTCGGAGGTCTGGCGGCCCAGGTAAATTGGCTCGACCCGGAGAATGGGCGGCGGACTCGTGGGGGAGGGTGAATTTAAATAAATAGGAGGGTATAATTGGCAACCAAACTGGGAGAAAAATGGTTGAAAAAAATTTGAAACAAACAAAAATAATAAGTAGCAGGTATGGGGGCTGCTGGGTGGCTCATCCTGTTAAGACGCTGTTCCATTGTGGATGGCCAGCTTTCACCGCTCTTCCACTGTAATGCACTATATAGGGTCAGAGGTAGTACAAAGGCTAGTATTTGAGAAGGTATACAGGTATGCATGCAAAACTCATTGCCGTTTCCCCACACAACTGCCCTCGTCATACATTTTCATGGACATTTTTTACATGTGATTTTATTTAAATCTGAATACTAATACCAAAGTACTGCAAGATTTCCATTCAATATACAGTCAAATAAATTGCACTTAACAGAAACAACAAAAAAACAGTACATTAATGTACAATGATGCAATGGAGTGATAACCATGATCCATCCAGTGGCTGACTCATTAAGTGTAATTTGCTGTACAGCAGAGCTGCATTCATGAGGTAAAGTGCCACAGAACTTTGCAAAGTGGCTGATGGGAGGTGTAGTCTGGTGGGTACGGTAAGTTCAAAATGGTTACCAATTGTTATTGTTTTAAAGCGGTAAATAATTAACACTCCGATCTTGTAGCTTTAGAAATTTAATTTTTGGGGGCACAGGGTGGGGCAACCAGTAAAGATACTAGCGCAGAGTGCAGGTTGCCCACTGCGGCCGCGGTTTGATTCCCCAGCTGCACCAGCACTGGCCGGGACTCCCATTCAAGGGCGGCGATTGGCTATCTGCCCCATAAGGAGGGGGATAGGGAAGCCTGCATTAGCTTGTTGCATGCAAGACTGCTTCTCTGGACGCATCAGAATCACGGCCGCCACTCGGGCGAGTCCCATCTCGAAGGAGGCGGTTCGCCATCCCTGCAACTACCGATCCCAGAGTAGTGGCTGGTCCCGCAGCTGCAGGCCACTGGCTTGAAGGGGGATATTTGGATAAATAGGTTCAATTTGCCACCAAAGTGGGAGAAAAACTAAAATCTGAAAAATCTGAAACAAAATTAAAAATATATATATATAATTTCCAGAAGGTAGCCAAATGTTGGTTTCAAATGTAATGAAAGGCACTAAACACACTAATTACATTATACTACACTAATTACTAAACACAAATATATATATATAATTAATTTCCCAAATATGAATACATCTCACCAGTGTGCTCATTTGCTGCATGCTATATGGTACAAAAGGTTTGCTGGTGTGCAAAGGTGGAAATTTTGCAAGCATGGTAAATTATTTTCTCTGAGCCAAGGCATATTATTGTAAATTCAAATTATACAGTACTCTGAAAATGGAATCTGGAGAAGCTTTGTTTTGGGAGACAACCCAGACATGAAAACATCATGAACATGATTGGAATATGCAAATTCAAGAGATGTCACATATTACATTGCACATGGTGGGGGGTGGGTGTTGGTAGTTGAATCTATTGAATACATTTGATGTGACAAATTCCTTTCAGGATGGATATGGAGATGTGTGTGTGTGTGTGTGTGTGTATATATATATATATATATATATATAGACACGTGTATAAAAATATTAAATTTAAATATAGTCAACCATTTGTTATGCCATGATACAAGAGCTAGAAATGTACTTTTAATCCTTAAAACAAGCTAAAGGGAGAATCTATCAAAGATGTGGCATGTGCGCACACACATACCCTGAAATTTGCATTGACTTACTTGATAATCGACTTATTTTTGTTCAAAACCCATTAAAATCATCATGACCACCACAACAGTGATCCGATCACCAGTCAACAACCTTGACAACAGACTCCGAGAACGCAGCCCACAATGGCCTTGTCAAGCACTATTTGATTTCAGCAGCTCTCCGTCTGTCTCGAGTTTGTCTAATCCTGCTGAAACAGAGCGAGAAGAACCACCGAGCTCCCAAGAGGAGAAGGGATTGTCGTCTGTCCGCTCATCCTCACAGCCGCTCATGTGCGCAGATCACACGCTGGTGCTATATGTGGAAGAGAGGTGTGATGGTAGAGAAGTCAAAGCTGCTTTGCCTGCCGCTCCCACCACATCCCTGCAGTGCCTACACAAAGACATTGTCCTGCCATTCCTAACATTGCCAGAATTCCCCCAAAGACATCAGTGCAAGCAAACCGTACATAACACACACGCAACACACACACACACGCAGACACATGCATGTGCGTATGCATGTACGCAGGCACACACACACACAGGCACGAAGACATGCAGACGGCCGCACGTACCATGTACACACACACACAGCAGAAGTTCAGCATACAACAGCTGCTCTGAGCACGGGGGGGGGGTAACAGCTTTGATCCCCTTCCCATCAAACAAATCAGATTTACATAAGGACTGCAGCAAGCATCACCCTCGATGTTGTTTAGAACAAACGAATGAAAGCTTCACCGCATTCTGCACGTATGACCTTACAATACTTACAATAGACCTTAATGCCGACATACAGCAAAGCAAAGCAGGAAAGCATTAATAACCGCTGTTCCACCAGACCCTCCACCAGACCCTCCACCGTATCTACTTATACTGACCCAAATTTGACGCACGCACGCACACACAAAGCCTGGGTATTAAAAATATGCCTGCTATTTAATGTCCAAAATGGAAAGTAAAAAAAATCAAGATCCAACCAGTCACACCCACAGAGACCACAACGGTACAATAAATTGATTGCAGAAAATAATCCACTGCACTGGGTTCTTATGGATTTCCTGAGCAACCTGGATGCTTAAGAAATAAAACATTTTACAATTTGAATTTGCAACATTCGAAAAAGGAACCTATATGCATCCAAGTTGTTGAAATCGTAGGCAAGATGTTATTGTATTATTACATTTTAGTGAATGTGGTTTAACTTGAAATTCAATTTTACAAACTGAATTGCAATTTCAGAGCACGAAGACATACAATTTCAAACCATACTTGGACTCACACTCAATGTTCAAAACTATTAAACTCACTCAAATTCAATACTAGTAAATTCACACAAACAAATCATAATTCCACAGTTTCCACAATTCCCATTCAACAAATGTAATCTATTGAATTACGTTTCAATTTCAATTATTTTGCCATGGATATGCTTCCATAAACACAACTGCCACTAAGGAAAAGCTTTGTGTACGTGGCCACTAACGTGCTATTTGGTTGCTTTGCAAATTGAGGGGGTTCTTTGGATTTACAAGTACACCCTGAAGTGAAAACCCAAACAAGTGTGTCTGTGCGGGCACACCAAAGACTAAAATGCCTCCAAGTCACCACATGGATAACGTTAGTTGAAATGTATTGAACGCTCACTCTTCAACAGCTGAAACAAAAGCCCTGCTGTGACCCACTTCCCTGCAGATTAAACATACAGATTCGGATTGAGGTATACCCTTTGCTCTTGGAAGGAGGGGAATTCAAACATTCATAAACTTAATGCTGGACTCTTGGACTCAGTCAAGGTTCAAGGAGATTAACACAAACCGCATTCAACTGCACTTGTAATATTTAATCAAACCCAACAATTGCTAGCGAGGCGTTTCACTGTAAATAAGGAAATCTCAGTTTCTCAGACGAGAGTTTCTGGTCTAATGGATAGATTTGTATTTTGACAGCAAACTGTTTACTTACAGAAGTGTAATCAATATTACGTAACGAGGCCCTTATAGCGAGCAACCAGCGCTCTACCTAGCTACGTATCGATAGCTTACAGTTAACATTACATTTTAACATTGCAAAATAACGTTTCTCAAATAGTCAGCATGGCAAAATATTAGTAATCGCCTGATTAATATTAACTAGCCCGCTAATGTTACTTAAAATAGATTCCACTTGAATTTGACCGTCACAATGCAGGTAAAGAGGCAAATTATACACGGGCGGATAGCTTGCTAGATTTTATGGCTGTAGCAAACGATGTATGCATGTGTGTATGATTCATTAGCTAGCTGGCTATCGTTACCAAATTCGCCTAATTTTGCATAGCTAGCTAGCTAGTAGACGTCGAGAATGTTCGATCCATTGACCTAGGTAGCTAACGTTAGCCAACTTGCGAGGTAACATTAACATTAGCTAGCCAAGTTGGGTGGCTAGCGAACTAGCTAACCAATCTAGGGCGAACAAACTAGCTTATCGGTTAGCTCAACGAAAACACTGGCAAATCCAGCAATCTATTATTAGCTCGTCAGCTAGCAGTCTATACATCGAGTAGTTAGCACTTGCTAAATCACAATGAATGCTAACGTTGGCTAACTAGCTATCCAGTTCTAGTCTGAGGATATCAAGCTAGCAAAACAAATGTCAGAACTCTTAGCGAAAGTACACTCATCTATATAGATAGCATAACGTTAGTTAACGCTAATACCGAGTAGTTCGCTAGTGCTAGTTACCCAATAATATGCACTTAGCTAGTTCGCTAGTTCGCTCACTCAATATGGCCTGTCCCAAGCTGAACTGTTTAGCGAACACTACTAGCATAGTGCCTTTAGCTCGCTAAACGTAACTAGTTACATAAACTAATCCAAATAAAGCTAGGCAAGAACACATCGACAGAGCATTTAAAAATATGTTACCTAGAAAGCTATACACAACGTTGTCTATACATACCCAGCTAGCTAGGCCTCCCATTATCCACAGACTATCGTTAAATAGCCCGAGGGTAGCCTTGTGGCAGCAACACTGAACCTTACATCATGTTATTAAAGTGTAATCAAAAGTATCAATACTGTCGTCCACAGTTATCTTCACTTGGCTTACCTTTTACTTTCGGTCATATTACTGGTCAGGTCGATAACTGGCATTTCGGGTATGTTTCCTTCCTTTTCTCTTACAAAACAGTGGCTATTTAGGATCGTCTGTAGGTTGGATTTAACCATCCGGCCTATGTCCGCTCCAACAGCTCTCCCTTCGCCTCCTTGATTCTTCGGTAAAATGGATTCACAACACAGGCCGACTATTTATATGAAGTGGGAGGGTTTCTGGAGAGTCTTGAGGCTACGTTGGTTTTCTCTTCGCTCAAAAATCTAATTTATCATGATTGGTCCAAACACGTCACATGATGCGTCAAGACCAATTGCAGGAAAGTACAGATCGTGTACCAAGAGGAAGGTGATGTGGGTGGGAAAGTACAGTTTGTGGGTATTGTACTTGGGTGTGTTTACGATGTTGGATGGGCAGCGTTGAAGGCTCAATGGAATATTGCAAGGGATATAATGTTACTGGCAATGGCGATTTTAGATCCTATTTAGCCCCCCCCCTGTTTTTCATCTCAGCCCCCCTGAAAATGTTTAGTCATTCTTTTCTCAAATTTATTTTTACTTAATATCTATTTTTAAAAATACCACAGTGGTATTTCAATTTTGAGAGCGACCACCATTGTGGTGTTTTTGTTTTGGGGAATGTAACAGTAAAATAATTTGAAAATTAGGCTTGTGCTTTGCATGTGTACATCTCATTGGGGGCTGAGCCTCGCTAAAGGTCAAATCTTAGAATCGCCCCTGGTTACTGGTAAAAATATATTTTTCAGCCTACTGTTAGTCCAGTTTGAATATCATTTATTGCAACTTTTACAACGTTGCAATAAGGTTGTCTAGAATAACAAAGTAACAATATTTTTTTTACCAACCTCAAACCACAACCTTTCGGCTATTCAGCTGTAGGTCCAGATCACACTTTCTTAAATATATGCTCTTTGTATTATGCTGTTGTACTTGCAGAATACACCCCCATAATTAGTCTCAAAGTAAATGTCAAAGTGTGATTTTTCCTTATTGTTACCTCATGTTAAATTTGTGAGGGAGTATTTTCTATCATAATACATTAATTTGCCTTTTTGTCCTTTCTATCATCTAGTACATATTAGATCTTATATTACACTAATTACTAATATTACAGATACTATTATTTATCTATTAATGTCTAAGCCAGAAAACCCTCTTTTTTTGCAACTAGGCATTTAAGAAAGACCAACAAGAAAGCACATTACCCCTATCGTCCTGGCAACCTGTAGCTTTTTAAAAAGATTCCATTAAAAACTCTTAAAGCAAAACATGGATTAGCCCCCAATTACATTAACGAGCTGTTAATCCAAACAAACCTAAATATCATCTTAGATCTTTGAATAAGGACCTTTTGACTGTTCCAAAATCCATATTAAAAACTAAAGGGGGTTGCGTTTTTTCAAAGGCTCTTTGTCTGTCTCTGTTTGAAACCCGTTTAAAAAGTATTTTTTATAAATTGTCTTTAAATGTATATCATACTCCTTGATGTTGTTCCCAATTTTACTTGAAAATTGCTATATAAATAAAGTTATTGATATTATTATTATTATTATTATTATTATTATTATTATTATTTGTTATTATTATTATTATTATACAAATACATGTTATCAGAGATTTCTGTCTCCCATTTGTTTGTTATTTCTACTGAAATAACATCCAAATGAAGAATAAAATAACATCTTAAGAAAGAAATGCTCTGATATTACTTTTATGGATGGCTGCTATGTACTTGCACAAATCCTAAATAAAAAAGGAGGGAATTCACTCAAGGGACAAGTCAGAGGTTAACCCCTGTCCTGCCAATCTGACTCAGCTGCACGTCGTGGGAATAAACAGCCTGTCTTGATCATATTTTTTTATTACTCCACAGCTGTGCATGTCTGTCAAGGATATGGGGGGGGATCAGGCACAAGGACTGGGGGAGACTCTGCTACCCCCTATTCGGGTCACTGCAACTGAACACTGTAAGGCGTGAGATTCAGGTAAGCCCCAATTAATCATGGATATCCAGGGTCAAACCTAAACTTTGTGGGATGAATTTTCACAGAAGGAGCTTGATCCATAACGGGTACAAATGTGGCATTGGGTTTTGTTTTAATTCTCTCAGTCATGTCTCTCCTTTGATCTAGCATGATGTCCATTTTAGGAACTGCTGTAATATTAGTCCTTGCCTCATATATTTTAATCTGAGCAGGGGAGCTGCCGAAGCTACTGCCGAAGCTTCACTGAGAGAGGGGACTGAATGATAATTATGTAGCAACATAGTTTCAATTGTGTATGTGATAGGAGGACTCTCTTCTCACTACCATCAATTGCTTTATAACTAAGAATATACAACAATAGGTTTATTTTTGCATTTGAATATGAGCATTTGGGAGTTCTTGGGAGTTCATACTCTGGTGAATATGGTGGGTGTAAAAGTAATCCATGTTGCAAAGCTCAAATCCCAGCTGTTTGAGGTTTTTGCTGTCTTAACTGCAATCCATTGATCATGGCAATAGAGGGGTAAAGTCTCATGGCAAGATTACAGGTGTGCATATGTCATTATGACGGGAAACACTGTCTGCTGTCACTGGTCAGAGTGCTGTATACTATCGAGTACACTTTGGTGTACTCATTGGTTTGATCATATTAAAATTAATAGTTCGTTTGAAAGGGAACACGAATTACTACTGAGAACATGGATGAATACATTGAATTACATTGTTTTTTCACACCATTCTTTTGCCACATTTTGTTTTGACATTACAGGCATTATAAGTCACCCAGAGAGACTTCACAGTTCACATTTCTTATGTACAATCCATTTATACAGCTGGATATTTACTGAAGCAATTCAGGTTAAGTACCTTGCTCAAGGGTTCAATGGCAGTGACCCACCCGGGAATCGAATCTGCATATTCCATGCTGCAAGCCCAGTTACACTACACTGCTGAATCATCTTGCTCGTATGCTATTTCTCCCTCCCTCCTCCCTTTGTCTCAGAATCGCCCCCCTCTCTCTCTCTCTCTCCCAGTGCTGGAATGGATAATATGACCATTAAGGTATTACAGGGCGGAGGTGGGGTGCAGCTGAAGGAGGAGCCACCTCCAAAACCAGTCAAGCTCCGCAGGGCAGGTACTGTACTGTTGTCCCGGGGCAGCCGTTAGCTAAAGCAAGGCACACAGGGGATACCAGGTAACACCTAACGTATTGCATTGACTATAATGTGAAATTATTTTCAGCTTTGGACAGAATCATGAAAAAAGCAACAACACAAAATAGACATGTTAGTATTATTATTTACTGGAGGTGTAGCTAGCTCCACAGATCTCTAGATGAAGAGAATAAATATATTTTTAATTTATGGTTGTGAAGGGTGCAAAGGGACATTCAGTACATATACTTACATAGGTACGGAAACTAGTCAAGTGAAATATGATCAGTTCCATCCCAGAATTGTATAATACTTTTGCCTGTATAGCATACTTATCCAGGAAAGCCTACATAGTTTTAAATGGCATGTTTCCCACGTATAAAACAATGAATTATTCAGTTGTTTCAATGTGCACTGTTTTTCACATAAAGTGGATTGCTCAAGGGTTCAATAGCAGTGGGAATCAGACATTCGAACCTTCCGATTACAAACCCAGCATGCCGCACTACCGCCAGTAACACGACACACAAATTCTCCAGGTCAGACTAAATCTCATGTCTTCCTTTCCAGATGTGCTGTCGTCAAAGAAAAAGAAAGTGAGTGAGGTGAGTTTTGGGCCCACAAATCCAAGCTCTTGTGTGCTGAGTTCCAAAAGGGGTCCTTCCCTACAGCATAGGCATAACGAGTCCCCCCCAATATGTAAAACAGTCATGTCTGTTCCCTCCCAGTAATTTGTAGGTATAAAACATTCTCTTTCATTATATTCCCCCAATACATCATATGTGGTTATGGCCTTGACATACAGGACAAAAGCATCAAACTTTTATTCAAATGAGAGGTAACATTTAGTTAAGATGACAGTGTGCAATGTGCAACTTCCAGGACTGGAATTGCCCTATCCCTTCTCTGATCACTATAGCTTAACAGGCTTTCACTTAACTCAAAATTGGAACTGAAATACAGTCTTAACTAGACAGATTATGGCTGGCTATACTGTATATAATCATTTTGTATAAAATCCACAAAGAAGCTCAATAAATAATTTTACTTTGCAGTTTGAAGGCTACTACATTTCTCTTTTGTCAATAATCTGAGAAAAGGCTCATTCACATGTCTGGCCAGTCACAATGACGAATGTGTGATCCTGGATCACAGACCTATGAGAGTGTGAACCATCTGCTTCACATATACAATTCAGTAACCCTGATCTCCTCTCCTCTCTCCGCAGGGTCCGCCAAGCCCCCGGCAAGGTTCAAAGAAATCCTCAAAGGAAGCATCAAGGCCCGGTGTGTTTCTCCCTTATTTATCTCTGCCTCCTCCCCCCCCCACCCCTTCACACTTTACTTGTGATTCAAAACTGTGTGTCCATCTGTCCATCCTCCTCTGTGTGCATTTATTCATCATTGGCTGGGCTCATCAGCATATTCAGTCATCTCAATATTCTTTTAACCAATACCAATCACCCATCACTCAAACTTTTGTTTTGTTGTGTTCTCCAGTCCAGGTGTCTATGCATTTGTGCTCTTGGTGAACAAGTTTCATGTGCATGTATAAAACATTTACATTTTAGGCATTTAGCAGATGCTCGTATCCAGAACAACTTGCAAAAAGTGCATTTATACATGGTCAAATTAAACATGGTTAGTGGAAGAGATCAATGTAGTAACTGTAACAGACAACATTGTTGACAGTTGCACACCATACCTGTAACACAGGGAAAGAAAAGTTTTTAAAAAAACACGTAGACAGTGGTGGAGGCAGTTAGTTAATGTAAACAGTAGGTGTAGATAGTTGTAGACAGTTAATTAATGTATAGAGTCAGTGGTAGTGGAGTCTAAAGAGGTGGGTTTTTAGTCTCTTGCGGAAGATGGCCAGTGATTCCACAGTCCTGACCAGGTGCAGAAGATCATTCCACCACCGAGGGGTCAGGACAGCGAAGAGGCGAGACCGCGAGGAACAGCTGCCAGGAGCCCGAAGGGATGGGACAGTCAATGTGCCAGAGGAGGCAGAGTGGAGGAGTGTGGTTGGGGTGTAGGGTGTTATGAGTGTCTGGAGGTAGGAGGGAGCAGTTCATCTAATGGCCTGATATGCCAGGATCAGTTATTTAAATGTGATATGTGCCGCAATAGGGAGCTAGTGCAGTGTGGTGAGTAGTGGAGTGACATGCATAAACTTGGGTTGGTTGAACACTAGGCATGAGGCGGCATTCTGCACTAGTTGTAGTAGCTTCATGGCACAGGCTACTCCTGCCAGCAAGGAATTGCAGTAGTCCAGAGATGAAATAATCAAACCCTGGACTAGGAGTTGTGTGGCCTCTTAGGGGAGGAATGGGCGGATTCTCCGGATGTTGTGAGGGAGAATCGGCAGGGACCAGGTGATCGTTGCGATGTGCCCCGAGAAGCACAGTTCTTGGCAGCCCGGGACATAGACACTATAGAACCTTCCACGGTGATTGAGGCATCAATCATCGAGGAGCTCTTCGCTGGGAGGAAGAGCAGCTCGGTCTTCCCCAAGTTGAGCTTCAGGTGGTGGGTGGACATCCAGGCCAAGATGTCTGTCAAGCATGCTGAGATATGCGCTGGGACCTGGGTGTCAGAAGGAGAGAAGGAGAGAAAGAGTTGAATGTCATCATCATAACAGTGATATGAAAAGCCATGAGCAGAGATAACAGAACCAAGTGACTTGGTATAGAGGGAGAATAGGAGGGGATCTAGCACTGAGCCCTGTGGGACACCAGTTGAGAGGGTGTGGGGAGAGGAGAGGGATTTTCTCCAGGCCACCTGGTAGGACCGGTCAGCCAGGTATGATTCAAACCATGCCAGTGGTGATCCGGAGAGCGAGAGATGAGAGCAGGATCTGGTGGTCAACTGATGGTCAACGGTATCAAATGCAGCCGATAGGTTGAGCAGTAGGAGGATGGAGCTGAGTGATTGAGTCTTAGCCAAGTTGAGAGCCTCAGTGACCGCAAGCAGAGCAGTTTCAGTAGAGTGACCCGCCTTGAAGCCTGATTGGTTGGGATCAAGTAGGTCATTCTGTAGGAGATAGACAGACAGTTGATTATATATAGCCCGTTCTACAGTCTTCTACAGTGAGAGGAAAGAGACAGGTCGATAGTCAGCAGGATTCAGAGAGGGTTTCTTGAGGAGGGGGATGACATGGGCCCCTTTGAGGGCAGAGGGCACAGAACCAGAGGAAGAAGAGGAGTTGGTTATATTGGAGACAAAGGGGAGGATGTCCATAGCGATGGACTGGAAGAGGGGGGAGGGAATGGGATCAAGAGGGCAGGTGGTAGGATGGTGGGAGTGAATAAGTTGTGAGATGTTAGAGTCAGGGAGGGGTGAGAAGGAAGACAGGGAGGCGTGTGGTTTGAGTTGTGAGATGGGTGAGGGAGGGTTAGGTGCGGGAGAGGTTGGAGAGAAGGAGTTGTGAATGTCATTAACTTTCTTCCGAAAGAAGGATGCAAAGTCATCGGCAGTTAGAGAGGAGAGTGTGGGGAGGAGGAGGGGGGAAGAGAGAAGAAAATGTAGAGAGGAGAGTTTAGAGGAGAGTTTAGAGGAAACGGTAGAATTTCTGAAGATTGCTGGCAATTTAAAAAGAAACACCCATTTTCACCAAAATTCTTCTATCGCATTTTGTTTTGTCAAAAAATTCTCCAAGATCTGCAGGAGTGTTTTCAAATTTTACCACCATCTAAAGAGTTAACATAATTCAAATGATTATTTGACCCGGGTCTGATTGTATATGTATCTATGCTTCTCCCAATCCATTTGCACATGGGTCCTCTCTGTCTCTGGCCATCCTGCAGCGGGCAGCAATAATGAAAACCCCTGGGAATGGATCACGCTGAATCGCTGTCTGTTCATGGCCGTCATTATTATTGTGGTCAGCACCGGAGTCAACAATGTAAACGGTGAGTGACCTCACACAGAAGTACACAGACAGGCAGATACACACACACACACACACACACACACACACACACACACACACAACCGAACAAACACACAAGCACACACAAACACAACCCCCCACCGACACACAAATGTAATAAATGTAAACACACTGACTGTATTTATGTACACTCTCTTGCACCAAGAGTCTAATACTCACAGGGGCACATACACACATAGCCCAGGGACAGCAGAACACACTTACAGGCTCTTACACACAGAGGCTGGTCTCATGCAGTGCCCCTTTGTGTTTTAGAAGCATTGGAGGCATTCTGGGAGGTGGAGGACGGAGAGGAGCTCCCAGAGGAATTGGCTTTGAGACAAAATGGTGTAGAGCAAGGCAGCACACCAGAGCAGGTATTGAAACCCAGACTGTGTGTCTGTTTACTCAGTGTGCATGTCTCAGTCATACCACTCTATATATGGAAAAAAATAAAATAATCATTTGGTATGCAGATTGGGATAGGTCATTCAGGCCTAAGACTGTTTCTTTTGTCCCTCCCTCAGACAGAGAGCTTTATGTGGGATAATCTGTTCTGGTGGAGCGCGGGGCCACAACAGGATGATGATGAAAATGATGACGGCGCCCCAGGAGGTAAATCGAGGAAGAGGCAGGCTCGAAGGAGGGTGGCTCGTGGGGAATTAGGGGAGGACGAACACGGGGAGGATGAGGAAGAGGAGGAAAAGGTGGAGAGACCCAGGAGGAAGAGGCAGAGGGTGGATCTCTGAAACAGGAGCAGTCAGTAGTCAGGGGTAGTCAAGGGTAGTCAGGGGTAGGCCCTGCCTGAGGAGAGGATCTGAGCACTGGGGAACCAGCAGAACTCCCTGCAGTGAGGAGGCATTCACCCGCGACATGAGAGAAAAGCCTTTCCACTCGTCAAAGACTGGTCTTCTGTCCCTGACAGCGAAGGCCAAAGTCTCTGGAGTATCTCTTCCTATGCAGTTTAAAATCTGATCACCACTGGTAAAGTAATCCCCTGAAACATGTATGTTTACTCATTTTCTGTCAATATGTCAGTCATTACTTTCCTGTATGAGGCACAATTCAGACTTAATAGGTGAGGTGGTCATAAGAGAGGACATTAATCCTGAATAATACTTTCATTTAAGAATTGTTTACCTGTTAGTCTTGACGTAGCTAGAGCGTGTAGGGACAAGTCAAAGCACAGTGTAATTTCCAGGAGACCAGGCACAGTAGAGTATGAAATCATGCCGCAAAAATTGACAACAGACTGAAAATATTTGACTATATTATACTTTGAGAGGCAGACAAGATCACATGAGTGCGTCACATGAAAATATTTATGTTTGTTCACTCCTTTACACTTTTGACCTCTTTTAAAATGTATGAAAGTATATCATTAATGCACAGTCATATTCTTACATGTCTGAAATGATTGGCATTGCTTGTGCTGGGATTAATTAGGCTCCAAAGCAAATAGTATAACAAACAAAAGTTATATTCCTTATAACTCAGTATGTTATTATAAACAAAGTTTGCCAATTTTATTAATTTGTATTATGTGTGGCCACTTATTGACCTGTATAATTGTCATTGTTTTGTTTGTATTGAAGTGTGTACCAGTGTGTATTGATCATTAACTCTCAACACTTCATCAAGAAGGAATGTTGTTTAACCTTGGGGATAAAACCATGCCACGATGCAATAAAGCACAGTAATATCACTTTATACACTTACATGTATGGATGTCAGGTTCTTCAGAACTCCCGGTCCAAAGGTGTACATTGATTGACAGACAAATATACCATGCTTAAAAAAAAAACTACATTCTGTGAATCAGTGCTTTTTATTTATATATTTTTAAACATTTGTAATGACTGAAATTAATTACTGTGTGTGTGTGTGTGTGTGTGTGTGTGTGTGTGTGTGCGCGTGCATGCTTGTATGCGTAACTGTTCACGCATACACACTGACACAACATACACTTCCACAAAAGAAATCCATGGTACAAAGTGTGTATATATACAACGGGGCGATTGGGAGGTCCGCGCTGGCCGTCGCGTCTCTCAGCGGCAGCCGCACCTCTTGGCCACCATGTTGAGCTTGGTGCTGATCTGGGTGCCCCCCCCCTCCAGCTCCACCACCAGCAGGTCCTCGTACTCCACGGGCACGCAGCAGGGCGAGCGCTCCAGGGGCTTGCCGCTCTGCCTGTGGCTGTTCAGCAGGGTCACGTGGATGTTGGGGTTGGTCAGCGGGAAGCCGCAGGTGCCCTGGCAGTTGTTAATAGCGGCCTTGTGCGGCAGCATGTAGTTCTCCAGCGATACGGTGAGGGGCTGCAGCCGGCAGGCGTCCGCCTTCCCCGAACCCTCCTGGCCCCCCGCGCCGCCCGGCGACCCTCTCCTCCTCCCAGGCTCCCAGCACTGTCTGCAGGGCCTTGAGCAGCAGCAGGGCCCGATACTGAGCCTCTCCGTGCTTCTCCGTGCCTGTGGGGAGGCAGTGGAGGAAGAAAGACGGTTTAATCCATAGGCGAACGCCTATTATTTTAAATGTATTTCGATTTTTTTCCCGTTTTTCTCCCAATTTGGTTGCCAATTATACCCTCTATTTATTTCAATTCCCCACCCCCACGAGTCCGCCGCCCGTCCTCTGGGAGCAAGATACACATTCCTGGCCGTTTGTTCCCGCCTCTTCCGAGACGGAAACTCTTCCACGGACGCCTTTAACCTTCTCCTCGACGGACTCGTGCCGGCTCACCCTCCAGCCAAATGCCGCCTCCGATCGGGGCTGACGACCAGGGCCGGTCTGGTAGAGACGCGGGTTTCGAACCGCGTCCCTGACAGGCAGCCATCCGCCGCCCACAAACGCCTATTATAACAGCCTACACACTTTAGCAAAAAAGGTATCATGCTGTACCTATTAAAGTACAAATGCTTTTTGTCACTGTGGCAGTACCGCTGCAAGGTAGTGAATTATACCTTTAGTCAGAAGAACATAATTGTCCCCTTGCAAGAAAATAAATGTTGCTTGCAGCACAAGCCTCATTTTCATTCCAATATGGCTGCCAGTGTGAATAAGGATTCATTACCCTACATTGGTACATATCTGTGCCTTTCCTCAATTTGTACCTTTTTCACTGGGAAAAGGTAAAAACCATATCATGAAGGATCTTATGTGTACCTTTGAAGGTACAATGAATTGCAACAAACACATTTGTACCCTTAGGAACAAAAGTGTAGCCTACTTGTACCTTTATTTTTGAGATTTACGTTTAAAAGATAAATATTTCTCTTCTCTTTTACTCGGGCTGTTCCGATATATCGATTCAGTTGAAAATCATGAATCAGTTTTTCACAATGTTATATCGATTCTCTGACCCCTAAGTATCATATATATACCTGTAATATGTGAACTGCAATAACATTACAGGGGTTGACATTTTATGTATGCTGCTCTGTTAAGATAACATAATTAACACTGTTGTTCCGTCTGTATGTTACTTATACACACACACACACACACACACACACACACACACACACACACACACACACACACACACAAACACACACACACACACACACACACACACACACACACACACACGCACACTGTTGAACCTGAGGGCACAGAAGATCCTTCAATTCCATTACATTTCATTCAAGACTCATTAAAAAAGAATAAAAAGTTAAAGACATTTCAAATTGACTCATGCTTATTTTTATTATGGGGTGTCAATGGGTTTTTGATTCAATTTTTTCCTTTGAAGTATATTTGTTGTAATATTATTTGAGGTACTGAATTGTGATTCTGTTGTTATCGTCATTAAATTGTGAAACCGAGATGAATCGTGATGTATTGAATCACGACATATCGTTATATCAATCATATCATGAGGTACTTGCCAATAGCCAGCCCTATTACATCAAGTGCTAAATTCGAACTGTGTTTGGTTGTTTGCTTTGTCAGATTGGCGTCATGCTCCATCAGAACATAAAAAATGAGACTTTACACGTGACAATTCCATTGCTCTGCCCCATCTTTGCAATGGCCCTCAGCACATTCCCCCTTCCTCACCTGCTGGTGGCTCTTCACCGTCCCGGGGCAGTGAGCTGAGGTCCTGCAGCCTCCGCAGCCGCCCCCTAATGCTACACCCTCCCACCCCCTCCCTGACCATCTGGGTCACGGCCTCCTCCAGCCGAAGTCTCAGCAGTGCCAGTAGAGGGGGCTGTAGCGCCAGCTGCACCCGGTGCTCCAGGAGCTGGGAGGCCCTGCGGGGGAAGGAGAAGAGGGTGGGGACGGAGGAGTTCAGGAGCCCCAGGAGGAGGGCCTCGCTGGAGGAGACGTCCAGGGTCAAGGGAGGCAGAGACTGCAGGGTGTCGAGAGAGACAGGGGCGGCTTGTGCCTGGAGGGACTCCAGACTCTCAGCAGAGAGAACTTCACTCAGGAATTTCTGCAGGTCGCAGAGGAAGAGGAAGGTCCTGGAAGGCGCCAGGGTGGCTGGGGGAAGGCTCGATTCTGATGTCAGTCTGCAGGAAACAGGACCACACATGTTAGCCTCCATTACTCACAGGCTCGTCTCTGACAATTTCGTTAGGCACGTTTGTAGCATTTTTCACTCAAGATGTACAAGAACATCCTAATACCAAAACAAAGGGGCATGCACAACCCCTCCCATGTAAGGTCCTGAATCTGAATATGTTGGTTTACACAGCAGACCCATCCCAAAACAAAGTCAAACCCTCGGCCAGGAGAGTCTGGTCTGCCTGAGGCTCCGTCCGTCCTGAACAGCAGCATAGGCCTCCGGGTGCTGTTGTGTTCGGCTCCCTCCCCCGTCAGTAGCTCACATAGATTCCGCTTCTCCGCTGGAGGGAGTGACTTATCTTTAACATTATTCCTTTTTATAGCACAGTTGATACAAAGAATTGTAGCCAAATGTGCTGTACAGATAATAAATAAAATAACAGTTATGAATAAAGTCACAGCAGCAATACAGTAAGGAGTAAAGAGCAGTTAACACACACAATGAGATAAAATAGCAATAATATAATGAATTATAATATAAATAATAAATAAATAATAATATAAATTAAACAGGCCACGTGTTACCTGCAGTTATTTAAAGCAGTTAAAATCTAAAATGATACAAATAATAAAAATACAGAAATGAAAGCAGAATATGAAAGAAAATAAAAAGATTTCTTTATAAACTATTCTGAAAAAATATGTTTTAAGACATTTTTATAAGTTTAAAGTCTTAAAAATCTTGATCGAAGGTAACTCGAATATTTTATGGAATCGAGTTCCAGAGTCTGGGGGCATAAAAATAAAATTTCACCATGATATGCTCCGACAATTTATACATTTAATGTATTAACAAAATGCCTCTACTTTATTTGGGTGTACTTGTCTGCTCATTCATTGTGTGATATTAATTTAAGTTCAGTTATGTTTATTTACTTGACCGTTCATTTTCAAATTAATTTTCAAAATGTAAAGGATTTTTTAGAAAATGTAGGAATTAATGTCCAGATATTGAAAATATAATACAATTTAAGAGTGATTAGAATAGTTTTTTATTTGTTTCAGATTTTTCCCCATTTTCCTCCCAATTTAGTAACCAATTGCACCGTGTTTTCATTCAACTCCCCCCCTCCTACTGTGAGCACCTCCGAGGCAAAATATATCAGGTCAACATATCGGCAATCGGCGGACTAGGGCTATATCGGTATTGACCGAGCTCGAATTCAAATCCTAATTGAGGCTCCTCGCCTGGGACGTTTTTACCTTTCTCTGTCTGGTTTATCTCCGCCACGATCCGCCACGCCACGTGACCTTGGACATGGCTCGTCACGTGTCTCGCAGGCAGGACAACGTACTGCGTCCCAGCTGAGGCACACACTGTCTGGAACAGGTCAGGCAAGAGATCGTTTTAAAGCGAGTTATAATCCGTGACCGCACTCCACCAGCTGCTGGATCATGATATATTTACATAGGTGGGGCTCGCATGAGAGTGGCGAATATACAAACAGCCTCCATGCAAAATTGAAAACAAATACTGCTTTTGTCATTCTATTGCAGGCAGGACAGTGCATTCCTGGATCACTGTTTGGAGAGGCCTAGCCTCACTTGTTAGGCTCATAACTATTAGCCTGAATAATTTTTCACTCCGATGTGATATAACTCTGGTCAGCTGACAGGGAAGTGCTTCGCTAATAAACCAACGGTTTGTTACTACATCTGACGAATCACGAGTCTCGAGGGTGGTTATGGTATGATAAACCACCTGAGCCAACCAAAATCATTCTCAGAAATCTTCGGGCACCAATCAGATTGCAGGAAGCCTAGGTCAGAAAAGTTAAGTAAGCTATCCAGGCACACTATGGGAGATTGGGCGTCTGGAGTCGGGAGTCTAGACTTGGGGAGGCCTAACCTGGTGGTGTGGCTGGAGGGAGTGACTGGTGAAGGAAACACTCAGCCCGCCTGTGCTGATGGAGCCCCCCAAAGAGAAGAATAGTGTGGGGGCCAGTCTGCTGAGCTGTGGGTGTAGTGGGAGAGGCAGGAGGAAGTGAAGGATCAGCTCTCTGCTGGGGCCCTCTCCATCCACCTCCCAGAGCTCTGACACAACACACAGACGGACACAACAGTGGTGATCCCAATCCTGCTCACACGTGTACAATGTATGTTACATAGTGAATTAAAATCATTCAAGATAAAGGTATTGTTAAAACATTGCACTATTAATTTGGAGTTTATGTTAGTAAAAAATAAAAAAGGAGACTGAAATATGTATTACATCACAGTACTCCCGTCATTGGAATATTGTGAATCTTGGATAAGATCCACCAAATCTATTGTTTAAGCTCGGCAAGATATGATTACACATATTTAAAGTGTATGCTCAAGTCAGAATGAAAGGCAGCCGGGAGTAGCAATGCTTTATACTCTACTATAGGTAGGCCTATATAGGAATGAAGAAAGCACAGATACCTAGAGTAGGGTGTACAATGTGTAATCCACCTCTGTCTTTTTCTGCACTGTCAGCTAGCACAGACAATGCTGCGTGCAGGCTGCTCGATTTCCCATCGGGATCTGAGCAAAGTCCAAAACGGGTCAAGTCGTCCTGGTCCAGCTCGCTTCCCCTTCCCCAACCTTTAGACACAGCGTTAAGCAGATCCCTCAGGACATCTTCGTGATCCTCCACCGATCCGAAACATTGCGCTGTCCAGGACGGGCGTTCAGGGTCAGGGACGGAGATGTTATTTTGGTCCGCGGTATCTGCAGCTTGGTCCGGCGAGTGGTGCCGAGCGGCAGCTCCTCATCCCCCTGCTCGCGGCTCAAAGCTCCATCTTTTCCTCCATCGATTTGATCTGCCATGCGGTTTGGATTTACTGAGGCTGATGGGGTTATGTTTCGAGAAGCAACAGAAAGGCTTGATTCGATTACTGCAATTTCAAAATCAAGAACAGCAGCCATACAATATTATCTCTATTTACAATAACCTGAATTCATGCAATTTTGCCCTCTTACTAAAAGGATGCCATATTCACCACATCTACCAGGCTTCCCAAAGCACCGTGTGTGCACATGCAACATACTGTTATACTGATTCTAAACAGTGCCTTAGGCTCAGTCTCCCAGCCATACATCCTGTGTTGTCTTGGAGCGGTTATGACCTAAATATTTTACCCCAGTGTTTCTCGTGAGTTGCCTTGCAGGTTTTGTGAGTTGTTGTGGAGGATCTTTTTTTCTCTTTTCTGTTTGATTGAGCTGTTGAATTCTAATGTGTGTTCCACATCTTGTCAACTGTTAAACTGCTGTTAGTTCAGTGTAAAGAAAGCTGTTAGACGTTATGTTTAAAAATGAATAAGGAAAACTATTTCATGTTGTTCAACTAAGTTGAAAACTATTTAGTATTAAACATTCCCAAAGACCTGGGCTAAGCTCAGGATGAACAAACTGTTGCACACTGTTTTATAAACTGAAACGGTAGCGGCAACACCATTGCTTAGTTACATCACTGGCAACGCTCACCAAAACACTGCAAACCATTTAGACTAAATGTAGGGTCCAAGGCAGAAATGTAGCTAAACGTAGCAAAACATAGCACAACGGTTTCAATTAACAGCTCAATTGATTGTAGCTAATTAAGCCTTTAATTAGAGTAAACCACTACACAGTGTGCCCTGGACCAGAGCTGAGAGACATCTAAATATGTTCCCTCAGTTCACTTTGTACACATAATCACCAAAATACCCATGGCTTAGCTTAATTAATTTCAAACATGGCTAAAATCATTTAAATCTACTATTTCATTTGCAGTTCTATGGCTTGTAAAGTGGCATCACCAGTTCAACAGTAGTCTTTGAGACTAACACAATATTGATACTTTAACTACAATGCCTGATAGCTTTAATAAAGGAGTGAATTTTCTGAATATTATTCTCAATCAGCAATGCATTTTCCACTACCCCCATGCGACTACACATATCTGGCTTCCATTGGAAGCATTGTCCATTCTCCTTGTTTGGTAACAACTGAGAGAAGGCTGAAGTCTGGAGTGTGTTTAATTGCAATGGTAGTTCATTAAGACTGGATTCAACGCTCAAACCGCTCCTGCTTCTATCAGTTAAGTCCTGGCGGGAATGCCTTTGCGAACAATGTGAAAATCAATGGCATGTCAGAGTTCCTGAAATGCTACCCATTTAATCGGTCACACATTTTCTGATAGCGTCTGACACCACAGGTACGTGACATCACAAAAGCATCAAGAGCTGAACAGAAAAAGCAGGGAAATGTCACATACCTAACCTGGGATGGTCCAGCTTTGGGCTTTGGTCCACCACTCTGTCCCCCAGCTCCCCGCGGTGCGGGACAGTGGCCATGGCAGAGGGCAGCAGCAGCAGCATCACTCTGAACATGCTCCTTGGCCACATGTCTGCCAGTTCAACCCCTCACAAAGTCAGTGTCAAGCGCTTGTTTGGGGCAGGACAGTGAGCGAGGTGGGATTTTATACATATAATCCAAGGGAGGCCAGACTGCCAAAATATCTGCACAGCAATGTGTGGCCTTGGACACATGAGAGATATATTTGGATTTTTTTTTTTACTTTCAATGAAAAGGAGGGCTGGTGCAGATGGCCTGCCGTGGCTCGGAGAGGGGCACAGACAGATGCTGTCTGAACACAGAGGAACAGAGTATCCTATTAATAATCCCTGTGGTGGAGATAAGGCAGTGGAGAGCAGGCCCAGGACAGACAATGAATGGGGAGCTGTGCGGTGGCAGACATGCACCTGTGTACATGCTCCGGGTGTGGGAAAGTTAAAGCTCCATTGAACGTCGGAAAAAGAAAGAACCAAATACCAGCACGTCGCCAATGCTGTTTGAATTTTAACAGTGTGTGGCAAGCCGTTTCAGGAGAATTGCATGTCAGAAATCAGTTTCTCATATCTGAAACTGAAATCCCCATAGGTAACAATGGGGGAGTTTCTGATGTCAGAAGTCTAATTCTTTATATATCAGAAACTGATTAAATGTCAATGCGGCTTGCCGTAACAGCGCCTTCTTGTTACAACTTTATTTACACATTTACGTTCAGTCATTTAGCAGACGCTCTTATCCGAGTGCTCTGTTAAAACTGTGAGACTGTGAGAGTCGCGCTTCAGCACATGCAGATTAAGGCCTCTAGTTTGGGGATGACAGTAGCTCCAGTCCTCCCCAAACTAGAGCCCCTTAACTCAAACCCAGGACATTATGTGCTACTTTGGTGACGTTATTAATGGGCATGTATGAACAGATAGGGAAGATTTGTGATAAATACCCCATCACACAAGACAAGTTTTGTGGATGTTTTGTATTTTACCTCACTCTGAGGCAAATGTTCAATAAGCAACTATTTGAAATACATATATATCTGTATTCCACTAAGCAGTTCAATGCATTTGAGCTTTGCACTTGTAAGGAATGGTTCAATGCACTTGAATGAGAGAGATACCATCTCTACACCCATGTAACGGTGCAAGATACATGTTTTTCTAAATAAATATATGTATATATATATATGTATGTGCTCTGGTTCCTGTTATGTTACAAATTAAACGTTCACTGCAATAGAATGTAGGCTACATTTGCTAGTGCATCATGGGGCTTGATATTATTGCACGGCAGAGGAGGGACCTTATAACAAGAAATAATAAGAAATTAAAAATAATAAAGTGATTGCTGATGATATTGTTGAGCTGTGGGGAGGGGATCATATCTGTATTATATCTGTAGTTTCCAACCACACACTACACCACCTAATTTCACTAATTAGCTCACTTCCTGGACCAAGGACCTGGACCACCTCCTGGTTGTGGAATGGATGACCCTGGCTCTCAGCATTCCTGTCAACTATGATAGTTAATATTGTATAGAAATGTAAAAATTGAAGTGAAACCTTTATGCGATAAACTTACCAATTTCACATGAATGTTAAATTGAATGTGTAAGTTGACTGAAACACTATCTGATTAGCCATATATAAAGAACCCATGAAAAACGTATGGTACCAAAATACCATGGTTATGGCCTATGAATCAATGCTTTAATTAACTATATATTGTTGAAGAATGATATTCGCAGATTGAAAAATAAAACACATTAATAAATGTATTTTAAGAAGTTCTGCCTATGTAACTCTCAATTCATTTTTTAAAAATGTTTTAGTTATGATTTATCACAAACATCGGCACAATTGGAGGCTGGGGGCAAGCACTTAGCTTTGCCTCTTATCTCAGCACAACTCCAGAGAATGCAATATTCATGATAAGCCATGATAAATCATGCCTTATGGCATTAGTATACACAAATTGGACTGCGGTAATGAGGTGCTTGTTAGAGATGGAGGGGGATGGGGCATCAAGGTTGGTATGAATTCCATTTCAATTCAGGAAATGAATCACAATCCAATTAATTAATTTACAAATGCAACACAATTTTCTATGAGGATTTTTCAATGAATGAGTTGAATTTCAATGAATTTCCTGAATTGAGATGGAATTGAACCCGCAACTCTGCAGAGCTTCTGTAAATGAGCAGGGGCATTCTCTTCACTGTGGGGCAGAGAGTGGCAGAGGTTTGCAGGGGTGGGGCTGGGAGAGGGTTGAAGTCCAAGAGGAGAGGGCCATCTCAAACTTGTGAAGGAGCACTGGACCACAAATCAGAGGCCTGTTCTTTGAACAGAAAGGCAAGAATTCCTGGGGAGAGGGAGGAAAAGAGGGGTGAACTGGATCACGATACTGGCAATGCTAGATACGTCCTGCTCCTTGCTATTTTCATGTAATGTTTAAATGGTGTTTTCTTAATATCGGCATCATTTAAATATACAGGCAACTACCAAAATAAAGGAAGCACTTGAGTAAATGAAGCATTTTGGCAGCTCTGTTATGGTGTGGAGTTCATTTACCTGGCATGGTTTAGGGTTAGGGTTAGGGTTAACCCCTTAGAGGGCAAGCTAAACACCAATAAATACAAAGCCATTCTGAGTAATCACCTTCATCCTGTGAGAAGCATTTCTATCCTGATGGGAGGGGTCTCTTCCAGGATGACAATGTTCCATCTACAGGGCACAAGTGGTCACTGAATGGTTTGATGAGCATGAAAACAATGTAAACTATTTCCCACGGCCGTCTCAGTCACCAAATCTCAACGCAATTGAAAACGTATGGGAGATTCTGGAGCGGCGCCTGAGACATCTTTTTACACCCACATCAACAAAACACCAAATGATAGAATTTCTTGTGGAAGAAGGGTGTTGCATTCTTCCAGTAGGGTTCCAGACACTTGAAGAGTCTATGCCAATCCACATTTGAAGCTGTTCTGGGGGCTCGTGGTGGCCCAATGCCCTATTAAGACACTTTATGTTTTAGCGTTTCCTTTATTTTGTCAGTTATCTGTATTTGTAATGATCGTGGTTCTTCCTTTACTTGTGTTTTTTTCCCTTTGTTCCGGTGTTTTCACATGGGCTCCCTCCCTTTTCTACCTCTCAGCCAGGGATCCGTGCCAAAAAAGTCACACCACTGCTCCGCCACACACAATACGGTCCGTTTATAATTCTTGACGCGCCTCAAATTCCAAATCATTGTAAACCTGATTGGTTGTTTCTGTGGATCCGCACTGAATAAGGTCAGACTCCCATCCTGTGCTCCTGCACAACCATCCATTTGCTCCTTACTTCATTTGGGAATCGCACGCAGCTGCGGTCTTGTTTTCGACGGCTCCCAAGGTCTGTTATGTTTAGCACCTGCTGTTTGCCAATGAGCGCCAAGAGATAGAAACCAAGGTTAATTTGACGATTTCGGGGCGGGAAAAAACTCAGAAATGAAAGAGAAGAGGAGAGATTACAAGACTCAAAGACCGCTACTCCAGCTGGAGCAAAAAGAGGCTTTTTACAATTTTTCCCTTTAATGTCACTGTCAAGGTTGCATTGAAGAAAGGTTTGGCCTTTAGAATGCTCAATTGAAATAAAGCTTGCACAATTAAGCTTGCATCTCACTGAAACAATCTGAGAAATGTGAAAAAAATACATGGACACACAACTATATCAAAAAAATGTATGAATGATGGAAAATGTTTCACAATTGCACTTGTCAGATGCAAAGACCCATGACCAGATTTGACATAGTGCTGGATACATTCTAGACTGCAGGTAAATGACAAGAACTGTGCTAAATGGCCTGTTCTCGTTATAAGATATTCTTACGTTCACAAGTCTTCAGTTTGTGTCACGGTTAAAATGATAGAATACATTAGCTTGTATTTCCATTCAGATGTGCTAGGCAATCTAACATATCATATCTGATATTGTATCCTGTACAAATCACATTTATATACAGTATATTCTCATATATATGCAAGGCTTACCTGTGATCTGAACATCAGAAAACTGAAAACCAGTTGGGGGACAGATTCCAATTGGTGATTCCAATTCCGATTGCTGATTTAATTTGTCATATTGAAGATGACACTGGCTAATATCAAGAGCAGAACTGTGGCTACCCAGAATGTATACATCAGAAAAAGATGATTACCAGTGATACAATAGATTTACACTGCATCTCAAAATGTGTAGACAGTTTATGGCTATCTGTACATTTATATTAAGGGGTATACATTGCATCTGACCCAATTTTATCTAAAATGAGCAGGAACACAACACAGCATGGGATTAAAGCATATAGGTAAGATCGGTATAGGCTAAAGTCCTAAAAGGACAAAGGTTTCTGTAAAAGTCCCTGTATACGTTTATACAGGTAGCAAACAAAAAATGGATAAGTCTACCACGTATGACAAGTCTACCAGCGTCTAGCCAATTGGGTCTATCTACCCAATTCTGCAGGTGGAATATGACACCATTGCTGCAGTACAAAATTGATCAACTTCTCTCCGTGACAGGAAACTCAGCATTGGGGGGCCATCATCACAAAGATTATTTTCGGGTACTTGCTTAGTAGATCTATCAAAAGACTCATGGAGGCATGACTATTGACATAACATATGCCATTTAGCAGACGCTTTTATCCAAAGCGACTTACAGCAGTGATTGCGCACATTCTTCAATGTGTTCCCAGTGGGAAGTGAACCCACAACCTGAGCACTGTCAGCGCCACGCTCTACCCACTGAGCCCCAGAACCACTTTGATATATAACGTAGTGATTTCTAGGACGAGTGCTTGTTTAAACCCTGGAATAATTTAGTGTCAGAACAACAAAGAATGCCTGGATGACACCAAAAATAAAATTGGTGGAGCTAACAATTAACTGTCAATTTTAGGATCATCATTGAAAAAAAGGTGACCAAAAGATCTGCTGAGATACATGCTGGAATTCATGTCCAAATGCTTCAAATGCTGTCATTTGCAGTTGGTTTTAACCCCTTATTGCCTGAATAAAAAAAAAAAATTAAATTAATTTTTTGCTGTATTAAGGTCTTAAGGGGTTTGAGGCTAATTTGCAGCAATCGTCAACAAGGGGTTATGACGATGACTTAAAGGTCGTTCATTCTTGAAACGACACCCAAGGGAAAGGAATCAGGCTACAAGAAAGTAAAACAATGTCCATAAACAATGTTTTTCTGGCGTTATGTACGGTGTTAATCAATCGTAAATTATTGTCAGGTGCTTAATTTTGTCTTGGCCTTCACCCCTTCGAGTTGTACGCACTTTTGTAAGTCGCTCTGGATATGAGCGTCTGCTGAATAACTACATGTACATTAAGTGTTGACTACCAAACACGATTCATTTATGATGCCTTTTCTCCTCGCTAACTCAACACATAAGCTCTGGTGACATTCAAACTGGGCAAGACTGCAGCTCGAGGGTCAGAAGCCTACTTATTCCCAGGGCATGGGAAAGAGATAAAGTGCCCAGGACCCCCTCAGTGCAATCGGTCAACCCGGAGGCCAGACTACAGTTAACGCCATATGCAATGAAACAGCGCCCCCTTGTGTTGCCCCTGTGTTAAACATCATCCCAACAAAAGGACCATAACAGCGTAAGTATACTGCGCAAGGGTGATGTAGAGTGGAGCGCACAGTAAAAACCAGTCATATCTGTGGGGAGACATGTTTAAGGTGCAATGTGGATGTGGGAATGTACTTGTGCATGTGGGTATATCTGTGTATGTAGTTTCAGGAGTACGAACTGTGCATATACTACACAAGTTTGTAGAGGTAGGAAAAATGGGGAGGTATGCGTGTATGCATGTAATCATGTGTAGGTAAGTACGAGTGTGCATACATATCACAAGCCCTCCGAGCTAGCAGGGCCATGTAGGTCCCAAGATCGTGTATATCTGTACCCAGCAGAATCAAGACTCAAGACCTCCAACACTCAGTGCAGAAAAGGTACCAGCACTGAGACCTGAAATCCCTGACCCCGTGGCTTCTGGTATGAGTTTTCCAGAACAGGGCAAACGAAATAAAAACAGTCCACTCTTTGTAGGAAACACAACATTTTATTAATAATTATAATAAAAAGCTGAGAAATTCCAAAGCATTATTATACGTCATTCTCTTGGCAAGAGAAAAGCACCAATGCCAAAACAGTAATGTTCCATACCTCAGGGTATTTTTGTAAAGTAGGTTCGCCCATTATTGCACCTCAACTCTCTCGTCTCGAAAGACAAACGGCTGTTTCAGTCCCCGATAAGATTTTCCCAGGTAAGAGGAATGCAGCACCAGATGCTTGGCCTCCGTTTGAAAATCACGATTAGGAAAGAGGGGGGGGGCTCGTGTGGGCAGGTGAGGAAGGAATGTGGGAATCGTATTGGGATTAGAGAGACTGCAATATCGTTTAAATATGAGGGACACGTCTCCAGCATTAGGAGTGACAGTAGATATCAGAAACCGATAAGGGGGAACCTGAGGGGTGACAAAGGGGCGGGGTTCCAAAACATTTAAAGATTTTACAAAAATAAACATTACATTTCTTTATATCATAATAGTTGGAGCATTTGGAGTGATTGTGTGTGTGTGTGTGTGTGTGTGTGTGTGTGTGTGTGTGTGTGTGTGAGAGAGAGACAGAACATAAAGGCAAAAACAAAAAAACAAAAAAAGGCAAGACAAATCCAGTAATAACTGCTGGACAATCTTGAGCAACTTGCAGCAAAATGACAGTTGTGGTTGACACCAAATAGGCATCTGAAAGGCAGTGGAGCCTCAATTCAGACTCAAAGCACCATCTTCAGTCTCGCAGTGACGCACGGACACACAAGACTGGAACACCTGCACAGCAGTAGATGGAAGATTTCATTGGTGTCACAGTGCATGTTTATTTTCGACTTCGGTTGAGTGTATGGTATAAAGGAAAACATAACAATTTGAAATGAAATATTAAATGACCTCAGGGCTTCCTGAGTGACATCGCGTTTGCCAATACTGACACTCAATCTTTCAATATTTAGTGATCAGTACAGTGATCATTTTTTGTGGCATTTACTCTCTAGAAGCAGATTGAAAAAAATAAAAATAAAAGTCCATCATTTATAAATGTGCTTGCCAGGATTTTATCTTCATGGTTTCCCCCAAAGTTATGTTTGCATTCTATATTTATCATCATTTTCATCCTCCTCCTTGATTTTATCAGTGTTTGTCACAGCACCAGGTCCCAGAGAAAAACTTGAAAACTTAAAGCGAAATTAAACCCATTTTAAAGAAACCCCTCAATTGACCATTTATGATATTCGTAATAAAAAGAAACTACAGAGCACCCATGAATCATATTACATTACAGCAGCCGCTTAAATTATGCCGGCCTAAATATGTAAATCACTATGCATAATGCATTCTCACAGAGACGTTCAAAGATTTCGCAGTTCAACTTAAGAGGCCATGTCAACCAGACGCACGCCGACTTCCACAAAAACGGTACTTCCCCCACCAATTACCTCTGAGGAAGTGTCCTTCTTCAACCCTCATGTCAAAACAAACACAAGTGGAAGATAACGGCTGAAACATCATTTCACAACATCCAGTCCCAGTATTTAGATCGTTAATGATGAAAATGCGTGCGCTCGGTCTGTTTGAAGGTATGCATAAATCGCAGTTCATCGACGCTCACCGACAAAAATAGAAAGCCTGGCAAGCAAACTTAAAATGATCAAAACCTTTGAAACAAAATCGGTACAAACCCAATATAAAATATTCTTCACACGAGTATTAACTGTATACAGGAATCTAGCAACACAGGATGTGATCCTTAGAGTGGAGCAGTGCGCTGCATCAGACAACCAGAAGTAAAAGACCAACCACTTTTGCTAAATTGACATGGACCTTTTTTTCCGTTTTGTTTAAATAAAAGGCAAAAGCAGTTCAATGTTAAATCAGGGGGGGTACCTGCAATACTGAGTACTCCAAGATGACATTCTGCCTTACGGTCCTTAATAAAACCATGCTCCCTTAAGTTATCTCTGCAGAATATGCCAAATACAATAGAAATAGTCAAGAGCTGCCAAACATTTACTATATGTATGTATATATTAGGTCTTCCCCCTATACCCCCTTCTCTCACTCACTCACACACACACACACACACACACACACACACGCACACACACACACGCACACACACACACACACACACACACACACACACACACACAAGCACACGCGCACACACACACACACACACACGCGCGCGTGCACATGCACACACACACACACACACACACACAGCAAAGGAAGCCAGTGGGGTACACGGGAACACCAAAGGTGTTGGGGGAAAAAAAAGAAGAAAACTTTGTGTTTAATTTTATTAAAAGCTTACCTCTCCTTCAGCACAAACGGAGAGGGCGTGTGTATTAACCCATAGCTGCGCTTTTCCTTGTTTAAAGTGTAGGAGAGCACCTTATTGTTTAAGGATATTAAAATTGATCTGGATCTTTAGTCATTGTCATAAAAACATCAATAACAACTGCAATTATATCAAACACCAAGAATAAATCATAAAATCGTAACAACTTCAACAATAATAACAATAATTAGAAAAGACCCCTCAGTGCTGGTAACAAAGGACTAGCATTTTCTGGTCGTGTCCTATTATACAAAAAAAAAAAAAAACCTATAGTCCACACTTCACTTAAAACAGAAAGAATCATTACACATTCCTGGTTACAAAGCATTGTTGCCCTCTGAACAGCGTTTGTGACTATAAAGCTTAGGTGAGCCTTGAGGACATAGTAGCAAATTACACACACACACACACACACACAAACAAACACACAAACAAACAAACAAAAAAAAAAAAACGAATACAAAATAAATCACACATTTCCTGTTAGTGAAGATTGTACACTGACACCTGCCCAGTGGAAGCCTAGTAGCTACAGCCCACATAAGGAATAGTCCTATCACCACCAGTATGGTCTGAATCCTACAAATCACCTTTCAAAGTTATACGCTCACGTTGTGGAATGGGGGAAAGTATGTGGGGGTCACTGGAGAGACAGCCCTGGGAAAGGCAGCCAGCGTAAGGTCTTGATAGGCTGGGATTTTGGTATAAGACGCACCAATGATGTTTTTGACGTGTTCCTATTGCTGGAACAGCACCAGTTTTCACAACAGAGAAGGCATCATTTACACAGAGACCCACAAGTAAAAAAAAAAATAAAAAAAAATCTTTGAAAAATCTTTAAAAAATCAAATAATAAATCAAATACAATTATTTTTTAAAAGCCAAATCAAAAAAGCCTGATACAGTACAGAACAAACAAGCCTTATATTCCCTACGGACCACACAACTCAAAATATCTCCACCCGTCGTTGAGCGCCGTATACAAGCTCCTGGATTAAGGGTCGGTTAGAGACGGCAGAGGGTGACCCATCGAGTCTCGTGCTTTGCACCGTCGGCATAAAATGGCGGAGGCGAACGGTCCGTATTCCGCTGGAGGAGTCGAGCGTCACGGTCTCCCATCTCGCCCGGGGGGGAGAAGCACAGCCTCCTGTTTCACAGGTCGACCGCGGCTGTGTGGGTCACGATGTCTCTACGTTCAGCACCAAGGAGAAATGCACCATATCCCTCTTCAGAGGGAAGACTCAGCCTGTGTTTCTTTATCAGCCGCATGCTGTCACCGCTACTTTATAAAGACCTCTGTGAGTTATTTATACACAAACATGACACGTCGTTCTGTGTGTTTACGAACTGTCCTGAATGAATGAATGAAGACATGATGCAAGTTTTCAGGAAAAAAAGAAAAGAAAAAAAAAGTGTTTTCTTTTGTGTTATACACAAACACAGTATGTGTGTGTGTATATATATATATATATAGATAGATACATGTATATATATATATATATATATATATATAACCACACAGAGTGAAAACTTCATTTGTCTCAATAAATCTGTGCCAGGCTTCGCAGATGGCTTCATCGAAACGTGCAGTGTCTATTTGTATACTAGGCATTCGAAAAAGGAAACAACTGTATCATTAGCACAACACATTTTAAATAGCACAAACAAAGCAATGCCACAAACGTGGCATACAACTTCCCTGTGTACAAGAAGCACCAATAATCTATCATTGTTGTTGATGTTCTTAAATGTTTTATAAATAACATTAGGCACAGTCTGGAGATTACAGAATGTAGCACCGTGTTTTTTGTTTTGTTTTTTTCAGACTGTGCGTCACTTACACTAAGACCTATTGAGTTCTACACTGTTACGCTAATGTTTCGGGAGAAATTAAATAATCCCAATACAATTACATCACCATGAAAAAAATTAAAATAAAATTAAAATAAAAAAATGACAGGATAAATATAATAATCTAAAATTATAAACAATTATACAGTCCAAGGAGAGATACTCCAATTCACAGTACAATACTTCTCTACAAAAACTGATTACAAAATAAAGTTCAAGATGAGTGAACATTCCCCAGTAGTTTTGCTGTCGTTCGTGCATTTCCCAGTGTGTGAGAATGTGTGTATGAGTGTGCGTGTGTGTGCACGCGTGTCCTGATTGGACTGGCTGCAGAACTACACTGACAGAGGATTTTGTCAGTGTAAAAAAACAAAAACACAAAACACAAAAAAAAAAAACGAATACAAAATAAATCACACATTTCCTGTTAGTGAAGATTGTACACTGACACCTGCCCAGTGGAAGCCTAGTAGCTACAGCCCACATAAGGAATAGTCCTATCACCACCAGTATGGTCTGAATCCTACAAATCACCTTTCAACGTTATACGCTCACGTTGTGGAATGGGGGAAAGTATGTGGGGGTCACTGGAGAGACAGCCCTGGGAAAGGCAGCCAGCGTAAGGTCTTGATAGGCTGGGATTTTGGTATAAGACGCACCAATGATGTTTTTGACGTGTTCCTATTGCTGGAACAGCACCAGTTTTCACAACAGAGAAGGCATCATTTACACAGAGACCCACAAGTAAAAAAAATAAAATAAAATAAATCTTTAAAAAATCAAATAATAAATCAAATAAAATAATTTTTAAAAAGCCAAATCAAAAAAGCCTGATACAGTACAGAACAAACAAGCCTTATATTCCCTACGGACCACACAACTCAAAATATCTCCACCCGTCGTTGAGCGCCGTATACAAGCTCCTGGATTAAGGGTCGGTTAGAGACGGCAGAGGGTGACCCATCGAGTCTCGTGCTTTGCACCGTCGGCATAAAATGGCGGAGGCGAACGGTCCTGTATTCCGCTGGAGGAGTCGGCGCCACGGTCTCCCATCTCGCCCGGGAGAGAAGCACAGCCTCCTGTTTCACAGGTCGACCGCGGCTGTGTGGGTCACGATGTCTCTACGTTCAGCACCAAGGAGAAATGCACCATATCCCTCTTCAGAGGAAGACTCAGCCTGTGTTTCTTTATCAGCCGCATGCTGTCACCGCTACTTTATAAAGACCTCTGTGAGTTATTTATACACAAACATGACACGTCGTTCTGTGTGTTTACGAACTGTCCTGAATGAATGAATGAATGAAGACATGATGCAAGTTTTCAGAAAAAAAAAAAAGAAAAAAAAAAAGTGTTTTCTTTTGTGTTATACACAAACACAGTATGTGTGTGTATATATATATATATAGATAGATACATGTATGTATATATATATATATATATATATAACCACACAGAGTGAAAACTTCATTTGTCTCAATAAATCTGTGCCAGGCTTCGCAGATGGCTTCATCGAAACGTGCAGTGTCTATTTGTATACTAGGCATTCGAAAAAGGAAACAACTGTATCATTAGCACAACACATTTTAAATAGCACAAACAAAGCAATGCCACAAACGTGGCATACAACTTCCCTGTGTACAAGAAGCACCAATAATCTATCATTGTTGTTGATGTTCTTAAATGTTTTATAAATAACATTAGGCACAGTCTGGAGATTACAGAATGTAGCACCGTGTTTTTTGTTTTGTTTTTTTCAGACTGTGCGTCACTTACACTAAGACCTATTGAGTTCTACACTGTTACGCTAATGTTTCGGGAGAAATTAAATAATCCCAATACAATTACATCACCATGAAAAAAATTAAAATAAAATTAAAATAAAAAAATGACAGGATAAATATAATAATCTAAAATTATAAACAATTATACAGTCCAAGGAGAGATACTCCAATTCACAGTACAATACTTCTCTACAAAAACTGATTACAAAATAAAGTTCAAGATGAGTGAACATTCCCCAGTAGTTTTGCTGTCGTTCGTGCATTTCCCAGTGTGTGAGAATGTGTGTATGAGTGTGCGTGTGTGTGCACGCGTGTCCTGATTGGACTGGCTGCAGAACTACACTGACAGAGGATTTTGTCAGTGTAAAAACAAAAACACAAAACACAAAAAAACCTTGCTATTACACGTATTCGAAGGCCAACTTGCAGGTAAGACCAGAAACTATGCTTCAGCAACAACATACACACGTTTACATTAATTACAGAAGCTTGCTTGAATTCACTGTACACACCACGGCGTCCTATATTTGCAAATATAATTTCGCACAATTTTATCCTGACTTATGGATCACTCATGGTCCAATTACCCAGATTCTTCATTAACAATCTAAATGCATTTAGTGTACGTACGTTAATATACATTCTTCTCCACCCGCCTTGTCCCTCGTACATTGTGCCGCACCCCCCACCGCATCTGTTACACAAGCAGAGGTGCAACAGCTAAAGACAACAGTCAATTTGAAAGGAAGCTTAAAATGACTTGCATTATTAATAGAAAAAGGCATTGTTTCTATGTGGAATTCATTTGAACCAAGCTGAAATAGTCAGGACCACAGACAGCTTGGCTGCTATCAAACAAAAATATCACAAGAGTACAAACTGTGACTAAACTGGACAGTTGCAGTGGCTGACAAGATCGAATCTTCACCCCTGATTTACACGCACGCCTCAGACTGAGCTCAGAGTCCTGGGGACTGGCTAATTCCTGTTAGCCTTCTGCAGCCAGCCTAACCACGCCTGAACATGTCTGTGCGTGAGAGAGTGCTTTCCGCACAGTCCAGCTAGTGGCGGCGGAATGGATGAGACCGCACCATTAAAAGCCAGTCGGCGTACTGTCAGCACCACCACTCGACGGAACCCTCGACAGAATAAACTCTCTCCATGATTGACTTTAAAAACAGAAGTCATTGTTCATTAAAACAGGCTGCTGACCACACCGCGCCCACGCCAGTGATATGCTGTCAACAACTACCCAGGCATATTATCCAGTGTCAAAGATCAGCAAGTAGAGCACCACCACGCCACAGAAACCCTGCGGCTTGGTTTTCCTTTTTATGTTAAAATGTTTTTTTTGTGTTAACTTTCATCAATGCATATTTTCATCGACTGGTAACGTCATTTAAACATTAACGGGAGGGGGAGTCATTATGTTTGCAAATCCTTTACACTGTACCAGAGACCTGTGACACAATACCACTGGCCCAGCGGGGGTGTCGCCGTGACGACCCGCACACCACCTGACATGGGCAGAGCAGTGCGCTCTGAACAAACAGCCCGCTGAATTATTCACAGAGCCGCGGTCGATGGGTCGAGCAGCTACAGGCCGCGGCTCTGGCTGCGGAGCACAGGGTCGGAGGAGTGCTTCGCCCCCTCTCTGTCAATTTCCTTCTCTTCCTCCGCCATGGAGAAAGTGGAACGGAATGGCACACGCTGCAAGCCCAACGCTGAGAACCTGGTGTTTGCGCTCTTGTTCTGTGGTGTCTGTGCGTGCGCCTGTGCGTGTGTCTCTGTCCTGAGCTTGGCTCCTGAACCCGGGTCACCCTGTGTGTTGAGGTTTATAGGGGATGCACTCCTCTAACCCATCGAGGGGTTATGCCATCGAGTTCCCACCGCGAGATCAAATAAAGTAAATAAACAGTCAAATAAAGCGTTGGGCTTCTTCCTTGGGAGTGGATTTATTTCATTTTTTTGGTTGATATTTGGTTTGTTATTGTTAGAAAGATCGAGTTAAAAGCTTGGTGAATAAAATTCCAGCCGCACAGCCCAAGCGCAGTGGAGTGTAGTGTAGACACAGATAGCTGCTCACTGATGCCTAGCCTAATGCTATATCCAGCAGCATGGTAACGTACGGCATTTAATAATTCATTCCCTGCCGTGGCATGGTGTGGCCTTGAAAGCATGTATTCACACGTTTCAGTTAAATTTAAGTAGAACAATTAGCCTGATGAATATTACTTGCTCTGCAATTCCATGAGCATGCGCTTCTACAAAGGAGCAAATCTGAAAACAAAGTTAGTTTCCCCCTATTTAAAATATAACGATAAATCAATTTGTGATTATGAAAATTGCACACTAAAAAATTGAACGTCTGTTTAGTGATAGCTCCAGGTTGGACAGAGCTACATGGGTTTAACACGAGCAACCGCAAATACACACAAGCTCACCCAAAGATCATCTTTTAGAATTTTTGTTCATCTCGACCAAACCGCACCTGTAAGCAGCTATGCCCGTGGGCCAAAATCTTGAAACGATCAGGTACTTATGTCTGCGATGCAGACACCAGTGGCAGCTGCACTTCCCCTCACTGAGCACTAGGTTCACACTCCTGAACACCCCCAACACACAGTGGGCCGGCCCGCCTCCGCGCCATGGCTCAGGACAGGGTGAGTGTCAGTGGGCGTGGCGGTGAGCGTGTGCGCGCGGTGCAGGTGCACGTGTGTTCAGTTCTTGTACCCATGCCAAGCACAGAGGCGGCTCAGAAGACGCACGAGCACCAGTCGGTGAGAAGAGCCCCTTGGTCCACACCTGTCCGTTTGCATAGGTTTCATAGGGTTGAGGTAGATTTCTTCAGTTACCTGCCAGAGAGACAACGGGGCGTTAGCGTGCAGGCTAGCTAAGTGAAGCATGCGCGCCCTTATCAACAGCCATGGAAACGGGAGTTTACGGGAGGAAACGAAGCGCAGCCAGCTCTTTATTACGAAGGAAACAATGATTAAAACGGTGAGAAAAGGAAACCCTTTTATTCAGAAATCGGGAGATCAATGTAAAAAGTACTAAATTAAACTACAACTGCAGGTCCCGCCGGTCACTGTGAAACATTGCGCTCTCATGGGAGTTGTAGTTCAATATTCATTTAGGCCTTTTACTTTCACAGTGATCGCTCGATTCCTTCATAAATGGGGTCAATTAACAGCAAATATTTCCATAAACAAACAATAACAATATGATCAAACAGCCCCCAAGCCGCCTTTTGATCGATAAAAGAAATCTGCGCAGAAAGGGAGAGAAGGTCAGCAATGCGCAAAGTCAGTTGTGAATCTCATACGCAAACACACGGCAGACGGTAAACCACTCGTAACCACAACCCGATGCCAATCTCAACCGACGGAACTCACCTTCTCTTTCCAGACTGAATAGCAGCCAGGGGAGAATGGGGCAGCCAGCCCTCTGCATCCTTTCCCCATCAGTCTCTCCCCCGTGTCCCTCGATTCCCTCCCTCCATCCCGCCCCCTCCCCGTGCCCCACGTCCTATCTGGGCCGGGGGCCTGCTGTGTGCGACACTGTGTACGGTGGCTGCATGCCGAGAGCCCGCCACAAGCTGCCCCCGCCCGGCCCGGCGCTGCCGTGCGGGGGCGGGGGCGGCGCGGAGCGCAGGGTCAGCAGGGGGGGGTGGTGCACGGTGAAGGAGGCGCGGGACGAGGAGGAGGACAGGGCGGCGGAGACGGCGGCGGCGGCAGACACCAAAGCGGAGGAGGAGGAGGAGGAGGGGAGAGAGAGGAGGGAGGAGGAGGGAAGAGAGAGGGAGGAAGGCGTTCTCTGGTGCTGGAGGGGAACGGGGGCTCGAGCAGGCGGAGGAGGAGGAGGAGGAGACGTTGAGCAGAGGGGGGGGAAGGGGGAGGGAGAGCGCTGGCAGCGGGGGCGGGTGCAGGACGCTGTGGGGGCGGCTGTGCTGGGACAGGGACACGGAGGTGAGGAACGGAGACCCTGGCTGGGCGCTACCGTGTGGAGGCTGTGGCTGGGAGGAGGAGAGACTGAGCAAGGAGCCGGGGCCCCCAGGGGCCGGCAGGGGAGCCCCAAACTGATGGGAGGAGACTGAAGGCACCACGTGGTGAAAGATACCTGCGGATACACAGCAGAGAGACGGGGGGAGGAGAGGAAGAGGGAGGGAGAGAGAGAACGAGGGGCTCAGCCAGGTTGTGCACAGCAGCAAGCGAGTCATCCAGACGGACACACAGAAAGCAGGCAGACATTCCTCTCGGACATCCAAGCTTCTGCAAGCGTGGTTACGAGTTAAAGACCGCTCCGGACTCTGAACAAATCCCGCCGTGCACGGGCGAGCCTGGGAGGACAGCTTGGAACTCACAGTGAAATGTCTGCATTAAAACACAATGATCAAACGCACCCAGAGAAAAGGCCACCAGGTGACGTGGATTCAGGGCTCGGAGCTCAGCGGCCAAACGGCGCGAAAGAAAATAGACCCAGCAGCCGGCAGCTGCCGCTCGTGAGCCCTGCAGGCTTTCGCTTCTGACACAAACTGAGCGCGTACAGCGGATCTACACAGCACAGTGCGACCGTGCACAGGGCAGATGTGCTGCTGGAACCAATATAGGAGACATGGGCCAATTTGCAACTGACAACATTAGTGCTGGGCGGCGGAAGCTTACTTCCGTGCCTGCAGGAACGCTCGTCAGTAGCATCATTAAAAACCTGAGCGCTGCCCCGCCGCTGAGCCAAGCCTTTTTCTCCGGGTGTGTGCGGCTGAGCTGGTGTGCTGCCAGTCAACGGCAAAGCGAGCAGCGAGGAGGGGGATTGCGATCAGGCAGGCGACAATGCCAAGCTTTCACCTACCTGTCCGGCTGTGGGGCTCTCCCACCAAGACCCACCGGTGTATGTGACCACGACTGAGAGCGGCTAACGGGTGACAGACCCACCGGCTGGTGACCTGACTAAGAGCGGTAAGGCTAAGAGGCGAGGGACCCACGGGCTCCATGACAAAGAGCGGTGAGGCTAATAGGGTGTGGCGGGCGGGTGGTTTCGGGGCATTAGACGCGCTCACCTCCTGCAGCACCCCCTGCCAGGCCGGTGCTGGAGAAGGTCCCCAGGGAGGCGTGTCCGTTCACCAGGCGCTGGGCCGCCCCAGCGGCGGGGGCAGGCGTCTGAGCCCCGAATAGTGAGTGGAGGACCGAGGCGCCCCCCAGGTACTGTCCCACAGAGGCTCCGGGGGCTGAGGACACGGCCACGGGGCCCCCCACTTTCCCGCTCAGGATGCCCCCGCTGGCCGCTGCTGCCGCCGCCGCCGCCGAGATGAACAGGTTCTGGCTGCCGCTCTTCAGCTCCCACTCCCGGGGCTTCTGTTTGGGCTGCCGGTCGGGGCCCCCGCGCCCCCCCGCATCCTGGCTCAGGAAGGGGTTGTGGTTGAGGAAGGGGCCCCCCGAGGGGTGGGCAGGGCCGCAGGCCGAGTCCGGACCCCCTCCGTCGCCCCTGCGCTGCTGCTGCTGCTGCTGCTGTTTGTGGTCCGAGTCCGAGTCGGTTCCGCCCCCGCCGCTGCCCCGGCCCACCCCGAACGGGGACCCCCCCTGCCTCAATTCGAGCGGGGGCTGCTTGGGGTCCGAGATCGGGGAGAAGGTGGACTTCCACTTGCTGGAGGAAGTTGAGGAGGAAGACGAGGAAGAGGAGACCTCGCCGCTCATGCTGTTGACGCTGCTGCCTCCGGACCTCCGGCCCATCGAGCCTGAGAGACAAAAGCGCCGTCGTGTTTAAACAGAGCGGCTCGCCTCGAAACACTACCCAGGAAATATGAAATGCATCTACATTTACATTTTAGGGTGCACTTATCCAGAGCAGCTTACATTTTTCTTTACAATCCGTTCATACAGCCGGATAACTTACTGAAGCAATTCAGGTTAAGCGCCTTGCTCAAGGGTACAATGGCAGCGCCCCACCTGGGAATCGAACCTGCAACCTTTGCATTACAAGCCCACTTCCATAATAATACTACACTGCCACCCTTCGATATCGACATTAACTAGATACAGTGGGTATAAAAAGCAATCACCACCTTCGGCATTTTTCACATTTTTTTTCTTACTTCATGGAATAAAAATTGATTTAATTGGGATTTCTTGCCACTCTGATCAACACAAAATACTCTAATGTCAAAAAAAGAAAGAAAAGAAACTCAAGTTTTTTATTCATTACAAATATAAAACAAACATAAATACACAACAGCACGTGTATATAACGTAACGCCAGGGTGGAAAAGATGTGTGTTTCCATGCGATGTTAAGGGAATGCTCTTGTTCCAACTTCAAATCGCCTCTCACCCCTCTCATTCTCTCCGGATTTCAGCGGACCCTCTCTGCTCTCCAACGAGATGGTGGCGATCTTCCTCTCGATCCTGAAACACAGAGCAGAGCGTCTGTTGAATCGGCCCGCGTGCGCAGCGCGATACCAGGAACCGCACTCGCACATGCGCACGGGAGGGTTTCGCGTGCACGTCTCTCTGCCATTCTGATGTTTCGCTCTGTTTCGTGTCTGTGTGGACCGCGCTGCCTCTTGTCCTCAGAGAACCGTGGGGGTGTGCTGCTTTTCATTTTCACCGTAAAAATCGGCAACAGATTCAGAGCCAAGAACCTGCAATTTCTCTGTAACTGTAATTTATCAATTGAGTGCCGAGTAACAACAACAACCAGACCCTGCAGCTCTTTGAGGGCAAGAATGAGCAACACGGCTGGAGCTGTGTGTGTGCACTGGGAGAGGGGAGTGTACTGTGAGCTGGAGCTGTGTGTGTGCGCTGAGAGAGAGAGGGGAGTGTACTGTGAGCTGGAGCTGTGTGTGTGCGCTGGGAGAGGGGGTGTACTGTGAGCTGGAGCTGTGTGTGTGCGCTGAGAGAGAGGGGAGTGTACTGTGAGCTGGAGCTGTGTGTGTGCGCTGAGAGAGAGGGGAGTGTACTGTGAGCTGGAGCTGTGTGTGCGCTGAGAGAGAGGGGAGTGTACTGTGAGCTGGAGCTGTGTGTGCGCGCTGGGAGAGAGGGGGGGAGTGTACTGTGAGCTGGAGCTGTGTGTGTGCGCTGGGAGAGGGGAGTGTACCGTGAGCTGGAGCTGTGTGTGTGCGCTGGGAGAGAGAGGGGGGAGTGTACTGTGAGCTGGAGCTGTGTGTGCGCTGAGAGAGAGGGGGAGTGTACTGTGAGCTGGAGCTGTGTGTGCGCTGGGAGAGAGAGGGGGAGTGTACTGTGAGCTGGAGCTGTGTGTGTGCGCTGGGAGAGAGAGGGGGAGTGTACTGTGAGCTGGAGCTGTGTGTGTGCGCTGAGAGAGAGGGGGGAGTGTACTGTGAGCTGGAGCTGTGTGTGTGCGCTGAGAGAGAGGGGGAGTGTACTGTGAGCTGGAGCTGTGTGTGCGCTGGAGAGAGAGGGGGAGTGTACTGTGAGCTGGAGCTGTGTGTGTGCGCTGGGAGAGAGAGGGGGAGTGTACTGTGAGCTGGAGCTGTGTGTGCGCGCTGAGAGAGAGGGGAGTGTACTGTGAGCTGGAGGTGTGTGTGTGCGCTGGGAGAGAGGGGAGTGTACTGTGAGCTGGAGCTGTGTGTGTGCGCTGAGAGAGGGGGAGTGTACTGTGAGCTGGAGCTGTGTGTGTGCGCTGGGAGAGGGAGTGTACTGTGAGCTGGAGCTGTGTGTGCGCTGAGAGAGGGGAGTGTACTGTGAGCTGGAGCTGTGTGTGTGCGCTGAGAGAGAGGGGGAGTGTACTGTGAGCTGGAGCTGTGTGTGCGCGCTGGGAGAGAGAGGGGGGAGTGTACTGTGAGCTGGAGCTGTGTGTGTGCGCTGGGAGAGAGAGGGGAGTGTACTGTGAGCTGGAGCTGTGTGTGCGCGCTGGGAGAGAGAGGGGGAGTGTACTGTGAGCTGGAGCTGTGTGTGTGCGCTGGGAGAGAGGGAGAGTGTACTGTGAGCTGGAGCTGTGTGTGTGCGCTGGGAGAGAGAGGGGGAGTGTACTGTGAGCTGGAGCTGTGTGTGTGCTGGGGAGAGAGGGGAGTGTACTGTGAGCTGGAGCTGTGTGTGTGCGCTGGGAGAGAGAGGGGGAGTGTACTGTGAGCTGGAGCTGTGTGTGTGCGCTGAGAGAGAGGGGGGAGTGTACTGTGAGCTGGAGCTGTGTGTGTGCGCTGGGAGAGAGAGGGGGAGTGTACTGTGAGCTGGAGCTGTGTGTGCGCTGGGGAGAGAGGGGGAGTGTACTGTGAGCTGGAGCTGTGTGTGTGCGCTGGGGAGAGAGGGGGAGTGTACTGTGAGCTGGAGCTGTGTGTGTGCGCTGGGGAGAGAGGGGGAGTGTACTGTGAGCTGGAGCTGTGTGTGTGCGCTGAGAGAGAGGGGGTGTACTGTGAGCTGGAGCTGTGTGTGTGCGCTGAGAGAGAGAGGGGGAGTGTACTGTGAGCTGGAGCTGTGTGTGCACGCTGGGAGAGGGTAGTGTACTGTGAGCTGGAGCTGTGTGTGTGCGCTGGGAGAGAGAGGGGAGTGTACCGTGAGCTGGAGCTGTCAGCGGGGTAGCGCATGTCGTCGTCGTCGGAGCTAGGGGGCGAGGAGTAGCGGCCCGAGCCGTTCAGCTCCACGGGGCGCTCCCTCTTCAGCACGGGGGGCTGGTCCAGGTCCGGCCCGCAGGGGCTCCGCCCCGACTGCTCGGGGGACGAGATGGCGGCGATCTCCAGGGGCTGGTTAATGTTGTTCACCTGCCGGGCCCACACAGCGTTCAGGTACGGCGCTCAGGTACGTCTCCCTTCACGAAGGGAACTCACTGGACTTATTTTTAAAACTAAGCTAAAGATCTTTATGTTTACCTCTGCCTTTAACTGCTGCTAAACTATTGCACTTTTATCGACTGTTAACCTTTATTTTCTATTCTTAATTTTATTTAATTTTATTGTTAATGATTTCGTTGGAACGTTAGGTTCTGATTTGATGTTGATTTCTTTGTATTTTTCTATTCTTAATTTTATTGTTCATAATTTTGTAATTCAAGCATTGCTTTTGCTGCTCGTCTTGCACTGATTTTATGTAAAGCACTTTGAATTGCCCTTGTGTATGAAATGTGCTATACAAATAAATTTGACTTGACTACAGCGCCCTCTGCCACACACCCACAAAGTGCTCAGGTGCGCTTCGCCTGCCTTTCATTACACACAACTAAAGTACTGCACCTCTGCTGCTTCACCTGCTGGAACCACTTTGCCTTTGTTTATTATGGACATTAAGTGGGCAGTGAAGCACTGCATCCCTGTGGTTTAACTCCGCGGACTACCTGCTCAGGTTACGCTGTGCCTTCATTCGCTAAGGGCGTGGGCTGGACTGCAGCGCTCGGGTGACTCACCATGGAGTTGATGTTGAGAGGGGAGCCGGAGGGGTGGCCGCCGCCGCCCAGCCCGGGGAATGACCTCCTTTTGGGGGAGCCGCTGGCGGCGAGCCCCCCGGTGGAGCTGCGCTTCCTCCGGCCACGCTTCCGGCCCTCGTGCCCGCCATGCGGGTGCTGCTGGCCCGGCAAGTGGTGTTGGTGGTGATGGTGGTGGTGGTTGTGGTTGCTGTGGTGATGGTGGTGGTGGTGGTGGTGGCTGCCGTGGTGATGCGGCCCCTGCTTGGCGTGGTGCTGGCGGGAGCCCGAGGAAGAGGAGGACGAGGAGGACGAGGAGGAGGAGAAGAAGATGCGGCGCTTGGCCTCGCTCTCCAGGGGCTCGGAGTCGGACTCGGCGTGCCGGGCAGGCCCCATCTCGGGCAGGATCCTGGGGGGCCCGTCAGCGTACTGCAGCACGCCCCCGGTGGCCAGCAGGGGGCTGTACCCGGACGGGCGGCCCAGTGGGCCCGTGGGGGGGGTGCAGTGCGGGGGCGGGGAGGACGAGGCCGAGTCGGGGTCCAGGGAGAAGGGCCCGGAGTGCGGGCCGCCGTTCACCGTCACCAAACCCGAGGAGAACCCTGAGGGAGCACGCGGGGGGAACAATCAGCCACACCAAACACACAACTCAGCCGGTACCCATCCTGCTTAGCGCCTGCCTATCCCCTATATCTATTAGTATCTATATATATATATACATATATATGCCATTTAGCAGACGCTTTTATCCAAAGTGACTTACAGTAATGAATGCATACTTTACCAATGCCATGCTCTACCAACTGAGCCACAAAGTATCTCAGAGCAGGAGGGCTGATCTAGGATCAGTTTAGCTTTTTACCAGATACTATACAAGGTTAGGATACGGACAGGGGCGACCTGATCTTAAGTCAGTACTCAAGCTTGCAAAAAGGCCTGAGGGTTCAGTGGGAAACGGCAGTGGCCTGCTGGCTGTACCTGAGGTAGGGGTGTGGGGCTGCTTGCCGTTGCTCTGCGCCGCTGGGTCTCGGGCCTGGGACACGGGGCTGGGGGTGCTCCTCTGCAGACAGGAGAGAGAGAGAGGCGGAGTCAAAGGCAGGGTGGGGGAGGCTGTACTGAGCGCGTGCGGGAGGGAGGGAGGAGGGAGGGTACCCACCAGCCTCTCGGCGCGGCTGGGCAGCACCACGCTGGCGAGGGGGATGCTGACGGGCAGCTTGCTGGGGTGCACCGTGCTCAGGGGGATGCTGATGGGCAGGCTGGTGATTGTGTCCCCGGGGCCGGCTGGACTCTTCTCCTTACAGGCCTGGGGGCACGGACAAACAACACGTCACGCACGCATGCACACGGTCACTCACTGTCTCACGCACACGCACACGCACAAAAAGCTCCCACACACGCACGCACACAGCTTAATACAAGAGTGAGCCTAGTTCTGACAGAGTGACGCAGACAGGTTAGGGAGCGTTAGAGGGTGCAGGTTAGGGAGCGTTAGAGGGTGCAGGTTAGGGAGCGTTATTTGGTGCAGGTTACACCAGCGATTTCAAGAGGGGCGGTTAGGATGCGTTAAAGAGGTGGCAGGTTAGGGAACGTTAGAGGGTGCAGGTTAGGGAGCGTTAGGGTGCAGGTTAGGGAGCGTTAGAGGGTGCAGGTTAGGGAGCGTTAGAGGGTGCAGGTTAGGGAGCGTTAGAGGGTGCAGGTTAGGGAGCGTTAGAGGGTGCAGGTTAGGGAGCGTTAGAGGGTGCAGGTTAGGGAGCGTAGAGGGTGCAGGTTAGGGGAGCGTTAGAGGGTGCAGGTTAGGGAGCGTTAGAGGGGGCAGGTTAGGGAGCGTTAGAGGGGCAGGTTAGGGAGCGTTAGAGGGGGCAGGTTAGGGAACGTTAGAGGGGCAGGTTAGGGAGCGTTAGAGGGTGCAGGTTAGGGAGCGTTAGGGGGCAGGTTAGGGAGCGTTAGAGGGGGCAGGTTAGGGAGCGTTAAGAGGGTGCAGGTTAGGGAGCGTTAGAGGGTGCAGGTTAGGGAGCGTTAGAGGGGGCAGGTTAGGGAGCGTTAGAGGGTGCAGGTTAGGGAGCGTTAGAGGGTGCAGGTTAGGGAGCGTTAGAGGGTGCAGGTTAGGGAGCGTTAGAGGGGGCAGGTTAGGGAGCGTTAGAGGGGGGCAGGTTAGGGAGCGTTAGAGGGGCAGGTTAGGGAACGTTAGAGGGTGCAGGTTAGGGAGCGTTAGAGGGTGCAGGTTAGGGAGCGTTAGAGGGGGCAGGTTAGGGAGCGTTAGAGGGTGCAGGTTAGGGAGCGTTAGAGGGTGCAGGTTAGGGAGCATTAGAGGGTGCAGGTTAGGGAGCGTTAGAGGGTGCAGGCGATGAGGAAAGGCACAGGGAGACGGGTACCCTCTCTGCAGACTTGGGCGTGGCACTCTGCTGTGTGTCAGGAGAGCTGGGTGATGGGCAACCTTGTTTTATCCCCAAGGGAGGAGGTGAGACTACTCCAATATCCCCCCTGCAAAACAAACCACCGTTACACACACACACACACACACACACACACACACAGTGTACAGAACTGTAGACAGTAACTCTTAAGAGTGAAAAGCACATTTTTGCACCTGTGTCACGCAGGGGACAGAGCGCTGTCTGACCTGTGAATGGTGGCCCCTGGGCTGCGGAACGGGGCGTTGCTGGGGTCCTGATTGAGGTGCCTCCGCAGGGCTATCTTGGCGGGTGAGAAGCGGGTGTAGTCGGGCAGGGGGTGGCCTAGCTGCCGGTGGCGGGCGTCGGGGGTCGGGGGCACGATGTCATGCTCGGGGGAGATGGGCAGGTAGCGGGACAGCAGCTCCGCCTTGCCACCGGCCCTCTCGCAGCAGGGCGACACCGTGCCGTTGATGGAGAGCTCCGGGCTCAGGCCGTTCATGGCGGCGGAGCCCAGGCCCAGGCCCAGCTTGGGCGCCTCGTGGTCGTGCAGCGGCCGCGGGTCCAGGCTGGGCAGGCTCTTGCGGTACAGGGACTCGTCGCACGGGCTGTACGATTTGAGCTGCAGCAGCTCCTGCTGCCTCTGGCTCTTCTCCAGCTCCACTATGCTGATCTGGAAACGAACACCAGGGGGCGCCGTTGCTCAGTTTCACAAACCCCTTCGCCATAGTTTCTATGGTTACTCATTCGATTATATAGTTATCCAAAAATATCTAATAATACTTCTTAGTGCACCGCAAATATAAAAAATTGACTGCAACCCAAATCCAAATATAAAAAAACTGACTGCAACCCAAATCCATGCCCTCTTTCAGAAGCGTATAATTCAAAAACAGACTTTGGTAGTAACCATAAAAAGGGAAGAAGACGGCTGGCCCTGGGCTCGAGCAGAGGACAGGGTGCAGTTACCTGCAGCTCCAGGCAGTGGCGCTGTTTCTCAGAGATCTGCTTGCGCAGGGCTTGCTTCTCCTTCAGCAGACTCTCCAGGCAGAGAGAGCCCCAGTCCAGCTTCAGCTCCTCACACCGAGACTTCAGCTGCGCACACGCAGCCATACACACGCACACACACACACACACACACACACAGAAGAGGGACACACAAACACACGCACCGAGATGAGTCACCTTCCACCGAGAGGGCATAGCAGATATGTGGCATTGAAACTGCTGTAGTAATCCCAGCGATGACAGTTAAAGTGGCTCAAAAGAGCAGGGCTCCCTAAAGGAGGAGAGGAGCTGAGCTGTGCGGTCTCCAGAGGGAACGGGCTCGGCTCTGGGCTGCGCTGTGCTGCGGGGTCTCACCAGGAGCAGGCTGTGGTCCTGCAGCTCAGCGTTGTCCCTCTCCAGCTGCTTGGTCTGCTCCTTCAGCTGTCGGTTGTGGGCCGCGATCTCCTTCTGGGCCTGCAGCAGGTCGTCCAGGGTCTGGGCCTTCACTCCGAGCTGAGGGGGGGGAGACGCACGCTCATGAAGCCGGACTCGTGGGCACACCGAACACGCACGCCCTCGCGCCCACACACACTCCAACAGACACGTCTCTGTCCGTAAGTCAGGAAAGTAAAAGTGACGCTCACACAATGACAGAAACACAAGAGCGTCGTCATAAGCTATGACGGATAATCTACTTGTAATCGGTTTTGTGGGGAGTTCTATTACAAACTCAAGAGACAAGCCAAGACATCGCACTTAGCGTGTAGCGTTTTACATTTACATTACATTTTAGGCATTTAGCAAACGCTCTAATCCAGAGCGACTTCCAGCGACAATCCATTTATACAGCTGTATTTACTGCACCAATTCAGGATAAGTACCTTGATCAAGTTACAGTGGCACAATGACAGTTTCCCACCTGGGAATGGAACCTGGAACAAGTCCAGTTCTCTAACCATTACACCACACTGCTGCCAGTTTGATTTATTCTCCTGGGTGCACCTCTTGTTGAGTTTTAAGATTCACGTGTGCGTGTGTGTGTGTCTCTATATGCATATATGTATACACAATATATGAGTACATACTTGTTTATATACATGCATACATATATATATATATATATATATATTTTTTTTTTTTTTTTTGTATCTGATTACACAGTGATATTTTCTTACCTCCTCCAGTTTGTCCTGGAAGAGTCCTTTGATCTTGTCCTTGTGGGTCTGACACACACTGTACAGCTGCTCTGCCTGACCCGTCAGCTCACCGTGTCTGAGCTGGGGACGCAGAGTCACAGACAGAGAGACACAGAGCAGACAGACAGACAGGGAGACAGACAGAGAGCAGAGAGATTGAGACAGGGGAGAGAAACATCTGGTGGTTAAGGCCAAATCAAAGAGCAGAATCGGCAGGCTTGTAATTCCCGGCAGGTCAGCTCTGTCAACCATGGAGACACAGACAGCTGGAGCATGAAAACGGGCCAGTGAATCGGAGCGTTAAATAACTCGCACCGGGCCAATCGCACGCCGTCTCTGAAGCAGGGAGCTTCATGGTGTCTCGTTAGCGCAGAGACAAGGGGATGAGGGAACGGCAGACAAATAAAAGACAAGGTGTGAGAAAAAGGGCTTACACTAATTAAAACAGCCCAGTGCGAGAGACAGAGACAGAGACAGAGAGAGAGACAGAGACAGAGAGACAGAGAGAGAGAGAGAGAGAGAGAGAGAGAGAGAGAGAGAAAGAGAGAGAGAGAAAAAGAGAGAGAAGCAGAGAGACAGGGGACAGAGCCCAGGTGTGAGAAGTGATTTACCTTCTCCTGTTCCAGGACCTGCTGGAGATTAGTGCGGTACTGTGGAGTCTTCATGTAGGCCATGAACTGCAGGTACTGGACTTTAATGTTATCTGCGGGGTGGAGACACAGCGTGGTCAGATGGGCCGCTCCTCTCACTCGCGCCGCGCGGGCAACGGACCCCGGCCCGAGGCGGAGAGGGGCGGAGGAGGAGGCGGGGCTCTTACCCAGCAGCTGTTCCAGAGCAGGGGCGTGGGGCCCAGGAGAAGCTGCCCGGATGCATAGTGCTGCACTTTGGGAGGTAGCTGGTAGAAGGGGCTTTGAGGTGACCGGTATGCATCTGGAAACGGGAGTGGAGCGTTAGACACGGTCGTGCGGTCATGTCTACTTCAAGAGCTGGCGCACTCTTTGTTAAAAGCGCCACGCTCTGCAAAGTCCCATTGAGACGGTTCGCATCAAAACAACGGTTAAACAAATTAAACCAACGGTTAAACAATCTAACCGCAAGAGCCTCGACATTCTCCGCTGGATCTCGGGAGACAACAGCAGCCGACAGCAGACGTTCCAAAACTCGCAGAACGAGATGTGTGGCGAAGACGCGCCGATGTGAAGCAGGCCTGAAGAGCGGCGCAGTGGCGCTCTCTCACCCTGAGGGGGCGCTGCCGAGATGGTCTTGGCGTGCAGCAGCTCCAGTGCGCTCTGGCTCTTCTTGCTCTTGCGTTCGGCGGCCGTGATGGGGGCGACGGGGGCCTTCTTGGGGCGCCCGCGCTTCCTGCTCTTGGCTATGAGGCGGGCGCGGCGCGGCTTAGGAGATGGCTTCACCACCGCCAGCAGGCCAGGCCGCTCCTCCTCCCCACACGAGTCCTGAGGCACAGGCACACGCACACGCACACACTGTTAACCTTTTAGGGTCGGCTGGATCGCCGCCAATCCGAGCAACAGTAAAAGTATATTTCTATTTCTAACTTTGCTAAGATTTTATCATACACACGCGGCAAAAACATTGACAGAAACCTTAGAATCGCGACTTCCCGATTTGAGCACTGGCAAATAATATGAGATTTTTTCAATTTGGTTCATTAGACAAAAAGTAAACCTTGTCTTTTACACTCGTTCTACCTGGAAGTGCCGTCCCACTTCTATTGACAAGGCAACAAGGTGCTAGTTTTGGGGAGGGGCGATGCCCTGCGTGAAAACGCCGGTGTAAACACATAAATGTCTATTTTATGACCAAACTATTGATGGCATATAAATGTAGCTGTGATTGTCCTTCAAATAAAAACACTTGGCCTGGCGGATGGCCCAGCGGTCTAACGCACCACGCTTCGGAGTGGTGTGCGCTGCACGTCAGGGACGCGGATAGAAACCCGCGTCTCTACCAGACCGGCCCTGGTCGTCAGCCCGATCGGAGGCGGCATTTGGCTGTCCGCCTCCGGGGGAAGGGGGAGGGAGAGCCGGCACGAGTTCGTCGAGGAGAAGGTTAAGGAGTCCGTGGAAGATTTCCCGTCTCGAAAGAGGCGGGAACACTCAACCAGGAATGGACGGACAGGCGACGGACTCGTGAGGGTGGGGAATTGAAGTAAATAGAGGGTTTAATTGGCAACCAAATTGGGAGAAACGGGGAAAAAATCCAAAATAAATTTATTTAAAAATATATATATATCAAACACTTTGGATTAAGTGTGTGTTAAGTTGAAATTTAGATAAATATCAGACACCAAAATCATAAAGCTTCTCTGAATTAAGCACAGACCTGTGGGGGTTAATGACAGCCCCCCACCATCAACTCTCTGTCACACTGAGTCAAACACCGAGTCAAACACATATACCCCTTAAAAGTAGGTTTTTTTTTGCATTCTGTATGTTTTTCTTTGTCCTTGAACCTTACAGAGTTCTATTGTATATTCACAGCATTGTCCTTTCTGGCTGGACATAGCACATGCGTTTAGTACTGTATTGTATATCATTGCATTCTGTTTTTACTGTTGCACGACTTTGTATGCATAAATGTATAATTTTGTGTAACAGTTCCAATTTTTGTATTACACAGTCCATGTAACGCACTTTGGGAGTTCCGCTGAAAGATGAAAAGCGCCACATAGATCAAATGTATCATTATAATAGGAGGCCGGTGTAGGTGGAGCTGTAATGTAGGGTTCCAGCCCATTGGACGGAGGGTTCCAGTCTTTTCAAACCGTGGGTCCCAGACCCTGGAACAAACACTACAGACACTGCGCACTTTATAGTGTGCAGCATCAACACTTGTCGAGTGAAAGAACTGGGGCTGAATGGCGCGCGAGCTGAAGCGGTAGGTGTCGGGGGAGTGGGGTCTCGTGCAGCGCTGTCGGGCGTGACGGACGCCGCAGCATCGGGGCGGGGCTCCCGGGCCCACCTTGTGCTCCTTCGCCTTGGTCGGGGTGGTGGTGTTGCTCTTGCTGTCTTTGTCTCTGTCCTTCTGCTGACGGCGCCTAGCTGCCTCTTGCTCCTCCTGGAAGACAGGCGCACGTGCGTGTCACAAAGCTCTCAAAGCACAGCCTTCAACACTGAGACGTGTGTGTGGCGGCCTAGAGCCGGCCGGCACAACGGCGCAAATCCACACTGCGTCATAAAGAGCCGATTACGTTGACGGTGTCGGCGAGCCAACGAGGCGTAGAACTGGAAGTCAAAACTTACCCTGAGTTTAGGATTTTTGAGACTAGAAAAGTAGTTTTCAAGCTGCAAAGGAAGAAGAGCGGTATTAGAAGTGGCTCCGTCAGGGACAGTGAGAAGCAGGCATGACAGAGGTCCCTTCACTGGTCACACTCAAGAGCCGGGGCTATAATCTTATACATTTACATTTTAGCCATTTAGCAGATGCCTGCAACCTCCCTTACAAGACACAATCCCAGTCCCCAAATCATTATACTACACTGCCGCCCCCGTGATCCAACGACCTCCAACAACCACCGAGGTCACAGTTTTGTCTCCTTATGTAATGTCACACTCCACTGTGGGGGCGCATGCCTACTGTCACACTGCGGAACACTAACACACCAAGATTACGAGATGCCCTAAAACAAACCAGTGCACCCTGGGACTGGACCGATTACACACGTTCTCTCCAAACAGGCATAACGTTTAAGAATGTATTTTTATTTGCAGTGCAATGACTTATGACAGCCAAACTTCAGAGATTTGTCATCATGTTTCACAATGCCTAAAAATCTACCTGCAGATTAGAGGGCACACACAACACTTATCCAGAGCGACTTACAGTGAACATTTCTTTACTTCCATTTATACAGCTGGATTTACTGAAGCAATTCAGGTTCAGTACCTCGCTCAAGGGCACAACAACAGTGCCCCACCTGGGAATCGAACCCGCAACCTTTGCAGTACAAGCCCAGTTCCCTAACCATTACACTACACTCACACCTAAAGTGAGACCGGTCCTGATTAATGGGTTATAACCCGGTAAAGGCAATGTATGAACCAGTGTATGAGCACCTGTGCAGACAGAGCTGCTTTGTGTCGGCTATGCTACATCAATAAATCAACCACAAAGGACATGCACCAATTAGCTATTCGTAGAATCACACATGCCACCTTTTTGAAGCGCAAGATGAACTAGTTGTATGTTTTTGTGCTGGGCTAGAGCAAAAGCCTTTCTCGGAGTGTTCTACAGTGTAAACCTGGTGGAAACAGCTAAAACAATGGTGGAAACAGCTAAAACAATAAGAAAAAGAGAGAGAGAGAAGGATAAGACTCACTATGGTGCGGTCTATTGTATGCAGGTAGTAAGAAACCGGCTTCCCAGTCCAGGATACCGAGCCTCTCAGAGGAGAGAGCTCCACCACTCTCATGATTGTGCCAATGTCTGCAGAGAGGAGCAAACACAGAGACAGACACGCAGACAGACACAGACACACAGGCACAGTGAAAATCAACCAGATACACAGCTGGCTGCCTTCTTCAATAATCACAACTCAAAAATCTGATGTGTGAAAAGACTACCACTCCTCCTCTGTGTGAAAGACTACCACTCCTACTGTGTGAAAGACTACCACTCCTCCTCTGTGTGAAAGACTACCACTCCTCCTCTGTGTGAAAGACTACCACTACTCCTCTGTGAAAGACTACCACTCCTCCTCTGTGTGAAAGACTACCACTCCTCCTCTGTGTGAAAGACTACCACTCCTCCTCTGTGTGAAAGACTACCACTACTCTTCTGTGTGAAAGACTACCACTCCTACTGTGTGAAAGACTACCACTACTCTTCTGTGTGAAAGACTACCACTCCTACTGTGTGAAAGACTACCACTCCTCCTCTGTGTGAAAGACTACCACTCCTCCTCTGTGTGAAAGACTACCACTACTCTTCTGTGTGAAAGACTACCACTCCTACTCTGTGAAAGACTACCACCACTCCTCTGTGTGAAAGACTACCACTACTCTTCTGTGTGAAAGACTACCACTCCTACTGTGTGAAAGACTACCACTCCTCCTCTGTGTGAAAGACTACCACTACTCCTCTGTGTGAAAGACTACCACTACTCCTGTGTGAAAGACTACCACTACTCCTCTGTGTGAAAGACACTCCTTCTCACAGCCTAATAAACAAGGTCAACAACACCAGTTTTTGATGGGACTTACCACTCAAGTTTCGACTGTTAATTCTAAAATTTAGAGGTGCAAAAGGTTTGAGGACACGATTTTGCCACCTGAGGATAAGAATTGAACACAATGTCATTGGGATTGTAAAAGACACAAGCAAACATGAACTTTACATTCATGACGACCAGTCCCGTGAAACGTGCCTAAGTCACTCCTGTAAATTGAGGCAGACTGAAATTAGCATAATCCAAAATATGATCTGTGTAACGTCTGAATCCGCCCTTGTTAAAATACAGGCCTTTTCTACATAGAGACACGGGCGGATGTCAGAGGTCAAAGAGCTGGAAGGCCTAGGGTTCAAGTTTCTAGTGTTGACACAGCTGCTGGAAACTACCACTGGGTGTTTGCTGGCGATTTCTCTAGTGAAAGCGGCTGTGCAAATACGGGCCTGGGGCGATCGCCGTGGCTCATCTGAAACTGATCAGCACCCTACTGCGAAGTTTCACTCAAAGCCCAACAGGACGGACGGACGAACCCTGTTCAGAGTGCACGGCTCGCAGAGAGACCCACCTTCCTTCATGTTCGCAAATCGCTCCTTCAACTGGTGATCCACCTCGGGACCAAAGGCAAAGTTGTTCACAAAAATAACACTGCAAGAGAACAGAAATGGGTTGCGGGTTCAGACTTCATTGAGAGCCGTGCACGTGTTCACGCATCGTGTGTGGTGACTCGGCCACTCGGCTGAGGTCTGTACGACCGTGCTTGTGTAAAGCGTGCGAGTGAGTTTGTGAGCAGTATGTCAGCCTCTCTATACATCACCTGTCCTGTATAAGGTGATCAAGTTTGCAGCCTGCTCTCTCTCTCCCTCAGTCTCTCACTCGCTCAGAGTGTGTGTGCACGTGCCTGTCTGTCTGTGTGAATGTGTCTGTCTGTGTGAATGTGTAATAATGGGAGCCCTTGGTCTAGGGTATAGGAAGGGGACTCTACCTTGTGTTGGCAATCCTGTCCTTCCACTCCTCAGACAGGAAGTCTCCTCTCTCCAACTTCAAGACAAACAAAGAAACAAACATGGAGGTGAGCTGTGCAGGCCGTCTCGAGTCGAGCTGCAGACGTGTGAGCCGGGCCTGTCGGGCTCCACACTCACCGTGTACTCCCCGTGCTTCTTCCCGTACCACTTCATCCACTTCTTAAACTCCTTATCCATCGACTGCAAGGACAGGCACACACACAAATCCACTCACCGCCACGCATTTACAACACACAGCCGTGTTTGCGGCGGTAGACAGCCGACAGTACTGGGAGGTCTTCACCAGTGTGCCGAATGGACCAATGTGACCGCATTAGTGTACGCGCCCCCGAGCTGCAGGACAGGACAGAGGGGGGAGACGGGGGTGTTACCTCTGCGTAACTGGCTGGAGTGTCTGCCTTCTCGACGCCGTAGTAGTGTTTGCAGTTCGTCGCCGCGGCAACCTGTAGCACTACCTGCCCCACTCCTGTGTGCAGAAAAAAAAAAAAAAAAAAAAATTTAAAAAAAGTGCAAATCGTTTTGAACAAAATCGCATGTTATGAAAACACAAGAGATGCAGTATAAAACGGTGCTGGGCCTGTCAGCTGCCCTGTGGTCGACATGTCGCAGGATGCTCTCCCATATTAACTCCACATTTTATATTTTAGGCATTTAGCAGACGCTCTTATCCAGAGTGACTTACACAGTTTACATTTCTTTAGATATAATCCATTTATACAGCTGGATATTTTACTGAAGCAAGTTAAGTACCTTGCTCAAGGGTACAATGACAGTGGTCCACCTGGGAATCGAACCAGCAACCTCTGAGCTCCAAGTGCAGTTCCCTAACCATTACACTACACTGCCGCCCACCACACGTTTAACACTATACCCTAAAATCCATTTGCTACTTAAAGCGGCATACCCTCTAACTGCTGATTGGAGAATGAGGCATCATGGTGCCAAAAATGGGTGGGGCTACGACTAGTTGTCAATCACTGACTTGTTTGAACCAATCAAAAGGTGCTGCTCTTCATGACAAATCGCAATGATTGATTCAAATCAGCGAGTTACTGGTAGCGTACGGTAGCTCCACCCATTACTGGTGTCATGATACCTCATTCACCCATCGCGACCTCGAACTCCCTCTCGCAGCAGCCATGGAATTTATGTTCTGTGACATTGTAAGTTTATGTAACACTAGTGTTTGAGACACTGATAACTCGGTATCCTCTCTGTTCTTTGCCTAACCAATGTGCGCACTTTTCCAAGTCACTCCGGATAAGATCATCAGCTAAAGGACTAATACTTTCTGCACCAAAAGTTTGGTTTTTGACGCTGATCAGATGAACTGATAACTACAATCTGAAGGCCTTTTTTTTCCACACTCGACTGCCATTTCTTCTTTTAGTCAGGGAATATTATCAGATATTTGGCCAATTTTGTAATAAATTCCTTACCAAGACATTTCTTCACCAATGTGTTTGTAAAGGTGTCTAACAATACATATAAAAAGATTTAAATTCAACTCCCATAGGAAAACCCATGACAGCTGCTGAAAGTTCACCTTATCTGTGAAAAATTGAAAATGTTCATTTCTGCCTTAAGTACCTTGTGAGGGGTCAAACTAGGGGTTTTTCATGATTCTGAATCGATTGCAAGCATTTATTTTGCACTAAAACCACTCCTTGGTGGAAAAACGGCCACGCCCACCTTTCCCGCTCATCACAAACCCTTTTTTGTGTGAAAATAAATATGGCTGGGTGCATGTAAATTTAAAAAGTAGCTTTATTAGTTTATTTATTCATGTAGTTGCCATGGTAACTACTTATTGTTTACTGGTAACTGTTGTAGTTGGTTGGCATTCGCAGAAAGTGAGTGGTAGGTGCCAGACATGCTCAAGCCATTTGCAACCCTCTCCTGTGTGGATCATGGACAGACACAATAGACTCCACACATATCAAATAACAATATTCACCACTCAGCAAGATACTGCAAGAAGATTTTACATCTGATATGTAAGTATTATCTACATTTCTTTTACAACTGGAAATAGTTCATGTCACTACATTGATAATATGCATATATAAATAATATATAAGGTGTGCACTATCATCAAATTATCTTACTTGTTAGCTAGCTAACACCAGGTAACATGGTTAGCTAGCTAACTCCCACTTGTGTATTACATACCCCAAGTGCATCTGATTACCATTTTACTTGCTTCATTGCTAGCTGACTGCTTCATGCTAATGTTAGCTAGCTAGCTTAAAGTGGTTTCTTGCAGTTACTGTAAATCTGACCCCCTACTCTCTCCTAAATAAAACACATTAGAGAAGATATTTGTCCAGATGACAAAGGATGCCTTTAATGTTGCAAGAATGATTATGACTCATTTTCGACAAAAAATGAAGCTACCGCCTTTTTCCTTTGTAGGGCATTACAGTCTAGCAGTATGGACGTAGACGTTATTCCTGCACCTCCGCTCAATTGCTTCATCTGTGAAGGCCCGGAGACGCCAGCTCAGAAGCTCGCACAGGCAACTACTAAAGGCTACCCTACTCTGTTAGTGTATGCAGAAGCAGTTATAGATGCTACAATTTTGGAGCGCATGAAGGAGGCACAAAATGTCAGAAGACTGAGATACCACATGGAGTGTAGACGTGATTTGTACAACAAGTCTGTCCAGGTCACCACAAAGTCAACTCGTGCATCAGAGGCAGAGAAAGAGTCAGCACAGATGAAGAGACGACGCACTTGCTCTGGGTTCAGTGCATCTACTGCATGCAGTTCTACAAGTTCACGGTCCGTTCAGCTTCTGTACAAGAATGTATGCATTCTTTGCAACCAGCCCGCTCATCTCTTCCCAAAAAATCCAGAGATTGCTAGAAAGAGATACCGAGTTCCTGACAATTTGACTGCGGATGGACTGAAGACAAGTTTGCTGAAGACAGCACAGGGTCGCAAGGACGATTGGGGCACTGAAGTCATTGGCCGCCTGGAAGGGATCAACGACTTGGTAGCAGAGGAAACCCTGTATCATTTGCGCTGCAAAGTTCTTTTCGAGACAGGTGGTCATTACTCCAAGACTAAAGATGTAGGAAGGAAAACGGATGAGGAGCGAGAGGCTGTTTTCTATGAACTCGAGCATGGGGTGATGACACTTGACCAAGTCCACGAAAAGCTGCAGCAGTTTGATCAGTCACCAGATAAGAGTCTCTCATATTCAAAGAAGTGGCTAAAGAAGAAGCTCCTAGAGACATACCATGACACATTGTATTTCACATCACAGAAGGAGGGCAGCATTCTCTCCGTGCCTATCTCCAAACCCGGGACTGGATGCTGCTGCAGAGCATGTCTTTGGACCCCAGTGACTATGGATGGATGGTAGGGGTTCATGGTTATGAGCCAGTTCCAACACTAGACCCCATGGCTCCTGAGGAGCTACTCCGGTTCACAAGCTGTAATTGTAATGGAGATTGCAGCAACCGGCGGTGCAGCTGCAAGAAGAATGGTGTCAAGTGTATCTCAGCATGTGGAAATTGTAATGGTATTACATGCAATAATTGTATTCATGATGTGTAGAGTCTGGAGAAGACTCAGACCTTGACTCATGAAGCATTTGACATTGTGGATCAGTATTGTTTTCTAACTAATATTCGAGATATTGAAATAAACTAATAAAGCTACTTTTTAATTTACATGTAAAAGTGGGCATGGCCGTTTTTCCACCAAGGAGTGGTTTTAATGCAAAATAAATGCTTGCAATCAATTCAGAATCATAAAAAAAACCCTAGTTTGACCCCTCACAAGCCACTTAAGGTAGAATTAAACATTTTCAATTTTTCACAGATAAGGTTCCGGATACCACAACTTTCAGCAGCTGTCACGGGTTTTCCTATGGGAGTTGAATTTAAAACTTTTTATATGTGTTATTAGACACCTTTACAAACACATTGGTGAAGAAATTTCTTGGTAAGGAATTTATTCCTAGATTTCTTTTATATTTCCCTGACTATTTGTTTCGACCCGTGTCAGAGGTGGTGTGGCACGGTCATTTCCAAAGTTGAGCCGCGTCCAACACTCCTTTAAAGAACAGCGTCTAACACGCCACAACCAACCCTTCTTTAGGTTAACACGCAACGCTCAGCGAGAAAGTTTGATGTTTGCCATGGCAACCGGCGTAAACATTCCCTTTGCGGGCGGCGTAAGGGCGAGCGCGGGTTAGGTCCCTGGCATCGGCGCTGACGGACTGACCGCTGCCCAGGTCCACGAAGGTGTCGTCCTCCATCATCTCCATCTCGTCGATGATCTGCGCCACCAGGTCGAAGGACGTCTCGCCGTACACCTCGGGGGAGAAGGGCTCGTAGTTGTTGAGCTTCTCGGGGTCGGTGACCGAGTGGTTGTACACCTGCTGCAGGATGTGCCTCAGCAAGCCGTTGGAGGGCCGCTTGTTCAGCTTCATGGGCTGAGTGGTGCCTTTCCACTGCAACACACACGCGCACACAGACACACAGACACAGACACAGACACACACACAGAGAGACACACAGACACACACACACCCACACACACACACACACACACACACACAGAGAGACAGACAGACAGACAAACAAACAAACAAACAAACAAACAAACAAAAAAACAAAAAAACACAGACACACGGCTGTGAGGGGGACAGCTAGGATTCACATAGGCAGTGTGTGTGTGTGTGTGTGTGTGTGTGTGTGTGTGCCTAAGGGTGTTCAAACTACATACTCTACAGCAATGGTACCCAGACAAATTACTGAGTAGGGGCGGGTTCGCACACAGATTTAAAAACGCTTAAAAACATTCAATATTTCCCATAAGAGCCAGAAAAACCACTGACTTCACGAGAAGTGCACAAGAAATGCTAGTTACAACGAGCGCACTTCGATTGGCTCAAGTCCAAATACAACAACTTCTGTATCAGTACTTAGTTTTAATTGAAGGCTCATATTTGCACAGCTGAAAGGGATACCTGCATACACTGACCTCAAAATGCACGCCTGGTACGCACGTGGGTCGTGGGAGGGGTTGAGCGTTCAAGGGGCGGGTCAAAAGACACACAAAAAATTTACCTTGCGTAATACGCTTGCAACTGACATTGACGCCAGTCAAATTAAACACTGCATCTTGTTACAGGTGCGGTAGAAGTATAAAAAACATTTTAATCCCACGTATTAACATATTTTAGTCTATATTTCAATAAGGGGTGGGTCACAGAACATTGTTTTGTTTTTTTATGTAGTCTGCAGGGCTGAGAAGTGTCCATTTGTAAAGGGGTCAGGTGGTAAATGTCAGACATTAAACCATTTGCATGGTTTAAGATCCTGCCGCGAGTGTGTTTGCAGGGAGATACAGATTAGAGCTCTCCCGCACTGACCGACAGATACAATGTGGACTTTGTTCCTGAGCACGTCTTTGCATCAGAAGCAAATGGGAGTCATTCTGACGACACCTTTTAAACAGGTCAAATAATTCCAGATTATTGAACTCGCAGTAGTAACAGACGACAGACGCACGTAGCCCCTAACACAGCATGTTTAAACCGACCGCCGTTCCACTACACCTCGATGTGACTGCGGTTTCAATTCGGTCTTCATTATTTTCAGGGTAGGCCTCAGCCCAGACTGAAGCGGGTCTCCGCTGGCTCGCTGACCAATAGGATACTCTGCCGAAGTGGACCAATCAGGCAAGCACTGCCTTGCATTACCGCGGGAGACTTACAAAGACGGGTAAAGGCATACATTATTTAGATAACTGCCATTTCTCAGATTCCACAGTCACATTATCATAGATGGTGCATGAGAACATCTGTGGAGGTGGCGTTTCAGCGAGTCTACGGGCCTGCCGACTGCGCTCCAGACACATGGTGCAGTTCAGTGCAACAGACTGATGTAGGTAATTAGCCAAACACTCGACCCTCAAACAAACAACAAACAGCCATTAGAAGGGTATTCAGACGACGGAGACGTGTCATTATCTCTGTCTCGCACACCGTCTCTGGTCTGGGGGGTGTTGTTAGTCCCGGTCTCTCACTGTGGCTCATGTCACTCGCGTGGACGCACTTATGTTTCCTCGCATTGAGCGAGTCGCTCTGGACGGGAGAGTCCGCTAAATTCATGTAATGCAATGTCGTTTTTGTTGGTTTCCATCTTTCCACAGTTGTTAAGCCAGCTTCCAGGGAGTCAGACATAAACGGGCGGGTGGGAATGGAGCGAGGGGGCAGCGAACCTGTGGGAAGGGACGTGGGGGTAAGGTGAGGAATGCGGGGTGTTTGTGGACTCACCAGCTGGTGGATGCTGTCGATGGCTCGGTTGTACTTGTCGCACAGCCTCTGCATGCTCTCGAAGCTGGAGACAAAGGCAGAAAAACACTGCCTGCATCACAAATCAGGCCAACCGCGCACACGCACGCACATGCACAGACGCACGCGCACCACAGGAATGGAGGAAGCCACTTCGCATGGCTGCGTTCTCAGGCCGCTGTGAGTGGGGGGCTCCTGACCAGGCCTGTTGACGCCACGCTGCTAATTGCGGACGGTTTGACCCCAGTGTGTGAGAAATTCTCCCGAATCGCGGCGATGGGAAGAAGAGGCTAATCCTACAGGCGCCGTGTGGGTCTGGACGCAGGGAGACTGAGTGCTCACTAATGGAGCGCTGTCTGCATGACGGAGTACAGCGTGCAGGGCTGCTTTGGGAGGGGTCTCGACGCCGCTCTGGAAGGGAAGGACGACGCCTCACCTCTTGGTGTCGTAGTCGATGAGGACGTAGTTCTCCATGGCCAGCTTGAGGTCGGGGATCTCCTCACACACCCACCTGGCCAAGCACACAGGTCGGGGATCTCCTCACACACCCACCTACACACAATCACACACAGGGAAAACACAGGTTACTCTACACACACACACACCTGTGCAGTCACACACACACACAAACACAGGTTACTCTACACACACACAGTCACATACACGACAAACACAGGTTACTGTACACACACACCTGTGAACAGTCACACACAGGTTACTCCAGACACAGACACACGCACGCACAGGCACAGGCACACACACACACACACAGGACAAGCACAGGTTACACACACGCACAATTTGTAGCAAACAATCAAGCAAAGCACAGGTTAGTCTTCCATCTCCTCATGCCAGTCAGACTGTGCAGGACAGAGAGTTCTTACCGTATGGTTTCAATGATTTCATGAGCAGCATCATGGTGCTTATCCTGAATGAAGGAGAGAGAGAAAGAAAGAAAGAGAGAGGGGGAGAGAAAGAGTGTCAGTTTCTCAGTCAGTTTTTACCTGCAGATATCCTCAGAGCAGCACCTCACAGAGGTGTGATTCAGAATGTTCTCCCTGGTAAGGAATACATGTAGTAAATGGTTGATGGTGTGCTCTTCAGAGCTCGCTGTAGTACGGGGAGGAAGAGCAGATCTATACGCGCTTGTACAGCTGCATTCTCCATCAGGAGCGCCTCAACAGCAGCCCTGAGCTCCAAACTAGGAGCACTGTAAAAACAAAACACGCTCAATGGGATCCCAAAGACAAACACTTGTGATGATTCAAGGACTATTTTTTTTTAATGAATGCGTGATATGACCCGCTAATTTGATTTGAGCTTGGGGGAATAACATTTTTATTTCATTATAGTTATCAACAATAATACCCTTCCCAGTGAGACAGGGGCGTTGATGGAACTGCAGTGGCCATTTGATGCCCATTTGCTTGGTTCAACAATAAAAAAAATTTTTTTACAGCATGTCTACTTTATTCAAAGTGATGCATAAATATCTTTGGACATGACATGCGCCCTCTCAGCCACAAGCAGAAAGCCAGGTCACACGAGGCCAGCTTACAAGGGCTTAATCCTCAGCACCGTGCCTCCCATAAAGACACTAACGTGGACAGTAGCATCTGCCGGCAGCAAGGAGGCAGGAGTGGAGCAGGGCGAGCTATCACACTGCAGGCCGGAGAGAGGGAGGGAGAGAGAAAGAGAGAGGGGGGAGAGAAAGAGAGAGAGAGAGAGAGAGAGAGAGAGAGAGAGAGAGAGAGAGAGAGAGGGAGAGGGAGAGGGAGAGAGAGAAAGAGAGAGTAGAAGGGAGAGAAAGAGAGAGAGAGAGGGAGAGGGTTCTATGTGGCTCAGTAGTTCCAGCACGGCGTTGACGACGCTTAGGTTGTGGGTTTGATTCCCATTGGGACCACATATCCTGAAAAATGTATGCATTCACTACTGTAAGTCGCTTGGGATAAAAGTGTCTGGTAAATGGCATATATATTATACATTAGGGAGAGGGATAGACAGAGTGAGAGAAAATGTGTGAGTGTTGGTCTCAGAGAGAGAGAGTGAGCTTGAGGTAGTGTGTGAGAGCCAGAGACAGAGAGACCTTCTGGCTCAGGCCCTGTATGAGCGTGGGGATTAGCCCCGTTTCAGAGCGCTGCTGCTGCAGTCGCTGCAGAGTTCCCGCCGTGCCGCTGGCTGACCCAGTGACACACTTTCCTGCCTGCCGCTGCAGCAGCAGCACGCCCGCGAGGCCAGCGGCCAGGCCTGGCACACACACCGCCATTACCACCTCCCCGCTGCCCGCTCCCTCACAACCACGCTGTCACTGAGTCAGGCATCACGTAAACGCTGCGCCGTCACCATTCCAATACAACACAGCGGCTGTGATGTACAGAGCAGAGCGTATCGGCTCATACACACCGACATTCCAGTTAAAATGCTGAACGCAGCGTGCTACGCATACAGGACTTGCTATCGTACAGAGGAGGACTGCGTCCGTGTGTGTGCGTGTCAGGAGTGCGTGTGCTGGCAGACTTTTCAGTTTGTGAGCGTGTGAGTGTGTGTGTGTGTGTGTGTGTGTGTGTGTGGGTGTGACTGTGGGAGGGCAGCTAAAACACTGGCAGTGGCAGCCTCTTCGCAGTGTGTGTGTGTGTGTCTGAGCGTGGGAGAGCCTTGGCACTGGCAGCCTCTTCTCAGTGTGTGTGTGTGTGTGTGAGAGAGGGGAGCCCGCGGCTCACGCACAGACGGCACGCAGCAGCACCAGCGCCGGGGCTAAAAATAACTCTGGACTGAGAGAGGTTCAGCCGGCTCAGCGCTCCCCGTCTCCTCACGTCGTCGCGGCAGCAGCAGCCATGCGCGGAAGTGAATCACGCGCCCGCCACCGCTGGCCTCATCCTGACTCTGTCTTGAAGTGTCACGCCTCTACTACGCACCCCTCCCCTCCGCAGGACAGGACTAATCAATGGCATCGCAATTGCACACCGACGCGCTGAAAATTGCCCCAAACCCTCCTCTTTCCAGGGAGGGCCCACGGAAGGCAGTGTCTTCCTGCTTCCCGCGCTCTCTCCATAACGCCTCGTTTTCTGTTCTCACCGTGGTGTCAGGAAGCAATGGCTCAATTCGCGCCAAAAGAAAAAAAAAAAAAAAAATGAAAAAGCCACAGGGAGGGGCGCCGAAGCGCTCGGCAACAAACGCTGCCACTGACGACCAATGGCAGTGAGCGGTCAGCGCGTTGGCGGGGCGAGGGAGTTTTGAGCGTGTCGTCGCAAGTCGATCTGAATCACCGGGCGTGTGAGGGCTGGGATGATTCAGTGTCCGTGTCGTAAAGCTGAAGGCTTCTGTGGGCGGGGGACTGTGTGCACGTGGGGGCGGGAGTCAGCAACAAAAAAAACGTTTTAAAAAACCCTCAAACTTCCCCTGCCAAACAGTGACGTCGACAAACTTCCACCTTCTTCTTTTTTCACCCACAAACTCTTAGTCTAAATGCTCACGGAGACAATACAGCAAATCTTTCTCCAGCACACAAGGTGTTCATCGTATGGAAGCAGTTTAGGATGATTTAGGTCCACAGATGTGGACCGCGTGTGTGTGTGTGTGTGTGTGTGTGTGTGTGTGTGTGTGCCTGCATGTGTGTGTGTGCGTGCGTGTCTGAGCGTGAGAGAAAGAGAAACAGGATGTCTGAATGTGCGCACTGTTCCAGCATGTGCTTGTTTGGATCCACTGTGGACTCATGGGAAGGGTGGCAGTGCATGCACAATGGCCGCACTGTGTGGCAGTCCGCGTGGAACGGGCACTCGCACGCTGGGAGAGGCCCACAATGTGTCGCCGCGTGAGCGCGACCCAAACTCACCAGATCCAGTGGGCTGACACGAGTGTGCAAAGAAAGAATTATTCAAGCAACGTACATTAAACCAGATAGCACTTCCAGGCAGCGTTGATCACGTGGGTTGTAACATGCAGATAGGGGGAAGGAAAAGAACGCACGTGATTATACGATGCATTCAGGGGGAAGCCATGATTTCTGCAGCCAAAAATCTGCAGTCGATCAAAGTGCTGATCGGCTTCCCCATCTCACCTCCCACCCCAGTGCTGGGATTGTTTATGGGGGGAAAGTGAAGACAGGCCATACTGGCTAGAGTGATCTGCAGTCTCTCCCTCCCTCCCTTACACACACACACTCTATCATACTCTCTCCAACACACACACACACACTCTCTATCATACTCTCTCTCCAACACACACACACTCTCTCTCTCCGTCTCTATCATACTCTCTCTCCAACACACACACACACACACACACACACACACACACACACACACACACACACACACACACACACACACACACACACACACACACACACACACACACACACACACACACACACACACGATCTGTAGCACAAGCATGCCCTTAGTCCACACAAACACACCCTAATTTCGCACTCTCATGCTGACAGATTAGTGCAGCTTGCCAAGAATGCAACTGCATACAGGAGAGAGGGAAGCAGCAGAAAAGCAGGCGTCAGGGAGGGCCTGGCCTCCAGCAGTCAGGGAGCGTGTAGTGCACTACCACAGTCAGGTACACCTAAACTGCTCAGCGAGCAGGGTGTTACGCAAGCAGATTCTTATCAGCCTCTGGTGAAATACAGTTCAGTCGGCCAAAGGGAACCCCACACTACCGAATGTTGGTCAATGGCCTGTCCTCGTCTCGTGACCCTGGCTCCTTTTGGAAAAGTGAAAATGATTACCTCTCGTGTGCATTTCTGTTTCTGACCCACAGTTCCGGCGGATGGCACGGCCAGGCAGCCAAAGTTTGTTCGAATTTACCACAGCCCCCAATTCCCCGTCTCGCCAGAGTCGGCTCTGGCCGGGAGCGCCACCAGGGGCGGCGATTGGCTGTCCGCCCCAGGGAGGGGGGAGGGAAGCCGACATGACGTTCGCTGCGCATAAGAGTGGCCCTGTAGTACCGGGTTACGGTCAACACTTGGCGAGTGCCGTCTCGAAAGAGGCGTCAGGTCGCCTCCGTCACTACCGGTCCAGGATTACGGCAGCAAAATCACATTACTAGGGGGGGATTGGCATAGAATTGGCATGGGTCTAATTGGCTACCAAACTGGGATAAAAATCTGAAACAAAAATTATATTAAAAAAAAGAAAAAGAAAGAAAAAAAAAAAGAAAAAAAAGAAAATAATTTACCACAGCCCCAAAGAGAAAAAATGCCGTCACACCTTTTTTTTTTTTCATTTTCGTTTTCGTTTTTCTGCGAAAGCAACACTCGTGGGTTTTCTCTGACGCAGAGGTGCTTTTTTAATTTATTTTTTTGCGTGCATTTCTATCAACCGCATTGCTCATAAACGAGACAGTGGAAATACGTTTGTAGTAGCTGAAGAAACCTCAACCTTTCCTTTGATCTGTCGCGATCTTCACTTCGCTCCAAACATATGGTCTCGCCTCTGATTCACGCCTACGCTCGACACTCCAGACCTTTACATCTGAGAAAAACATCCAGATTCCAAAACCACGTTCCTGCCAAATAGAGCCCCGTGAACAGAAATGAACATGTTTGTGTAGAAACACACAGGCTTCGCACATCCCCAATACTACTATTGCAATATACTGGGGCGGTGCCAATATATGTCGATAGACTAGAGTTTCGGGATACTTTCTTTGGCAATGCAGTATATCGATACAGTGACCCTGTATCGCAATGCACTTGTAATTTTTTGTGCATAAACGTGGTATATCTGTAAGCCTGTACATGTGTACATTCTGATCAACAATTTTTACAAGACAACTGGGAAAATGTCCTATTCAGCGGTTGAAGAACTTTCCGTCGGTCTGTGATGCAAACTGCATGGCAATACGCAGCGCACCACAATCCTCGCGTTGTGATACGCATCGTTTCACATTTGAGGCATTTAGCAAATGCTCTCAGTAGGTAGAGCACAGCGCTAACGGTTAGGCTGAGGGTTCCATTGCCACTGGGACCACATATACTGAAAAATGTATGCAGTCACTACTGTAAGTCGCTTTGGATAAAAGCGTCTGCTAAATGGCATATATCATATTATTATTATTATTCAGAGCGTCTTAAACAGTTGTTGCATGAATGCAGATTGGCACAGCGTATACATGCAGTTAGCAAACAGCTTATTTGACAGCTTGACATCACCAGTGGCCTGCGTGCTGAGCAAAATATGGGCCTGCACAACAAATAAAGGTCATGGAAATCCACAGGAAGAAAGCGCAGTGCAATGACATGCTTTACAGCGGTTCCCTGAGAGCCCCACCACTTAATGCACAGGCCCACAGATACCATACTCATTCTGCAATACACTGCCCTGGTGTACTGCCGAAATGACAATGATTGTTATCAAATGCCTTCTCAATGTGGCACTGGAGCCAAAACGCAGAGTACAGAGTCTACACACGTTAAGCATGGAGGCTGTGGAATGGGTTCTTTTAAGCATCGGAGTGAAATCTTGCTTTGGTGCTTTATCAGAGGAGCTTATCCCACAGCCTTCGGTTTGCAGGAGCTGATTTGGAACAAGTGAAAAGGGGAATAAAAATGTGTGGAATGCAGTCTCACCCAGAGTCAACCTTCCAGTTCCAACGCAGAAGTGGCGTCTGCATTAAAGATTGCTGCCGGAATTTCAGTTCTGTCCTCAACACCACACTCCCTCCAACCCAGACACATAGGAACTACTCTCTAATCACAGATCCCCACAGGGCTGTATTTAATGTCTCATAACAACAACACGCCCTTTCTTCCCCTCTCGCGCAAACGCCTTGCTATTACGGGGGCTGCGTTTGAGAAAGTCCTGCTCATTCCCCAGTCTTCACGTCACACATTTCAAACGTGTAACTCCCAGCTCAAACTCATCTGGTAAAACTAGCCATCGAGAGGAAATGGGTGGTTAAGTTCTAGGTTCAACAGAACAACAAACATAACAAAGAAATAAGCCAGTGATACTCTTATACAGCATGAATGGAAAAGTATCATGAATTTGTACATCTAGATTCAAAAGCATTCACCAATCCAACGTCATAACATGTATACGAGGCTGTCAATGTTTAGCACAACGCATGAATAGTACATCTTGCGAACTGAAGTTTATTTATTTATTATCTGTACACAGAATCATTTCTGCTCCTCGGAAAACATAGGTATAATGAATACGGATTGAAGCAGACACAATAATAGAACGACGTTGGTAATAGGTCCTGTCGTAACTCCCGCTACCTTAGCTGACCCCACGCAGTATAATAAATAATTAAACCGACGTGCATTAAGTGTTCATTCCGCGAACCACTAAGATCTTAAACACATCGCAACAGCTGTTCTAAGGTACACAATCGCCCCGCTACATACAGAACAGCGCAATGTATTGACAGTATATATTTGCTAGCAATCATGTGAAAATGCGTAAACAGCGCAAATGTCATTTCGCCATTTACATAGCTACGGAACAGGCAATGCCTGTTCTAACATTCGCTTCAAATTCCTACAAAATTTGCTAACACAATCATCGCCCAGAACTCACCCCTCCCCCAACATGTAAAGCTCTCCGTCGCTCAGAGGGTCCCAAGATAATTTAGCTACCCTCTCACAAAGACAACAAAATCAGCCCAGTCACAAACGCATCGGTCTATTTATTTCAGGCACATCAAACGTGTCCACAGCCAGCCGGCTAGCTGACGTTAGCTAGAAAGTAGCTCTTTACGATACAGTAGCCACCCTGTTCATTTGACAAAATACTATGTTAAATCTAATGCCACAAATGTGACTTGTGCACTAGAACGCATTTTTAGCTAGCCAACTCTAGCTGCCAAAGCAAATAGGGGGCATGCCCCCAATAGCCCATCAACATGAGCAGCTAGCTAAGTTAGCTACAACATAGCTACGGGTAACGTTATCCCACTAGGCACGTTAGAGAGCTAACCAAATTAATTATGCCACATATCAAACAAGGCAAGGGCCATATAACAGACAGCCAACGTAATAAAAATACATAACTAGCTAACTACTCAATTAGCTTGCTAAACAGACTCGATAATCACAAGTACCTAGCTGTGCATCTAGCGGCTAACTACCAATGGCAAACTAATATCAAGTATTAGCATGTCATACCATCAACGTTCGCTAGTTAGCATTATCGAACGACTTTCTACCACTGGATAGCAATTTCAAGCTAGATACCAAATATAGCCAACTGTCTAGCTAACTAATTAGCTAGTCAACAGAGCGACGAGCTAGCCATCTACAAATGAAGCCTGTTGTCTGGTTATGTTGGTAATACAGATGGCTAGCTAGCTAGATGGTCCGTTTCCTGTGTCCCATGTCATGTTTAAAATGACCATTTAGCACACTAACCTAGTTTTCTATCAAGCGATATAATAGCTAGCCGTTCACATCGTTAGTTAATTTAGTTAACTAGCTGAATGTGCAAGCTAGACACCTAGATATTAATATTCAATGCTACAGTTTTCGCAAAGCACCTAGTTACTGATATTAATATAAGCAGCAAGCTGGGTAGCTTGCTAGACAGCTAACATCGAAGATTGTTTCAGTGGAGAGAGCTAGCAGTCGCTAGTATTAGTTAGCCAACTGCTAGCACTGTTCGGCACACTGTATTAGACCCTACACCCTAGAACACCAGATAATATTTTAAACATTAAATATGACATTAACTTGACAAGCTGGCTAGCGACACATTGAGTTAGACAGCAGGCATAATTAAGCATCTGTTCTTCAAGATAACAGTTAACGTTACAATACGCTAGACACATGCAGTAGAACTCTAGTTGCTATACTAGTTAGCACTGATTTATTGGTACATTAGCTAGCTAAATAACTAACATAGGAAGCAAATGTCCACACTTCTACTTTCTCGTAATAATAGCTAGCAGGGCTGTATTGTGTTTGCTGCTACACAAACGGCTCATCGAACAGTGTTAGCTTATATAGCTAACGTTACCCAACTAAAAACTCTTTGCTAGCTAGCTGGCTAACCTTCGCTAATGTTAGCCAAAATAATTAGCACCAGCTAGCTAGCGCTAGCTCCCAATCAGTAAGTAGCTAGCTAACTTGCTGCCCAGCATGCCTCCCAGTTAACTAATTTATACCACTCTTTTAGTCAACTAATTGTCGACTATAATAGTTTGTGATACATATGGAAAGGTTACTCACGTATATCGGTAATGGCCACGGGTAGCCCGCTGCTTCGGCTCCAACCGGCGACTTCAATTTGAGTTCCAGCTTCTCTCCCATTCTCCACCTCTCTCCGGCGTTCTGTGGTAGCCAGCGAGCTAGCCAGCTAGATCATGAACATTATGTACAAAATATGTAACACGATGACAAAGGTCCGATTGTGATAAATCAAGGGTGTGTGAGTGGTGTATAATTTCTTTAAGCCAAATTCCTCAATTTTCTATTTTCTTTTTATCTCTTTACAATGAAAAACTACTCAATCCGAGCGGCTGGTACCCTTCAGCACTACCGCCGCCATCTTGAACCGGCGTGAAAAAACGGGTAAAACTGGCCACTACCATAGACATAGAATTGATGGGGAGAGAAACTCAGTCTTGTGGTCGTACATGGTAGATTTTGACAGCTACGAGGGACGGAGCCGGTTTGTCATAGTAGTATGCCTTCCCTTTGGTGACAGTGACGACAAGCGTGGGGTTCTCTGTTCCACGGGAAAAGTTTGAATCGAGTTCCCCGGTGCCAATAACGGTAAATGGGCGGGCTGTACCATTTCCCGGTGGCGGATGCGCCTCCCCTCTTTGCAAAGGCACAAACAAAAGCCAAATACTAAGAAGAAGCCGTGAAATAGAGGGTTAGGCGATACCAGAGATTGAAATGAGTTTACCTCTCCTATGATTTCATTATCTCTCTTTCGTTTTCATTCTATCATCTTTTTCCATATACTGTTATGGAAAGTTACAACCCGTGGCATATTTATAATAACCGTAAAATTGTTTTGGCTACTTTACTGGCATCGTTGCTTTTACACAAATTGTGCTTAAACGGTGCAGAAAATAAGTACTCTAATCAGACATGCCTATACATGTAATGCTGCACAATCTCCCATACTCATACACAGTAGGCTACTAAATTACAGTGCACACAAAAGGCCCTCATAAACTAATTGGTGGATTTTTAAGCAGCTGGTCGCTGTCACAACATAGGCTATCTCCTGCAGACTTGGGCAGGACACATATGGGCATGTGTCCTGCAAGATACGGGCAGCTCTCACTGCCCTCCATATGGTCTTACCACACTGTTCTATCATTAAAAAGCTGAGAGGAATGACAGTATATACTACTTCCTATCCCATATTGTTGGTGTTTAAATGATGAAATAAAATATTTTTGCTTTTCACACTTGGTGTAAATTGTAACAATGGGTTAATGTCTGCATTCCTGCACAAATAATTAATATACCGTGTACATACAGGTAGTGCCCAAAAAGGCGGAAACACTTGGGCTAAAGAGAGACACAAAATATATTGAAAGCAGGTGCTTCCACACAGGGGTTGTTCCTGAGTTCTTCTTAGCCATTTACATCCCAGCATGCTCAGGGTCCTGTACAAAAATGTTGGGCAAGCCTGGTTGCCTATAATTATAACTAGCATGGCTAGAAAACAAGACCTCAATGAATTTCAAAGCGGGTGATTTGGCAGGAGCTTCAGTGATGAAGACAGCTCAACTTGCTGATGTTTCACAAGGAACAGTATCTAAGTTGATGCTGGCATGGAACTCTGAGGGAAAGACAACAAAGAAACAAAGGGCAACTGTGGTCAGAAGCGTACACACCTGGATCATGATGTGCATTAGTTTGAGGTGCAAGGCTAAACGGGTGAGCAACTCTAAGTCAATAGACTACAAATTTCAATATAGGGCATGAGCAAGCAGTTTCATCAAGAGCAGTCTGTCGAGAACTCAATAGAGCAGGACACCATAGTCAGGTTCATTTTGATGTTTTCAAGGTGTGTTGGTGTTTTTTCTAGTTTCTAAAAAGGAAGATATAATTGGAATTTAAATTGGGAAAATTATCAGGATATAGAATCAGAATTTAATTGGAATGAAAGGAAATACAATTAAATTCCTTTAAATTCAAAGAAATTCCACATTCATTAAAAAAGAAAAATGCCATACTCATTACATAGACATTGCTATAAACATTACTGATATTAATATCATCACTATACAATTTCAAAAATGTTCTTAAAGAACTGAGTTCTTAATTAGGAATAGACTCCAACGCTAACTGTGATACTTAAATACAACTATACCAGATGTAATTATAACACAGCACAATGAACTGTTCAACAATGCCATAGTCAAGACAGAAATAGGTTTGGCCTGCTTCAACATTATAATTGGTCCTCAGTACAATGTATAAATCCAATAATATACATAAAAAATAATGTTTGCCTCTCTGTTTCAATCAGTCTTCAGTACATTATCCAATATATAATATCTAGGTATCATGTTTTTAATGTGAAAGTTCTGTGTTTCCAGAGGGGAGCTGAGGGATAGAGATTGAAAAAAGCTGATGCTGCTGCATCTTTAAAGTCCATTAGAAAGCCATGCTAGGCTTCACACAAGCTGTGAGTCTGGGATTTTCATCCACAGGCTGAATCAGTGGCATAGGGCCCAATCAGCTGACTCCTTGTGGCAGAGACACAATTCAGGATAGAGATCATAAACATTTATGGCATTTTTAGAACAAGGAAAATAACACGCACAGAACACATGCACATCCCATGATGGTAGAATTCAAAGACCATAGCTGCATGCTCATTGTACTGGATCCAGAAAAGGAGGGAAGCTTTTGACACATGCCACTGCCACATTCAGAGCATGCAAAATCACAGAAAAAGCCTGATTTTGCCACAGCTACACATCTAAAAATACTGCTCACAATAAGAGGGACAGTATAACAAAAAGTTTTCCTGAAAAAGGTTTGCTTTTTAATGTATTAAATGATAAATGATACTGACAAGTGACATCAGTGGGGTCCTAAATGCTGAAAATGTGTTGACATCTGGTCACTGAAATGGCAATGAGTCAAACCTGCATTATATGATGTTTAAGGAAATAAATATGGAATAACCCTGACACATGTTTTCAACAACCTTAATTGATTAAGAGATTAGCTGTAACAAAGATAAATAAATAAATAAAATACACGGAGGGTCCCAGGATAGAGTTAGAGAAGCCGGATCCCTTTTCTGACTTATTCCTGTGACGGACGACGGATGTCAGCTTTCTCTGTGGCGACCACAAGGTGTGGACCACCTATCGTATTTGGAAACTAAAGTACTTGGATTGTTTCTCAGTGTTTCACAAGCGGCATGGTCATGGCAAACGGCACATCACTGTTATGCCATGAATTCAGCGAGTCAGATAGGCGTTAACTAACTGAATACTTGTTGCTAGGGACGCTGTCCAGTGCCCCGGATGCACAATACTTACACAGAGGTCGATATGTTTTGTGTTCCTCGTGGAATGAAACTAGCAAGCAACGTCTGATAGAACGCCCTAGGTAATCATCTGTAAACTTTTTTTGCGTTCATCTATTGCTAAAAAAATAACACGCGACAGTTTCTAACGGGTAGCTAACTAAACGTTAACGTCAAATGAAACCGTCAGCTAGCCAGCCATGGGGTTTAACGTTAGCTGGCTAGCGAGCCATTCAAATAACCAATTCTAGCTAACGTCAGCTGGATAACTTGCTAGCGAGTTAACATCATTGTGAAAGATAGCCACCCACTTGCCAGTCGCAAACTTTCAATGGTTAGCTTGCTTGCTTGCTAGCTAATGTCATCCAGCTGTGTAACGTAAAACATTGGCATGCTTTGCTCAAGTTGGCGCACAAAAATTGAATGTTGTTCTGGTCTGACGATAGAACTACCGTTAACTAATGTTAGCTAGCTTCATAATCTATTTGCGTTGAATTCTTCAGTACACATCTAGTTAACTTAATGTCATACGTACAGGAACTTTATAATGGAGATGCGGGTGAAAACAGAAGTGGACGAATGTGTGATTTCAGAAACAGATTGCGGCTTCTATGAACACGACACCGTCGTAATGAAATCAGAAGCCGAGACTCACTTCGACATCACAGCGGAATCGGAGTACTCGAGATGTTGCAGGAGAACCGTGAAGTCAGAAGACCCAGGAGATTTTAATGTCAATGTGAAACCTGAAAGCTCAGTAGACTGTAATGTCAGGGTGAAGCCTGAAAACTCAGACTGTAATGTCTCCGTGGAAGCCGAAGTCCGCAGTCTCTGTGACTCCAGAGTGAAATTGGAATACCCGGAGGACGACTTCACACTGTCTGCGGATAGTTCGAGAATATCCGTTGAGATTCACCAGGAACTGAGAGAAAATAAAAAAAATACAAAGACAAAAAAGGAGTTGGATGCTAAGGTGTTCCACTGTGACATTTGTGGCAAGAACATCAAAAACATGCAGAGTTTTCAGGTATGTTGCTACCAGATCTGCTACCTCAGCCATACAGTTTCTCATATCATTTTGTTTAAAATACTAGCAGTTTTTTAATATGAAAAACAAAAAAATCCTAGTCTTAACAGGATCTCCCTGCACTTTGACTCCCTCCCCCTTTCCCAGGACCACCAGCGGATGCACAGTGGAGAGAGGCCGTATGAATGCTCTCAGTGCCCTAAACGCTTCATCCGACTACCGGATCTGATCAAGCACCGACTCGTTCACACTGACCAGCGACCTTGCGCCTGTCTCACGTGTGGCAAGTGCTTTAAGCGACAGGGGGACGTCACTAAGCACCAGGCGGTGCACACGGGTACCTATCCATTCCACTGCGGGTCGTGTGGGAAGAGATTCAAGCGGGCGAACTGCCTTCATAAGCACGAGCGCGTTCATTCGACGGAGAGCCCGTACCCCTGTCCCACGTGCGGGCGCACCTTCAAATGGGAGGCCTCGCTGACTGAGCACCAGCGCATCCACAGCGGGGAGAAGCCATACGCCTGCCTCAGGGACGACTGTGGGAAGAGCTTCGCCCATCGCTCCACCTTCCTGCAACACCAAAGCATGCACCAGAACAACCGGCAGTTCCACTGCCTGCAATGCAACCGCGGCTTCAACTATAGCTCCAATCTGGCGAAGCACGTGCGTGTCAAGCACTTTCAATGAACAAAAAAAACCTACTGCGCTCAAAAGAGTGTGCGTGAAAAAATCATCAACTAAGAACAGGTAAAAGATGAAGTAAGCACTTCTTCATTAGAATAATAATCCAATAAAGAACATAAAGATAAAACGTTTTTGATTGCTAAACCTACACCTGTGCTTTTTTAATTTTAATTTTACTTTTTGCTGTTAGGCCTACATGTTACATACAGGGGCGGGGTATGGGGCCCTCCTCACCCCCTATTCTCACCATTTTCTATTCGTACTAATCTAAACAATCAGACCTACCTGTAACATATCTTTTCACCAGTGCTGCGGTGAACGCCACAGAATAAAGAATCTTTGCTTTTCCATTACAGTGCTCTTCTTTATTATAATAAAGCGTGACACACAGGGAAGTAGCCAATCCTGGCTTGTCTTTCTTACGGGAGTCATTCTAAACGCATACACATGGAATGATGGACGATGTGACATACCCTCATACAAACTTAATTCATATGAAGGGAACGGGCACTTTCACTCAAACAATATAGCGATTTCCACATTTGAACATAGGTGTATATAGCTTGCTAAACATTTATAGTATTAATGCCCTTTTCCATTGCACAAAAAAACAAGAACCATAACTTTTGGTACTTTTTGGGCACTAGAAAACCGGAACTTTGTGTTTTCCATTCGCCAAAGTTCCAGTTCTGCATAGTTCTCGTAGATTTTTGGTGCCTGTTCAAGATCTGGTACTTGCTGTACCAGACAGGACCTTGGGGGCAGGACTAACAGCACTGTTTATCGCTGATTGGTTACCAAACAGGATCTTGGGGGCAGGACTAACAGCACTGTTTATCGCTTATTGGTTACGCACTTTGTGTCACTCAAGTGACTGACTGTGCGGGGAAGAAGCATTGTTGTTAGCGTTTGTTGAAGAAAGAATATCAGCATCATGGAGAAAACCATGGGACCATAAAACAAGTGCAGTTCTCATTAAAGTGTAGCCTAATGTTGTTACAGAAATGCAGTGCCTGTTTTTATGCGATTGTTCCAGTTAAACCACGCTATATGAGGGCAGTTCTTGCAAGTAGATTTCTGGTCGGCCAGGAGAGGAAAAAACATATAAACCTGCTATAGCTTGCCATCAAGTGATACATTTTTTCATATGGCAGTTAAATGCATACGATGCGATATACTTTATTTGTCCCCGTGCAGAAACTTGGACTCTCAGTAGCTGTTTCACAGTGATAACACATATTCGAAAAATAGTGCCTCAAAAGAGCAGCATCAATCAAGTAAGTTATTGTACAACACAGTAGCTACACATTTTCATCAATACATCTACACATGTATCAAGTGATACGTTTTTTCATATGGCAGCTTAACCAAAATGAAGAGAAAAATCGTTCCTTTGCGCTGATGTTTGCTCCGAATTAGTGCAAACCGTAACTGTTTCCCCTGAAGTCGGTGGAAACAAGAATGGTAAATAGAATAGGAACTAGCGCTAGTTCCCATTAGGTCTAGTTCTTTTTTTTGTTCAGTGGAAAAGGGCTTTTAGATTCTGCCGCAGAGAAAAAAATTCTTACTTTCCTCCTTTTTTATTTTCTCTACCCCACTGGGGTAGCTTCTTTTCATTGTGTTTTATTGTACATTACCGCGTTTTCTCCGTGTTGTGTGTTGTTTAGTGTCTAAACTTTAGGCTTTCTGACATAGTTCACTTGTAGCTGCGCAGTGGCGATGGAATAGTCCACTGTAGTCTGGAGTGAGGGGGGCCCACATAGACACTGATAAAATAAGCGTTCTCAGGGCATTTTTGTGTATGATTTTTTGAAGGGTATAAGTTGGAATGAAAACATCAGTTTATATCTCATTTATATGTGCTATAGGGCCCTTGGCTGCTGGGGCCCCCAGGCGGTTGCTTACCTTGCCTAATGGTAAAGTCTGCCCCTGGTTACATTCACCATAATTATAGATCAGAAGTACAAATAAATTATTTCGAGAATTCAAAGGAAAAGATCATGATGTCCGAAATAAGGCAATCAGACTTCCACCTGAAAGGTAACCTTAAGAGAAAAAAGGAAGCAACAGATCTTACAAATGAAAGTATTTGGAAACCAATACTGCTCAGATAGCACAGCAGTATATGATAGGATCTGTACTTTCCAAAGGAACACTATTAAACATTTAGACTTCTCGGTCTGACTAATCTCAGACTGTTACACTTTACATTATGTTGGATAAAAATGACAAGAACTACTTGGTCTTGTTTATATTTATTTTCAGATGTGTATTCTACATTCTTTTCATATAAAAGAACATTAACATTTTAAAATACAGAAAACAAGTTTAAGAATGAAATACATAGAAAAAAGTTATTACATATCATTAGTAGGGCTTCTTCCATTCAATTAAACTATTTTTCACAGCTTTTTATTCAAAGACTACTTGGGATCAAAGAGCTATGCAGTTCAATTAGTGTTTAATTGAACTGCAATTAAAGTAGCAAAAAAAATATCCAAAGTTTTTGTATTTTTTATTAAAATAATTATCAACACAGGACCTATGTATATGTAAACCAAGTCTTAAAAATCACCAGTATTTCAATGACTTTCAAGAACGAATATATGATGCAACATTAAGCCATGGTAAATTATTCTCCATATGAAATATCACAACAACATAGATATGTCATCAGCACTTGTGATATTGTGTTGTGCACAATGTGGACCAGCCCAGATAAGCCACTACATTCATTCGTTAGGTGTAGCAATATATCTAAGATTTAGATGTTTCGGCATTCTCATATTTCTAAAAGATGTCATCTGTATTCAAGTACAACTTCCGCAATGCAAATCAACAGGAAAGAAATGCAATCTGTATTTTTCAGTGGCGTTGTGCATAAACTAGAAATGTCAAGCGCTTCTTACAGAAACCTGTAGCTGGCAATTCATTTATGGGTTAAGCCAATATTTCCCTGTGCTAGCCATCTGTTTTTGTACAGCTCTTGTGTGCTCTAATGATGTGCATTGAAGCGATTTTGGTGGATTCCGTTCATGAGTGGAGTGTGGTACCCATTGCACAGGGCAGTTGGGCTCTTGGGGATTGCTTCCACGGTGTGGATCGGTTTGTCACGGCTGGCCAGGCAGCTCCGTTGCATCTTGTGCTCAAGCTGCATGTGGCTTTGAGGGGGGAGACCAAGGCAAGCCCTGAAAGATAGAGGTGATTCAGTCACACAGCTTTTTCCATTGAGTACCAGTTGCTAATGTTGGACAAGGACTCAGTTTCACATTTTTGCTCTTAGGCAAAATGCTACGAAAAGCATTGGCGACTAAGCTTATTTACGCTTTAAAGGTGTACCAAATAGAGGTGTACCTAAGAGCGGCTTAAAAAATGACACCGGTAGGTGGTGATTAGTTCAATTCACATTTGACTTCTTTATCTGCCTTTGCAGACAGGCCAGGATATTGAGCGTTGGTGATTGTGGAAAATACAATTTCAGGTGAAAATAATCAGCCGTCCACTGTCAGGAAATGTAGAGAGTGGTGCGAGTCTGCGGCTGACCTCATGACGTTCTCGATGCAGGCGCGCTGGCGGAAGAAGGCGTTGACCACAGGGGCCCCTCGGGGGACGAGAGGGGCCTTGCAGAGGTAGCTGAGCAGCGACAGCACGCTGTGGAAGCTCTGGTAGACAGGGTCACTCTCCGTGCAGAAGGAGATCCTCTGGCACAGCTCTGTCAGGATAACCAGGTCCAGGATGATCGGGCTGGCCAGCAGGGAGTCCTGGAAGCAGAGACGCACTTCTCATTCACAAGCAGGTTCATCTCCTTCTCAAGCTACAGTCATGACGTTTTTCCACCCACGGCACGGCACGGTAACCATCCATACCCGTAACTATGCCCTACACGGGTCGAGTCCCTGTGTCGTTTTTCCACCGCACAACAGAACCTTGAAGATAGGAGGAGCTAAAAAACAATGCGACCGCTGGGGTGACATTGACACTAAACATTCCAGCTCATATTCACAAAAGCAGAACACGGCTTTCCCCATAGCATTAGCTACACTTTTCTTACCTCTACCTAGGCGTTTGGGAGTCATGTCGGGGGCAGCGAGCGCAGGAGGTACCATGCAGTGACTTCAAAACGTATGAAAATGAAAACATTCGCAATATTTGTCTTTGTGTTTACATCTGTGCTTTTACGTAGCTTGTCACTGCAAAAACATGTCCAGCACAAGCTACAAGTAGTAGTGAACGATATATATCGTATTTCGATATGAACATTAGCAATATCATACAGCCAAAGTTTGCGGTATAAGTCTATAGCAACACTAGACGCTGGGCATGTTTTGTCTTACATTTGTTTCCCACACATACTCGCTTTGTCTCCCCAGAACTAATTGACCAAAATCACATCCCAGCCCAATCACGTCCCAGCCCAAGCAAGCATCAATCTCGGATGCGTTTGAAGCGCCATACAAAAAAAACTCCCAAAGGCACAACAGTGAAAGAAACAGTAGGACAGTGTTCATTCCGTAATGTGATTAAGAAGTTCAACAGAAACAGTTGAATAATTATTGCAATCGCAATATGTAGCAAGATTATCGCAATATGAGATTTTGTCTATATCGTACAGCCCTAGCTACGAGCTAAAAAATAAATAAATGCGAGTGTCAATTTATGAAGGTGCAAGATTGTTCAAACACTTTGTTATTTGACACTGTCCAGTTCAGATCCTTTTGTTTCACATGCCTGGGTTTAGCTCGAGCATTGGAATGCATCAAATCGATTCCTATATCCTTCTAAAAATATATTTATGTGAGGAATGGAAATGTTGTACTATGAAAATTTATATTCTAATTGCGTGAATGAAAATGACAATACTATACTTCAAGAAAACGTGTTTATTTCAGTTTTTGTAACACAAACCTAACTCGTAGAATTGTGCAAACATGACAATAATGCCAAACTATATAATACGTTTCGAATAATGGCCTACCAATAATCAAAGTGAAGTTAAAAAACATGGCGGTTGTGTCTGGGCCGGTCTGAGATTTAGCGTGACGATTTTGTGACAATTGCATTACCCTTAGGTCCCTGTTCAGCCTGGTAGTACCTAAACAGAGCAGTAGCTAAATTCAGCATGGGTAATTAGGTTCGGTATGGGTTGCTTGGCGGTGGAGAAAGCGTCAAAACGTGGCAGCACGGATTGTTAACCTTGCCGTGCCGTACTGTACTGTACTGTACTGTACTGTACTGTACTGTGGAAAAACATCAGAGCTCTGGCGAAGTCAGTTGTTCTTGTAGTCTACATTCAATTGGTGCCACACTGTCAATGGTCGGCTTTTAGTAGGCTTGCCCGTGTGTGATCCTATACCTTTATTGTGGAAGGCCAAAATGTGAGGCTTTTGTGAGAAGGGCTCGAACTCACCTCACAGGTATTGTGCAAGGCTAAGGTGGTGTGTTCATACCCAAATTGACCTCACAGGTGTTGTGCAAGGCTGAGGTGTTGGTCATACCCAAATTGACCTCACAGGTGTTTCAAGACTAAGGTGCAGGTGGTGCCACCCAAACTCACCTCACAGGTGTTGTGCAGGGCAATGGTGTTGGTGCCACCCATCATGATCTCTGAGATGTACTCGTCCATGGCGCGCTTGCTGTCGCCCACATACGGCACGTACTTGATCACCACCTGGGACACAAATAGAGGATTAGCCCACCGCTACTCCTACACACAGACACCCCAAAATAGAGAACACACCAAGACTGATACTCCAAAATCCAGAAGAGTACAGACATGTACAGACATTGACACACACGCGCACACGCACACACACACACACACACACACACACACACACACACACACACACACACACACACACACACATAAAGTGGACTTACACCAAGACTTATGCTCCCTGGTACTCCAGAATGCAGACTCTGACCCATAAACACCACCAAGTTTTACATAAGCAGGCAGCCCCCTTCCCAGATCCAAGACTCAGTACCTACACAGTGGTCAGGCCTCTCTCCAGGGGCGTACAGCAGAGGATTAGACTGCACCATGTCATCCACCACGTTGCTCTTGGAGATCTCTTTGGAGCGAAACTGCTGTGGTGCAGACAGGTTCATGCCATCGTTGTTGCCCAGGTGGTTGTAGCTGACAATGGAGGTGGGCTGCACTCGTCACAAAAGGAAGATGAGGAAATCATTTGTGAGGAGCAGTGGGTACTCATTATTATTCCTGCATCCATTACATTACATTACATTACATTTCATTAACTTAGCATTCCCTGTAAAAGACCTTCAGGAATATCTTTATTTCTGTATTATTACACCAAAAATAAGTTACTTTCTACCTACACTGTAATAAATATAGGCAGCAGGATACTTTTGGACATTCAGGGGGCTGGCTAATCAACGAAACCAAATTAGGACATTTATCTGTGCTAATATGTCTGAAATATCTTCCTCCTGCTCAATCCGCTCGTATGAGACAAAATGTGACGAGGCCGCCTCTTATTGGCCGCTTGGATGAAGCATAAGGAGGACGGCTGTAAATCTCGAGCCTTGCTGTAAACATGTCAAGGTCCGTGTTCAGCGCGCTGAGAGTGCTGGGAGCAGGGGAAGATGGAAGAGTGCCACAGTGAACTCACTGACACCCCCCGAGCTCCTGGAACTGAGGCCGGCCCAGTGGACTGCAGCCAAAGACGGCGCTGAGGGGCCTCACTGTAACGCAGCGCCAATCTCTGGGAGAACTTTCACAGCACGCCAGCCTGCCGCTCTCCTGTCCTCTCCGCTGTCCTTCTCCGCTCTCTCAGTTCTATTCTATTCAGGTTAGCTTTACTGGCACGACAAAGACAATATTCATATCGCCAACGCATAGTACATAAGGTACAGGCAACTGCCAAAATAAGGGAAACACTATGTAAATGAAGAGTTCTGGCAGCTCTGCCATGCCCATACCCACCTCACAGGTGTTGTGCAGGGCTACGGTGGCGGTACCGCCCACGTGTTTGCTTTACCGGCACGACAAAGACAACATTCGTATTGCCAAAGCATAGCACATAAGGTGGCAAAAAAAGGGAACGCTTAAGTAAATGCAGGGTTTTGGCAGCTCTTGTGGTGTGGGGTGCATTTTCCTGGCATGGTCTAGATCCGCTCAACCCCCTACATTTACATTTACATTTTAAGCATTTAGCAGACGCTCTTATCCAGAGCGACTTACAGTTTACATTTATTTACAATCCATTTATACAGCTGGATATTAACTGAAGCAATTCAGGTGAAGTACTTTGCTCAAGGGTACAACTGCAGTGTCCCACCTGGGGATTGAACCTGCAACCTTAACGTTACAAGCCCAGTTCTCTAACCATTATACCACACTGCCGAAATACATATTGAAGCACATGACTTTCAAGATGTTTTGTGTCTACAAAAGGTACGCACTCCAATCTCCAGTGACCGACAACTTTTGGGAGCAATGTACAAACCGGTGAGCTGTCCAGTTAATTTGAATCACCAGTACAATGATATAGCAAGACTTGAGAGTAAGTGACATCAAGCTAGTCCATTAGCAAGAAAGATGGATGTAGTTCACTTGCTGTAGGGGTTTCTTTTTTATTATTTGGGCTATTATCCCTGACCTTCCAAGGGCAGTGGAAAATATGATCCCTTTCCATGACTTTTCAGGATGAAAACATTGGAGGACAGAGGGAACCCTGCCCTGCTCTTTATCGAGCCATCAACGCTTGAGTCAGTAGTGAAGTAATTATCCTACATGTCATTCATGAGGTCACAGGAGAATAAAAACATACTGTTTGTACCCATTTCTCTCTTGTTTATAGCGAAGTTCAACCCTTTGTCGTGCGAATGAAAGGAGAAATGACAGACTGCATACTGGATTACCAATGTAATTTCTACTGAGCTTTCTTTCTATCAGGAGCAGGTGTGCAGAATGTGTCAAAATAATTGCCATACAGTCTCGCTCATTCCTTAGACTAGGGCTCTTCAACTCTGGCCCTGGAGGGCCGCAGGGTGTGCTGGATTTTATTTTCATCATCCAGTTCAGAAAGTCAGGTCATCCAGTTCAGACCCAAGCCTGCTTTAATTGATCAATTGAGAGCTGATTACCAATGAAATGCAGCACACCCTGCGGCCCTCCAGGACCACGGTTGAAGAGCCCTGCCTTAAGACGATCGCACACAATTAGGCGATGGCTACATTTCAGAGGTTTAGACAGGTTATGACAGGTCATGTGAGGTAGATAAACCTCCCAGAAGTGTTACACCTTTAGCAGTCTGGTGCAAACTGCAAATATGCCAGTGGTATAAAGTGTTGTCCTCTAGGACCAGGAATGCGCAGTACGCTGTCTTCACATCCAATGCCTAAGCAACGTTGTGCCTCCTCTCACCTTGATGCCAGCATTGACCAGGAAGTCCACCAGCACGGACTTGATCTTGGTCTGTCCCGACTTAAAGTCATCGCCTCCAATGAACACCCCCTTCTGCACAGCCAGTTCCACCGCCCCAGGGACAAAGGTGTTCTGTGGGGAGCCATTGATGTATGCGCAACCTTCCTGGATACTGGCAACCGCAAAGAGCGTGGAGGGGGACACCTCTGCTCCAGACTGCGGGAAGGCAAAGGTGAGAAAGTAAGAATCGACATCCCGGGATCCCAAAAGGGCTTTCTTTCCCAGAAATAACCTGAAGTGGAATTAGAAATGAACCCCTTTTGGAAGTTGGCCATCGGGAATCGAATTCCCAGAAGCAAGTCTGAAATTTAACCTCAGCACGGCTAAGCTACAAGCATGACGTCGTGCTTCCCTTTTGCAATCTACTTCTACAGAAGTTCATAAACGCAGTCCAACCTTGTTGTGTAATTACTGCTGCCCTCTAGGGGACATTAACGCTAAAGACATAAAATAAGATTAGATTGTACAATTTAATTTCTTATGTGGATGATCATACCCAAATACAGAGCCTTGTTGATTTCAGTGGTATTTTAGGTAAATTACTTAATGCTTGAAAAAGCCATTTGAAAATTAAAGTGATGTATGTGTGTGTGTGTGTGTGTGTATAAAAAGGCTGGAAAGCCACTGTACATTTTGAACATTACTGCACTACAAATGTTATCTTTAACTCTACAGCAGCAGCATTACAATCAGTGATCAACCTGATTTAATTTGCTGTACACAGTTTCTGGTCGTAACCAGAGTAAACGTATTGTGGATGACTCCAAGAGAGGTGAAACCAAGCTAACAGTACAACTGTGAAAATGCAATTTGCATGTTGCTGTAATAACAATATCTAATATCGCAGTACAGTGCAGCGACTACAGGATTTTCAACTGAATCATATGTATAATATCAATATAAAAACATGTATTACATTTCCTTCCTTCTGTCAGGAGGATTAAATTAAAGAACACACACACACACACACACACACACACACACACACACACACACACACACACACACACACACACACACACACACACACACACACACACACACACACACACACACACACACACACACACACACACACACACACACACACACACACACACACACACACACACACACACACACACACACACACACACACACACACCTCGATAGCAGCCAGCAGGTTGTTAGCAGTGTCATTGACACCAGGAATAATGTCACAGAAGCGTTCAGTGTTGGCAGTCCACAGCACAATGACTTTGTCCACACCACTCTTCTCCCGGAAGTCGCGGATATCCTTGCGGATCTGCTCCACCTGCAGCAAGAAGAGAGAAGCTGATGACCTTGCTTAAGAGTAGGCCTTTACTCCCAATACTCACCTTGCCTCACCTCACTGCTGAAGAACTGTCCACAGACACAGCTGAGAGCACTCAGTCTCAGAAGACCAGTGCTAAACCGCACAGAGAGCAGATGTTTACTGTTCCAAGACCCCTTTCTTTCATTTGATTTATCCTTTATTTAACCAGGAAGTCCCGTCGCGTAGTCTCTTTTTAAAGAGAGGCCAAGATAGCACCAGCAGCACCTTCATTTTTTAATGGCTTCGGGTAAAAAATACACAATGCAACAGAACCCCAGTACATTAAAAGCTGTGCTTTCTCTGTCCCGTTTTGGTCTTCACTGAGCCTGTCCCATGTGGTTAGATAGCTCTCCTGTGCCTCACCTGCACAGCCTTAGTTCCCGCGATGAGGTTGTCGGCTCTCTGCTCCTGATTGGCTGCGATGAACTCGGGGATGTACACGGAGGGTCTGGGCTTCAGCTTGGCCATGTAGGGGCGGAGCTGCTCCTGGAGGGCCCAGTCCAGAACCTTGGCCCGCTCCATCGCCTGGCCCAAGTCCATGGAGGAAATATCCCAGCCTGAAGGTCAACAGCATCACAGAGCAAATACATCTCTTTACTAGCCTGCAGTATGACGCAGAGCGGGTTCTAGGATTGGCCAATATGACAATATTATCGTGCAGCACGATATTGGTGCAATAATTGCCCGATATTGATAATTGCCCAATTAGACTCAGCACACTTGCTCTGGTTGTCATGGTGAAAAAATTGCATGTTTGTTGTACGTTTGAAGGTCAGTCCAATTTCCTTATTTGTGCCAAATGCGCAAAAAGTTTACAACAGCCTACCAACTATCACATAAGTTCTCGCGCGCATACTCTTCCTGTAAACTATGCTAGGCTACATGGCTGAAAGATGGCAAATATTGTTAAAAAGAAAAATACAACTGCACCTATTTGGCATTTCTTTGGGTTTAAACCAAATGGTAAAAGGAGAGACAGCGAATTTGGATGAAGTGACATGCACCCTTTGTGAAAAGCCAATCGCCACGAAAGATGAAAACACAAGCAACCTGCGCACCCACCTAAAGGTCCACCAGCCAGCGGAATTTGCCAGCCTGCCGCTAATACCATGCGTCTTTTCAACTGCTATAGGAACGATAATATTGTATATTGTTTATTTTATTAAAGGAATATCGTCAATAGGGACATTTTAATATCACCCAAGCGGGTACATACATGATTGCATTCTACTGTGCCACAGGTTGGACAAGGCGGCCACCTTACCGTCAAAGACAATGTCGTTTGGGTGCACCATGGGTAGGAGGTCCCGGAAAGGCGCGTAGACCTCTCCTTCAGGCCCTGACCCCAGACACACAGTGGAGGCTTGGAACAAAGAGCCAAAGTAATTGGATTTCTGTGGAGAGGGGAAAAAAAAAGAAAGTTAGGTGCATAAGTACAGGGATGAAGACCATGACACACACACACACACACACACACACACACACACACACACACACAATATAAAAACCACCAGCTCTGAAACGTTCCCAAAAAAGGACAGTGACTGTGAACGATGGGTGCATACATGTCACCTAAACAGCACGCATGGCTTATAGCCTCTCTCAGTGTCTACATTGTTCCACTCCACTCTGTCTGTTTCTATTAACCTGTCTGTTTCTCTGGGATAAAAATAGTCTCTCGGCATGGAAGCAAAGCATCATGGGAAAGCAACATACTTGGAAATAGGGCAGGCTATTTATCCTGGTCACCAGAATAGATTTGGTTATTCCCTATCCATCTAGAAGAGGGTTTTGTACAAAGTGAAAGAATACAAGCATAAAAGTGCATAAAATCAGATCAACTACCTGTCAGATTCACTGACAAGCAGGTTTACTAGATATTTATTGTTTATGTTATTGGTACACTGGCAAAAGCTCTCATCACCAGGATTTACAGAGCCAATACAGCAGGATACATCATAATAACAAAACTCTCAAGCTTGTAACAAAGGTTGCAGGTTCAAATCCAAGGTGAGACCCTGTTAGTATACCCTTGAGCGAGGTACTTAACCCAAATTGCTTCAGTGAAAAAAATCCAGCTGTATAAATGGATAATGTGCAAAAATAAGTTGGGTAAGCGAAGTAAGTTGCTCTGTGAAAGTTTAGCGTCTGCAAAGCAAATAAAAATGAAAAACAAAGAAAACATTTAGAGTACATAAGTGAGGTAGTTAAATGGGTGCTCCCATGGTTTTAAATTCAGCTGATTTCTCTTATAAATAATGTTTTTGTATCAGTAGAACTACTGTCTTTTTTGGCCAATCAAATCCATCAATAAACATTAAAAAGTCAGCTGTCTTTTAAGTCTATTTTCACCTGGCAAATACAAACACTGGATGGCCCTGGTAATGATAGGATTTTGACAGGAGTACTCCTTTAAGGCAGATGCATACAAATACAGACACATTCACATACAATCTCTGTAGAGCCACACAGCTCCATTTCCACTTTACCTTCAGGCCAGTCTTGGTTCTCCAGGAGAGGCCCATCTTGTTGGCCAGGACTGCGGCCGTTACCGTGGTGCCATTGTTGCCCCCCCAGCCCACCAGCATAACCCCTAACCTGGGGACTGCACGCTCCGTGCGGAAGGTGAAGCGGGTGGTGCAGGGGGTCACCTGGGGGAGCAGGGGGACATGTTAAAAGGACATGGCATTAACTCCTGATACACAAAGTGGGAAATGAACGGTGCTGCATTAAGAGTAGACAGTAATAATAGAGAGTTGTATCACCTTAACCTGCTGACACAGCTGAGACAGAGCCCCATGCCTCAACTGACCTAATTTCTCCTCCAACCAAATTAATACCCGTTGTTAGCATAAACAGGCTCTCTAGTGTTAGTGGACATTAACTGCTGGCCCCATTGGTGCCACGTGTCCTCACTCTAATGTATGGTTCTGTGTGGCTCAGTAGGTAGAGCATGGCGTTGACAACGCTTAGGTTGTGGGTTCGATTCCCATTGGGACCCCATATACTGAAAAATGTATGCATTCACTTGTGTGAGTCGCTTTGGATAAAAGCGTCTGCTAAATGGCTTATGTTAAATGGTTTATGTTATGCAGATACAAATCATATAAAGGTATCTTTATTTTTGTAATTATGATTCATGTGTGGTATTTGTACAGAATGGCCATAAAGGACAGCTAGTACACTACAAGAAAATAAATGGCATATGTGGAAAAAATAAGCCAGCTACAGATGCAATAAATGTTGCGTAGCAACAATAAAGTAGGAATGTATCATTTGTTTAGTAACCTAGGGAATGCACAGATGGCTCTCAAAGACGATCCATACATGAGCCAATCCGTACCTAAGGGAAGGTAATTGATCATACCATATATAAATGCACATCTTGTAAGTCACATCTGCTAAATGCTCAAAATGAAAACGTAAAATGTAAATGTAGGGTAGGGATTGGCTGATTGGCTGGAAGAGTTATCTTATGCAGAGGACAGATAGTGAGAGATTGCCCTTGTGCTGGTTCCGCATACTGCATGCAGTTTTTGGCCTGTGCAAACCGCCCAAGTTAGGCTAGATCAGAATCTGTGCGGAAATACCATTTCAATGTTGACAGATTGTTCCACCGGTGCCAGAGATGTAATGCAAGTACACAGGTGGATTTGTTGGTTAGTCTGTAAACTAACAAACCCATTTACAGGACCCACACACAATACATTCCGCTTAAAAAATGTTAAATTATACGCACAGTGAGGCTTTCATCAGTGTGTGACTTTAAATGCTCTTTCATTTGCGCAGCAGAAATTAAGCATTGACGCACAAATTATGCCACATACAGCATTGGCAAAGGTTTACAGCTACACTGGATTAGCACCTTTTTTCTCACCACATAAGGCAATTTCACAATACATTGGCGTAGTTACCGTGTACTTGTCATGGTCACGGGAGACGGTTGAGGTGTGGTAGGAATACTGGGACTCAATGTATTTCTCAGAGTACTCCACATTGGTGCTGTTTATTTGGATGAGCTCCGCCATGTTGGGTGCCTAGGGGTTACAGAGGATTTTACAGTGCAGCAGTAACTCATCCATTCCACCACTATTATTATTATTATTATTAGTAGTAGAAGTATTTATAGTTATAAATAGGTAACAGTGATAATAGTAATAGCTATTATTATAATAATTATTCATTATTATATATAATATGTATTATTATTATTAATAACTAACAATAATAACCTTTATTTAGCCTTAGTGCTTCACGCAAAAAAAGCTAAAGAAAGGACACAATTAAAATAGTAATTCTATTTCAAAATAAAAATAACATTCACTTGGCCAATGAAACAGTGATTTTACACTTCATTCACGTCTTGTCACAATGTCTTGAGCCAATTAACGAGCCGGTTAAACTGTAGCATCATTAAGCGGCCGGCACGATAGCAAACCTGGAAATGTTAGCCAAACCTCTTCCGGGACTGTGTACAAAGGACCATACTCTTTTTAATGAGCATAAATTAAATCCAAAAGATGTCATATAAGTACTGTAAGATCAAAGATTTTGATCCAATGGGTTGTTTTCCTTGTTTTATATTGTATGCTTCCCTTTGGTCACCATACTTCAGTAGCTAACACTGTATTACTTACTGACTGCTGCATCACCAGTAATTATTGGATTGTTTCTGAAGAGGTTTTTCAATCCACAACGGAAGTTGTTAATAAAGCATAACCTTGTTCATGTTACAGCTGTTTTATCTCTTAACCTTTTCTTTAAAACATCTCTTTTTCTTACGACAAAATGTCCTTTACGGATAAGCATGCTTTGGCACGTCTCCCGGAACAGTACCGACTGTCCACCCTCCCCCACGAGTCAAGGATTACACGTCTAGCATAGCTATTTTCTGAAATGGCATGATGTTTCAAACCTGGAATATGCCGGAAAGTAGGGCTTTTATTTATTGATGAGTGAAATATTTCACCTCGTGATGACGATCATTAAAAGGTTATCCACAGACCTTCTAGTTGCAAAATAAATCTATTTGAGTGGACCCGAATCGGGAAATCAAAACTGGAACCTACCTTGTTATAGCGCCGCGTTCGCTAAATACGTGATGCTAGTTTTGAGTTTATATTCATTCAATTCTTCTTCCCTCTTCCATGCTACGCAGACATGACATGATAAAGTCAACGATGAATGGCCATGAAAAAGAACTAACTGCATACCACGCCCATCTCATTAAAGGACGGTGTCTATGCAAAATACTTAAAGTATCGGGAGAACTGTCGAAACACTGCGATAGCTCGCTGCTTGGTATGTTCTGGAAAGTATCTACCAGTCCGGTTTTCACCCAGTCTCCTGTGCCCGAGGGAAAATTACAAATCCAATATGTCAGCTTTTGAACAAAAAAAGTAACAAGTCATATGATATATTTCGATATATTTTAATATATTTCAAATAAATGTGTTACCAATGTATTTACATCTGTTTTTACATTTTATTTAGCATCAGTAATGTTTTATGTTAATTACCTACGAAAAAGCTAACCAGCAGCTTACTATTCAATCAATGAAATGAACAATATGATCAACTTAAATTTGCCATCATAAATTATTTAAATTCGCTGGTTGTAGTGTCTGTGGAAGTACATGAAAAGTTGTCACTTATTTCTGTTTATTTAAATTAAAAGTGCGAGACAATCTTGTTCACTTTTTATTTTTTAGCAATACGACCGATATCTTTAAAATGAGAAACACGTTGGAAATAAGACAGAAAATGGAAACGGAATTGCACATAGCCTACTGATAAAGATCAGTAACGATGACCATGTCTCCTCATTTAGGACAGTGAGGAAACATAATGACTCAAGGATTTGTGCTGTAGGCCTACTATCTTAACATTAAAGTCATACTTTACAAAACAAACACAGTATTGTGATGAACTGGAATTGGTTTCTAATATGCCTACTGTGAGAGGGCAAAGATAATCACGTGCACAAATCTGATCCGTTTGTGTGGTAGTTTGCATTCGGGATATGCCATAAGCTTGTTTTTCCAAGTCAAAATCATACGGGGATTTTAGGACAGGTTAACCTTATTCTCATTTCCATTCCACACTTTCCATGAGGTGTACCTGCATGAGAACAAACCAGTCACTTTGCATGTGCATCCTCTGTGATAATAGACAGCCCACCCCTTCCACACCGCAGATGACCCCACTCTGTGTCCTTCGTTTCCTGCTATGCACAGGTCCTCACCATTTGTGGCATGTGTGTGCATCTGATGAAAGGGTTAGATAACTAAAACCATACTCCAGCACATATTACATTTTTTTATTCTAAAATATTAGCACTATGTTGGAATTTACGTTTTACAGGCCACACCAGAGAAAAGCAGAGGTCCGCGTGTCACGATTGGCCTTGTCACATGGTAGCGATATCGCCTGAGCCAGTCTCCAACTTGAAAATTAATTATGTGTTTCTAGCATTTTGCTTCTACATTCTTGATTCCTTGGGGATCTGGATGTCATAGCTAGGATTTAGTACTTGGTAAGGTAAGGTAGTATTTGGTAACCACCAGCCGGTCCATGTATTTGTTACATTCCACCACCAACACATCTGATTGAACTAGTTAACTACTGAACTAGCATTGATTAGTTTAATCAGATGCGCTGGTGGTGGAATTGAACAAATACATGGACTGGCTGGGGGTCCCTGAAGAGAGGGGCAAAGAAAGGTCAACAATAATGATGGCATCAGCACTGCAATACAGCTGCAGAAACACATTGAGATACAATTCCCAACCATAAATGTTGGCCTTTTTTGCCTCCTTTCGTCACCACCAAATGTGTCTTTCAATATGGCTAACAAGCAGTCTGATCCAACGGTGTCGAAGTCCAAGGTACTACAGGGATTTGTCCCGAGGGGGTTTAGTGCCCAGTATATCTCCCATGTTGGTTTTGGTTTAGCACACTGACTTGGTGATAAGGAGAAGGGGATAACAACTGACCAAACCCTAACTGCCACAATTGACAATTCTATCACACTTGTGCTCATCACCAAGTCTTTCCTAACAGCTAGTTTTGACTTCCTGTATTGAAAATTCAGCATAGAATGTAGCACATCCAGATTGAAACAGTCCAGCCATTGGTAGGGTTAAATGGAGTGTGAGAAAGGCTTAGGAGAGACCAACTCTCAAAAGAAGGCCATGTCATTGACAGCACAGGAGATATGCACCTCAGTAGTACATCATTATACATTTGCTCTTTTTCAGTTAACATTGTTTAACTGTTTGAAAGGCACCGATGCTGGATTTCAACAATTCAATATGATGCAAAAACCAAATAGCATTTACATGCTGTTTAGGCCACAAAGCCATATTGGGTACTCTAGTAAGCAGATTTATAAAATCCGCTCTCTCGTGTTCGGCAGAGCAGGAAGGAATTAAAGGAAGGCACAGGACGTCCGTTACAATGTGAGTGGAGCCCATTTCCTTCCTACCACAGGAATAAGTATTCCTACTGAACATAAGAACATAAGAACATAAGAATACATAATGATGAGAACGGGCCGTTCGGCCCATCTAGGCTCATCATGTCCTAATCTAAAGAGTATCTAGTACTACATCTAGCCTGGACTTGAATAGCCCAAGCGTTTCTGCCTCTACTACCTGACCTGGCAAGCTGTTCCAGGCATTGACAACTCTCTGTGTAAAGAAAAACTTCCTAATATCTGTGCGGAATTTGCCTTTAACTAATTTCCACCTGTGGCCTCTTGTTCTGCTGACTGCTTAAAAAATCTTTGGTATTTTACTTTGTTAATCCCTTTTAGGAATTTAAAAACCTCAATCAAATCCCCCCTAAGTCTCCGTTTGCGAAGTTTAAATAGATTGAGTGCCTTAAGTCTATCATCATAACTTTTACCTTTCATACTAGGTATCAGTTTAGTTGCCCTTCTTTGGACTTTTTCAAGAGCTTCTATATCTTTCTTGTAGTGCGGTGCCCAGAACTGCACACAGTATTCTAAGTGCGGTCTGACAAAGGCATTATATAACATTAATATAACCTCCTTTGTTTTATACTCAATACTTTTTGCTATGTATCCCAGCATCCTGAAGGATGGCAGGGATACATCCTGAAGGAAGGATGAGAGAATACATTACAAATGTTTACTCTGAATGAAAGGCCAGGAGTGCCAGTCTTACTGCTTTTACTGCAATTCTTTAAAAGGTAAATGGCAGGGTTTAAGGACTCACCTGGTGTGTCTGGCCTATTTATCAAATGTATGCTTCAGTGTGTTTACTATAGGCTGCTAACAACTGTGTTTAGACAGTTAATCTGTGTTGACACAGATAGGAGTTGTGTGTGAGCTTACATGAACACACGAATGCTCATTCTGCACAGGAATAGCAACTCTCACAAAGCTCATATTGTATTCTACTTGGCAAGCGATAGTAATAGTAATATATTTTTTAAACACACCCTTGGTGCCCTTCATGATTGACTTCCAATCAATCTTCACACACGCTGGATGTTTTCAAGATTCAGCTAAAGGCCTGAACATTCTGTAGATTTTTCTCGAAACAATTTTGTCCCTGTTCCTCGATAGCAAAGTGGGACAATGAAGACATAGGAATACAACATTTCACACACCTTGTCTACTCACAATAGATGATCAAAATGGAAACGAAGGTACAACGTGAATGGAGGCTACAAATCAGGTCAATTTATCCACTAGGCAAGATGCTGGGGCACAAAACCATTTGACATATTACGGTTTCCTCACCTGGTGGAATAATAAAGCATGAATCAATTAAATCTTTAATTAGGACATGCAAGACTTCAATAACTGTAAATGAAAAATAATTTTCCTTAGAAAGATGTGTTTGAAACAAAGACGGAACCCAGAACCACCAGCTCTTCTCAACTGGCCTTCAACAGAGCAGAATCCAGATGAGCAACGGTTGGTCTACACCAGTGGTTCCCTCAGCCAGTCCATGTGCTTGTTCAATTCCACCACGAGCACACACGATTCAACTAGCTAACTACTTAATGAGTGTTGATTAGTTAATTCGTTGAATCAGGTGTGCTGGAGGTGGTGCTTGTTGGAATTCACATGAGAGTTTACACTCCATCTGGCCCCCCTTTTTGGTGTGTCTTCACCCCCTGATGTGTCTAAAGATAATGGTGCCATTTGGTGGCCTCCCCCCCACTCCAGTTCCCCTCTCCTTCCCCAGGTGTGATCTCCTGTCATTGAGGCCTCATCTTGTTTGAGTGTGATATGTGATTGGCATCAGAAGGAGGGGCGTGGGAAATCCATTACAAAGTATAAAGCATCATCATTCTGTTTACATCTTTGGTTATTTGTCCATCTGTACTTGAAGGGACAAACCCAGTATGTTCTCTACTCTATTAAAAATATACATTTTGAAACACGGAAACAAAGACTTCAGCCTGCATTAATTGTTCTACTAACAAAGGTACGAAGGAACAACTTTAACTCTTTTTAAAGGAAATTCCACATCATTTGGCGAGCCAGCCCACGACCGTCGTTCTCGTTGCGTTTTTTTAACAAAAACCGGGGAGGTTGAAACCGGAGTACGCTGCAAATTGCAATAGCGAAGGCTGGGAAACTCAACTTTTGAACTCTGAGCATTGATGCGCGTTTGAGAAGGACAGAATCCAGGAGCCTGCGGCCGATCCAGTTATCAACCCGAAGTAAAGAAACGGACTTGAAGGCACGGAAAACGGACCACGTACATTTGTGAGTATAACATATTAATGTGCGTAATATTGTAGAGAAGTACTTACGAAAATTGTGTAGTGTTTTAAAATACAAGTGACTAGAATTGATTGTACAAGTGTACAGTGTTCTCAGTAGGGGCTTGTATAAAATTACACAGACCTTGGGCAAAAATTTCAAGTACCAAAAGTGTGTTTGTCCATTGTATCAGGGGTTTAAGAATGGCAGTGAATTGTTGGAAACTGTGGGCCGCTAGCTGGTTGGCTAAACATTGCAAGGAGGGTCCATTTAATGTACCAGAAAAAGCGGATGTTTTTCAGTACCTCCTAACTGCTTGTGAAGCTCGTAATGAAACGGAGAAAAATAAGAAAAGGAGACAGGCTAATTGTGTGATGGCTATGGCACAAACAATAAAGTCATTAAAAGATAAAGTGGTGGAAGTTCCCAAATTAAAATGTGACATTGAAAGTTTGGAGAATAAACTTAGTGTAAATTCAAAGGAGGTGGAAGCATCTGTAGCAGAGCGAATGGTACATGCTACAACTCACTTAGAATTTAGAAAGGAGATCAGTCATTTAAGGGATAAATTGAGTTCCACGGTTACGGAATTGCGTCAAACACAGAAACAACTGCGCGATGCGCAGATAGCATATAAAGAGTTATGGGATGTGTCTGGTAAAAATGAGGATAGGGCCATTGTACAGAAGTTGAGACAGGTCAAAGAAAAATGACAAAGCAGAAAATTAAAAATACAGTAATGAAACGGCGCGTAGCAGCGCTAGGTTTAGGACAGTTAAATGACCAGAGCGAGTCAGAATACAGTTCAAATGATGATGAATGGGAAGTCAGACAAACAAATTCTGCGGCTCCTTGGTTAGGTGGTGTTGAGGATGGGAGTGGTAACGGAAGTTCAGATGAGGAGCAAGAATTGCATGCTACTAGGGCGGAATGTACTAAATCTGTAGCCGATTCACTTCGATCTAATGTCCGAAGGGCGTCCAGAAGTAGTAGATCGCAGACAGATAAACATGCCAAAATAGCACCGATAGTTACACGCAGGGTTCGCACAAGCGGAACACATAATCCTGTTAATGGGGCCATCACGTATGCATATGAGGATCAACAGGCTGAACGCGACCTCACTCTGTCAGAACTGGCCACACTACAACAGCAGCTACCGAAATGGGACGGGGTTGAGGACCCGACTGCAGTTGTTGATAAGGTGGAGGCGCTACAGCGAATGCACTCATTAACGGACAGGGATTGTTGTAAACTATTACAGTCTGTGCTTCCTACATCAGTAACAATTCCTTTAGAATTCGTGCAGGGCCATGGAAATCCCGTTGTTTTCCCCAACCATGACACCAGGTTAAGGCTAATGAGTGAGGCGGTAGGGTATCGCGTTATGGCAGATATGAATAAGATTCTTGAATCCATGCCTAATGAAGGGCAGCACCCTACCGATTTCCTCAGAACGTTTATAGGAGTGTATAATAGAAACAGAGGTGGAGGGACCAGGGTACTATTGACAGGTGACGATCCTATGTTCTGGAGTTTGGTCGTTAGTAAATACAAAGATCGCGTCTCTCCAACCTGCCAACATTTACTGCTACAACTGAATAGGGAATTGAGCGCACAGCCCATCAGACAACACATAGGGAGAGAGATTCAGGAATGTTTAACAGCATGGAATGAGTCTGAACTAAATTCTTCCCCCAAGCAGAGCTCTAAGAAAAGGATTGCTCTGTTAGCATCTAACAAGGGACAGGTTGCATTTGAGTGTTTTAATTGTGGAAAGCCAGGACACATTCAGAGTGAGTGTAGGAACCCCCGTGTGTGTGCCAATTGCAAGCGTGTTGGACACTCCAAGCGACGATGCTGGTCAAAAGGAGGGGGGATGGAAGGAAAGGACCAAAACAGTCAGTTGCACAGCAACTTCAGACAGTACAGGCACAGACTGAAAGCACTCAGAATGTACCTACATATACAGAGTTCATGTCTATGCTTAGGGCCTCACATGATGAGTTTCTTACCCAAGTGCAGCAGGCACTTCAGAGTAAGCTTCTAGATGCTGCTAACACAATGGGAACAGCACATCATCACCCAGCAAGGGCCTATGCCCCCACACAGAGTGGATTTCCAAATTGGGGATCAAGTAATGCTTAAAAACTTTTTAAAAGGGGGGGGCTGGGAAGCAAACTGGGAAGGTCCATATGATATTATGGACAAACTGGGAGAAACCAATGTGAAATTGGCAATACAAAAGCGAGGTAGACCAATACAGTATTTCTGGTATCATGGTGATCAGTGCAAATTGTACAACAAAGCTGAGCTTAATACCAATATCAATGTGAATCATGACTAACTGCATAAGAATATACACTCACACTTGGTCTTTTTCTCTCCTACAGAAATAAATGAGGACGATGCTCCTGTTATTTTTGAGCAGATTCTGGTTGGGAACCACTATTAAATGGGATGTTCCTGTCATCTTCATAAACAAGACACAATGTGTCAAACAAGGACAATACGCCCAGTTGACTTCAGACCTGGTGGAAAGATGGTAAAGCATATGGAACAGGTTTGGGTGTGTCAAATTAGATTGATGCACAACAATTGAAAACAAATGAACTGAAACTGAAGGAGATGATCGCTACCCAGATTCTCAAGATGGATGCTTTCTTACAGGAAGGAGTGTATTTGTATGTTTAATTCTTGTCTTGGTTCAGTGTGTTCTTATTTATTGTATGTGTTCCATTCTGAAACGGAAAAACATCTCATTTACAAACGACCTTGTCAAACTGGTACCTTGGTTTAGGGGGTCCTCACTCTCTCCCGGTCCCAATCCCTAGTGGGTAGATTGATTGAACAAAAGAGCACCCCATTGTAATTGTGATAAGATCAGTCAGAGCCGGACAGTATCCAGCATGATGCCAGTGTAAAGATGTTGATCCAAAGACGGGTAAGATCCTTCGCTAGGAGGAGGACAACCTAAGGCAGGATAACATCGCCTCGGATGCACGGAATATTCATGCCAGTGGAAGAGGTGTTGCTCCCATGACGGGTAAGACTCTTCAGGATGTGAAAGAGCAACCTAAGACAGGACAACATCGCCACTGATATGTGATGCTTTTAAGACAAGCATGAAAGGGGGGACTGTAAGATATTGAACTGTAGGCAGACGGGTAAATCATATCACAATTACAAAGGATCTGTGCGGGAGACAGTCATTGACATATGAATAGGTGATTGAGAGGAAGAGACAGAGGAACTCCTGAAACCGGAATGACCAGTGGAATACATGGATAGGTGATCAACTGGCTTCCCTAAATCAATCACATTATTTCCAAATACTCATTTCTGTTTTGCCCCAGCCTACACTGTTCAAATGGGGAACATTCATTTTCAACTTAAGTTTACCTTTTCTTTTCAACTTAAGTTTACCTTTTATTAATTTTGTGTGTGTTTGCTTGATATGGTTTTGTTTTCTTAAACACATATATTTATATATATATTGTGTATATACATATTTTCATTATAATTTGTTTTGCTTTACAACTAAAAAAAAGTGGGGAATGTTGGAATTCACATGAGAGTTTACACTCCATCTGGCCCCCCTTTTTGGTGTGTCTTCACCCCCTGATGTGTCTAAAGATAATGGTGCCATTTGGTGGCCTCCCCCCCACTCCAGTTCCCCTCTCCTTCCCCAGGTGTGATCTCCTGTCATTGAGGCCTCATCTTGTTTGAGTGTGATATGTGATTGGCATCAGAAGGAGGGGCGTGGGAAATCCATTACAAAGTATAAAGCATCATCATTCTGTTTACATCTTTGGTTATTTGTCCATCTGTACTTGAAGGGACAAACCCAGTATGTTCTCTACTCTATTAAAAATATACATTTTGAAACACGGAAACAAAGACTTCAGCCTGCATTAATTGTTCTACTAACAAAGGTACGAAGGAACAACTTTAACTCTTTTTAAAGGAAATTCCACATCAGTGCTGGTGTGAATACATGGAGCGGTTGGGGGTTCACGAGGAGAGGATTGAGAGTCAATGGTCTACACTAGTCTCTGCCCAAGAGGCATTCACTCTTGCCCTTGGAGAGCCACGGGGTGTGCAGGTTTTCTTTGGTGTCACTCAGCACTTAATTGATCATTTAAGATCGCCTGGTTTCCTGGGTCTGAATTGGTTGGTGACTTTTAAGGTGCAAACAGAAACTGGGCACCCTGCGGCTCTCCAAGAGTAAGAGTGACTACCACGGGTTTACACTGTGTGGAGGAACATAATTAACACGCCTTTCTGCATATGAAGTCAAATACTGGCACAAAGTACAAACAGGCCACAGGGCACCAGGCAAGATGCAAACTCAGGGGTAGGGAACACCGTTTCCTGGAAGGCCTTATCAGTCTCTGGCTTTTCCCCCCCACCAATTTCCCTGGCTCAATTAGCCATTTATCTGTATACACCAGGGGTGTCCAATCTTATCTGAGAAGGGCCGGTGTGGGTGCAGGCTTTTGTTCTAGCCCTGCACTAAAACACCTGATTCAACGAATTCACCAATCATGGTCTACAATCAAGACCTTGATTAGTTTAATCAGTTGTTTAGTGCTGGGCTAGAACAAAAGCCTGCACCCACACTGGCCCTTCTCGGATAAGATTGGACACCCCTGGTATACACCCCTGGTATACACCAATGCCGATTCACTCATAGATTAGACCAGTATTAAACGCTTTGTGCAGGGCAGGGGTGTCACTCATTCCATTGAGGGCAGAGTGTATGCAGGTTTCTGTTGCAACCAATGCAACCAGGTGTAAATTAGTGCCCCTCCTTAGTTGAAGAAGTGAGCTAGTTAGTGAAGTTTTCGGTCCTCGATGGAATGAGTTAGACACCCCTGATGTAGGGACACAAGAAGTCTAACAGTCAATGATGAGTATATTAATAGTTAGCTAAAATGTCAGATCACATAAGTGATTGAGCTAATTACAAGACTACGAGTAAAGTTGGCATGAAATCCAGAAACAGACGTGGACCTCCAGGAACAGGATTCCCCACCTGTGTTAACAGGGTTGCAGGAAATGTGAGGCAAACCCATTTTACTTTACAGACATAGAGCAACTCCTAAGAAATTATACAGTAACCGTGGGCGGGTTTGCTTCATTGGAAGTTGCGAAACCCCACATCCTCTTTATAAACCTTCGGAAAGATTGAACAGTGTGAGGCTCTCTTCTTTACATTTGAGTGCGTACGCCTGCTGATCGTTCTTAATTCAGATGGATGTACTGTATTTTTGAGCAAACTGGCCCAGGATTCAACAGACTAAATGAAGGTGATGCAGGTTTTTCATGGAAGTAAATTTTTTTATTGAAATACCAAGATCATTTCCACCCCCGGTCCCTTCATTTTTAATAAAGCCTACTTTGGATTTTTAGCAACAATACCAGCCCCCCACCTCACCACCAGCCCTGCTTAACCCCTCCATGCCCCCCCCACCCCCTGCTGAGTGGCATCATTGTGAGTCAAACACACCTGCACAACAGGTCATTTGGCACATTCAGCTCATAGTGTTGCACCCTCTGCCATTCACACGAGGATATAACCACCTAACTCACTCCAGTGCTCAGATGCCTTAGGTTCATTTCAGGAATGGAGGTAGTGAACTAATACTCCAGTTAGAGTTGTCACTAACACTGCCCACGGAGAATCAGTCGGCTAATCACAGTGATTCTTGGGGGGGGGCATTCGTCTGAGCAACAATATTGGCAAGAGCCCACATGCTTCTCCACAAGCTGCAGAGGGGACGCAAAAATTAAAATGCTCAACTGTCGCAGGCATTCATCTGAGGCTCTAACACTACAATGGGACTCGGACTGGGTGAGCCATCTGTGCATGAGGCAAGCAGCAACATCTACACCTCGCTTGCTCTCCCCCTGGGCAAAGCCAGGGTGTGGAGCAACAAATGCATGACAATTGAATGCAAATTTCACTTGAAATTATAACACCCCATGAAGCATTTCAGCCCAAAACTCAGCTGCTCATGTGTGAATCCCCATGTACAGGCAACCACCAAAATAAAGACAACACGAGTAAATTAAGGGTTCTGGTGGCCGTTATGGTGTGGAGTGCATTTTCCTGGCATGAATGAGTGGACTTAGACAGCAAGGTAAACGCCGATAAATACAAAGCCATTCGGAGTAATCACCTTCATCCCATGATGAACAATTTCGGTTCTGATGGGAGTGCTCTCCTCCAACCCACAGGGCATGAGTGGTGACTGAATGATTTGATGAGCATGAAAACGCTGTAAACCGTCTGCCACCGCTGTCTGTCACAAGATCTCAACTCAATCGAGCACTTATGCGAGATTCTGGAGCAGTGCATGAGATGGTGTTTTCCACCACTATCAACAAAACACCAAATGATAAAATTACTCAAGAAGAATGGTGTTGTATCCCTCCAATATAGTTCCAGACACTTGCAGAATCTATGCCAAGGCACGTTGAAGCTGTTCTGATGGCTCATGGTGACCCAATACACTATTAAGACTGTTCTTTATTTTGGCAGTTACATGTATCGGTGCGTTTTGGGAAAGCAGCAACAGCCACGTGTGGCTGAAAAAAACCTGCAGTGCCCCCACTGGGCAAATTCAGTATCTGGGGTAGAGTCAGAGTCTGGAGCAACAGCTTCATGACAATTCAACACTAAATTCCTGTGAAATTAATACACCTGTGTAGCATTTCATCCAAAAACTGCTGCTGATGTGCGAATCCCCATGTACACTTACTACTGCTACCAAACACAAATTTGTAGTTTTTTGTTGCACAAACTCCATTCAAATGAATGTTCAAGACCACGGTTTAAAACTGATTGCACATCAGTGGATTTTGCAACTGTCTCCACATCAAGTTGCCTGCCTAGACATGCAGACTGGGGTAATGAGTGTAAAGAGTCAGATTCCAATGAGACACCCAATATTGAAGAGACTGGTCACTGAGAGTTGCTCCACAATAAGCTTGTAACATTATACAAGGGCTAAATTATGAGGCTCTTCTTCAAAGGGGGGGGGGGGGGTGCAGGGGTCTCATCCATTTCTGTGCCTCTTAATTCTGTGTTATGGTCAATACTGTATCACATTCATACTGGCTTCACATGTTCTGCAGTAGGAGGGAGTAGAGAAGAAAAGCAGAGCAGCCATTTTATGGTGCATTATGATGACCCTCTTAAAACCTTATTTAAAACAACGCCCCAAACAAATAGTTTAAAAAAACTGTTCCGGAACCATCAATACAGTAGTCTTAACAGAACCCCTCTGTGACAGTTGGAGGCCATTTTAAACCACAACATAAAAGGACAAAATTCTAGCAAATGCAAATATTCACTGAAATAGTCTGCTGAAACTGTTTGGTTGTTTTGGTGAGGGGAACGTGGTGTCATTTTAGGCCTGTGTTTGATGTTTTTTGGTGTTTACTTGTGTGTGTCTACCTTTGACAACACAAAATAGTCCACAAACGCCACTGCAGAGCACCATTATGTCAGGGCCAAAGATGGATACTGACATGTACCTAGGAGCCTTGACCCTTCCGGCACCAGCAGATGAACTGTGAAGAATAACAGAACACCTGGCCCGGCTGTGTATCAGCAGAATCTACAGCCACTGGTGTCTTTAAAAGGCACCAAGCACCAGGCCCCAGGCTACAGCCTGATGTTCACACCTTGGATATACCAGTAACGACCAAAATAAAGGAAACACGAGTAATTGAAGGGTTCTGGTAGCTCTTATGCCGTGGGGCGCATTTTCCTGGGGTGGTTTAGGTCTCTCAACCCCTTAGAGGGTAAGGTAAACAGCAATAAATACAAATACAAAGAGTGATCACCTTCATCCTATGGTGAAGCATTTCTATCCTGATGGGAGTGGTCTTTTTCAGGATGACAATGCCCCCATCCACAGGGCTCAAGTGGTCACTGAATTGATTGATGAGCATGAAAATGATGGAACGCATAAGCCATGGCCATGTCGGCCACCAGATCTCAACAAAATTGAACACTTACGGGAGATTCTGGAGTGGCAACTGAGACAACGTTTTTCACCACCATCAACAAAACCCCAAATGAGGAATTCCTCATGGAATGGTGTAGCATCCCTCCAATAGAGTAACAAACATTTGTAAAATCTATGCCAAGGCACATTGAGGCAGTTCTGGCAGCTTGTGTACACCCTATTAAGACACTTTATGCGTTTCCTTTATTTTGGCAGTTACCTGTAGGCATTTTTAAAAGGGTCACGAAAGTACTAGCCAAGGATGTGTAATATTTCCATTCTGTATTCTGTGATTTTTAATAAATCGGGAGCCAAATTTCTTGTTTCCACAATGCTTCCAGACCACTTCAGGTTTACGAAACAAAAACAAAAACCCAAAACAATATTCCTCTGTAAGAGAAGTCAAACTCGGGCATCTGTATCCATCTGACTTTACAGTGCTGTCTTTATTAATGGGGAAAATCATATCTCAAAAAAGTAATGAATTGCAACAGATGGGTAATGTGACGGCCAAGGCAGCTTTTGCATAAAATACTGGCTGACATTCAGGGTGAGAAGACAAAAAAAAGAGACACTTCTGTAATATTGATGTGTAAAATTATAACAGAACTTATTATCCCTATGGAGGTCCACAAGTAACAGAATAAATAAAAAAAGAAAAGAATAAAATACATATTCACAAAGAGTTCCTCATCAGAGCCTTCCATTTCCATAAATGGGGCAGGAAAAAAAAAAAAAAAAAACTTGATCATTTCATATTTCATCCGTTACACTTTTTTTTTCTTTCTCTTCCTGTTTTTAAACAAACTATGATTTGGCATACATTCCGCCACTCCTTTTCAGTGTCATCACCGCCCCGGTTCACAGGCACGCAGAGTTTCGGAGATCTTCAAAGAATGTGGATTATCCTTTTATACTCTTTGAGACCTCGGTGTGCGCTAAGAGGGGGGCGCTAGGTGAAAACACCACAAGGTTTACCCAGGATGCAAGGTGGCCACTCAGAGAGGTCCAGTCACATTTTCAAAATAAAATGGGGGAGTGGGTGGGTGGGGGGTGGTCAGGGGGGTTGGAAAAGGGGGTAGGGGGAAGCAGGGGCAAGTGGGATAAGGTCTGCTTTGTCCTCACTAGTGCTTTTGGCCCCAACGAGGGGGAATCGATTCTCCCTTGGTGGCATCTTTGATAAGAACTTTTGGAGCAAGCAGAATTCCAGACTTTTTTTCCCCCACCGTGTCTGGTTCCCAAACAACAAAAATGAAGCGTTGGCACTAGTGCCAGTTGTGTAGTTGCTGTTGATCGTATTCTGCTATGAGTTTCTTTATATGTGCAAGTTTATTATGCAGATATTCACAACGGTTCTTCTCCTGGCTATAGTTTGGATTAGTCTGCAAGGGAAGAAGAAAACACGATGAGTACGTGACAAAGTGTTTCCCTTTTCGTTGGATTTGAACTGCTTCACAAATACAAAAATGGTTGATTTCTGGGGAACGTACCTTTTTTATTTTACGATACTCTTGTAGTATCTGATTGTGGACTGTCTGTGGAGAGAAAACGCAAACATGAACAAGGATATTCTGAATCATCTGACTACTAACATGCTTTTAAAAGCTTGACGACAGTATCGGAATTGTGAAATGGTCCACTTTGGTTAAACTGAACTGTACATTGAAATGGAGAGAGAGAGAGATCTGTATTCAGTCAATTCAGGAAACTGCATTTCTGTGAATTTGTGATTTCCCCCAATGAATGAATAGATTTAATTAATTCTCTGAATAGACAGAATTGAAATGATACTGACCATGTCCCGTCCCCCCCCCACAAAAATCTGATCTGAATGGTCAAAGCGGGCGCTGAGAGGGGTGTGACGTGGGAGGCAAAGAGAGATAGAGAGGGGGGGGTACCTTGTACTTGTCGGTGCCTTGTTGGAGCTGCTTGAGCTCGGAGTCTAGCACAGTAAACTGTCGGGTGATGCCCTCTATCCGGGCGTGCAGGCCCCGGTACTCGCTATACTCTGCGTTGAAGTCGTTCTTGTAGCCCTGCCGCTGCTCCTGCGAGGCGATCTCCGTGTATTTTCTGCATGGAGACAGACGGGGAGGGGGGGGGGGAGGGGGGGGGGGAAACGGTGTCACAGACAAACTCTCTCAGAGAAAGGCTACACCTCAAACACCACACACCCAGACAAGGCCTCTCTGGATTCATTTACAGGCGGCCTTAGAAACGTGGAAACGCTTGGCTCGAGAGCAAACCGTTCTGGGCATAGGCGCCGATTTATGTTTCTGCCCGTGGGTGCCGCGCAGCGTATGCTAGGTGGAGTTTGCTATCAAATCAATGTAAATTTGGCTCCGTGCATAATTTTCCCCGTGGGTGCTCGGCCTTCTCCGTGGGTGCTCGGGCCCCGGAGCACCCACGGGATCGGCGCCTATGGTTCTGGGATATTCCAAATGTTGTTACCGCTAGGGCTGTGCAGGTATTTAAAAGTTTCTATTAAAAGTACACAATAGGGGGCCTCCCGCGTGGTCCAGTGGTTAATGGGGTTCGATCCCACCGGCCGCGCCAGAGTCGGCTCTGGCCGGGAGGGCCATAGAGGGCGGCGATTGGTCCCGACGGGACGTTCGCTGCACGCAGGAGCGGCTCTGTAGTGCCGGGGCTACGGTCGATGGCCTGGCGAGTGATGTCTTGGAGGAGACGATACTTCGCCTTCATCACCACCGGTCACAGGGCTACGACAGCAAACTCACATTACGAGTGGGGTATTGAATAGCGGGTGTAATTGGCTAGCAATTTGGGAGAAAACGGGATGAAATCAGAAACAAAATATATATATATTTTTTTTTTTAAGAATACAATAAAATACTATAGAATAAATTGATAGATTTAAATAAAAATAAATAGATTTAATCCCTGATAATATTGAAAAGCGCTGCAGTGTAGTACCTTGTTCAAGCTTACAACAAAATAACCCAAATATCTTTCACAGATTCATTAAAAATAAAAACATGGGAGCAGGGAGGTGGAGGCAGCAATAAAATTGAGACAAAGAACCCAAATGAGTACATTTGTACCATTCCGGTAACCCAAAGGATGTTCGTTTTCCAGCAGTCTCATGCAACCCTGGATTAACCTGCTCCCCGTTGCGATGAATAACACGACACCATTTCGGCGTCCTAATTCGTTTGTGGAAAAGCACCATCAGAGTGAGTGTATAAGTGATGCACGGGCACTGTGGCTGTAACAGAAATGCGAGCCAAGCCCAGGCAGTGCGTTTCGTGTGGAGGCGGGAGCTGATGGCGGCGCCGTACCTCGGGGGGGGAGATCGATAGAGGGGAGATTCTCCTAATGCACTGGCTAAGCAACTCAACTATCTTCCATTTGATATGAAAACTTGGCAGAAGGAGTGCCTGTGTGCATCTGTGCCAAAAGCTACACAGAGATTTTAGCGTGGCGTCTCGAATGTTGTGATTCACTGCAATCGTTCCTCAAATCAGCTGACAATCAACGTGGTGTGTCAACGTGGTGTTCAAACATTCATTGTTTTTTTCTTTTTCTACTCATTACGTATGCATGTACCATTAAAAATGACATTTAAAAATTGGATCATTATTTTCAAGTCCTACCCTATATAGATTCTATATTGACAGATAAGTTCTAAAACCTTTTACAAATTATAGAGGACATAAAAAAAAGAAAAAGAAAGCGATAATATACCTAATCTACCATGTGAGTAGAACAGCAGTTGTTTTGGGTTAAGCTGCTATCCTGGAATGCTGCGCAACAGCTCTTAGCCTGAAAAAGGACTAGGAACACGACACTGATGTTTTCCCACCCTCATGTGAAGATGTGAAAACCTGGACACTGGCCCAATCTTGCTAAAAAGTAGAATTAACCAGGTCATATGCGATTACTAACTGCAACATCGACGTCTAGCCTTGAAAGACAAGTATTTTCATACAGGAGCATTATTAAATGTGTGACAGAGAACCTGAATCTGAGCCAACATAATTTGCAGGCAGTAGATTAGAGTCCTCTGGGCACACAGGGCTCTGAGACATTTTAGCAAAAAGAGGAGAAAGCAGCAATTTAATGAAGCTACTTAAGGTGTAAACGTACTGGAAGTGTAAATGTACTTAAATGTAGGCTGAAGGCTCTTACGTTAAATAGTCGGCCAACTCTGAAGACGACGTTAGAATACTAGAATTGTTGCACATTCCGTTCAGATCTGTGGGGAAAGAGAAGATCGTTTATAATCAGAGCAGAGGAGCAGTGTCATCACGGCTCTTCCATGCAAAATTCACGAGGTCGTCACACCGCCATGGAGAGGAACAAAGGCTGTCGACGTGGTTACGGCTCCTGCATATGAATTAAAACATGAAACATGGCCTGTGGCCATAAAGACTACAGTAGGACACAGCGTGTGGTGGCTTCGTTGGGTTTGAATTGCAGGGCACAATGATGAACACTAGAGGTCACCGTTTCACCGCTGTAACCACATCAGTGCAAGTATTGTCCTCAGAAAGAAATCTGACTGCTATTGAGTGAAAATGAAGCCTGTTCATCTTATTTAGGTGTGTGTGTGTGGGGGGCAGGTGGAGGTGGACAGTGGTCCTCTGCAGGAGTGTGTGTGGGGCAGGTGGAGGTGGACCACAGTGGCGGTGGTGAGCGAGCTCTACCTGTGCTCCCGTGTGGAATACTGCTCTTCAAGCTGCTGGAGCTGGACGTGAGCTCACAGGCCTTCCTGGGCTCAGCCCCACGCTCCTCCCCTCCCTTCCTCTCCCTCTCCTTTTCCCTCTCTCTCTCCTTTTCCCTCTCTCTCTCCTTCTCCCGCTCCTTCTCCTTCTCCTTCTCCTTGGGCTTCTCTTTGTCTTTGTGCTTTTTGGACTTCTTCTTGGACTTGCCATGCAGCGAGGTGGAGGTGGAGCCAGAGGCAGGGCTGGGGGCGGAGTCCCCCAAGGGCCTGCTGAGGCTGGGCGGGGGAGGCGGGGGTGGGGAGGAGGAGGAGGAGCCCAGGCTGGAGAGGGGGTTGGGGGCAGGCCCCGAGACGGCGCAGGGCTGGCTCAGCCTCTCGGCCACGGCCGCCTCCTGGCTCTCGCAGTCCCGGCCGTTGTGGCTGGAGTCGTTGCTGACGTCCGACAGCGGGTCGAAGGGCCGCGGGATGTCCAGCAGGGGGAGCTGCGAGCTGGACGTCGTGGTCACGCCGTCTGCCGCTGGCCCGACACCTGGACCCCGCCAGCCTGCTTCCCATTGGAGGAGCTCAGCTTGCCGTTGATGGGGCCAGATGACTTGCTGGCCAGGTGTGATATCCTGGGTTTCTTGTTGGCCAGTGGGTCGATGAATTCCGCTGCAGGCCGTTTCTGGAGGAAAGACACGGGCATAAAAACCGATGATCAGAGCGACCAGCTAAACAGGCCTAAATAAAAGAAAATTAGCTTCATAAAGTTGTCTTTAATCCCTGGGTGCATATCCTGCTTTTGTATCGATTAAGGTAAATTGCTATAGATCTACACACCTGAGGCCAAGAAACAATTGGATACTTGAGTATGCCGGCATTTTTTTTTTTTTTTTTTTTTACATAATTGATTTTCGACTTGTTGTGACACAACGTTGTTGATCAGCCCCTCCACACATTTTTTCCCCACTGCATATTCACATTATTCGGCAAGATATACTGTCTTGCCGAATAATGTGAATATGCAGTGGGGAAAAACTATCCAGTTAGCCACAGCGCAGTGTGTGCTTCTGAAGTTCACATACTAGCCTACAGGCGAATGTATCTGTGAAGAAAAAAGGCAGCTAGAGCAACAAAATGAATTCAAGCGTAAACAAAAAGTTAACAACGTTGCTATATGGTTGTGTTTGGGGACATTTTCATGCTTTTTAGTATGTTGAATGGTTCCCTATCTCCTCTCATTTATTTTGGCTACAGTGCCTAGTGCTAAAGGGGGGGAGGAGGAAGAAAGAAAAAAAAACCCTCAAAAAATTGGTCATGTGCACTTAAAAAAAAACCCATCTGGACCAATCAACAGTATAATAATTAAGTCGAAAAATCGTGCATCTCTACTACCACACTTCCTACAAATTACAGCTGAAGTGCTGCAAACAGCTGTGCACTAAACCATAGAATAAACTTTATTGATCCCCAGTGGGGGAATTCATCTTACCACCAGCAGCAAACATAAAATGTAAAAACATGCAACTGCAAATAAGATGAGCAAAATATTAACCCTGTATGTGTGTACGCGCGCATGTGTGCACGCACGTCTGTGCGTATACGTGCGTCTGTGTGTATGTCCATTGTGTTTATGCGGCGCGTGTGTGCGTGCATGTCTGCGCACCTGTGTGTGTGTGTTGTGTGCGTGCGTGCGCGCGTGTGTATGCATGCACACGAGGGGGTGGAAGTGGGCAGGTGCTGCCTGGCCCCTGAAACTGGAATGACGTAAGAGGGGCATCAGAGGGAGAGACGGTCACAGACAACAATAGATCTTTGCAACACTGACTCACTGACGGCCGTGCCATCTCCAAAACAGTGTCTCAAATGGCGACCGGAGAGCGCTTCTCCAGGGGCTCAGGTGGCTCTTAAAACGCACAAAGCTCTCGGGTCAGCATGCCTCCTCGGGACAGTTTGCCCTGCTCTGCTGCCGTCTGGGCCAGCAGGGCGAGACCTGTTTGGTTTGGCAGAAGCCCCTGAATTTCCCTCCGGCCCGGGCTGTCCGGATCCGCCTGCCATTCCGCTGCGGTTGTTTGTTTGGAATAAATAAGCCCCTCATTTAAATGGGCGCCGGAGGTGCCGCCGGCACGTCTGCCGGGAGAACGCTGACCTGGCCCGAAACCGCCACGGCGGGAGACGCTCACCTGCGGCGGGGAGGAGCTGGGCGGCTCTTTCGGGGGGCTGACGGGGTTCTCCACCGGGGCAGGGAGGGCGTTCTGGGACTGGCACAGCTTCCTGTATGAGCACAAGGGCGCAGGGTGAAAAACACGGCTAAGGCATAGCAGCTGGCGTCCGCCTCAAAATGATCGCATTTTTCATTTTCAGATTTTTCTTTGCTCTGTGATTTTTTTACATTTTTTTGGGGTGGGAGAAAAATTTTCACTTCAAGTCAAAACAAGAGGGTTTTTTTGCAAGGCAAGACCTCCACACCACTGCATTTTAACTTAAATAAGAACACAAGATACATTTCATTTGAGAAACGGGGCAAATTGTTTTTATTACTGACGACAGTGTGAGACCACTTGCATTACATTTCATTTCTATTACTAGATGTGCACAATCAGGTATGTCATGGAGAATATTAGGACACAAGTCCGCGAAAGCAAAACTTCAAAACGTGGATCTTCTGATTTTCCGGGTAACGCTGGCTGTAATGTTCATCCTTCTGTTCACAGGTCTTCTAATAATTTGCCGCTTTGCTTCATTACTTTTTAAAACAGTCATTTTGGCAGCAAGTGAGTCACTTTGAATATGGAAAGGCTGGGTGGCTCAATATGAAAACAAGGAGGGCTTTATTCATAGGTAAGCTAAAGCAGAAGGGGGGGTGCAAAGCCCTTACATTTATTATTCAGTATTCAGCAGAGGAAAATTTTATGTATACTTTGTTTTATTTCAAACTTCTTAACCCACTGGCTTCAGTCACTCCCATTACAATAGCTTCATACACACTACAGAGTTTCACATGAGATGAGAGCAAAATTTGGGATATCGCTTTAACACCTACACTGGAAAGCACCTTATGATCTTGCCAGCCATGTTTGCACTTAAGCCAATTGACTAATTAAATGTTAAGGCACACATTTCTGAGAGGATATTCCCAACAACTGCATGACACATACCGCAGGTTATGAAAGAAAGAGTCTACATTCTTCCATTTTGACAATTTAATGTCTTTTGTAATAACCTGTGCCATAATGCAGTTAAAAAATAAATCATTTTAAAACATCTAAACTCAAGACTGTTTTCAGATGGCTGGTATGAAATATGCTTGGCCATCAAACACAAGGTGAGCTGAATACAGTGGGTGTGTGGCCAGTAGGGGGCAGTGTGGCGCAGCTTTGAGTGAGCAGTGACCCACCCTGGGGGAGCTGGGAGATCGTGAGCCAGCAGTGGGGCTGCTGTGCACCCGGTCGCAGAGCTGGATGGAGCATGGACGGACCTCGGACCAGAGCTGCCTGCACACATGGATCAACATGTGCTGGGAGAGTGTTGCATCACAGCTCCTCCAATTATGCTGCTGTACTGCACTTGTGCGACCGCGGGTGCACGGCTCCAGGGAAAGCTTGCGGGTGTTTGCTGATAAGCCAGCAAGGGCTCAAAGTACAGCACAGATATACACACACACACGCACGCACGCACATACAAATGCACACACAGGCTTGCACCCGTGTACAAACACGGACACACACACACACACACACACACACACACCAAACCCCCTGCACGCACGCACGCATGCACGCACACAGGCACGCACGCACGCACGCACAGACGCAGCTGTTTTACTGCTTAGGGATGCCTCTAAGCATTTAGGAAAAACAACAGAAGGATGGTGCAGAGCAAATATCCAGATAAAAGGATAAAATATTGGTCTCTCTTGGTTAACGCGCTCGAGCGCTTTGCCAAGCTTCTCTAAATTTAGGCAATGGCCTGCCTTCGCAGCCCAAGTTCATGAGAAAAAGCGACTTTTCCACCAGGCCAACCGAGAGCAGAGCCAGCTAGGTCCTGTCAACACAGCACGAAGAGGAAAACTACGGGGGTGGGGGCACTCTGAAAGGAGCCAATGATTCAGAATAGGGCGACAGCAGAGTACATACAAAATCTCCCTCACTACCAGGGCACATTTTTTATTTTAATAGCAGCTGCAAATGCCACAACAACATGGAGTACAGGACCGTCCATGGACCATCTCAAAACAAAAATTTAAAAAACCATCTGAAAATGTCGCCGTAGTTCATGTAAAACCAGCGTATAGAATCTACTCGAAAAAAGGCAGCACGGGGCCTCCTGGGTGGTCTAGCGGTTACAACGTTCGACGCTGTCCACTGCGACCTGGGTTCGATTCCACCGGCTGCGCCAGAGTCGGCTCTGGCTGGGAGTGCCACCAGAGGGCGGCAATTGGCTGTCTGCACCAGGGAGGGGGTCAGGGGGAGGGAAGCCGACATGAAGTTCGCAGCGTACAGTAGTGGCTCTGGAGTACTGGAGTCATGGTTGACAGCTTGCGAGTGCGGTCTCGGAGGAGACCATACTTCGCCAGTGTCACTGCCGGTCAAAAGGCTATGGCAGCAAACTCACAATAACATGAAAAATAGGGGATGTAATTGGCTACTGAATTGGGAGAAAAACAGAAACAAATTCTTTATATATAAAAAAAAAAAAAAAAAAAAAAGAAGAAAAAAACAGCACAAAATTTTAGCCAACACCGTGTTCTCTGGTCATGCCGAATAGCAAAGCAGCAGCAGATTGTAAATCAGCTAGGAGCCTGTTCTGTACCCACCGAACAAGGATCCTCTTCAGAAGTTGCTGGTCACCTTCAGTGTAGCCTGGCCAGTCCTTCTGTATGTCCTTAAACAAACAGTCCTTCAGCGTGAAGGTGTTGTCTCTCCCATTTAGGTTGGCCACCTGTAGACACGAGCATTAAAATGCAAAAGGACACACAAAGGACAAAATACTGAAGGACTTAATTCAATTAATTTTCCATAAACAAGGCTGGATCTGATGGCAATAGCTCAAATGCTACTTTTTAGCAGTTCAATTTAATATACTAAGTGTTCAGTCAATAACTCAGGAGGGGGAAAAGCACAACAAAGGAAGCAGAGCATTCAATATCCGAGAATATTTACTTAGTTGCCAGGATTGGATTTTTTTTTTTATAGGCAACTGTTGATTACAGTTAATTTATACAAAACTCCCAACAGACAGAGGAAAAACAAAATCAATGAATATAAAAGATGACCAAAATGAAAATGGGTTTAAAGCAACCCTCCGGTGATGCCTTGTTTCCTGAACAATAGGAGGGCGCATCTTTCCTTCAGACAATTCAATACGCATCTAGGTAAAGGTACGCGACACTACAAAAAAAGATGGCTAAACATGTAAAGACCCGATACGATTCTGTTCAGCTCCGACTCGATTCAGTTTAATTTAACATGCATTTAAGTGTCCAGAGTTTACTCTGGCTGCAAGTAAAAGAAAAAAGTATTCAAAATGTTTTCCCCCCCCACAAAACACACATGTTTATTTTCACACAAGTGCACTGCTGTGATAGGACAAGATAGCAGAGCAGAACGGGGGCGGGGCCTAAAACTGCAGTACCAAAAAAAGGTTTTACATGCACACTACATTTAGGCTTATCGAAAGACACTTGCATACTTAGTGTTTGCATACAATCAATTTATAAAGCCGGACATTTACTGAGGCAATCCGGTTTAAGGGATTGCTCATGGGTACAACGGCAATGCCCCACCTGGGCATCGAACCTGCAACCTCTACAAGCCCAGTCTTCTTAAGCTATTATGCTACACAGCCACCTGACCTGTATTTTAGTGGGTTCAAGATCGTTGAGATATGCGCCGTTGTATGCACACAGCACGTGCTTTTTGTGGAAATAATGGAGGCAACAGACCTCCATTATACAATGTACCAGAAGATAACAACATTTAAACAATGGTTGTGAAATCTAAGCAGGAGCTCTGCAGTGAACACAAACTTTCCCATCTTCAATTTACAAGAATCAGCTTCCCCCTCATTTTTGGTCACACCAAGTTTTATTTCTGAGAAGACTTGGCTGGTCGGGATATTTAAAGTAAAGGAGGAGAACACACACAAAACATAATGAGGTGCTAACAACTTGAGTGAAGGGAGAGGAGTTTTGATAAATGTATTTACAGCACCAGTGGCCACAGTATTTGGACAGTATGAGATTATTTTGGTTCCAGTTTGAGTATTACTTCTTTGGTTGTTAAATGAGCTAAATTACAGAAAGGGTTTCTTATGATGAAGACTGAAGTCACCCAGTCTGGTGCTCTCGGACAGGATAACGGCTGTTACGTGCTTTGTAGGCTGGGACTTTTCCCACAGCAGTTTTCTATTACAGGGCTTGGGTTCACTGTAGATTAATGCAGTTGTCAACTGCGCTTTCATTTATTTATTAATATCATCTTAAAACAATAATGTAGTTATTCTATTGTTGGTCAAACATTGGGTGGCCAAAGCAGAATTTCCCCCAGAAAGGACAAATCAGTTGGTGCACTTCAGTCTCTTGACCATTTCTGAACAGGAACACAGAAATTCCCTGTGCAATCCACCAGGGGCGTGACTGTCGGTCGACCCTCGGCTCGTAGCTGTTGTTTTTTGGTTTGTTGATCTGTTTTGAAACTCCTCTAGTAAGTAATCAATGTCATGATTGACTGCTAGATGATTGTGATGTTTGGGATCCCTGCTTGGGATGTTTTGGACAGCGTGCTTCTTTTGGACTTGGTGTATGCCATTCTAACAACGCCTGGTGCTCAACATACCCACGGCGTTGGCACTCAACTGCAGTACACACAAAGCAACCTACTGACCCTCTGATACATCAGCAACACAACACCGACGATTAAGACTGACTTACCTGCCCGTATCATCCGGAAAACGCCAAAATCCAACAAGAAAAGGCGCGGATCCAGGGGAGGACTTCTCAACAGAATCAAAAGAGGAAGCAGTCTTCCATTGCCCGCTAACACTCTCTCAAATGTTAGCACTTTACAGAACAAAATGAACAAACCTTCGGCCTTATTATCGGCGCACAAGTCTGTTTTGTTACACCGAGGCGAGGCTCACTGAAGAGACTGACTTGAGTCTAGACGGACATACACTGATACGTTTTGACAGGAATCCCCTGAAAACACGGAAACAAATTGGTGGACTTTGTATAGCCGTCAACAATACCTGGGCCACAAACATCACTGTTTGAGAAACTGACAGTTCAATGCACTAGGAAATTCTGACAGTCTTTTAGACCACACTACCTCTCCTGTGAATTTGGTCAAATTACAATCATTCTCGTTTATGTCCCTGGTCCTGATTACTCTAGTGCTGCTGAACGTATCGCAGAAAGTTACTCTAAAGCCCTCGCTAGATCGGCAGATAAGCCTGTATTTCTTCTGGGACAACTGTGATGTAACTAAACTGCTCCCACGGAGCAGTATGTGTCATGTCCGACTAGATTAAACCGAACATTGGATTCGTGTTTCGGGAACGTGCCTAGCGCGTACAACTCCAAATGCCGCCCACCACTCGGGCAATCTGATCACAATGTGGTACATTTGCTACCCAGATACAGACAGAAACTCAAATCGCGGCCCCCTGAGACAAACTGTACATACCAGGACAAATGACGCGCTGGAGGAACTCCACGGCTGTCTTGAAATTGCGGACTGGAATATGTTCTTTCAGAGTGATCTCATTTCAGAAATGATCAGAACTTGCTGTCTGACTATTACCAATTATATCCAATTCTGTACTGACTCAGTTGTTCCCCAATAATAAACCCTGGGTTAGCAAAGATTTAAAACAGTGTGTAACCTTAAAGAACATGGCATTCCTTCAGGCAGATAAACAGAAAGTGAATGACCATAACAAAAAACTGAGAAGCAAAATGAAATTGGCCAAACAAAACTACAGCAATAAGGTTGAGGTTAAATTGAAATCTGGCAACGCAAGAGAGGCACGGAAGGGCCTTAATATCATGATGGGTAGAACAGAAAAAGAGCAGCCCACCCACTGCTCAGACCCAACAGAGTTTGCCAATGAGCTAACCACATTTTATGCCAGATTCGATCAAACCTTTTCCAACGAGACACACGGTATCCCACAGAACCCAATGCTGGTCCCTGTAGCTATCTCAGAGGAGGACACCATTGCTGTTTTCCACAAGGTTAATCCCCATAAGGGCACCAGGGCCTGATGGTCTCAAAAGCAGGGCACTGAGTTTTTACCAGACTGATCCAGACATTTTTAAATTCACACTTTGTTCCTCTTTCCTGGAAAATGTCAACCATAATCGCCATCCCCCCCAAAAAAACCAAAGGCCAAAGAAATGAAGAATATCGGACCCAGTGCTCTAACATCCATCCTGAGAAAATGTATGGCAAAAATTGTATGCAAACAACTCACTGCTATGCTGGGTGATCGCATGGACCCTTCTCCAGTTCGCCTACAGGGCCAACCGTGGAGTAGAGGATGCAAGCCTGACCCTCTTACACACAGTATCTCAACACCTGGACGCCAGTGGAACATACGCACTGATTTTATTTATTGACTTCTCTTCAGCCTTCAACACTGTACAGCCACAGTTATTAGTCAAACGTCTTTTTGACCTGGAGGTCAACCCAACACCAATGACATGGATCAGAGAGTTCCTGCTTGTCCGACCACAACATGTCAAAGTCCATGGCTGCACATCAGATCACTTGGTCCTGAATACAGGCGTACCCCAGGGCTGTGTGCCATCTCCGGTACGTTTCTCCATCTATATGAACAAAAGAGGTGCAATGGTGATGGCCTCACTTTGGTGAAATACGCTGATGACATGGCCCTAGTGGCACTTCTGACTGCTGAGCACTCCTTGTCCAGGTATGTTGGCTCTGTTAACGCCATGTCTTCCTGGTTTGACGAGAGCCCTCTCCAACTCAACATAAAGACAAAAGAGTTGTGTTTAGAGAGCAGCAGAGCAGGCAGCACGCTCCCTCAGTATTATGGGACAGGGAGAGGAACAGGTTAAGCTTTAAGTACCTGGGCACCGAAATTGACCAAAATATGTCCTTATCTGACCATGCAGACTATGTCTACAAAAAGGGCCAACAGAGACTATTTCTTTTACGAAAGCTCAAGAGTTTTAACATCCGAAGTGAGACACTCTCCCAAGTCCACAAGGCACTTCATTGAGAGTGTGCTTACTTTTAACATTGTCTCCTGGTTTGACTTTTTAACAGTGAAAAGCAAAACAAAATTATCCAGGACAGTCAACCAGGCAAGCAAAATCACTGGGACCAGACAGATTCAACGCACAGACCTCTACCTCCAAGCAGTCAGACAGAACTCAAACAAAACACTTGATGACCCTAACCACCCACTCCACAGTTCATTTGAACTCTTGCCACTAGGTCTGCGATACAGGGTCCCACGAGCAAGGAAAATCACCTACAAGAAGTATTTTATCCCAACTGCAGTCAGTTTTTAAAATAATTGAAGTGTACACTAAACTGTCTTTAAATGGAGTAATAAAATGTGTCTTTTAATCATGTAATGTGTCTTTTAGTGTTGTAATATTGTACAGTCTGACCTATTGTTATTTATTGTGATGCCTGTTTTACTGTATTCATGTATTTCAGCTATATATAGTCAAAGACCAATTTCCATTTTTAACTGAAATGGACAATAAAGCTTTTTGAATTTGACTTTGAATTGAATTGAATTTGACTTTAGGAAATGGGCAGATTAGGAAAGTGCATACAGCTGGAAGGTCTATAACGGAAAGTGCTTTAGTTCATCACTTAGGATCACTCAGTTCACTATAGAGGAGGGGAGGTGGAGGACATTTTTTGGGGGAATGCTTCTCAACAATTGTTCGGGGTAGCCACTGGTAAAAGGATTAATTTATGATTCCACATTTTCCACGAGGGTTGGCTGCAGCTTGCCATTTTGAAAACGATGTCGAAAATGTGTGATGGCAGATGGGAGAGCATAAGGAAGGGTGCAAAGATGAGCTGACGGTTTTGGGTGCTGTGAACCGCGCTCACGCGGTTGTTGAGATGCAGAGAAAGCAGCGGTTACTCCAGGGGCGGTAAAGCCCCTCTCCGGAACGTGAAACGAGTATGCTGCGGAATCGTGAAGATCCGTCCCAGTTGGGGGGGACGTAAATGGGTCTTACTTTGTCTGTGTTGTATGGGTTTGAATCAAAAGGCTAGAAACGGTTCAGTTTTTTGGTGCAAAGAGAGTCCATCTTGGGCAGCTTATCATGAGCCCAGTTCTTTCGGTAGAATTGTGCGGTATACTGGTCGAGATCATTTAAACACTTTTTTGGGAAAGCAGAAGATCGAAGGGAAATAAATAATTTACTTTGGGGCGCACGTTTAGTTGTATGGCTGCGATTTTGTCCAATAAGGGAGAGAGGGAGGGAAATGCAAAGGCCAAGGTCCTCCTTTGTTTTGAGCAGGCGGATGTGGTTTAGACGGGGAAATTGAGCCAAGCAGTGGGAAGAACACTGCTTTCTTCAAGTTGAGTCTGCAGCCTGCCGCTAAAGCAAATGTGTTGATCATTTCTGATATCGGTGGTGGATATTTCCTAGAGTGTTTTATAAATAGTAGGATATCATCTGCGTGCAGTCAAAACATGCAAAAATCAGAGGGATGGGCAAGTGTTCGCACTACGGGGGGGATTAGCGTGAAATGAAATCATATTATATCTGGAAACATCTGAAATAAACACACAGAGTACATACTGAGCCGTATCTAGGACGGATGATGCAAAGGAAAATTGAGGCAGCAGATTTTCTACAAGATCTGGTGCATCTGCTTTGAGGAAATGATGAGCTGCAATGCTGAAACTACATTCAGTACTCCATACACAAGAGCTCCCCAGTGGCACATACTGGTGCAGAAAAGCCAGTAGGGAGAAAACACATTGTTGCGTTTCCCCCACATTGGCAATTTCTCCAAGAATGAGTTAGAGATATTTATAATATGTTCAATTTGCATATGTAATCACTGTGACCTTGTAATAGAAATCCTGCAAGAAAATTATGGGCAAGAGCATTTATTTGTGTCGATCAAAATCTCCTAGCTAAATGACTTCCATTCAAAAAACATTATTACCTTGCTTAATGAAAGCAGGTACAACGTTGCGATGCTCAAACTTCTGTAAGCTAGGGTAATCAACAATAGCAGATTTACATATTTAGACAGGTACAAATGAAATGACTAAGTGCCTGTTTGTACAATTTTCCATTAAACTTGTTCAATTTGGCTCAAGGTTAGTTTTTGCTGTTGTGCATTTTCATATTTTTCAATGGGCCTGCGTGAAAGGGAATGATAAAAAAATATTCAATTATCAAAAGTAATAAATAAATAAATTTGGGGTTTTTATTTGAGGAAACAAATAATCCCATGTACATGCAGCACAAATCCTACTTGTGAACTGAATATGCAGCACTCCTTGCTCAGGGTCACAGGATACTACGCTGCAGTGACTGACCGTCTGCTACACGGCATTGACTGGCCGACTGTAGTGACTGACCTGATGCTATACCACAGTGACTGACCTGACTGACTGACCTACACCGCAGTGACTGCTATACCACAGTGACTGACCTGATGCTATACCACAGTGACTGACCTGATGACAGTGACTGACCTGACGCTATACCACATACCGCTATACAGTGACAGTGACCTGATGCTATACCACAGTGACTGACCTGATGCTATACCACAGTGACTGACCTGATGCTATACCACAGTGACTGACCTGAGCGCTATACCACAGTGACTGACCTGACTGACCTGATATACCACAGTGACTGACCTGACACTATACCACAGTGACTGACCTGATGCTATACCACAGTGACTGACCTGATGCTATACCACAGTGACTGACCTGACGCTATACCACAGTGACTGACCTGACGCTATACCACAGTGACTGACCTGATGCTATACCACAGTGACTGACCTGATGCTATACCACAGTGACTGACCTGATGCTATACCACAGTGACTGACCTGACGCTATACCACAGTGACTGACCTGGCTGCTATACCGGCACTGACTGACCTGTTGCAGGAGGCTGTCCAGGGTGTCCTTGTCCTGGGGGGAGAGGCCGTCCTTCTGCAGCCGCAGGATGAGCTCGGGCTTCCTGTAGGGCTTGAGCGCCAGCAGGTGGGTGAGTCGCTCGCGCAGGGGCCTCTGCTGGGCGCCGCTGCTGCTCTTCTTCATGCTGCTGGAGATGAGCACGGGCCGCGACGTCCTGCGCGAGGGCGCGATGTCCGACAGGCCCGGCGCCGGCTTCCGGATCTGCACCTTCTTACCTGCGGAAAGCATCGGCCCGTCAGGGTGCGGGACCTAGCGGGTCGAGGTCCGCGGAGGCCGCGCGACTGAGCTCGGGCGCCGGAATGCTCGCGCAAGAAGCCCATCTGCGTGCGGCATCTCAAAACAACGCGGTGAACGAGTCGTGAGCGCAGGGGAGCTTGTCATGATGACGCCACGTTTTCTGGCAAGAGAACCCGGGGCAACTCACGAACAGTCTATGCACTTGGACAGCACCCCAAGAAATCGCCATCTAGTCAATGACTGAAATATTGATGGTTAGGCGTTTCTGGAAGCTGCCGACGGCTAAAACGGACCTAAAACAACAATGTCAAAGCACAATGAACTTAGTCGTAAATATTGCACGTTCCATTCATTCGTTGCTTCACAACATGAGGCACAGCCTGGCTGTTGTTAGAGCACACACCCCAAAACCTGTTTCAACAGGTTCACATCATTCTCTCAGATCAGACTGATGGTTAAGACGCAGCAGTGTCTGCACTGGCGCCGGGCCATGGGGGAAGACAACCAGAAGGTAAAACACAATCAGACGCGAGTGCGCAATATCGAGATGAAACCCTACGGCTACGATGGCAAAAGTTGCCACTGTGGCAATAGTCTGAAGTCGAAGGTGACAGGGTTTTTTTGTCACAGCGGAAGCGGGGCCGTCTCCGTGGTGACGGGCTGACACAGATGCTGCTGAGTCACGGAGTTCAGCGAACGCACGGCCGCAACCGCAGACTTCCCCTTTTCCCCCGGTCACATGACCACCCCGTGCAAGCCTTGCAATTATCTTCATCTGCAAAAAAAAAGAAAGAAAAAACAAAAAAAACCCTGCCTAAGCTCACTGCAGGTTATGCCAACAGCAGGGCAGGGAGGACTGTGAGTGACGAAATCCACCCAGCACAGCTCTGGGAGCTGCTCTTTTCTGGTAAAAGTGAAAACACAGCACTGCCATGTCCTTCCCGGAAGATGCAGGGGATCATCTAAAATGCTATAAATAAACAATGCTGAAAAGGCATCGAGGCTCTGCAATATAAACAGCGGCTGCTTGTTTACTTCCGCCGAGGCACCGCTGTGCAAAGACGGTCCTCCTCTCCAGTGCTTCGACTTCGCCTCAGCGCAAGGGGCAAGAGCCCTTCCGCACGGGCCGTCAGAATTCGAACGCGCCTCCATTTGCGGTCAGGGTGCGGGTATGGGGGACAATGCGAAACCCAATTCAGAGGCATTCATTTTTTGGGGGATAATGTTACAACATTACCATAACGATATACGACGTTAATACGCCTGATACAGTACAGAGTAGCAAATTTGATTGCTGGCTAGACCGTCGACACTTTAGGTAACACAGACGATTCCCAACATTTGCCACATGCTGTGTGGGGGTAGAATGTGACCTAGCAGAGCGTGGACAAAGCAGGACTTTGTGGCTTCAATCCCTTTTTTTTTTTTTTTTTTTAAAGGGTTCAATGAAACGCTACGGCTAGTAGCAGCACTTTTCAGGCTCAAGTTTGAATATAGGAGGCCGACCTCACGAGACAAACTGAGTGTGAATCATCTTTCGGTCTGCACGCTGTACCAGACGCATCGAATTGTGTAAATGGGGTCCTCCCCCTAAAGAGGACAAAGTCAAGGACAGACACCCATCGCTGTGAGAAGGCCGCAGGGCAGATGAATGCCCTAAAGCGGGGGTGCCCAGGCTCAGTCCTCCAGATCTACTGGATGTGCAGGCTTTTGTTCCAGCCCTTCACTAACACACTGATTTCATTCATCTCTTCACTAACACACCTGATTTCATTAATCTCTTCACTAACACACCTGATTTCATTAATCTCTTCACTAACACACCTGATTTCATTAATCCCTTCACTAACACACCTGATTTCATTAATCTCTTCACTAACACACCTGATTTCATTAATCTCTTCACTAACACACCTTATTTAATTAATCTCTTCACTAACACACCTGATTTCATTAATCTCTTCACTAACACACCTGATTTAATTAATCTCTTCACTAACACACCTGATTTCATTCATCCCTTCACTAACACACCTGATTTCATTCATCTCTTCACTAACACACCTGATTTCATTCATCCCTTCACTAACACACCTGATTTCATTCATCTCTTCACTAACACACCTGATTTCATTCATCTCTTCACTAACACACCTGATTTCATTCATCCCTTCACTAACACACCTGATTTCATTCATCTCTTCACTAACACACCTGATTTCATGAATCAACCGCTCAACACAATGAACATTTGAATCAAGTGCAATGGCAGAAACCGAAACAGTAACGGCCGCTGGTTGTGGACTTCAGGAACGAGAGCTCCGCTGTGAGGAGCGCGCTCTCCGCCGCAACGTTACCTCGCCGCCCCAGTCTGTGGAGCATCTCGACCCAGACGCGACCGGCAGTCAGCAGGAAGCTCAACATAATCCCGGGAAGACGCCAACCGTGACAGCGGCAGAATGCGTGGAAGGAGCGCACGGGTTACAGATGCGGGCGGAGGCGGGGCTCCCTTCAGAGCGCCGGCCCCACTCTGACAGGAGGGAGGCCCTTACCCACATATCGGCCCCCGGGCTTGATGACGATGGCCCCTCGGCTGCGGGTCTCCTCCTCCGCCTGGGCCATGCTCTGCCGGGCCTTCTGGTACGAGTCGTCGGTGGCGCACACAGTGATCTTGTCCTGGATCCCACCCAGGCAGTCCAGCTGGATGTTTCCTTCGCTGAGACACAGGAGGGGGGGGACGCCCGGTTAAACACCCAGTGGCGGGGGGGGCCCGGCAGCGACATAGCAGCGAGCGTTTCAGCATGCGAAACAGGTGTGCCACACTAAAATAGGCCCTCGGGGCTACAAACTCCCCACACTTTGTATCCACTTATCTTGTGAACTGCAGCAGCTACAAAGAACAAAGGGCAAGCCGCAAACCTTATTCGCGCATAGGATATATAACATGCCTGACGTTCGAACAAAACAACTTCTAAATGGTGAATTATCCCTCATGCTCGAAACTAAAAAGAAGCAGTCTTTGTCTGTAAGCGTTGCTGAAGAAATGACTCCCTGAATATGTTCCCATGCAACAGAAATGTGGCCATGACCCTTCTGTTAAGTGCAGGCCATGAAATACAATTTGGGGGAATAAAACATCATAACATCAAAATATTCCCTCTATTCAACTGTAGCTTATCAAAACCCACTGAACTGCTAATTCTATATTCCATTATATGCTCCATGAAAAAACCCTATTCTTTGCCTCAATTTCGAAAGTGTTGAAATCTCAAATCAAGTTTGGCAGAAAATGCCATTAATTTTGGCCGCCTGAATGTATGCGAAATATGTACAGGGGGGCCGGGGAGGGGTTAGCTCGGGTAAGCTTTGTGCCTTATCAGCTCTGGTTGAGGACACAAAGAGCACATTTTCCACCATCAGAGCCTGGGCCAGGGGGGAGGACTCGAGCCCAAAACCTGGCACTGCTCCGGTTTGTGCTACCATTGCATTTTCTTTCACGCTGCTGTTCCCCCACCCACCACCAGGCCCAGCCAATCAGGAAAGACTGAGCTATAAAATGTATTCGGCAAGATGGTGCTTAATGACAGTACAGGAAACAAGGTAAATGGTTATTTTTGGAGAAGTATCAGATTGCGAAAATTCCAGGTGACTGCAGGTATGCAACCCGTACAGAATGTTTATCTTGAACCTGTTCTGAGAGCATCCAGACAAAATATGTGCACTCATAACTGCCATTCTTTAACAGTATGTGGTCAGCCATCCACCTGAAGAACTGTGGACCATCTGACCTTCACCTGTTTGGCCATGCCTGGTAACAGGTGGAACGACTCCTTCCACTGACCTGATTCCAGTTTGGCCAGCTGAACGCAGGCTTTGCCTTATGGTGCTGAAGTAACACAGTCCCATATGGTTCTTGTTAGGCCTGAATAACCATGGTGGGAATGAACATGGAGATGGAGCTCCACGGTTCAGCCAAGTTCTAACTCCAACAGTGGAAAAGGCCCCAAGGAGACACAGCTGGAGTACAGGTCTGCCTTTAGATTCATTACATCTGGCACAAGCCAACTGGTGTGCTTCAAGTCTGTTTCCAATGAGGTTAATGGAAAGCAAGAGCACCAACGCCATTCACGCTGAGGAAACGGCCAGCATAAGGCAACCTCAGGTCATTTTTTAAAAATATTTGATGGGCAAATACATTCTGATTAACAGCAAAAGCAGAATGTGGTTCTCTGTGGCTCAGTTGGTAAAGCATGGCGTTGGCAACGCTTAGGTTGTGGGTTCAATCCCCACTGGGGCCACATATACTGAAAAATGTATGCATTCACTACTGTAAGTCGCTTTGGATAAAAGCATCTGCTAAATGGCATATATTATTATTAAAAGCAGCAGACCCTGTGGCTCTCCAGTAGCAGGGTTGGGGAACCTTGCTATATATGGTTGCGTGTCACACTGGCTGCAGTAAAGAGGTGTATTTTAAACCTGAGGGGCTCTCTACTGCTACAAGACATCAAACAACTAAACTGGGGAGGCGGCAGTGATGAAGCTCCAGTGCTAGAGCGTGTGGGTGCGGGTGCGTGTGCGTGTCCATGTGCGTGTGGGAACAGCTGCAGGGCTTCGGCCCGGTCCCTCACCTGGTGATGTACTGCTGGATGCAGTCGAAGCTTCCCTGTGGGTTGTCCCTGCCCACGTTGGACAGGTAGAAAGTAAACGTTCGCAACTCATTGGGGTTTTCCGATCGCGGTATCGAGATTTTCTGTTGACAGAGAAGAGGGTGGGAAGCGGGGGGGTCAGCAACTTCATAATCTGGGGAAATTAGTCACACTTCGCACAAAGCAAGAGGGGATAACCTCAGATTTGTACGTGGGAACATTATCGACTATGTTTCTCAAATGCTTTCAATTTGGATCCTTGAAGCTGGGGGGGGTAAGAAATCAAGTTTCCTTACTGTAACAACATGTTTCCTGCATTCACAATGTTTATGGATTTTATTCATCACATCTTTAAAGGAAGCTTAAGTATAGTCCCGAGTGGAATCGAACCATTTAGGACTCTTGCGCTGCTTTGCAGGAAGTGGTCGGTCACGGCTAACGCACATTAAAACCGACCCACAGCTGTAATACTTCAGTGGGTCTTTTTGCTGTGTGCCCCTGCAATGGTGCTTGAGAACTAACGCTATTGACCCTTGCCCTGGTTAACTAAAGCTCCTTTTACACACAACTGGAAGCCAGGTTTTCCCTGGGTTTGCCTTCGGTATAAACGGGTTTTGCCGGATTACCGCACCTGGGACTGGATCTGCTACCCAGATCCAGAGGCAAGTCCGACCCAGTAAATTCCCAGATCCGCTTTGGTGTAAAAAGAGAACCTGGGATTGATTGCTTACATACAGCGCATTAGAGGAGTTTGTGCAATTTGTCATAATTCATTAAATGATCATTTATTCTGCGCGCTTTTAGACATCCGTTTGCAGTTATATCTTGTAAAATAGCACAAAAATGATAAGGTTATCGTGAGCGGAAAAATCTGCAAACTCCACATTTGTGCAGAGGAAGAAGTCTGCAGACATGTGACTTGCGAACCCAGGATCGAGGTGGCTCTGTGTAAATGGGGGAAATGGTGTATATGGTCTGCTATAAACGGGCCAGAAGTGGGGGAAGAAACAGGCTTTCAAATCCTGGGTAAAAGTTGGGCTCCCATGTAAAAGTGCCTCTACAGTACCTGCCACCTTCACACCAGCGTGTCCCTCAGCAAAATAACCATCTTCTGGCCCCCAGCAGTCTAGACAGATCCAGTTGAGCCACATTGCAGCCAAAAAGGGAGAGCTCTCCCCCACGTGAGATAGGCAGTGAGCAGGAATAACCCTGACTGCCCGGCGTGAATGCAGCGTGAGAATAGCAGGCCTCCCCTCCCCTCCCTCTCCTCTCCTCACTCAGATGTCAGGGTCACAGGGGGAAGGGTCTCTGAGCAGGAAGACCGGCTCAGCTTTTAATACTGAACCCTGGAATTGGCTCCCCAGCACTCTACCACTTAAAGTGCACTTGCATCCAGTGCTACAGGGTGTTCAGTGTAAACAAACAGTGGAATGCATTTGCAAATTCCCTTTCTTGAGGGGGGGGGAAAAATGAAAAACCTCAAGGATCAGGCATTTTCATACAGCGAGAACACTGATTCAATTTCAAACATTAGTCAAACTGAATTAAAGTGTCATGAGACTGGCTGCCAATAACCATGCGCGTGGGGGCTATGATGAGGCTGTACAGAGATGCTGCTGTGGGCCTCGTTACACTGCGCAGCACCGGCCGCCATTCTCTAATCTGCAAACGTCGCCACCTGTGTCTGCCTTCTCTACCTGAGTGACAGAGGCACGTAGACCGCACGCACAAATATTCTCAAACGCACACACACACAAATTCTCAAACACATACTCGCTCTCTCTCACAGTGTAGTATAATGGTTAGGGTAATGGACTTGTAACTCAAAGGTTGCTGGTTCAATTCCCAGGTGGGGGCACTGCCGTTGTACTCATGAGCTAAAGGCACTTCACCTGAATTGCTTCAGTAAAAATATCCAGCTGTATAAATGGATTGCATGTAAAGGAACTGTGTAAGTCGCTCTGGATAAGAGCATCCACTAAATGCCCCAAAATGTCTCACAAATACTCACAAATTCGCACACACACTCACAAATCCGCACGCACGCACACACCCACATTCTCACAAACACACACACACTCTCGCTCACAAATACACTGACAAATTCGCACACACAATCAAAAATTCACACACACTCACAAACAAAACAAAAACCACTGAAAAAAGCTCCTCTACACACACCCTGCCCCGCCCGCATGCTGCAGGTGTTACTGACTGAAACCTGAAAATGAGCACGGGTGGAAAATAGCCACTCACCACCGTCTGCTGAGAGCCAAATTACACTAATCACAAAGGCAGCAGCTGGTGCACCCAGACCGGTGGATATTTGGATTTTAAAAGGGCCTACTTCTTTTTCAGAGACTCCCTTGAAACACAGGCTGGTTTTCAGGCGACCTGGCCAGAGGGCGCAGATGTTACCCTTTCTCGTAAACGACATCCTTTCTCTTAAAAGCAGGAACTGCAAGATTCATGTCAAGCCACATAACCATGTCAGGCCTCTTCTGCAGAACCGCGGGTGCCACAGCTTCCAGCAGCGAAGCGACATGATTAGTACTGCACAAGAGCGCTGCCAATGTAAGTACACAACACTTAGGCCTAATTAAAGATTAACATTGAGGCGGCGTCTGCCTGTCTCCACACTTAGCACCAGGCACAAACTTGTCCTGACTCACCCACACTGAGCAGCAGTGAAGCGGCAGTGGGTTTGGGAACGGTGAGGCGGAGGCAGTGACGTGCCTGTGGGACAGACTGGCCCCCTGGTCAGACACTGTATGCAGTGGTGGCCAGCAGCTTTCCTCTACCCCGAGTGGACTCACAGCCCGGCTCTGTTTACTCATGGACCGCACACGTGTGAAGCCTGCAGGTGGCCAACTATAAATAAACACAGAGTCCCCCCACTCCCCCTCCTCCCTCCTCCCTCCCTCCCTTACTGGAAATCTGGAGCTTTCTGTTACTGAGAAAGAGGCAGCGAGGATCGGAACATACCTGCTTGACAAAATGTAAATGATCCATTTGGCGAATTGTCAGCCTTTCTAGTCTTTACATGTACACACAATATACACTCTGCTCTGACCCCACCTGAAGAGTTGCAATATTTTTGAGCCTTCTCAATGCACAGGGTTCAAATGGCACTACTTTGTACTTACTGTACACCCAGAGCTGACTGAACATTATCTGAGCGCTCAGCCAAAGACACCCTTATTCAGTATCTCTCATGAAAAAGGGCTCTCAGCTTTCCAATCACTTCCTGATCAAGTTTCACTGCAGCGCAAACACACATGCATCTATGTGCAAGAACACACGCACAAACACTGAATGCACGGAGGCACGCACGCACAGCTTGGTAGCTTGACACTTTTGGAGAAACTGGCAGCAGAAGGACAGCTTCACATAAGCGCTGGCAGAACGGAGGAGGAGAAGAACATCGGTGGAATGCGGAGGACACGGTCAATGGAAGCAGTGTGGGTACGGGAGTGACTCAGCTCGGGAGGAGCAGAGGGGCCAGAGCCAGCAGTGCCCTGCTCCAGTCTGCATGGGCCATCTGGGCTGCAGTCACAGGGTCAGAGGCAATGTGTGGGCTGGGTCTCGGGTCACAGGTCTCTGACCAATGACTCAGTCAGGGGGCTTCAGGCTGGGCTCTCTGGGGCCTCCTCTCCTCTCCCCGCCCCCACTGCCCCCCACCACCCCACAGACACCACCGAATCAGGGCTTCGGCCGCAGCCTCCCCCCAACCCCCAGAATCCTTCACCTCCCTGCAGAAATCAACACCACTCAACACACATGCGCGCGCGCACACACACAGGCACACACTTTAAAACAAGCGCAAACAGTGGGCCACAGAAACGTCCATTTACGCCCCGTACCACAAAAAAAAGTAGTCCAACTCATTTCACACTACCTTGATGCACTCCAGCTCCAAAAACTGAAACTTCACGGCAAATATATTGTTTTATATATATATGTGTGTGTATATATACGTTTTTAAATTAGAGGCTTACCTACCCCCCGGCTAATTATATGATCGCTGTCCTAGTTAAGGAGGGAACAGCAGTGATGTAACGGTCACACACAGAAGCTCAACATGCTGCAGTGTGTAAACGAGGAGAGACAGCAAGCAGTGCATCAGAGCGAGGGCGGGGGGGGTTGTGCCTCTAGACCTCAGGTGGTGCGTGCAGCTCTCCCAGCTGTCCCAGCATGCCGGGGGGGGGGTTGTTCCTTGGCATGCTGGGACTCCACTCGATTTGAAAAGCAAAAAGCAAACAGGCTTCAGTCGCCAGCTCCCCTCCTCCCTCAGTGGCTTTCGATTCCCTCTCCTTCTCTCCTCTTCTCTTCTCGCGCAGCGACAGGAAACAAAGCTTCTTTTCACGCCAGACCGCTTGAGCGCTTCTCGGCCTTCAAAGCGGCTCCTCTGGGCTTTCCCTGAGAGCCGGAATTCATGAAACGGCCGACGCAGGCGCGGGTTCAGCTCCTTATAAAACACCAGTGCACCCTCCCCCCGCGGCCGGGGTCAGGGGTCAGCCGCGACGGACACGCTGACAGAGCCCTAATCACCGGCCCCCATCTTCGCGCCGGTTAACCATCGCCACAGGTGCACTTTCACAAACAGTGATTTAGTCCGTGAAAATGTCATCTCGTCGACCGCCGACCGTCTGATGTAATCCATCGACTTCTGCTTAGTAAGAAAAATGACTAATTGCATCCCACACACTACGAGGTACGAGACGTCGGCTAATGGAAAATTCCAGATGTAACGCAATGTCCGTTCCCTCGCTCCCCCTCCCCAAATCCACTGGATCAAACGTCGATTCGCTGTTCTCCTTATGTGGCTATTATGCAGAAACTTTCGTCTACATTTTAGGCATTTAGCAGACGCTCTTATCCAGAGCGACTTGCGCGGTTAACTTTTTTTTTTACATACAATCCGTTTAAACAGCTGGATATTTTTACTGAAGCAATTCAGGTTAAGTACGTTGCTCAAGAGTACAACAACAGTGCCCCACCTGGGAACTGAACCAGCAACCTCTGAGGTACAAGTCCAGTTCCCTACCCACTACACTACAGCCTTACTTGACTTGACCCCACTTGGGAGGCAGTGGCAATTTTCTGTGAAAATATCATTTGATATAACATCTGGACAGAAATCTAATATACAAAAGAAGAGAGAGCCATTATGCGTGAGCTGATCCACAGCAGACAGATGACACAGCACTCTGGAGCCAGCGGCCCGGTCTGCCCAGGCCTCGGAGGTGGGAGCCACAGCGGCAGGAGCGGTCGGCTGCTGAATTCTTGGGACTGCAAGAGCCTTAAACCCACCCAGTGTATCTGAATAGCGCACACGCACACACGGAGACACACACACACACACACACACACACACACACACACGGAGACGGAGACGGAGACACACACACACACACACACACACACACACGGAGACAGACACACACAGGGAGACACACACACAGACACACACACACACACACACGGAGACGGAGACGGAGACACACACACAGAGACAGACACACACAGGGAGACACACACACACACAGGGAGACACACACACAGAGACACACACACAGAGACACACACACACAGGGAGACACACAGGGAGACACACAGACACACGGAGACACACACATGGAGACACACACACACACACACACACACACACACACACACACACACACAGAGACACACACACAGACACACACACAGAGACACACACAGAGACACACAGAGACACACACACAGAGACACACACAGAGACACACACACATGGAGACACACACACACACACGGAGACACACACAGACACACACACACACAGAGACACACACACACACACACACACACAGACACACACACAGACACACACACAGAGACACACACACACACACACACACACAGAGACACACACACACAGACACACACACAGAGACACACACACACACACACACACACACACACACACACACACACACACACAGAGACACACACACACACACACACACACACACACACACACAGACACACACACAGAGACACACACACAGAGACACACACACAGAGACACACACACAGAGACACACACACACACAGAGACACACACAGAGAGACACACACACACACACACACACACACACACACACACACACACACAGACACACACACACACACACACACACACACACACACACACACACACACACACAGACACACACACACACACACACAGACACACACACACCACACTCCCACATTCAACAGTGCACATTTTCACATCTAAACCCGTTTTGTCAAAATGACCAGGTTAAACCGGCCATTCATTGCATTTACATCGCAATCATTCAACAGACACTTTCATCCAGAGACCTCAAATGGGAAAGGACGAAAGCGCATTCCACAACAGACATACGAGCAATGGAGACACAGACCAGGCGAACGCCACCCAAACCTGAGACCGTGTACATGTAACATCGTTAAAGCACTAATGAAGGTCGACTACGCCGACCCACAACCATGACACAATCGCTTAAGTACATACAACACTGGTGATGCTACCAATGCCACAGCGATCACCGCATTCATTACAGGGCAAGCGCTGGTGGGTGGGGATGAGAGCCGGAGCCAAGATGAGTGGCAAAGCTGTAGAGTCTGCCATGGAGCAATTTGGGAAGGAACGCAACCAAAAGAGTAAATAGAGAAGGTGCTCCATTGTAATCACTGGACTCGAACAGACCCCTTTGTTCCACATCAAGGACACGGCAGATCGCCTTACTCTGCAGCTGGGAGGGGCGTGTACGGAGCGCACGCAAGGTCTTCATCATACCAGCGCACTAACCCAGGGGCACCTCGTCTCACAATCAAAACTCCAAACGCTGGCATATTCATGTCACGCAAAGATCATATTGACAACATTTTTATAGCGCCTTTAGTGATAAGTGCTTCACAATGAAAGGGGGCTCATCTCAACCAGCACCAATGTGTAGCATACCATACATATTTTAAAAATATATTATATTTGTATTATAATATATTCTGTGTATATATATATATATATATATATATATATATATATATATATATATATATTTGCACCTACATTATGCATTTACTTTCAAAGCATTAAAGCAGAAATGCAATAGCTCACTTTCACTGTGGTAATGGTGGCCATTGTCCAGCACAATTATGGTCTTAAAAGTGTAACTGGTATAAAGATCTGATTCACAGGGATAGCACACAGCATTGCAAAGCTGCTATGTGCACTGACCTGGTGTCTGATCATGAGGCTAGGATTCTGCCCACTTAGAGGGGCAAAAATCCACCCGCTCCCAGAACGAAAACACAAACGGACAAAATGAAATGACTTCTGAATCGGCGTTAAACTCGTGTGTTGAGCAAAGTAACCCTGCAGAGGATACAAACACAGGAGACAAAACGAAGGTGATCTGAAGTTCAAAGGGAAATATGTGGAGCCCTGAGGTCTCTCAGGCTGTGTGTGTGCCATAACGCACATTTCTGAGTGTGTGCGCTTGCGTGTCTGCGTGCGTGCGTGCGTGGGATGTTCCAGCGCTAAATGGCTGGAATGCATAGAGCGCTTCTGCTGAGAGTGACAAAGCTCGCCTCAGACAAAATCCGTTTTAATTCCACTACAGTGTTTAAAAGCTAATAGGTGTGCAGGGCATGTGACAGACTGTCTGAGTGCACTGTCTGAGGGGCAGCAACATGCCAGGGCCCGGGGAGGGCAACACCTCTCCAGCAGCAGACAGACTTCAAGACCTGCGTGCGGCCGCCTCCTCGGAGGCGATGTTAACTCAGCGGTGCGTACCGCAAGCCCGAGCAGAACATGACATGGCGCACCACCCAGGCCCTGCCCGCCGACAGCGCACACAGACGCGGAGTTCTGCCCCGCCCGGTTCTGTGTTTTGCCTGCTCCACACTTTCATTACTGCCAAAAGCAGAGAAGCACAACAACCGCTTGCTTCTCTGAAAAAGCCTGACTGATTGATTCATCAAACTGTAGGTATGAACAGACAGGCTTCAGGTTCGATGGGAGAGAACGGTCTCTGTGTGCCATCGAAACTTCTGGAGCTGCCTAAGAACTGAAAGACATGCCACTCTCTCATCTCAGGCAGAAATGCTGAGTCAGGGACAATTCTGACTTGCTCAAGAAAGCAAGGTTTGAAGTGTCAAAGGTGCATGACAGCCAAACCTTCAGCGTCTAAAACCAACAACCGAGCAGCAAGAACATGAGCCAGGTTTACAGCCCATTCAATCTCACTGTGGTGTAATGCATGCTTAATCACAGGCATGCACGTCAGGGTACTACTAGTGTAAATATGGGACATTCCTGGGGCGACCGGTCACAGGCACTTTTGCACGATTTGACCTACTCTTAGTCGACTGCAGCTCAAGCATTCTCTTACGTACCATTTCCTTGGTATGGTCTTTGCCCCAAATTACACATTAACATGCAATTTTAAAACCTCTCAAATTAAGAAATGCGAGTCTGACCTATAAATTATGACTCAATGGAATTTTCTGGGTAAGTGCCCAAAAATGGCCAATAGAAACACATTTTGTCTCACTGGCAACAGAGTCGATACAATTCAGACACCAAGAAATAAAACAAACTAAAACGTCCTCACTTGTGCCGAAAAGCTGTCATGGGCCATGTTTTCTGATGTTTCTGGATTTCTACCAATGAAACACCCGGAAGCCCATTAGTAAGAGGTCAGCTCTTTTAGCAGCGACACAATATCGCCATGAGCCAACGCTTTATGTTTTTCTGGTATGTGGAGTGTTCATTTTTGGTTTATATACATTTTTTAAAGTTGTCCAGTTAATTCCAGGTGTCTCGCAGGATGATCAAACTACAGCCAAGACTGAGATATCCATTCAAATATCTACTGGCAAACCAGAAGTAAAATAGACACGTAAAAAAAAAAATGAAGCTGCTTAGTTTCCGTTTGGCACTGATAAGTGGACATGTCAGTGTTTTCACCCTATATTAATAACCCTGGGGTCTCATATTCCTCAGGACCTCTGTAAGGACCCCCTGTGTGCAGGCTGGTCTAGTAATATGCCTGATGGGAATTTTCATATGGCTATTACATCAACATACACACACACCAATGGAACATCAACTTTTATACATGGTTTCACTGTAGTCACTCTTGCTATACACTCTTGGTTTACATCAGAGGGAATTTTCTTCTTCAATCGGTTGGGAAATTTGTGAAACTGATATCCGCTTAACCTTAAAAAATATATATATTTTTTTTAATTTATTTATTGGCAATGTTACATTCATTCCAGTTGTTAAAATTCAGAGCTTCTAGGGATTTAGGGAACAAGATCCTACACTTGCATTCCACTGTGGCATTTTTACCACACATGGGTGCAATGCACTTAAAATATGGCTTAAGGCTCACAGGAGAGATATCAAAGTAACGCAAGAACACAGGGTCCTAGGTGCGCTGCTCATTACTCAACTAGTACAGGAACGTCACAACTTCATACGCACTTAAGGGGTCGGAAAACGCTCTCTATGACTTGCGCTCACACATCTGAAGCTCCCTGATGGATCTTGCGCGTGTCACGCGGAAGAAGGCCGCAGAGGGCAAACGATAAAGACATCGGACGGGGAGGAACGCAAACAGACAATAACGGGAAAAGGGGACAAAAAGAGTGCGCTCGTACTCACCCCTTGGTTTCCGGTGAAGCGGATAGACGGCTGAGAAGACGGGCCCTGTGGGAAAGAGAGAGGGTGGAGAGCGGTGAGCACTTGTTACCGGTGGCAGTCGCAGTGACATCGGCGGTGATGGCTAGCCCACGGTGAGGGGGCTCCGCCTGACGGGGGGCCCCGGGAGAACAGCTGCGGGGGGTGGATTGGGGAGGTGACGGGGAGAGTGCCGATGTCACAGGATCGAGCTCAGCTCCCCTCACTGCCCTGTACGGCCCTCGGAGCTGCTCAGCACTGCTCAGCACAAGTGCACCTTCCGTCGTCAGTGACACCGGCGATGACACATTTATTGGCCTGATGAGTATTTTCATCCTTATGTAAGCCTCAGTGACTGGCTCGTTATAGTTTCAGCTGCGGGGTGAATGAAATGCATTCACTTTTATGTATGTGACACGGGGGAAGTGAGGCGCGTGGCACTGTGGCAGACCCAACGGCCTGACCACTTCCAGCCCCTCTACTTGTTCAGCTGCACCGAGGAATGTTACCGAGCTTCCCAATGGTGGCCCTCCTGATTGGCCCCTGTCCCACCCGTTAGCCACGCAGGAGGCAATCTCATTGGCCCTGTCCCACCCTTTACCCACAATTAGCCCTTTCCCTCCCCTGTCAAGACTGGCTGGGATTTGGCCGTGTGGGTAAAATCATTCGCATGGGGCCACAGCAGTCACAATGAGTGTATAGGGATCGCAGCGGGAGTCGCACACGCACACACACACACACTAGAAAAGCTGCCCTTTAGATCAACCGTAGTCCCCTGTTGCTCACTGCATTAAAATCCCCTTTATCCTCATACCAGAGGCAACCTCATTCTTAGCGTTTTTCTAATGTGGACTGCTAATATGGATCCTCCCAATAGACTAAACCCTTATTCGTGAATGGCACACATCAGGTGACAGGACCTTCGTATAAGCACATTAACAGTGGGCACATTTTCGCAGGAAGCACTGGTGGTATTCGGAAAACGCGTCAAACTGGCGAAAAATGCCAGTGTCTGAAATCGGGAGAGTGGGTTTAAACTAAACAAAAGACCCACAATCCGAACACTGCCGCTCTCTCTCACTGAGGGGTGGCGGCCCGCTCCGCAGCTCTTCATCACTCCCAATTTCACTGAAGTGCTACTGTGCTCATTTCAGTCATCATCTCCCTGCATCCCCTGCCCCTTAAACAAAGCATAGAGAGAGAGAGAGAGAGAGAGAGAGAGCGAGAGAGAGAGAGCGAGGGAGAGAGAGGGAGAGAGGGAGAGCGAGGGAGAGAGCGAGGGAGAGAGCGAGGGAGAGAGCGAGGGAGAGAGCGAGGGAGAGAGAGAGGGAGGAGAGCGAGGGAGAGCGAGGGAGAGCGAGGGAGAGCGAGGGAGAGTGAGGGAGAGAGAGGGAGGGAGAGAGAGAGGGAGAGAGAAACAGAGAGAGAGAAACAGAGAAAGAGAGGGAGAGAGATATGGAGGGAGAGAGGGAGGGAGAGAGGGAGGGAGAGAGAAACGGAGAGAGAAACGGAGAGAGAGGGAGTGGGTGTAGAGGAAAGCACGTTGGATAACACCGTGTGATAATCACTGGTGGCACATCAACGGACTCCCCTGCCTCAGCGGCCACGGGCGAGAGAGGAACACGCAAACACATGCGACACACGCGACACACGCGACACACGGACGCGCACCAAATTCAGAAGTGAATAAAGAGAGAGCCATCCACCGCCGCGTGCTCTTCTTCCCCAAAAGTCGCCGGTGGGCCCTGTGGGTGCAGGTGGGACTGCTTTAGAAACACATCCATATCCCCCCCGGTCAGACACAGTCCTGGAGGCCTCTGGCCCCTCTCCAGCCCTGACGTAACTGCCAGGCTATGCCTCTCCTGCTGCTTTGCTTCACTAGAACAATTCCTCCCCCTCCGCCATCGGATGCAACAAACCCATTACATAATCGTAAGAGAAACGCAACGGGGAGAAAATTAAATGCAAAACGGGAGGAGGAAACAATCATTTCTAATCCACTGCCGACCCCCCCGGGTTTAATATTTGTGTTCGTGCACACGGCACACGCACACCCAGCGGCCGCTCCATACGCATTAAAAAGAGCCTGCCGCTGGCCGGCGGGGCGGTTAAAATTTCACAGTGGCGTGCGCCCATGCTTCTCCTCGCTCCTGCTGTTCAGTGCGACAGCGGGCAATTGGAGCCCGGCCAGCCAATCGGAGCGCTGCGTTCAGAGCAGACAGCGCTGTGACATTTCTCAGATGTTTTTAGACCTCGGGACCCCTCCCCTTGAACCTCGGCTGAGACTTCCCGAACATTGGAGGACAAAAATCAATCAGCCAATCAAACGGAGGGCAAAATCAATCAGCCAATCAAAACACTGGAGGACAAAATCCATCAGCCAATCAATAAATCCTCATACTGCCCCTCTATTGTTGAACTCACAATCGCATTAGAAGAGACCACAGATGGAATTGTGGCAATTCTATGCAAACTGGTGCATGCAAAATGAAATGGGTAATAACAAACTGCAAACTACGGGACACATCTGAACTGCGTAAAGTGAAAGACCAAGTCTCAAGATGTATTCACAAGTCGGGACTAAGATCCTCACAGTACATATAGGCCGATGCTATTTAAAATGCCATGGCGGGGTGTTGAATCCAGATTCTCCTTTCCCTGCTAAAAGGATTTCTGGATCCAAATCAGCTCAGCACCACAGCACGCCTGATCGAGTTAAGCATGTTGGAACTTGCGGTGTAAAAACCACCTCTCGCACTAAGCATATTGCTGCTTCAACAGTGATACCTTTCACAGCCTGGAAAGGCGCTTCTAAAAACTACATTTACTCATCAATTTAGTAAAATGGCTGCTTCACGCTATCGAAGACAGGCCTCAGAAATTGAAATGGTTTTGATGCATTGGTTTATTTAAAAAAATAAAAAATAAAAACTTGTGCGGGTGGCGAATCGATCAGCCTTGTGAATACAGACACCCTGCTAAGCATTTTGCAGCAATTTTCTTACACCAATGTGAATATTCTGGCCAGCTTCAAAGGGAATAAACACAGAAGGTGAAGGAAAATAACATTACGTTTATATTTCCAGTAAAGTTACCCTTTTAGCGACAGTGAGAATTTGGGATAGAATTCCAGGTTAGAACAGTGAGCGCAGTACAGAGAACTATATTCAACGTGTAACAGTGTGTGTGGTCATGTTCATACCTCGTAGTACAAAATGAAAATGGGTAAACAAACGCGTTTAACGTAACAGGTCTAGAACATTCTATTTGCACCCCTGCCCCCCTCCCCTCCCCTGCAGCACATGGTGCACCATGCCCATAGGCTTTGCCCTTGAGGGTTCGATATGAAAATCAAGAACTCAGCAGTTTGATAAGCCAATGTTTATTGAAGAGGTAGCAATGGAAAAATGCATAGTGGTGGTACCTGCTTAAGAAAAAAGAAAAAACAACTTACAAATACCAGAAACACTAATGCTACTGCGGCTATAGAAATATTATAGATTTAGAGAAAAAGGAAGAAAAAAAAGTGACCCTGTGGTGAAGATATTCCAGCAGGAAAGGCAGGCTGCACTGACGCGCTCTCTGACCAACTGCTGACCGACAGGCCTTCGCAGGGAGACGTGTTTTGGTATGGGATTGTGTGGTGTATAAATAGCGGCTCTTAAAATGTATTAATAGCCACATGAGCTGGGTGTTTTTGCCTCCTCATGCTTCTTCGGGCCACGAGGATGTGCGAGCAAAAGCCGGCAGGGCCTTCTGCTTAAAAGGTAAGGCCTTTGGGGCCTTTGGTGGTGAAACTTCAAAACCCACTGGCTGACTGCGTGCCCAAAAGTAGGAACGTCCTGCGTGCGTGCGTGCAGGCTGGCCTGCTTGCATCTGCCCGAGAATCTGGCTGCATTCACGCTTTCAATATTGAAATGGCAACCATTTCTTGAGGAATGCACTAGGCTGCGCGCTAAGGCTTGATCAGATTCCTCTGCAGTCTAGATCGCCCCGACACAGCGTTAAAAAAATTGAAACGGTCCACGACAAAATGACAAATTGCCGTTTCCATAACAACGAGTTACGAGTTGGTCTTCAGATTTGACCCGCTGAATTACGGACTCCAGACGTCATAACACTCGGTAGCTCTCACTGGAAAAGAAGAAAAAAAACAAGAACTCAAAGGTCTCGTCAACTGACAACTTTTCGATCCGAACGCCTTTGGAGTCAGCCCCCTCTGGTATGTTTCGGCAGCGAACGGTCCTGAATCTTAACGTGGCACAGCTGAGCCTCAGAGACACGCACTCCACAGGCCTTTCACGAGTGCGAGAGAATGGTGACGGCCAATCGAAAAGCATGACAGACAAGGCAAGCCTGTGTCATGAGTGACCACCCGGGCAAACCCCATTACACAATGGCTCTCTCAGCGGAAGCTGCACACTCCACAGTTAATAAGCCACGTGGGCATTTTGCCCATTGTGTGCCGCCAAACTGGATCTGAAAGGAGGAGAGAGAGAAAAAAAAAAAAAAAAAAAAAAAAAAAAAAAAACTCTCCACCCCCTCAGGGGCTTCTGCCAGTATGGCAGCAGGAACAAGAACAAGCATCCTCGGGTCTCTGGTATAACAGAGCTACAGGCCAGAGAGCCGAGAGATTAACTCAGAGAGAGAGAGAGAGCGAGAGAGCGAGAGATTAACGAGAGAGAGAGAGAGAGAGAGAGAGCAGAGAGAGAGCAGAGAGAGAGCGAGAGAGAGCGAGAGAGAGCGAGAGAGAGAGAGAGAGAGAGAGAGAGAGAGAGAGAGAGAGAGAGAGAGAGAGAGAGAGAGAGAGAGCAGAGAGAGAGAGAGAGAGAGAGAGAGAGAGAGAGAGAGAGAGAGAGAGGCAAAAGAGGAAGTCAGTTTGATTTCCTTTAACGCTACTGTTTCAGGTTATCAGAGGGAAATCTGCTCGCACGCCAGTGATAACACAGCCCTCTGTAAGTAGCGCGCTGACAACAGACCACTGCAAACTACTGGTAATCAGACACTCCCTCAACAACCATTATGTAGATATACTTCCAGTAGTCTTCATTTCTTATTTTACATACTTTTTTTTTTTTTTTTCCATAAATCAAGAGATTTCATTGGCGTGGTCCTGCGATTTCTCATTTGGACCAAATGGAAGAGTTCTCTGTTTCACCTTGACTCAATGTCCATATTCCTTCACGTGAATAAATAAATTAATGAATGAATAAATACTAGCCTCTAAAAAAAACAAAGGGCGAGTGGATGAAGGAGTATTGGAGATGATCCTTCCATCAAAGCATTCCACCATTTCATAACCCCAAACCCACTCACCATGTGCTCCGTATTAAAGCACACCATGACTAAGAATGTGAACAGGCATAATTCCATAAAATAAAAATAAATTCCTCCATCATAGGCTATAGGCTACTTCACCACAAAACTCATGCCTGACATTCTCTCCCCCAACACCTATGACAAAACAAATGTTTCGAACAACAATGCTGACGTGGTCAAATATGAGTAACAAGCAGCCAGAAGATGGAAACTTGACATTTTAAAACTGGGGTTTCCAAAATGTTGGAGAACTGTTCTGTGTAAATCATGGGATGGGGGGTTCGATCTCAGGTCTTCCACAAATTCCGGGCCAGGAATCGATCAGCTCAGTGTAATGAAGAGCACCAAAAAACCCAGCCCTCTGAGAGAATGCAAGCTTCCCATCGCTGTCATGTAAAACAGGGCAGTGCATTTAACCCCCCCCTGGCAAGAGTGCAACACTCAGCCTGTTCATTTGAATGGGTTGCTGACATATCACTATTCTCTGGGACTGGAGCCCAGAATGTTCCACAGCGCTAACCGCTAACCTAAGGACAGCGTGGCTCCTGACCATTGCTCCATGACATGGCCATCGGAGGGTCAGGGTCACACTCAAACGGGGTTTGTATACGGTCACAAAATACAAATATAACCCGAGAGGGAGGGAATGAGGCGGTTAGCCGTTCTATCAATAACTTGTGCTTGCAGCAATTGTAACTCGATTTGGTGGAGGCTAAAAATACGAGATGTATGCAGGTGATGTAATAGACAGAGCTTAATCAGGGTGGTTGTGTAAGAAGTATTCTCCTCGGGTCATCTCGACTCCTGTACATGGAGAACTCACTGCAGCTCAGTGCACAAACAACATTACCGCCGAGCAGAGTGATGTTACTCCCCTCCTGACAAAGCGCAAAGCCGTGGCCCCAACCACAGCCTCAATTTGGCCCTAGGCTTCTACACAAATGTTATACTTGCTTGGTACTATCCTGCAATAATGTGTACAAGAAGAGCCAGCAGAAACTGCCTCGGTGGCACCTGGGTATCGCAAGCCCAGGTACTGGGTTCTACGTGAAAGGCATCAGGAGTCAAAGCCCCGGTATAAATCGCCTCCCGCCCTGTTCTTCCTCAAGAGCCAGTAAGATTGCCAGAAAGGTTCCGGGTCCACATCTGTGGGCATAAAGCGGCTGCACTAGTTACATTGCCGTGTCACGCACGCACTACACCAATGTGTACGTCTGCTCAATGCTGGCGCTCTGTCATCCAATCACAAAGGTTCTTAGTAAAGGCGCACTTTACTGTGCACAGCAGCAGTGTACCTTCAGCGCAATATCCGGATTACAGCCCTGCCGCTAGCTGGATTAGCACCAAATGATGTATGCGAACAGTGCAAACCTGGGTTTTTTTAATTATTTTTTTATTAACAAAACTGAAAATCGATCGCTGTGTAAAAGGATTTCGAACAAAAACATGCAGGACAGGACAATCGGGCAACCTAGCGTGATCTATGTGGGGAAAGTGGCAAAAGTTCAGCTTGATGATTAACAAAACGTAACATAAGGGGACCCTCACCGTTTCCTGAGCGACAGCACGGGGAGAAATAGCGGCTGGTGCTTGTGGCCCTAGACGGACCAGCACAGAGGAACGCAAAGCTCACCAACTGCTTCCAGGCACGTCTTACGCCAACCAAAATTAAAGTTTGCATGTCAGCTAACGCAACAGCGAGATAAGAGCATCAATTCAATTCAAACTCAAAATTCTAATGAACATCTCTTAACTAGGAGGAAAGTGGTCGTAGGAAACGGCGCTGCGTCAGGGCCGTGGCACTGCTGGATCATTATCGGTTTCTCGAAACGAGCGCTGCTGGTTTATCTCGTGTCGCAATAGTAATGAATTTGCAAACCGTGGATTATTGGGCCCGAATGTCTCTCAGTGGTGCATTCATTTGGTTGAGTGTACTGAAGATCGATCAACAAACATGGGTTTTTCCTGGGCACGGAGAAAAGGGTCGGCATTAAATGGAAGTTAATCGCATTCAAAAATACCCCCGAAAAGCCTGAAGGTTCTGTCTTTCATGGGTACATAAATCAAACCGCCCCCCTTGATTCCAACCATTATAAATCATAGGAATATTAGAGCACTTGGAGAAACAAATAGTCATAACACGTCCCGACAGTGTTCCAACTCGTAAAACTGAACACAGCAAGGCTGGCATTTGGTATCCAGATTGGATATAAATAATACATGTGTAGCTGAAGCGCTTTCACAAAAGGCCTTGAAAACTATGGCGTAAATACCTAAATGTAGTGCTGTCAAATGCTAAAACGTGCTCCTCGCATTCAGCTCGAAACATGCCTTTGCTGGTCAGGGAAGAAACGAAGTTTCGTGCCAAAGGATACACGTTCGCCCGACAATGGCATTGAAGCACTACACAACGCCCTCACCGCTTGTGGAATTATGTAAGCTAATTATCGTCGGGGGAGGGGGTGCATCATGACAGAGTACACTAGTTTATTAAAATGAGAGACAAGTAAAACATGCACTGTGTGGGGTGGGGGGGGGGCAACAAATGTATGAATTAGCATAGCGCGTGGCAGGACATTTGGAGTGCAAGCCTATGCCAGAACCGGTTGCGAAAACAGGGAAGATACAAGATAAGTGGTAACCAAGGGATTGCAAATTGCACCTTGTCACTCAGGAGTGCAACATCTAATAGACTGCGGCAACAAGACAAACTGATTGAGCCTCTGCAGTTTCCAGCCTGTTCTTCAATGGCAGTAACTGCAGCATTCCGGGGAGGCTGGACATGGCCAGAGCCACAATGGAAGGTGGAGAGTGTGAGGTTGCTTCCAAGGCCTGAGGGGCCAGTCAGGTCTCTGTCCAGATTAGGATGGGCAGTCCTCTCACCCTGAGGTGACCTGCCATTGGCGGGACACACGAGAACTCACTGGAATGTGGGCCAGGCCTGGTACCCTGGGGGTACAGACTGTCTGACTCAACCCCCCTCAGCACTGAGGGCCACCATGATGGGATCCTGCAGTCATATTTAGCCCTGGGGATGATCTTGGAGTGCAGCATTTGTTCTTGAGAAATCACAGATTCAGCACTTCAACAAGAGGATAACGGAGAAGAGTTTATCTGACCATCTTGGATCGTGCCAAAACGGTCAAGAATATTGGTTGGTTCTTTCCGTATTTTACCGACCAGTTTGGGCCAGTTTCGCACTAAAATAGCACCGGCAAATTACATTTTAACAACAGCCGACAGGTAAAGACAAACAGGAAACACTTAACTAGAAACGAACCGTCAGCGTGCAAAAATGACTGTGGCGATTCTGAGAATTGGCACGAGCCTAAGCTCCACAGAAAAACTGGCTCCTTATGTTGATGCGGACACAGACACAGAGTTACTTCTGCAGCTGCAACCGAATACCTGAGCTGAGTTTTGATGAAATATGTTCCAAATATAGCGAATGCCTCAATATAAGAGAACAAGTCGAGCGTTCTTTCAGGCACCCCGAGCAAAGGTATGGACTCTTCGCTCGGATGCCAAAAGGGGACGTGCGCTTTCATTAAATGTTTACTTAAAATGACATTGGGGAAAAAAGGGACCTTGTGGTTGGTTACCACGCCAGCCCGCAGCTCCAGGGGAAAAAAAGGCACACCACGGCCATGCTCTGGACTTCTGTGACCTTCACAGACTAACCCAGGGTTACTCAAATCCGGCCCACGAATCCAAATTCGGTTCTGCTTTTCTTTTCTCTCAGGTAGGTAATTAGTGCAATTGATTGGCCAGTGTCTTCACACCTAACTCGCAGGTGAAGGAGGGCTACAGCGGTACGAGGGCTGTGATTTGAGTAACCCTGGTTTAACCCATCGTTAACTAGCAAAATACATCTACTGTAATGTGTGGTTACATGTCAAATTACTGCGTGACATGGTGACAAAGTCAATTTGCGGAGGTTTCACCATCACGGCCACAACAGTGAATATGATGAATAATACACATTTTTTTTAAATTGAATTTGAACACAACATAGCACTTTCACATCCTAACCAAGCTCTGATCATGTGACACCCCGATACTCAGAAAACAGAAATAGGAAGCCCAATTCCTCACCACAGTCACCGGTGTGAACATTTCCTTTTTCATTGAATGTAAAATATATAAATATATATATATATATATATATATATATATTTTACGGTGTTGTGAGAAAGTCCAAGGGATGCAAGATATTCTCCTGCAATTTTCCAGATGAAAATCCAAATGAAATTCCTGTGATTTTTTGCAAGCAACACAAAAGAAAACCCAGCTTTAATGCTGTGCCCCACAGAGCGTATACCATGCTCCCTCAGAAGCTTTGCCAATGATCCTGGATACACTTCAAACAGCCAAATGCAAACACACCATGCAGAAACCAACTCCCGACAAAGGCCTGCAGTCCCTCATTCTGCAGTTGGTCTAGTCATGCCAGCTATACCCTTTCCTATGTCCCACTATCCATACATTTATCCAACACTCAAGTGTGTTTTCTTCCGTCACAAATACAAACCACTGAACAAAATGATGTTCAATGTGGCTAGCTTTAATGTTACAGTACCTGAATGATTTGACTTGGCATACCAACAAACTGCTATCCGTTGGCAGTAGCAATTACATCACTGTAAATGGTGTTTCACTGCAATGCACAAATAAGCAAGAATGGTTCAGATGAACTCAGAGTGCTGTTCTTAAAAAGCTGTTGAATAACAAAGTTATGCAATGCGTCTAATGTGCTTTTTCTCATTTTTATTGGTAAATGTCAGAGGCATTCTTTTTGTTGAGTACATGAATTCCTTTGCTGCTCATCTTTAGATCTACAAACAGATGGAAAAAAATAAATAAAATGACATTCATATCACAATAACTTTTACTTGAATACACAGAAGTCGCAGGGCTGCAGGTTCTAACAAAGCTTGACTCGAAATGCTTTGAAGTCGCAATTTGTTACAGAAAGTTAGGCTAATTATATTCATGCCCTTTCCTGGAACCATTTTTTTTTCTTCTTCAAAGTTCTCAACTGAAGTGGTTACAGCTGATCTCAGAGCGAAAGGAAAGAGTTTAAAGGTGTGGTCGAGAGATGTGATAGTGGAACAGAGAATGTTTTTCAAACGTTTTTGAAGTGCACAAAAAATTCCACAGATGACAGTAAAAAAAATAAAAAATAAAAAAAAATAAAAAAACATTTGGTGTGCTTAAGTCACATTTATAATGCTGCTTCACTATGCTGCAGTGGGGGAAATTCCACAAATTCCATCGCCGCAACATCTGAGGTCAACATGAAGAGAAGCTAAACCAGTAATCCTGTATGAAAGTTGCACTTAAGTCATTCCACAGCCAAAATATTTTAGGGAATTTGAGTACAATGCATTGTGCTATGAGTTACACGTCTGAACACAGAAAGGGTTATTGTGCCACCAGGGCAAACCAAAATGCACCCCTCAGCTACCTGAAGCCAGGAGGCTACAAGCTTGTGCTGATACTAGCCACCACCATGCGCACCAACTGCCCAAAGCAGGTCTTTACTGTTGGGTAGCTTGTTTTCTTAACTAGTCTTTGTCAACAAAATTTCACAAAAATAACAAAACAGCCGTGCATTGGAACAAACTGCAGAGTGTGCCATAAGTACGATAGAATTTTGACCAATGAATTAACTAAGGAGAAGGACGGATCTACAAACTGACCGACAGGCATCCTAACAAAAATGGACAAATCTCTGGGACTTTCAGTGCAGTGCAAACAAGCAGACAGCTGGTGTGGGAAAGAAATATCACCCACGTTCAGTATTTGAGTTTTGACAATGAACGCATTGTCCCTTTCAAACTGTGCTCATATTTAAGACACGCTTTTGAGTGTTGCACAAAACAAGATGTCAGCACCCGTCCTGAACCCTACGGAACAGGAAAAAAAAAGTTGTTTTCATTGGCAGGGTTAAAACAGAGGAATACTTTCCTCTGAATACTTTCTATGGTATGGGACTGCCACTATTGGTAAGCCTCCCTATTAGAACTGAAATGTGCTTATACTAGTGACTACTTTAACCACAGCAACAGAGGTTAAAAAAAACTAAAAAAATCTTATGAAGAATCATTAAGGTTTTTAAATGCGTAAAAAAAGTTGAACACGTGAGAGAAGTAGTTCAAACAAAAATGGACAAATGGACACAGAGAATAACATGAGGAAAAATAGCAGGAAAAAACCCCGGCATTTTCCACTTTAGTGAAATGGAATTATCCTTTTTTTGGTGGTAAAAACAGAACAGTTGTCAATACACTGCACGGGGATGCATTTTCCTTGAATATGATACAGGAGTGAGCCGCCACTACAAGCACATATGTAAGGTGTCCTCACCTTGTACTCAAGGCTAACTAAAGGGGAACTGGCTGGCACTCCAAACTGCCATCCTCAGCAAGACCTTACGGGTCCACATCTGGAACCAGAACCCTCAGAACTAGGCACATGCTGTCCGGTGCAGTCTGTCGTACTGGGTTTGGAATGTAATATAAAAACTCACACGTACTGCAGAAAATCCAAGAATAACCAGGCCATTACTTCAGCCTCTCACACTGGAAGACTTTGTGCCAGAACATCTGTGACCACCACAACGATGAGGAATACCACCAATTTCATTTAACGTTTAGCCGACCTTCCACTGAGGTTGTCAGTTTCATTGCAAAATTAAAAAAACTATGCACACACAGCAGAATTACCAACATGACAAAAAAAATACAAATAAATACAAATAAATATTTTTTTCTTCTCTAGTAAAACCTTATGCCAACTAAGAAATGACGATAAACGGAAAGAATAGAAACTATTGTAGATTCTGATTCTTATCTAAGCCTCACAAAACAAAGGTTCCAACTACTTTCAGCATGAAAATTATGATTTGATAATCAATCCATTCCTTGTGGATACAATGAAGGCAACTTCCTAAAGAACTGTGTACTATTGATTTATTTCAGTCCTTACAAACCCCCCCCCACAGATTTATACAACGTAAACAGAAACGGGCCTCAAATGCAGTACCCTGTGCACGCATGTGTGGGTGTGCGTGTGTATGTGAAGTGTGAATACCAGTACATATACAAATCGTCATTTCATTCTCCAAGAAGCATTGCAACAAATGGCAGAAAATGGCAAAGGTTGGCTATTAAGCCCATTAAATATGCAACATATCCATATTTTACCGGCTAATCTCAATGAAAGAATATCTATTTAGTGTAAATGTTTGTACAAGATAGCAGAGGAGTCACCCATTACATGATTTCAGAACTGTTTAGGGTTTTACAAGCTGAAGAAAAAAAAAAGTACAGATAAGGCATAAAATCAATAGAGGCTGTAAAAAGAGGCATTTCACCCCTGCTGTTGAGCGCCGTCTAAATTCGCTCAAAATCTCCCGACACCTGCAGGTCGTAAACTGAAGCCAGAGACTCGCATGTTTCCTTTTGCGTGTCGGTTCAGAGTCAGACACAATCTGCAGAATGACAGGCACCGAGTTCACAATGTCCCTCCACTCTGAACTGAATGTGCAAACAGGGGGAAACCAATACGGATCACACGGGGGGGTAGATAGATTACAGTCGACAGCAATGTTTTACGACACCTGAAAAGTTGACCTTATTTGAACAATAAACGGCAATTCCACGGGCTTCGCACACTGCCATTGCACGCGTTAAATTTAGCACGGCCCTTCCTAAACCATCCTCCTGAACCATACCATACCATACCATACATTTAAGCATTACTGATTAAAATCTTTCAGCGCTGTTTCTGAAGTTCAGACCAACCTGCCGTCGCACGATCTTTTGGAAATGTGTATGCAAGTACGTTCTTGCCAAAAACGAGGGTCCAACTGAACATTTAGCCTAACGCTAATCTTCATGCGCCGTTTCAAATGATTCATTCCTGGCTTGAAATGACACCATTGTATCTTAAATGAAAACAACATGAATTCTACATCTACATAACGTGGATCTTCACAAAACGGATTCACTCGAGGCCCTTCGCTGAGTTTTGCACGGAGAAACACGACGTGATCCATTTCTCTTCAAGCTTACCACTTCAGGGGAGCCAATTCGATCTCCACAGTTTGACTAAATGCTGATTTGAGGCAATCGCCCTTTTGTGAACACGGCGGTTTGAGGGCAACAGGGCGGCCCAAATCAACCCGCGCGCGGTGACATTTCAAAAACTGGAAGGGATGGTCTGGCCAACCGACTGATTTACGGTCCCGGAAAGGAGGGCGGGCTCTTCAGCGACGGCGCTTTGGAGGCAGGTAAAGAATGTGCCAGTGAAGAGAAAGGAGGGATATGGGCTCCGTGTCCCCTGTGACCAACACAGAGGTGCTAATCTCCAGAGTTCACCCATAATAGAGAGGATGTGCTATTAATGTCTGGAGCCCTAATCTAAGTCCGCTTGTTAGTTGGATTTGAGCGAGAGGAGCCACTGTCGCCTTTGAGCAGCCTGTGGCACCAAACCGGTTTGTGGTGGCGCGGCTCAAGACCACGGCCTCGATTCATAAAGCGTCTCGGCGTAGGGAGGTGCCGATCGACGATCGGTTTGGTCTTTTAGCTCATAACGGATAGGATTAGGATACGGAAAGGGGAAAGCTGTTCCTACATCAGCACTCTTACTCGGACGCTCTAAAACATACGGGCCCTAATCTTGAATTTAAAAATGGTCTCATCAATAAACAGAGCTACACAGTCCTGAAACACACCAGCTCATTTGAAAGTCACAGTCCCTAAGAGGGAACATTACATGCGTCTTTTAGACTCTTATCGGCTCTGCCGTTCACTCGGCCTCCTTCCCTGGAGTTTGTTTTGTTCCTAAAGGGCTTTTTTCACCGGAGGCCACAAGCGGGATATAGCCTATACATTTCAGCTGCAAATGTACGTCTTTGTTACAGGGGGCTTCAGCCTGGAAAGACTCGAAAATCAATTTGTGGGCAATTCAACAGCAAGGGACCTGAACGTAAACATATTTTCGAAACCTGCGCTGGGCGACTGCACAATGCGCTTCCAAAGCACCGTCGTGGTCAAACAAGATAATGCTTGATTACTTCTGAGCATACACTGCCAAAGGCTGGGCAGCTACAAATTAAACAATTCCTTTCTGACGCATTAGGCGAGTATGGGATTTTAATTCACCAGCTTAGCAGGCCGAGCTCTGATCTAGGTGAAGTCACTGTTAATTCCCAAACCAGTCTCACTTTGCACAGGAGAACCTATCCAAACACAAGACGTGTCTCCTTTAAAACTCCCGTTTTGGGTTTATAAATAGCTACCCGCTGCAGTCGGGCAGTCATGTAAAGTTGCCACACATTTACCTTGACTGCGGACCAGAGGGGGGTGGAAAAAGTTTGAGGCGAAGCCAGAGTGTGCAAACACGCCATTTAAAATCTAAAATGCCTTACGACACACATTGAGGAACTATTACACATAAACACTGCTTTGTGATAATGGCAACAGGGAGCGAGGGACTGACTGACAGACTGACTAAGTGGTTGACGGAGTGAGTGAGTGACTAAGTGTGTCACTGAGTGTGTCCAGGCTACCGCTACACAGGGATCTTTCATGTCTCTTCCTCAAGGCTCCCCAGCTTTTCCCCAGTCATCACTCCCCGAGGAGTCCAATTAAAAACCGTGCCACTGTATAACCCAAGTGTTGAACCTTAACAAAAACGCAGACCCAGAATTCATACTGGGCCAAAACTGCCTCACGTTCCATGTTCCTCTTTAGTAAGACGTCCAGGCCTGAACGATGCAATGAAGGGGAAAAAAGAGCAGCGCTTTGCCTATTCTGGCTGCATGGGAAAAGGCAATCTGTTTTTCATTTGAGAAGAGGAAGCCAGGCTCTTGGGATAATGCAGCTTCGTCCATTCGACACGCGTAGCAGGTATGACTAACATGTGTTTCTGTTTCCTCTGTCTTCCCACCCAGGTTACTACTAAACACAGCACCAGTAGTTTTCCAGCAAATTTCTGTTACCACTTCAAATTTGTTAGTTTTTTAGGGGGGGAGAGAAATGTACCCCCTCAAGACCGGATGAAAACATTTGCAGGGGGAAATTAAATAAAACTCGGACAGAATTAGCTGTACTCTTTCTTTTTCCTGAAGTTAGAGAGGGCCGTGGGTTCCAAAAAGCAGCGAGACAACGAAAGAACAAACAGGGAAAACTGCCCCGCTCGCTCCGGGTTTTCATTTACTCTGCAGCTTCTGCCACCATTCTGCTCAGGATCACGATCTCACACGGGTTCAAGCCACAACTGTTATCATTTTCATTTCCTCTCCCTCAGCTTTGTGGTGCAAAAACTCTTAATTATAATTTTTTTTTTTTTAAGGGTCTGATCTTCTTTTGATAATCTCCCTGTGACTGTCTGTGTGGCGGTCACAGAGCCCGTGTCCCCTGCCCAATCAGCCGTTCTGCTCCATGTGAAAGTGACCTTGCCGGACACCCCTCTGAGATGAACGCCAGGCAGATCCACAGTGGAGGGTTCGCCATCTTCGGCCATCTCCTTTGGGCTGAAAAAACAGCACTGCCAACATTCACAGGGCCAGTGCCATACCTGGGGTATATTTGAGGCAAGTCCAGAGTAAAGCCGTTTATGTACAAGCCGGAGATGATAAAGCATCCATGTCCCTAGTGCTCCACTGACCTCTGTAGCCTTTTCTACCAGCTATTCCCCCACACGCAAGGGCATTGACGGAATACATCTCTCGTTGGCACCCTTCGTCACGTTTCGCTCCATTCGCAGGCAATCTGCTCAAATATTGTGCATACAAAGGCAGCACGCACGCGCAGGCGGAAAAGTGAGCCTCGCGACGCGCGCCTTACAAAGCAGCACCGCGATCCAACAATGACATCAATGACCAGATCACCAAATGTCTGAATCCTGTGATATCAGTGCCAAGCTGGAGGGGTGAGAGTGAGCGAGAGCGAGAGCGAGAGCGAGAGAGAGAGAGAGAGAGAGAGAGAGAGAGAGAGAGAGAGAGAGAGAGAAAAGCAACCCTGCATCACCCCAGATGACAGTGGTCCAATCCCTCTGCACCGCCCGCTGTGCCACAGCACGTTTCATGCTTCATTCAACAGAATCGCAGTGTTTTTCTGCTGATGTTCAGCAGCGCATGCAGTACATGCCCGTTTGTCATCCGCGTGGGGGGTGGGGGCTTGTGATGTCCGTTCCATTTCTCGATCACTTGCCACCTGCTATTTATTTACACTCCGTTATGCCCGCCGTACAACAACCACGGGAGTGACAGCCACCTTCCTGTCACAGACGTCCAGTCAACCCCCGTCGCCTTAGTGACGGAAACATTTAACGAGCGAGACCTCCACACGGTGTCCAGTTCATTCCTTTTCTGTTTGTTCCTCTCCATTTTCTAACTTTGTCAGCAGAACTGATTCCCTGGAACATAATATTTCTGTGTCATTTCTGTGTCTCTGTACCAGCCGGCAATGTACAAAAGACCTGTATACAGTTTTAATACTGTGTTCTGGGGACAGGCAGTCAGCATCTGGATGAAATGGAGACTTAATGACTTTATATGGGGGATGAAGTAACAGCATTCTCCCCTTCCATCTTATAACTTTTGATTTTTTACCAGTGTCAGATGATATTAAATCTGTATTTTCAACTGACCTGCTAACTACTATCTGACTGCATTCTAGATTCATAGATTTGAATAAGATATGACACTGACTCATAACATTTTCTATGAATTTTGAACGTATGATTTTCCCAAATGGGTTTAGGATGGTTCGAGCCAGACTTAAGAATAATAATGTATGATGGAACCATTTCAAATACCCACTTTATAAATTTAGGAGATCCCTTGTGGGCCCTTTATTACTTAGAAACAATATTATGCTGTGCACATATAAGAATGATGTTTTAACTGGATACCAGGTCTTGCTCCAACATCTTTTTTATTTTTATTTGAAACATTACAGGATTTTAGGACCGTTAGATGTTCCAGGAAGTGCTAATGGGAGCTGCACTGTGGCGGCACGTGAAACATTTTTTGGACAGACTGAGCATTCTGTTAAACTCGCATCTCTCTGGAATTAATTAGCAGATTAAATTAAATCCTTACATGATTGGGAGGATTACTGTATTAAGGTCTTAGCTGAAACATTGAACCTGTAAATTCAGTACATTACCAATTCTTATTTCAAACATTAAATATTTCCAAATACCATATTTTCAAATTGCTGTCCACGTGCCAATTTAACTTGATCATTGCATTGTCAGAAATTGTTGTCTTTAAGCCGATCTAGGGACTATTGAAGGAAATTAACACAGGGCTTGAAATAGGCCTCCTGGTTTGGTCATCTGCACTGGTGCATACAAGCTCAAAATTAACAAAACAAAAACGAGTCAAATTAAATTTGAATATAAACAAACATCATAAAAATCCTGTATCTACCGGTGCAGATAAACAGCTTGCTGGCCATGGTAGAGCTACACCTGGTTTTCCACAGCTTTTTGCCAAACTGTGCAAGAACCAACAGAAACTTTGGCACAACAAAGATGGATGGGTTACAAGCAGGCCAGGGGTGGAGTGTGTGAAATTTGCAACCATGTTGCGTCAGTCAACGCCAAAGCTTTCTGGAAATGGTAAGTTTGGTTTTGGTCAATAATGCATACAGTGCAGCTAGGATTTCAGAATCAAAAGATAACATCCAAAAGCCTATTTGGTCCTAGTAAACACTCATTCTTGCCATCTAGGAATAATACGATAGCTATAGCCATCAATCAGGGATGTGATTTTTTTTTTTTTCTGGTTAATCAGGAAATGTTTATTTTCAGACCATAGATATCTTGTGGACATGTGTATGTCATAAGCATACACATTAAGAAATGTTGCACTCTTTGACAGCTGATCGCAGGAGAGAATGTTCAGCAAATAAAGCCAAATAGCCAGAGATATTTAGCACCAGAAAATCACATCCCTGATCAATAACACTAATTTTACCTTTACAACACGACGTGTAAAACTGCACCACGCTCAACAAGGATAAAGACTAAATCTGGCAAAAAGCAGTAATTTTTCTCAAGCGTTGTTCACGAAATGAAAACTTGATAATTACATTTCTTTCTACCGTTTGAGTCTTCGTAAGAAAGTCGCTCTTTTACAGTCCATGTGATGACATGTACCGTAGCCCAGACATTGCAATGGAAAACCAGGCAACCCCTCGCTGCAGAGGCATGGTGAAATGTTGACAGCAATCAGCTTTGGCATGTTCCATCAGGGGAAAATGGGGATTAGAAAAATCTAAGCACAAATAAATGCTACCTACTCAATCTTCTTAATTAACAGAAACAGAAACCTAACAGACAACTCCCTATACAATACCAGTGTGGTACATTCAGAATAAACATCAATAGAGACAACCACAAATTAAGATTGCATGTTGCCTTCCTTATTAAGCCTCTAGTAAACACTCGATCAATACAAACATTGCAATAGAGGCACAGTATTAACATACTGTATCCTCAGATAAATGTGTGGAACTTATTGATACTGAAAGGAGCAGGCTTCCCAAAATGGATGTTCATCATTGTTGTTTCTCTTTAACTGAACCATTCTTTTTTTTTTTTCCGGCATAAGCCAATTCCATAACCTGATTAGTTGATGCTCTGGATTGAAATGTCATGAATGTAGAAATGTCTCTTGGTACCACTACTCAGTAGTGAATGTTACATCAATGATAGTTGCTATCCGACCCTTATAGCTTGGTTTGTGGGGCAACTTATCCTGGATATAGCACATGGTTTACTGTCAATAATAAGAATCTTTAAATAAATTTGCCACTGCTTTAAGTTACTTTCTATGGAATGAATGAATGAATTATCTTGGTAAGTGCAGGTCTAATCCTTACAGGGGAAAACTACAATCCCCAGGGTAGCCTGCAAAAGACTTCCTGGTATGCATTGTGCAGCAAAGCATTTCCTATTCATATTGGGCTTTTAGTTCACTGATGTACACGCTAGCTCATTCTAAGTCACCACATAAACCCTATTAGCTTTAAAATGTGTATGAGTGCTGATGAGCTGTATGGGAAATGTTAACAAGTATGATGTGCTTATGTGTGGAATTGTTAGTACTGGTTAAACATAACGGCTACGTCAATTTATATTTTCTTGGGAATGCCCCTTTAAATGTGTACTCCAGAAATAATAGTGGTGAACACAGTTTGTATTACATACCCAGCATGAGAGGAAAAAGAGGCCATGCACTCTCACACTGTTCTGAATTTTCTTCATGCTTTGCACAAATTCAGCAAGTTTGTGATACATTTCTGGCTTGACACTTCAACAGAGCAGCCAATTCCTGTGCTGCTTCACATTCCCCATTGCGTTCTTGGATTTTTTAAGATTGGCAATGTATCCTAAATCCATATGCCAAGTCACCACTAACAATTGCACCCTGCTACATAGCCGTGCTGTGACGCGGCCATCTACAACACGTTGACACAGAACGTTCAGTGCCGACGTTCTATTTCACAGTGATTCTCACAGTCCAAAATGAATAGCCTAGAACATAACCTGGACATATTTAAAAAGCTTACATTTACATGACTACTTACGGTCTAGAAAGTGATTGGATGGGCAATACAGCTGGTAGCTAGCTAGTTAATTACAATATGTAGCTAAAGAAAATGTCAATCAATGAAAAAGGCCTATTTAAAGAAATTTAAAAATTATGCAACCTGCAAGGTCTCTTAGTCGTAGTAATTGTGAAACAGTCCGCGATTGCAGCTTTGTGAGGTTTGTAGCTTTGTGCAAAATACACATTTGTATTATCAATGCAAGTTATAACCTTAGGCCTAAATGTGAAAATAACAAGCTTAAGTATAAACTGCAGTAACGTTACTTCAGCTTAGTAAGTGCTGCTAACTTAATCATAGACCTTTCGCATTTTTTGTGCAACAGCAATCCAATCACCTGGCTACAAGCCAAGAGCTAAAGCACAGTTTCGACGGATTTCCAACTTGTTGCTTCTTTCTGCTTCAAACGCGTGGGCAACAGAGTAGAGCTAGCTAGCCGGATTGGCAGTCAGGGCTTTCAGGACTAGCCAACTTTAGCTACGTTAAATGATTTTACTGGGAATTTAGTGAACGGTACCCATCTACCTACCTGGAACATTAACTACACTAATTAGTTGGTCAGTTCGTAACACGGTGCTGCTGCCTCGCTAGCTCTACAGCACAATACGACCGTTAGCTGGCTAAAAAGTTAGCTAGACAACGTTAATTTATATTAAATACGTACCTAGCTAACGTTACATAGAGCCAATTTCGTTGTGGATGGCAAGATAGCCTGCAAACTTCGTTTCTCACCTACCCACATAACTAGCTAACTACTGATATTGTTATTAAAACAGTATATAAAACGTCAGTTAATTAGCCAGCTAGAAAGAAAACTAACCAGCACGTAACGTAAGAGTGTCTCAACTCGCCAGCGAGCTAATTCTGTGTGATTTTTGAGCTGGCAGATAGCTAGCTAGGTAGGTAGAAGATTAGCATCCAAAAGGTCAGCGAGCGTTAGTAATATCGCTAGTCTAGTGGCAACTTGGCTAACGTTAGTTAGCCAGCAACACACATGTGCAGAACCAACCAAATAGATAGCTACCCAATATAGCTAGCTAACACGTTATCAAAGTGGTCTGTCGTGTTGGACTCGAGAGTTTATAATTTATCTGACGTTACGTTAGCTAGCTGAACTAGTTAACCTACATCTGTTTAAAACTGGCAGAGGAAATATGGTAGCCCACGAACTACAAACTTCAACATTATACATTCAAATTGTAATCTGGTAGTTGCTAACTACTACGTAGTTTAGTTTTGAGTAATTTCCCCAATACAACTGAACTGATGGATTTATGTGTCGCTTGCTAGCTCGAACTACTAGATACGACAGTTAATAGCAAGCTGTACAACGTAGCTTGGTAGCTAGCCAAATGGCAAATAGTAGACGGCATTGAACTACCTTAACACAGGAGTCCTGGCGATAACTAACTGAATAGTGTACCGTTAAGCAGACACAGCAGAACCCGCTAGGCAACTAGCCATGGACAGGACCCACACAGCCAGCTGGCCATCTCACCTAGCTAGCTAGACACCTACCGCAGTAATAGCAAGATCTCTATAAGTCTTGTAGCAAAGTTTATAGGGTCAGCCGAGTCAAATATCTAGCTTACCTTGCTAGTTTGATAGCCTTCGAATGCTCTTAAGGCGCTGTCAGTAAGTTTAACGTGAAAGACCGAGACGTTGCTGCCATTGCTCACTCTTCCACAGGACAGTCCGTAGCACTGCTCCTCCTTCAGCGCCGCCATCTTGCTACCATTTCCACCACGCTCACGCGCCCCTCCGTAAACGCAACAAAACTCCCTCTGGCCATTAATGAATATTCATGAAGTACAGGCAGCATGCGGAACGAGGTGGGTGTGGTCTAGTGACAAACAATTATCTGTAGATTAATAAATCATTAGACACAGCCATATCCCCGCCTCCGTTTATGAATATATATCAGTGCGTAAGTGCAAGACTGGGTTTGTAGGCCGGGCATCAGGTGCTTAGGATGCTCGCGATCCTCCTAGCACAGTCTAAGAAAAACGTCACGTATCTTTTCGCTTGTAGACATGCTCTCTCCAGGACAATTCCGGTGTCATTAATTATTAATAACCTGGAACGAAATATGAGGAGACTCCCTGTGAGTCTTTTCACCCCCGGTCTTTTGGGAAAGTGCGTAGGAAGGGGAAAACATGAGGCCAGCGAATTGCGTCAGTAGACGTCAATGCATGACACAACCCATCAGAGGAAGGTCCCGTTAAAAAGGATATTGGCACACAATCTACGCAATCGTTTCTACTAGCTTTAAGATACGATCCACTCTGAACTATCCGTAGTTTTTCATTTAAATTAAAAACAGCTAGCGTGCTAGTGGCAAACCCTACCATAAAAGCCCATCCAGATACATGATTTAAGCATTCATCTGGATTTATTTTATTAACATATCCTGGTATTCAAACTGATTCTTGATGATAGATTAACAATGTTTATAATTATCACGAATGACCAAAGCATTCATTTCCTGACAGTACAGAATGGACACTGAATGTTAAAAATACAAAACTGAATTATTAATCAAACATACAAAGCTAAATGATCGTAATGGTTGTTGGTATGTGTCCCTTGTTTGAGAAATACTATAAAAACTATTATCAGGGAACAAAACAATCTGCTTGCGGTGCACCATGTATATGAGAGAAAACACACTAGTTTCTTCAGCTGTCGGTATCTGGAGGAAGGCAGTGGTCGACTCCTCTCAGAGTTTCACCCACTGGCTGTAGGAAATATCCCAGCTTACAGCTCGTCTCTCCACAGCTTCCCCCCTCATTGCAGACTAAGAATCTATCTGCCTGTCTGGATGAAATTGAACAGTCATCACCAAAATAAAATTCCACTTTTAAACTGGGAGTTTTAAAACTGAGTGACAAATCTGGAACCAACGGCAGTGATGACTCATATACACAGGATGAAAGTTTGAGAAAGAAGTAAGTCATGAGAACCTCAGCCTATACAACTAGTTTAGCACTGGAATTTTCAGCCAAGACTCCAAGACTGGGCATGCTCTGGGGATAATACAAAACACAACGTTTAAAGCGTCATAATGACCTGTATTTCAACACGATTTAAAAAAGGGACTACCAAAGAATTGTTTCTCAGTAAAACACATGGCCTCTTGCAGTGTCACCAGGAGCAGCCGAAATGTAATATGAACCTGTATTCTGTATTCTGATGCTGCGAAGTTGAGGGGCCTGGCCCAAGATTTTTACTCTGGTGTACGTAGTATCACAGATGTAACAATAAAGAAATCTGAATCTGTTTTCTCTGAAAACCTGTATACGGTAAGTGTTTTCTCACTGAACTGAAAAATATTTTCATTTGTATGAAAGGTTAAAGAAAAGAAAAAAGACAAGGAAACAGATATACAAACATGGTTTTATTGACACTATAGACTTTGTAAAGGAAATAAAAATAGATCTTGCGACCAAGTACAAACCAGCAGTCGACTGGAATTTCACAGGAAGTGTTGTCTCAGAAGAATTCAACAAATCTCGTCAGACTCAGATGTAGGGCAGTTTTTGATACGTAAATTCTTAATTTTTACCCCTCCAGACAGGGCACTTTTAATTTTGTTCACTACTTCAAACAGTACAGCACTCAGTTCACTACTTCAAATAGTACTTAGCCTCCCTTCTGATGGTGTTGTCTTTTACCACCAGTGTGAGGTTCATGAGAGGAAGATCTTAACGCTGAAGACGCCAGTGTAACAACCACTCTGCCCATCAGGAAGGAATCAACTCAGCTTATGACATCAGATCCAGCTGTCTGCGTTGAAGAATAACATCATTCCTAGTACTCCATCCCCCAATTCCTTTCCTTATACTGATGTTAACATCATTGGCTTTGCTGCCAATTTGTACAGCCACAGTTGGTGAGCAGTGGTAACTCTGAATGAGTCCATGTACATGTATGAGGTTCTTTGCAGCTAATGCCAGTGCAAGTTTAGAAAAAAGTCTCCTTCCCTGCGAGGCTTGAAACCTTCCTTTGCTTCCGCCCCCCCCTGCCTCTTTCAAACCAAGATATTGCTGTGTTTCACAAAATAGGTGACAGGAGAGACAAGTTTAAAAAATGAGCCTGCATCCTACGGAACCTTGAGATGGAAACAGACTCTGGTTCTTGTCTGGGCCTTTGTCAAAGTTACTGATTTCCCCATTCCCCTTACTGATCCCATTGAACCCAGTCCCCAGAGCAAAGCCAGGCAATATTTTAAACTGCTCTGCAGATCCTGGTGATTTAAAAGTACCTTTGGCTCTCTAGTGGCTGCAGTTGAACTAACGCACCGAATGTACCTCATGACCGCTGTTGTAGGTCGTCGAGCTTGAACACCTCATAAAACAGACGGTTCAAACTTCAGCCTAACCATTGATCGTCTGCTCTCCTGTTCACGTCACCGGTGCTCAGGTTAGCCCCAATATAGACATAAAGGGAATGCTTATGAAGAAGCAAAAGAAAATGCATCATTCATGAATATGCAACAATTTCATTATGTTCCTCTTCTGCATGCCATAAACAACTGATCTAGAATGTGAATGTGTCTGGAGTCTGCATATAGGGCCAGATCTAGAGCAAGGCAGCATCTCTTCTGTCCATGACATGAACAAGTTAGCACTTCTAATAAATAAATATGACAATACATAAACAATCCTTTAATTTAGAATGCACCAATACCATAACTTAATAAAAAATAAAAATAAATCTTAAGAACAAAACTAAATCAACCAAATAATAAAACGAAAAAGGTTTTTGGAAGGATCCCCTTAAAAGAAGACTTGGTCACAGAAATATCATTGTGAGGTACAGTAGGCTCAGCTATGTAATGAATGCAGAGAAAAAATGCATGAGCTGCAAAGGCCTTTCTCTTGCATCTGCAAAAACAATAGTAACAAATGTAAAAAGAAAAATCACAGGAATTACCAGTGCAGCACTTCTCAGCATTTATGTTCTGCAGTCATTCACTCTCCACAGTGGCCAAATAGGTACTTCCTCATGCGACAGAATAGTAGTGTTATGTTTGGTGTTGATAATGTTAGATGTTTGCAGAGGCTGAACATTTTACAGGACTTGAAAAAGAGTACCAATCAGACATTGTGCTTGTATCCACAAACACTTTCTGGCTTCAGTGTGACAGCCAGCATCTTAACAGGAAAAACAAATGGCACCATTAGAACTAAACACATTTTACACGTGGCTGAAAAAGTACCTGCTTGAAATGGACTTAACATCAGCCAGTTGAGATGAGCATCTCATCACTCAATTCATATGTTCAATCATTACTAAAAAGGGGGGGGGCAGCTGTACATGTTTGCTGTCCTGCAATACACAATGTACACATTTAAAAAGGGAAGTCTTCTTTACGTATATCAATGTGAATGATACAATTTTCTTTACATCTAATCTTCCAGCTTTCTTTCAAAATGCGATAAGAGACAATAGCATGTGAAAACGGCCACACAAACCAGGCCTGGACACCATCAAAAGACATCATCGCAGCGGTGTCTTACTACCTACTCGGGCACACCCAGCTGCTGGCCTGTTATCCGTGAGCCTCACATTTTTGGAGGAGTGGGCAAGTCCACCAGCATTCTGGTCCGTTTTAGTTTCTGGCAGCCATGACCACAGACAAGGCGACGCCTCCAATGGCAACCGCAGTGGCACCAAACAGCCATTTCCAGCTGACACTCTGGAGGAAGGGAGAAGAACGCAGAGAGAGGTTAGCCGTGTTTACGTGACAGAAGCCATTCTCAACCTCCGTGCCTCCTGGGCGGGGGTGTACAATAGTCATGTTTTTTTAACTCTCAAATTCGCCTGATATGGCACGCCAATGTCAGGCTGCACCTGCAAGGCTGCGCGGGTCTCTGGGGTTATCAGACATCTCGATGATGGGCGAGTCACATTTGAACAGCGAGCAGCAGGAGTGTGCGCACACTCGCGCAAGCATCGTCCTTCAAAATCTGTCCGTGCGTCAACAAATGTATCAACAAGAGAGCGAGAGTTTCCTTTCCTTTTCCCACAAACCGAAGCGAACGGGTGACACGTCACTGTCATATTAACCATTCTGGAGCTGAGAAGCTTCTAGGAACAAAGTCTAATGAATTAACAACGTTCAAGAGTCGCAATGTGAGTTATTACACTAATAACGATATGAAACAGAAGAACGGTATCCTTCTGTCAGGTTCTCATCAATCAAATTCTCATGTTGCACGCTGCCTCTAACATTGCGCTGCCCTCGAGAGACAAGGTCCAAGCTCCCAATAAAGTTTGGGCACTTCTGACTCTGTGGAGTGCCGCTCTCTCACCCACAAGGACTTGGCCTGGCGTTTCTCCACAGAGGGGTTGCCCAGCATCTTCTTGTACATGGCCTGTTCCACGCCCTTCTCCTCAGAGTGCTTCTTCACCAGTTTGGAGAGCTCTGCGTGGATGGTCTACACAGGGGACAGAGGTGTTTGAGTGCAGGGCACAGGCTCACAAATCCCCTTCCCCTGCCCTCCTTTCTGCTGTGCACAATCACCCAGCTTCCCACAAAAGTAGAGAAATGTTTCAATGAGGAAAAAAAAATCCACTACAGATGGGCTGACATCTTACTCTGAGATCTCTGTTCACAGTTCACAGGAACTGATACAATAAAGTAGTTTCCCCTAACTGAGGAAGTTGGAGTGAGCGTGTTAGAATAATACATCTATATACGCATATTCCTAAATGTGACGTGACAGTCATGTTGCCAGTTTTGTATTGAAAAAAATACTTTTTGATGGGACTTCTTTTTTCAAACCACTTGCCTTACATTCTAGTGCACACTCCAGTACAGCAGACCCTAATCTCTAGTGCACACTCCAGTACAGCAGACCCTAATCCCTAGTGCACACTCCAGTACAGCAGACCCTAATCTTTAGTGCACACTCCAGTACAGCAGACCCTAATCTCCAGTGCACACTCCAGTACAGCAGACCCTAATCTTTAGTGCACACTCCAGTACAGCAGACCCTAATCTCCAGTGCACACTCCAGTACAGCAGACAAGACACACCAGTAAAAAAAAAAAAAAAAAAAAGTACAGCACAGAAGTTACGCAACCTGCCCGCCATACGTGAGCTCAGCAGCTGTAACCTCAGAATGGGCCTTTGGTGGAGACTGTGCTGAGAAAAGCAGAGTCATTGTACAGCACTGACAGCCATCCCACAGGTTGCGCTCTACAACCACGGTGGCTTCACACTGCTCTGGATGAGGAAAACCATTGTTTCAAAAAAAAAAAAAAAAACAAGACAACCACATAGGAGCATTTCAGTCGACACAATGAACGAACAAACAAACACTGAGGAAGCCATAAGGGGATGGTGGAGAGGCACAAGCAGGGGCTGCCGTGTGACTCGGCCATAAAACCCTTCCTCCAGCGGGCTGGGCCCTGTCACATAGGGAACCTCATCCCCTCGCCTGCGTAAGCAGTGCAGTGCCAATATTTTTCATATGGCAAGAATGCTGGGGGGACATCCTATTTTCAGCAACAACGAGAAATAAGATCTACCAAACTGATGAGTGTGCAGTATGCCTGGCTTCTCCCAGCCCACCAGTGGGCAACTTTCCGCCACCTGCTGGCCAGAAAGCAGAACTGCAGGCCGACGCTTCAGCTTGAGCATCTTTTGTCACTCTACACCTGGTGAGTCATTGTCCCAGGAATGCACGTTTATTTGCTACAACTTCTGTTCTCAGTAGCAGACAGAGTCTGCGGAATTAAGACATCCGAGAGTTGCAAAGCAACTTTTAACGATTCACAAATAACTGTGAAATAATAAAACGGTATCCTTCCATCGGTTTCTCACCAGGAAAAGGTAGCCTGGGATGGGCCTTTTGTGGAGACTGTTGTGGGAAAGTGAAATAAATGGTTAAGTGGCTTCGGAAAGTATTCAGACCCCTTCACTTTTTCCACACTTTGTTGTGTTATAGACTTAATTTAAAATGGATCAAATTGGGATTTTTTTGCCATCAAAATGACAAAGCGAAAACACGTTTTTAGAAGTTGTTGCAAATGTATTAAAAATAAAAAACTTGTCATGCATGTCCTGGAGATAAACCTACCCAAAATGGGGGTGACTGAAGTCTAAGATGAAACCTCTATTCTATGCGTTGTTTAAAATTAGTGGAGCTAGTAGATTTCTAGCTAAAGTTTGATTCTTTACAAGATAAAAATTGTTACCTACCTACTGCTGTCATTTAAAAACACATTGAATTACAAAATGTTTTTTGAAGATTAGTTCAGAGTGCATCCAGCCTTCTTTATAGTAAAATTGTACTAGGGCAAAGACTAACTGATCTTCACCTAATTTAGTACCCACTGCCCTTTTTTTCAGTGGCCAGTCATGGATGACCCTTGCTGTTCACAGCAATGCTTACCGTACTTTCAAGCCAGAGGGGGAAAAAACTATAAAAACAAAGCACAAGCTAATTGACACCTCTGGTCTATCGGCTGTTGTTTGCAGCAGTTATTTATGTACGAGCTAGGTTTGATCCCAGATCCCTCAACGGAAGGTACAGTTTGTGAAAATATTTTCCTGCAATCTGATAGGTTTTAACCACATTAATGTTATAGGGCAGTCGTTGAGCAGGCTTGAATTGCTGCCTCCAATTGGAGCCCCACCTGCACGATATCATGGCTTGTCACAAGTAACTGACCATTGGTTTATTAGCAAATCACATGCCCGGAGGTTGGGTGGACTTCTCTCACATCAGTGTCAACCTGGTCTGGCTCATAGCACCATAAAACAATTAACCCCACAAATGAGGCTAGTGTACAAGCAAAAGCAAGACAGGCTGTCAGGAGACATTTACAGTGGAAATTCAGAGTTACGGACTGACCAGTCATCCGAATGGGTATGAAGTCAGAAGCAGCATACGCAACTGTGCATTGCTAAGCTCCTTATTATCACAGGTGCAAACCTGAGAGTAGCCCATTTCACATTTAAAAAAAGAAAGGATTCCAATTCTTAAAAGTGGCGTATTAAATATTTCAGAGTTCTGAATGTCCATATGGCCCATGTATTCGTATCTCAGACGTTCTGCTGTAGTGTACATTTACTTCAACCAGTTTCTTTGCTGTAATCGAAGGCAGATGGATCGTGTTCAAAAGGCTCAGTGCTGAAAGTTATGATGAGGAGGAGGCCTTGGTACCCCATCAGTGTGCATCGCTCAGGCAGCCGTTGCCCTCGCCTGCTCTGAAAAATATGAAGGAGCAAGCACAGCGCATTACCTTGTTGCTGGGTTCCAGTTTCAGAGCCCTCTTCAGAATCCTGACGGCTTCAGCATACTCTCCCTGCAAAGCCAGGACCTGGAGACACACGTTAACTCAGCAGACAGGTAGACAACGGTGGAGAATCAGCACAAATCAAAGCTTTGAACGCATCTAAACACACGCACGCACGCACACTTTCGCCCTTCACCACGAGGGAAAAGATTCAACATCTTTTATGCTTATCAAATCTGATCCATTTTTTGAGATGTCAAACGGTTTCAGAATAACCCACATGGTTAAATAGCGACCACGCTACATATACCTGTAAACTTGTGCTCACAGGTCTTTTTGACTTCCTAAATTCTGGTACTTTTCTTATCAATCACATTTAAATATAACATTAGAATTCTTGAGACAATAAAACATCTTAAGTTTCACAAAGTAACAGCAATGCATTTCAAAAAATGAAAAGCCATTTGTGAAATATGCAAGAAAAATGTGTTTAAATTATTTGAGGGAATGTTTCCGCCGAGCATCTCCCGCCCGCTCTCTCTGGTTGTCTCTGACGCATCCGGCGAGCGCTCTGATCGTGTCTCATTCGGCTCTATCATCGTTCCGCCTCAAGCACCAAAACCAGTGCCAAGGTCCGCTGGCACAACACTTCCGGCCCTATTTTCGGGACCAAGTGGCCTACTGGTGCGTGGTGCGCTGCCTACAGCTTCGTCATCCACATCGGTGATGTAAGCAGATTAACAAAAAATGTCCTAAAATATCCTTCCAACTGTGGGAAAAGCAACAGCATATTCAGCGCGTCAGGGGAGTGAAAATGAATCAGAACATTTGAGAGCAACAACGGTTGCTATGCAGAAGAGCCAGCGACCATCTAATGGTTTTAACCATAGAGCTGACAAACTAAGATTCATTTTTCTGCAAAAAACTATGTACGTTCTTTAACTTTTGTACAAAATTGAACTTTGAGAGTAAGGTGCCTCTATGATTACTACTGCGTGTACGAACGCTGCTGCCACAACATTATTATTCCACAACCTCACGACAAGCTAAATGTTGAGTACTGTGACCCGAGAGAAAGAGGCTGGCCTGGGCCCAGGTTAAAGCATCATAGCTGTAGGTAGCGTAAACCTGACAGAAACCCGGCCATGCTGAAGCACGGCTGAATCCAGCCTAGTGAAGACACTATTAAAAGCACTTGACATTAAAATGTTGCCAGGTAAACATGACCTTTTCTGGGACAGCACAGTGAAGGAATGGGCTCAGGAGCAGACTCAGGGGTACAAACGGAGGACAGGGGGAGCAAAGCAGAAATAAAGGATTAAGAGCTAACGGAAGTCTTCCTCTCTGTGGGAGAAAGATCTTTCTGATAAAGAAAAAAATGATCATAGTTATCATTATCATACCATAATATATAAGAATAATCATATCATACACAAGATAGTCATATCATCGTTATCATTTATCAGAGTTTGTGACATTATGATAACCATCCTGAAAAATACTGTGGTAATCATGGTAAAAATTATATAAATAAAATTATTAGAATGTGTATATACACCCACCTCTGCATTCGCGTGCACCAATGTTTACTGACTATTATTAAATATATGAATATTAGCTCTTCAAGCTAATGACAAAAAAAAGTATAGAAACTGAAAAAGTGAAGAATTTTTTTTTGAGGTTATAAAAACAAACAAGCAAACCCCTTTGTTTAGTAAGCGTAATGTTTTCGCAAAAATAGTCAGGTTAACCAGGTCATTCCTCCCTGTGTGGTGTGGTTTGACTCTTGCTCGCTTATGCACAAGAAAATCTTAAGGGTATACATGACAATTATACTTTCAATGGAAATAGTATTTCCTTTGCAAGTAATTGTATTTCAAACAAAATAAATACATTTATAAAAAGAGTAGCCTACCGAGTGCACAGCGTAATATTACAACGCATCTAATAGGCTATCAAATACATTGCTGGAATTTCCATACCAGCTGCCGACTCTGACAATTTAATCGTGGAGAGTTGTTATACTGTAGTAATTTGCCAGTTATCTGCCTCATTGGTGTGATCAATTTCCATTGAAATGAATTGTCCACCTAACTAGTTTAATGACAACACAGCGTCAGACTAGCTGTTGACGATCCAATGTTAGCTAGCAACCTACGTAGGCTAATATAAGCAGCTTGACTAAGTCGTTTCCTGGCTTGCTGCTACATAAGCGAAAATTCTTATAAAAGCTGAAGATTTTTTATAAGAAGCCCAAATGGCTAGCTAGCAAGCAATCAATTCATGAGTATCAATGAAGTCTGAACTGTAGCCTATACTGTGGCTAAAAATATTTTTAAGCGGTGTCATGGTTTTGAAAGGAAAACCCAAAACCTATGTTTCCGTTTTATAAAATAATATTGGAACGAATATTATTTTATGTGAACATTGGCACGCCTAGGGTGTTTTAGGTAACTTACTCGGCGTTTGCGTGGTACCTGCCAATATTCAAAGTAGGCCTATGCAAATTAGCAATATACAAAGTAGTCTTGAAGTAGCACATGCCGGTCAAGCAACTTTAATGAAATTGCTCGACCGGTCTAAGTAGGTCACTCTTAAGCGCATTCGCAAATTGAGCATTCATGTGGAACACTAAAGGCTTCAGTGAAATTCTGGTTTCGAGTGTCTATAGCGAACTAGCAAGATAGCTACTATGACTGGTGACGGACAGTGATAAATCGCGGTTGCAGTGTCACATTTATTTTATTTTTTTCTATTGAGAATGAAGTCCAACATGTTCACCCACTTCAGAGAGCACCGCCTTACACTGTCTGAGGTTTCTTCCATGCAATGACAACCATTGCCTTGAACCCCGCGAAACAGAAACAGATCCTCGCTAAATGGAAGTGCTACAGTGAGCTGCTGACTCTCAAATTAGAGACACGCACTGCTCTGATGTAGCAACCTTGTAAAGCCAGTAAAACCTTGGAGAGTGCTTACGCAATTTTTATGACAAGACATATTGAACCATTTCTATTATTTTATATCAAATGCCACAAAATACCACCAACTCGGTTATCACGGTGTCAATTCTGACACCGTGGTATACTGCCAAACCTGGACCCCGTGACATCCCTAAACACACCACACGCACGCATGCACGCACGCACGCACACACACACACCTTGCCCTTGCGGAAAAGGGCCTTGATGTTGTCTGGCTGGTGAGCCAGGACAGCGATGCAGGAGCGCAGTGCGGCCTCGTGGTGATCCAGCTTCAGCTGGGCGGCAGCCATGTTGTTCAGACACTTCATCTTCACATCCAGAAGCTCCTCCTCCTCCCGTGGGCTGATGTCCACTGACACAAAGAGGATACTCCATCAGGCATCAGAGGACAGAGGAACACCACACGCACACGCACAGAAACAGACAAACGCACACATACAGGAACAAAAACACAAGCAGAAACAAAAAGGTTCACCCATACCAACAACATTCTGGTTTTTTTTGTTTGTTTTTGTTTCAGACTTTCCCCCCAGTTTTTCTCCCAATTTAGTTGCCAATTATACTCTCTATTTCTTTTGATTTACCCTCCCCCACAAACTCGCCACACGCCCCCATGGGACATGCTAATTCCTTGAGGCAATGATCCGCCTCCTTCGAGACTGGACTCAACTATGTTTACCAGGTCGCCTCACCGCTCCTCAGCGAGCCGTGCCGGCTCTCCCTCCCCCCCTCTCGCTGGGGCGGACAGAAAATGTCCGCCCCCTAGCGGCACGACTGACACGGTCAGATTTGGAACCGTGGCTGCAGTGGGCAACTTGCGTCCCAGTAGGACGCACTTACCGCTACACCACCCGGGAGGCCCCAAGAACATCCTCTGTTACACACAGCACACTGAAAAGCACGGCACGGAGAACGACATAACAGACACAAACAAACCGATACCTACAGCAGGGCTCAGTGTCACACCCGGGTCAATCTGAAAACCCTTTGTGCATCAGTAAAACTCCTGCAGGTCTAATCAGTCCCACGAGTCGCACAACCGGTAAAGGTTGCTCTAAGTGCAGGTTACCCACTGCAGCCTGACGCTCCCGTTCAGGGCCAGTAACAGGCTGTCGGGCCCCAGGGGGAGGGGGGAAGGGGGAGGGAGGCGGGCATGAGTTTGTCGCGTACAAGCAGCTCTGTGTGTGCCAGAGTTACATTTGATGGTTTAGTGAGTTCCGTCTCGTAGTTCTGCCAGTGCGGTGGCAAACTCACATTAAGGGGGGGGGTGGTACTAGAAGACTGTACCCAATTGTACAGTCCAATTGTACACCAAATATTGGAAGGGGGGGGGATTTTTACATAAATTTAAGAAAGAAAAAATATTCAATATAACATATTCAATATTGAGAACGCATGATTGTACGTTCTGATAACATGCTTTGTTGAGAATTATCACGGATCAGCAAGAGTGCTTTCAGATTTTACCGCTAAAGACAAGTATTTCAAGTATATTTTCAAGTATTTCAAATACGTACACTGCCTGGCCAAAAAAAAAGTCACCACCTGGATTTAACTAAGCAAATAGGTAAGAGCCTTCCATTGGATAATTACTGCAGTGATTAATATGTTTTAGCTGGCAAGTTATTTAACCCTAACTGATGCAGTGAGTAGCTTCTCATTTCTTAAACAACCATGTCGGAAGACATATCCTGTGGTCGTGGAAAAGATGTTAATCTGTTTCAGAAGGGTCAAATTACTGGCCTGCATCAAGCAAAGAAAACAACTAAGGAGATTGCTGAAACTACTAAAATTGGGTTAAGAACTGTCCAACGCATTATTAAAACCTGGAAGGATAGTGGTGATCCATCATCTTCGAGGAAGAAATTTGGTCTGAAAAACATCTTGAATGATCGTGATCGGCGATCACTTAAACGTTTGGTGAAATCATATCGGAAAAAATCAACAGTAGAACTCACGGCTATGTTTAATAGTGAAAGTAAGAGCATTTCCACACGCACAATGCGAAGGGAACTCAAGGGATTGGGACCAAACAGCTGTGTAGCCCTAAAACAAAATCACTTGTCAGTGAGGATAATCGGAAAAAAAGGCTTCAATTTGCTAGGGAGCATAAAGATTGGACTCTGGAGCAATGGAAGAAGGTCATGTGGTCTGATGAGTCCAGATTTACCCTGTTCCAGAGTGATGGGCACATCAGGGTAAGGAGAGAGGCAGATGAAGTGATGCACCCATCATGCCTAGTGCCTACCGTACAAGCCTGTGGGGGCAGTGTTATGATCTGGGGTTGCTGCAGTTGGTCAGGTCTAGGTTCAGCAACGTTATGTGCCCAAAGAATGAGGTCAGCTGACTACCTGAATATACTGAATGACCAGGTTTTTCCATCAATGGATTTTTTCTTCCCTGATGGCACGGGCATATTCCAAGATGACAATGCCACGATTCATCTCTGGGTTCAAATTGTTGAAAGAGTGGTTCATGTGGAGCATGAGACATCATTTTCACAGGGTGGATTGGCCACCAGAATCCAGACCTGTAACCCCATTGTGAATCTTTGGGATGATTGCTGGAGAAGACTTTAAAGAGTGGTTCAGGGACTCTCCCATCATCATTTACAAGATCTTGGCCAAAAGAATGCAACTCTTAACCGGAAATAAATGTTGTGACATTGAATAAATGTTGTGACATTGCGATGCCATTGGCGAATGCGTGCCGTAATCAAAGCTAAAGGCGGTCCAACGAAGTGACTTTTTTTTTGGACAGGCAATGTATTTTACCCAGGTCTGGTCAGTGTACAGGTCAAACTGAAACGCACAGCACGCATGCACTTGCACACAGGCACACGGTCGCATCTCAGAATGCAACAGAATGCAAAACACAGTAGATGCACGGCTCACCTTCACACACATAGCAGAGTGGTGTGGCCGAAGCTCAGAATGCAGGAGTAAAAAGCACAGCATTTTTGCTGCAGGATCTTTAAAGATATGCAGTGTGAACAGATCGGATTTCTACAGCACAGCAGTTCCGATCCGCCACAATGCAGGGTCCACAAACTGCTTCTTCCGCACAGCATGTTGATGAGGCATATAGGATACTACCCACTGCACCTTAAAAATCCCCAAAACTCCCATACCTCCAGCTCCAATCTTATAATATTATTATTATTATTATTATTATTAATTCCACATTGTTGCCCCGGGGGATTCCCGTTTGTCCACGTGTCTCACCTCTGGAGCAAGCCTCTGTCACCTCCAGGGCGATGCTGTAGGAGTTGACAGCGAAGGTGAAGTTCCCGCGCTGGTAGTACTCGTTGCCTCGCTCCCTCTTCCGCCATGCCAGATCGATCCTCTCGGAGGGGGTCAGGAGCTCGAGGTCCGGGGCGTCAGTGGCCTCCAGCAACTGCAGCTCCAGGGTCAGATCAGTGTCCGGCTGCACGGCAGGATCAGCGCTGAGCAGGACAGAGCCGTGTGCGCAGTTAGACGAGACAGCTTTATCACGTACCTCAAGTGACAGCGCTAATACAGCGCCGGGAGAAGCATCTTCACCTTGACCTACTTTCAAAGCTATTGGAACGGGCAGCATCTCATAAAAGCTTAGTGCAAAAGCTTTTTACGGGTCTCGTCCTGCCATGCTGTGATGACGCTTGTGAACTTGCAGCAGAATAGGTTGCAGTTATTTATTATGGCGGGTTCCTGTTCTGGAATGCAAGTTGAACACTTAGATTCAAACATTCTTTGATGTTAAAGAGAAAGGGGGGGGACTTTGGGATTTTGAGAGGGGTAACTGGTAGGACGGGGTCTGCTAAAACGCTCAGCCTCAGTGTAGGGATTCGCCCTACGATCTGGTACCAACCATGCCAGTGCCGACCGAAGGGCCAGCAGCCCTGCCAAGTGGCTGTAAGGTCACCCAGGCAGGGAGCCTTTCATTGCACAAGGCCGACTCCTGTGGTCGATTGGGGGGCTGCAGAGTGCCTGCGTTAGCTGTGCATGAATTGTAGTCCTGACAGGCAGCAAAGTGAAAGGAAGCAGTGGACGGTAGGACAAGGACTCACATGCTAGCCTGTCCTCTCTCGATTAGATTAAGGGAGATGGGAGCGTCCAACAAATACAACTGGGCATTCCAAAGCAGGAGAGAAAAGTAAACCTAAAGACTGGCTCAAAAAAAAAGAGCGAAGTGTAACTGATACAAAATAAACAATGTTAAGCTCTGTCACGGAAGTGACAGAGGATTTTGTTTTCCCAGGGAACATTCAGCGACATTCTCCCTACCTCCCCCAGTGTCCGTAGGCATACTTTGCACTGGTGTGGACCAGGGCTTTTTCATTCATCTCCATTAGCTGCACTGTGAGATCCAGGGCCTGAGAAGACATGAAACAAACCTCACTCACGTTGCATAAACTTAACAGACTGAATGAAGCACTGTCAAAGACCGTTCAAATCTTACTATAACACTGATCGATACATTCTAAGGGGTGAGTTTAATCACAACTGTATAACAACGTTATAAATATTTCAACTGATCTGAAGGAGGGTCATTTTTAAATGATGTAGGCCCACACCACTTCATGGTGAGGAAAAGTAGCCTCTACCTGAATAACATCGCCGTCTCCAAGTGTGAAAGAGAGGCTGGGCTCCTCCACTACGGAGGTGCCATCGGCCAATAAGATCTTCAAGTTAATCCGAACGTTCTGCCCTTTTTGTGGCCTGCTGTCTGGCCCGCTCCCTGCTTCCAGAACCTTCTTCTTTAGCTGCCCGTTCCCTGCACACAAGCATGCCACATCAGACATCTTATTGCACAGAACTGTACTCAATTTCAATTACTGGTTTTCAGACCTTTTGATCAGTTGGCTTTTGAACAGTTCCTCACACAACAATAAGGAATAATCAACGTTTTTACAATCATTGAAAGCCATGTAAATGGATAGGAATGTAGTACTTCATGCATTCCCCGTTTTACTAATGCAAAATACAACATCCAACAAATATCTTCTGGACCAATACAAAATTAATCCAATGACTGCATTCAAGGAGTCACACGCAAGTGAACTACAGTCACGATATACAGCACACAACAATAACGCATTACCCGTCGTGTGTTATTTATGGCCACAGCTTTGACTAAAAGCACAATTAAATCTAAGAAACCTTTGAGGAGTTTAGATTTGAAGCTGTGTATGTGAATTGGAGCAAATTGCTAAATGTCTGCATTTGTTTTACCCAAAACATCCAGCCACTCCTTGGTTGGAGTTGAGGGAGGTTCGCTTGCAGAATCCACAACCCCTTCCTTCTTCTCCCCCCTGCAAGCATCTTCCAGAGGGGTAGGGCCTTCGTCATCGTCATCGTCATCATCATCACCATCACCATCACTTTGCAACATCTCAAATTCCTCCCCGCTGTCCATCAGCAAGACTTGGCCTGGATCTGAAAGTTTAGCGGACGGAGAAGTCACAGAACTGTCAACTGGACTGTCGCTCATGTCCACAGCATCACCTTGGTCACCAACAGGCAGCCCCTTTTTGTCAGCCATTTCACTCAGGTCAGAGGAGCCTGAAAAAATAGATCATTCAAGTATCCTGTTGTTTATAGGGCTGTCACATTATATTGTAATATTGAATCTAATTTCGAATCTGCATTCCAACACCAGTTTCAAAGATGAATGGGGATAATATATATATATATATATATATAAACATCGAACAAAAAGTTCGGAAATTTGTGTTTGGTAGATTATTTCTCTGTTGTAACAATGCTTCTTGGCAATAAATTGTATACCGTTGGAAAGCCTGTTTATTTCCCTTTTAAATGGTGCCCCATTTGTAAGGAACATGCATTTGTGGGATGAGCAGCACAGCTGAGTATGTGGGTTGCGCCCATGAAAAATGTGCCAAATCTTCTCTGCCAATGCCAAACAGCTTATTCTGCTGTTGCTATTGCTGATTGGTACCCCCAGGTGTTGACAAGCAGGTGCCTGATTGGCAGCACCTGTGAGCATGGGCCCTGCTACAGTGGTCAATTGGTGTCTGCTCCAAGAATCGGCATGCCACGTTTGTCTGATCTCGATAAGGCCCGTGCGATAGGGCAACTTCGAGCTGGTGTTCCGCAAAAGCAAGGTGCGGCATTATTTGGAGTGAGCCCTAGTACCATCTCCAAACTGAAGGCCAAGTTCCATGAAACGGGGGATGTCAGAGACAGACCGCGAAGTGGGCATCCCAAGAAGACCGGTTCCTCACCCTTTCAGCACTTAGGAACCTTCTACAGATTTGCAGTCAAGGTTTGCAGGACGATATGGCACACGGCTCTCGGCCCAGACAATCCGGAACAGACTGCACGCAGCCAATCTCTGGGCTCATAGGGCTGCCAGGAGGCCTGCCATGACTGCCCTTCACCATCAGGCCCGTTTGCGCTGGTGTCGGCAACACCTGCACTGGAACCTGAACATTTTGAGGAACATTATGTTCAGCGATGAGTCCAGATTCTGCCTACGGAAGTTGGATCGTAGGGTCAAAGTGTGGAGAAGACGGGGAGAACGCTATGCTGATTGCTGCACCAATAGAGTAACACCTTTTGGTGGAGGCAGTGGGATGGTGTGGGGCGGCATCTCCATCACTGGAAAAATTAGGCTTGTCATCATTGGAGGCAATCTCAATGCAGAGAGATATCGAGATGAGATTCTGCAACCAGTGGCAATCCTATATCTCCACAGTCTGGGACCGAACTCCATCCTCCAAGATGACAATGCTCGCCCCCACAGAGCGGGGTTTATCAGAGACTACCTCCAGAATTTGGGAGTAGAGAGAATGGAATGGCCTGCCAACAGTCCTGACCTCAACCCAATTGAACACTTGTGGGATCAGCTTGGGCATGCTGTTCGTGCTAGAGTGACCAACACAACCACGTTGGCTGACTTGCGACAAATCCTGGTTGAGGAGTGGAATGCCATCCCACAGCAGTGTGTGACCACGCTGGTGACCAGCATGAGGAGGAGGTGCCAGGCTGTTGTGGCTGTGTATGGTTCTTCCACATGCTACTGAGGCTCCTGACTGTTTGTTAAATGAATACATTGTAAAATTGCCAATATGTCTTGTTTCTTCCTTGTTACTGATAGACTTCAATCATCCAATCCACCAAACAAGAGCCAATAGCAACAGCAGAATAAGCTGTTTGGCATTGGCAGAGAAGATTTGGCAAATTTTTCATGGGCGCAACCCACATACTCAGCTGTGCTGCTCATCCCACAAATGCATGTTCCTTACAAATGGGGCACCATTTAAAAGGGAAATAAACAGGCTTTCCAACGGCATAAAATGTATTGCCAAGAAGCATTGTTACAACAGAGAAATAATCTACCAACCACAAATTTCCGAACTTTTTGTTCGATGTTTATATATATATAGTGGGTTTAAAAAAATAAAAAAATAACGTTTTTTAAATTGTATTTTTTAAATAATAATAAAAAACGCCTGTGGTACTGGTACTCAAAAGTATTTCCCAATTTTTGCAGGTCTGTAACACGCATATTCGAATACCATTCTAAGGAATCTACATGTTTTCTCCGACTATGGAACAGACCTGTTTTGTTAAAAGCCCTAGTTGTTTGCGTTTAATTTCAGACGGTGTCTAAGGGCTAGGCTGCTGACCCCAACAAAATGAAAGACTGAGGCCAGGCAAGTCTCATAAGATACGGTCCAAGTTCATCAGAGCCTGGTTATACGACTGTGTAAAGGTGCAAGATAAAAATGGAAATATGGCAAGGACGAACACAGGAATGCCAAGATACAAAGAGTTCTACAATCTCGGCTCGGAAATGGTCTGTACGACATTATGCCCATCGGTCGGGAAAATCATTTTAAAACGATTAACCCCTGACCCTAACCTGGCCAGGATAACTTGAGGTTACCTATTTGGAGAGATTTGGATCGGGGGTCTACAGTCGGCGACAAATATAACGTAGGGAAACATTAAGAGAACGTTACCTACAATATTTTTTTAGATAACGTTACATGGCTAACACTCATTGTAAGTCGCTCTGGACTGCCTAAAATATAAAAATGTAAAAAATATTTAAAATATTAAAATGTACATCGAACAGATCTGTGCTGATAGTTAGTAATCTTAAATTAGTTAAAGGAAAATTACGTTCCTTCAGCAGCACAAAGTATGAATATCCCAAAAAAAACACCACAGTTCGGCATTATGGTGACTAGCGAGCTAGCCATCAGCTAACCTAGCTTGCGGTTTCATTTTACATAACAAGGAGTTGTTTGCCTAAATATCCAGCTCGACTGCTTTATTGGCTCGCTAGAAAACATTAGCCATTTGAATGTCAAACAAATTAATCTCAAGCACACTTTATTCCTTCCAACTCCACTACTACTAGGTGGTACTCTACTGGTAGCTGTCTAAGTTAACGTTAGACGTCCAGCCTGCCTATTCCAGCTAGCTAGTTGGCTCACACAATGGGAATGCGCATATAGCTAGTCAGTCTAGCTACTTTCAACGTGAATGCCCGTGATTTTCAGGGTAACGTTAAAGTTTTTCGAGAACTTTCTAGAAAGTTTGCTGCTGCAACGTTAGCTAGCCAGCAAACGTTACTAGCTAGCTTTCTCTTTCGTAGGCTACCGTTATGAACACAGAAAAGTCACGTCGATTAAGTCACTGACTGACGTTGTTGTATCTTACCTTGATAAGGTCGTAGGCGCGTACTCACTCAGCTTAAAATATATGTACCTACCTAAATTTAACAAAAACCACTCCAACCTTGCAGGTGCAGGTGCACAATTAGCTTGATAGCTAGCTAGCGTAAGATAACGCTTCCTGGTCACCTTGGACCCTGACGAAAATCGAATTGCTCTCTTCCCGCCCAATTGCAAATTCTATTGGTTCATCTCTTACACAACAGTTTCGCTATTGGTTATTCGTGTTGACGCTTTTACACGGGACAGAAAACTTTGCAGCGTCCTGTGAAACAGATCGGTTATTTGTGAGTTTCGTGGCGACATAGTATATGACAACACGCCAAGACCCGAGATCAGTTTAAAAACAATTCACACTCTCGTTTTCTCGTGATCGCTGAGATGAGTAGGCTACATCGCATTTCAGTTGGTTGCCATGACAATACATTCCAGTGAAACAAATAGTGATGTAAAAATTCAAGACCGTAGGTGTATCAAATCAAAGATTAATTCCCCTCGCTTGATAATGATATCAGCTGTATAACAAACACGATTAAAACGCTACATTTTCCTAAATACTGTCACTGACGTATAAGATGTTAAAGGAAAAGAAGGAGAGGAATTTTATTGCAGCATGAGGCAAATTACAAAACTACACCATCACATTAACATGCCAGTGTGAGCGATATACGATAAACCCATATTCACTAGTTGCTTTCAAACACATTAACTTCATATTAGCTTTATAAGGCAGTACATATTTTGAGTTTATCAATTTTTAGTAGTAAGGAATATCAGTTTTATGTTATTTTATCATTGAAACTTTAGAATGAAACATATCATATTACCTGATGAAACACAATTGCCTTACAGTGATGTGCTGCTACTGTTTTCTCTGTAAGGAACATATTATAAGGTAACTGATGCGAGAAGATTTAGCTTTTCAATTACATAAGCATTTCAAACAATGCAAATTATGCATTCAGATTTCAGGTTTAAGTGTAATATGTTCCTTTTTGTGTCACCTTATGAGTGCACATAAGCTACTCAACATACTTTCCATTACATAAAATTACAGTGACGTGATAAGTTATACTTTTTTTAAAACATATTAAATCGTGTTGTTTTTCGTGTTTAATGAACGAGTATTCCACTGCAGTGGTGTACAATTGCTAAGAAAACCACATTTTTGAAAACACAAACTGCGCTTTTATTTTGAAATTCAGTCGGGAAACTCCACCGCAGGTTGGATTCTTATTGGGGCTCATTGGGTAGTTTATCTTCACACTGCTATGTCGATTTAACCCTATACGAATGTTTAAGCCTATACTAATTTATTATGGGTAGGCGAAAAAGTGGACGATAACCATTAACAGAATGCAATTCAGAACAGAATGATTTTTTATTTCTCAGTGTTTTAAAAACATGCTTTCGAACCCCATATGTACATAATATCCCAAAAAAGTGCAAACCTTCCATTTCTTGCTATGAACAAACTATTAATTAACTTTATAGTGTTTAACATGTCATTATGTTTGTTCCGTTGCTCTTGTTTGGAATTGATGACAGCATGTTAGGAGTGACTGGGACCTTGGAATAAGAACGAATGAGATGGAGACAGCAACAGATGGTGCTCAGCAGCAGTTCTGAACATTCTCATATCCTCCACAATGCTCCCCGTCATCCCTGTGCCAGGAAACAAATTATGCCATACAAAAAACAGCACAAAAACAAAACCCCTCATTGTTCAGTAAATATTTACAGCTGAAGCTGTTAGATGGCCCATGACATAAAATATATGGCTATTATAAGGGAACAGATACTGCAGGGTTCATGTTTGACAGTGGTTTAATTTAGGCCAATGTTTTTGTTGTATTTGTTTTTTCTTTTTCTTTTTACCTTTAAAGGTATGATGGACTATGCATTCACTATTGCTATACATTGACTTGCTGTTTTGCTTTAATCGTTGTCTTTCACGACAAGCTGCTATTCAGACAATCAATGTTAAAGAATTTCAGAGAGTAAGTTTTCACTCCAGAACAAACTGAAAATCTAGGACATTAATATAGATCAATTTTAGTGAGGCAGCTATTCTAACAATGAGCGGAATTAACTCAAGTCAATATATGTCTCAGGAAGCTACTTCACACTATCTACAAATACAATAACGCAAAAACAAGATACAGTGAGTCTACAGCTCTGATTGTGGTTCTACAGATCAATTGTGGTTCTCGGGAGGTATGAATGGCAGGTTTACATGATTACGTATTAAGCATAAGTAAGAAGACCAGTCATGTGAAATCAGGATTGAAACGAAAGAATATATAAAGGCCATTGACACTATTTGATTATGTACAGTTTAAAATACAATATAAACACACTCTCCTTTAGTTTCTGGAACTTCCAATAGAGTAGGAGTCTTTGAAATACCCAGGGAGCCTAACTGAAAAAGGGATCACCAACAGTAGCTGTAGGTTTCTTAAATAAGATTTAGAAAGACTACATGAATTCAGTTACAGAAAATAAATGCCTGGATGAAATTAGATAGGAGGCTGTTACTGAGCATTGGTCTGATTTTCGCAAGGTTTCAAAGATGGCAACTGTCGACTACATGTAGTTTTGATGTGGTCATCAAATTTTAACATATTTTTAAGCAAACAATATAAAAGCTCCTCCCTTGAAATTTCTGATTGTTAGTTAGACAGCATTTTATTTGTTAGTTAGTGTCTATGTATTTCTTTATTATATAGAGAAGGAAGCGGAAATGATGGGTGGGCACTGTGCCATTTAATCTGTCAACTGCATGTATCCTTAGCATCCAGTCATCTCAGCGTTGATGTGATCCTCAAGCATCCAGTTTTTCTTTCTCTGACAGCACATGGTAGCTCCTTGATGTGAAGTCTTCATCACCACCATAGCCCGACATGGGTAGAAGGCATAAAGGTTTGGAATTTTGTGATTGCTCATGTGTTTTTCATCTTCTTATTTAGTTAGGGTGACTGATCCCAGCACATTGGGGCGAGAGGCAGGAATACACCCTGGACAGGTCGCCAATCCATGGTTTCACAACACCATTCACTCATACACTCACTACAGGCAATTTAGCCATAACACATGTCTTTGGCATGGGAAGCCTACCCGGAGGAAACCCAGACGGGAGGCATAAAGGTTTGGACCCGAGACCTTCTTGCTGCCGTAATGCTATCCACTGCACCACTTTAACTTTAAGTGTAATAAGTGTAAAAAATCTCAAATGAACGACATTCAAGTATTCACCAAAATTTCCCGGATGTGTCCTCGCAAACTCAGGAGTACCAAAAATCGCAGCATGCACTGGAACATACTTTTTATCCATATTTGTTCAATTTGTTAAACACTTACCACTTAACACATGCAGCCTACTTAATAAATATTACTATAAAAATGCATGCAGTCTTTTGACATCACAAGGCAGTTCAGTGAATGTACTGAATATGCACACAGGTCAAGGGTCATGGCACGGTGATGACATGAAAGTGCAATCCAAAGTGACAATTTTTGTGTGTACTCCACATTTGTATAGTGGTACACACTAATATGTTGTGCAGTGCACACTACCAATTACGCTAGTACATAGTATTACAATTTTGCATTTGTGGCCAGTTTTTATAACATTCAGATCCATAGTTGTAACGAGTGGGGGGGACATGCCCCCCCCAATATTCAAAACAGTCATATCTGCCCCCAATCATTTGTAGATATAAAACATTCCCTTTCATTATATCCCCCCCAATATTTAATATGTAACACACAATGCTGGGCTGGCTAAACAAAAGTTGGGCTAATCTGTATATATGATCTCTAGTATCAGTTAAATTGGGAAAAAAACATCACCATCATCCATATTGATATTTGTGACTGTCTCCAGGACAGCTAACAGCTGGCACTGCTTTGTTACCATTTGGATATTTTATCATATTAGAGAGCTGTTATGTGGGCCTGTCTAGTGTAGGCCTGTCTAGTGTATGTGGGCCTGTCTGTCGAGGTTGGCAGTGTAGTGTAATGGTTAGGGAGTTGGGCTTGTAACTCAGAGGTTGCAGGTTCAATTCCCAGGTGGGGCACTGCTGTTGTACCCTTGAGCAAGGTACTTAACCTGAATTGCTTCAGTAAAATATCCAGCTGTATAAATGGATTGTATGTAAAGAAATGTAAACTGGTGTGTAAGTCGCTCTGGATAAGAGCGTCTGCTAAATGCCTAAAATTTAAATGTAATGTAAAATGCTGTCTGCTGGTCTGTACCATCATGCTCACCACTGACTTCAGCATATAGAGCAGGGCAGGGCACGAAATGACAAATGGCTCCTAGGGGGGTCCCCCATATTTTCAATAATGTATTTGTACATGCATACGCAGGTATGTGCACAGGAGCACACGTTTGTTTGTTTCTCTCGTGACTATATGGCTACATTGAAACAAATTATCTTTTTTTTCTCTTGAAATTTAACAGGTTTATTAGTCAGGCAGATAGGTCTTAAAAGTTGAAACAGGATATATGCCATTTAAATAAAAACAAAAAACCTCCTGACCTCAGCTGAGGCTGGGCTGGGCTCACCTGGCCAGGGTCTCTATAGGTTAGGTATAATAACATTAGCAACCGGTTGCATCATGAGTGTTATCTTGTAAACAAACCAATTGTATTATTTCAATTTATGATTATTTATATCACCGACTGGCCATCTATCACAGCTCTATAGCTGTGACTCATCTTTAGAATCCTCTCTGATATTTATATAGATAAAATAAAATAGAAAATAGGCTTTTAAAGGGGGCTAGTATATCCCACACAGGCAGCTTGTTGTTCAGGCCAGGGTTGACATTGTAGCGAGCTCACATGGCTATCGATAGCATAGCAGCCTGCCAGGTCACTCGGTTTGAAAAATTGTCATTCACACATTTCAAATGGCGAATTAAATAATGTTTGAGACCCTAACTATTACTTGCTGGACAAAAATGATTTAGAAATGGCTTCAATAATATATCTTTTTTCAAAAGCATGTGCTCTCGCGCAGAAATACGGTGGAAACCTTCAAACTACATGGACCACTGAATAGTTGGCTACTTCCTGGAAACAAATTCTAGTATTAAACCCCTTGACTTCTCATTAAAAATTGACAAATCGTTATATTCTTTATAACATAAACCTTTCCTTTATCCTTGCTATGTTGTTTAACTTGAGGAATGTATCTCTAACACTACAAATATTCCAACACAAACCTAAATTCTACATAAATGTAAACGATTGGCAATAGTAAGTTGACCAAGTTTGCATAGCAGACCATAATTTATCAACGGACGCTAGCTCACTATTACTCACTACACTGCACTGGCTCCCTATAGCAGTACGTATCAAATTCAAATCACTGGTGCTGGCATATCAGGCCTCAAGGGGAGCCGCTTCCTCCTACCTCCAGACACTCATCACACCCTACACCCCAGCCTGACCCCTCCGCTCTGCCTCCTCTGGAAAATTGACTGTCCCTCTTCGCCTCTTCTCTGTCCTGACCCCCTGGTGGTGGAATCATCTTCCGCACTCGGTCAGGACCGCGGAATCACTGGCCATCTTCCACAAGATAATCAAAACCCACCTCTTCAGACTCCACTACCACTGATTCTCTACATTAATTAACTCCCATCACCACTGTTTACATGTTTAAAATGTTCATAATTTTTTTTTTAAACACTAACTTTGCCTGTGTTATAGGTAGCCTACGGAGTGCAGTTACCAACAGTGATGTCTATTGCAGTGTTACTACACCGATCTCTTGCACTAACCATGATTAATCTTACCATGTTTAAATGCACTTGTAAGTCGCTCTGGACAAGACCATCTGCTAAATGCCGTAAACGTAAATGCAGCTGCCATTCGCATGCTATTGTGACACAACCTGGGTAATGCAACCCGGTCACATTTTGGCCAGACAGAACCCACAGATCTTAAATCATTCTTAAAGAGCGTTTCTATTGGTTGGTTCTATACTGTTATAATGTCCTGTTTCACTCGCATTTGTTAAAAGATGTTAAAATAAAGATGGGACCCCCCAAGCTTAAAAATGTATTTCTTATGGGGGTCCCTTGTGGCTTATGGGTGGTTGTGGATCCCCCCAGACCCCCCTCATTTTGAGCACTGGAGCAGGGGTTCACAATCCTGGTCCTGGAGGACCACAGGGTGTGCTGGTTTTCATTGTTTTTCAGCACTTAATTGATAAATTAAGAAGTTGATTACACATTGAACTCACCTCTCACTTGTTTTGCTTTCTAAATTGGTTGCCCATTTTAAAGTGAGAACAAAAACCAGCGTACCCCGCAGCCCTCCAGGACCAGGATTGAGAACCCCTGATAAAGAGGCTCCATCGCCCAGCCCTGCTTGATCATGCTTGGGCTCGTATCGATAACTGCACAGAATCCGCTGGCTGCTGCGCAGCGCAGGTGCTACAGGAGTGAAACTGAACCTGCGCAGTGTCCCCAAAGGCCTCCTCCCAAAAAGCTGCCGTGATCCACCAGGCTCCATGTCACTAGGCCGCAGGTACGCGCCCCGCCTCCTGGACCAGCCCCATATCCAGCAGCTGCCCCCTCTGCCCCTAAATCACTCCAGCAACCCCACCCACCAGGGGTGCTGGATTTCCTTGAAGCTTTTAAACCAGCGTTCCCTAAATATGGTCCTAGAGGGCCACAGGGTGTGCTGGTTTTTGTTTTCACCTTATGATCAGCAATCAATTTCAAACCAAGACGCCAGGTGAGGTGAGTTAATGGTGTAAATAACCACTTTAATTGATCAATTAAGTGAAAACAATGAAAACAAGCATACCCTGTGGCCCTACAGGACTGGAATTGGGAAATCTTGTTTAAAACCCTTCAATGGTTTATCAGTCATGTTTCCATACCTTTATAAATGCGAGCATTTGGAGAGGTTTATAAGTTCAACACAGCAGTGAAAAACTTGCCCCGATGTCATTGCTGTGAAACAAAAGGAAGAGCAATGTTTCCTTACATTCAATAAAATAGTGTATTAAGTATGCTTGGATTTTAATTTGTCATCATTGGTATTCATTTATTCATTATTTATATTCTTCTCACCCTCACAGTGCGATATACCTTTAACAGTTGCACGCAGACCAGTCACACATTCATCTGAATGACTGACTTCAGGAGGCCACAAGAATGAGTAAATACCATCTTTCGAGTCTCATTCTCAGATAGCAAGCCCTCGGTTGATTAAATTCATTGAAAAATATGGTGATAGCTTTCGATTTCCGCTTCAGGATTTCTGAAGTACTTTTCATTGGCTGGCTGATAGAGCGCTCATCTCTAAGAGAATGTATTTTGTCATGTTCAATTGTTGACAGGGGGAGGATCAATAGGGCTCTTCCCTGAAATATGGGCAAAGCTTATCACCAAACAGCGTTTTACGGCCTGGCGTTATATCCACGAGGACATACAAAAAAAGGAAGAAAGCCTGGCTCACAAGGCTACCATTTCCCTGATGTCTGCTTGTGCTGCTGCTCAGCCATAATCAGTCCTGGCTCAAGGGTCACCGCTTCACTACATTAATTAATATTCACTTCCCTTGGAGGAGGGGAAATGGCTACGATTCACACTCTACCAGTGCCATGGCCCACTCAAGGACACGCTCCCACCGAACATACGAGAAAGGGCACTGCCTGAGTGATTGATGTTCGTGCTGTAAACAGAACCCAGGGGAGGAAGGTGGTTGAAACCGGACACCTCAGGCATTGGAAACATGGGCCGCGTGCTTTTTGTTCAGACGTGGACCGCGGCAATTCGCCTGCACGTGTACGGCCTTGACAAGTCCACAGACTAACATGGCAAGATGAACTCACGGCCCTTCATGAACGCGCACGTGGACTCTCCCAAGCGATGCTTCACGTTCAGACCTGATAATCTTAACTTGGTGATCATTTAACGGAGAGAATTTCAATTGACTGAAAGAGACAAGGGGCTTAACAGGCATGTTGTGTGCAGTGAGGCCTCGCTCCTAATCCCAGGCTCCTCTCCAGCATCTGGCAAGGGTTAGGCTCACTCACCCCTCAGAAGGCAAGGTAAACGCTAATAAATACAAAGCCATGCTGAGCGATCATCTTCATTCTACAATGAAGCATTTCTATCCTGATGGGAGTGGTCTCTTCCAGGATGACAACGCCCCCATCCACAGGGCACGAGTGGTCACTTAATGGTTTGTTGAAAATGATGTAAACCATATGACGTAAACCAGATCTCAATCCAACTGAACACTTATGGGAGATTCTGGATGCAGTAACTGAGACAGCGTTTTCCGGCACCATCAATAAAACACCAAATGATGGAATTTCTCATGGAAGAATGGTATTGCATCACTCCAGACAGTTGCAGAATATATGCCAAGGTGCACTGAAGTGGTTTTGGTGGCTTATGGTGACCCAACGCCCTATTAAGACACTTTATTTTGGCGTTTCCTTTATTCCTTTATTCCCTTTTCCTTTACCCACATTGTTTCATTGGGGCCAAATGTATAAATAAATCTGGCACTCTCATAAAAGGAGTCATCTGTTTTATTTGACTTTAAACATATATTTACAACGAATGAACTTTTAAGTGACAGGCAAAAAGTAGTGACGACTCAAAACAATGGAAAAAAAAAAATCAAAAAAAAAAAATCAAAATTACATTTATTATTGATGCAGTTTTTTCATCTTTCTTAATAAGCAACATTTTTGTTTTTCTTTCAGTCTAAAGAAACTTTACAATATAAAGAAACATACAAAGGACATCTTTATCACCTACACAAGACACCTAAGTCCCTAAGACAAAGATCTGATCTACCCTACCATGAGATACAAAGCAAACCCAAGAGACAGACTGCTTCATACTGAATACTGCAGTGTCGTCAGAAAGGACAATGAACGGTACAGGAGAATCCTTTGAAGGCCCCTGCCCCCGCCCCCCTCCCCTTGACCCCCCCCCGCCCCGCCCCACCCCACTCCCCCACCCATCGAAAATTCTTCCTAATGTTACAGTATTGTACATCATCACAATAGAAATACAGAAATGGCCAACATTGCAATTGTTATACATAGAGGACTGGGCGAGGATCAGTGAGCATCCATCTATACAACGCTATTTCAGGAGAGAATAGCAAGGAAACACACATTTTTCCCATCATTATTACATTTGATCTATTACTTTATTTAAAATGAGGTTCTTTTTTTAAGTCTTTTTTTTGTCCTTTTTTAAACTTTTATTTTAAATAGATAAAAATCCTTCATATTAAAGACTGCAACATGTGGTCCCTTGTCGTTTTAAAGAGACGATGTCCTTCATTCGCGACGCGGTGCTGCGAATATCGTTTCTGCCAATTTTTCCTTTTGTCCTTATCGTCGTTATCGGGGGGGCTCGTGAAAGTGCAAGGTGAAGCCGATTCAGCTGGGGAGCCACACCGGACACTCAGTCATCCTTTGAGTAGCTCAAAACACACCTGCAGCGTAACCCGGTGTGCAACACCTCGTCAGACTCCAGCTGGCTCACAGTCATCCACACGTTACAATGGACTCAGCTTCCACGTCTTGCCCTAACTGAATCTAATACCCCCTTTGCTCCATGTATTTAGAATATACTATTCAATTGATATTTGGGACAATACTGTATACTTACTCACCAGCACTCAAGGAGGGATGTACAAAATGCAGCTATTTATGTCCAAGTTCTGTTACAGTATATGTCATTTTCCTTTCATTCGTAATTCCTATGTTTTCAATTCTGATTCCCGAGAACTTAAAACATCAAAGCACACCGTCTCTTTAAATGAAAACACGGTCATTTTTTTTCCTTTTTCATTATTATTATTATTATTTTTTTAAAGTTGTATTCATTGGTAGTGACTGACATATCAAAACATGTCAATGATATCAAAATGCATTATACAGTATTTACAAAAATAAAATAAAAAGGAGAAGAAGAAATAAGAGAGAGAGAGAGAGCTGGGATTGGGGCCGAGAGGGGGGGGGGGGGGAGGGGCTGAGAGCTGTGGGTGGGGCCTGGCAAAATGGGCACTGGAGTGAGAGTGACATCACCATCATCTACCCAGGAAGGTGGCCCTGTTTCTTCCAGAGTGAAAGACAAAAAAAAAAGAAAAAAAGACAAGAACAAGGGCTCACAGCCCTATTACAGACTTTTCCTTTTGCATCAGGACACCCAATAAAAAGTCAAATGCGACGACACTGTGTTAGTCATTACACTGGGCTGGGATATTGGCTCTGAGAAGCCCATGTCAGGATAAGGTATAGGACTCCTCACTGTACAGGGCAGCTATATTCAGTCTCGGGGGCCCCTTGGCATTGCTTAGCTGAAAGAAAATACATGTATAAATCAGTAGCTATGAGGTTTCCATCAGGTCTATGAAACTGAGCAGCAGAGTGACAGCGCTAGTGTTGCGCATCATCCGTTGCATAACTGTCTGGAGCAAGAGGGCAATATGTACACAACAGAGCCTCCCCCGGGGGCATGACTGCTTCACATGAGTTTCTGAGGGACAAGCCTAAGGTCAAGTCATTCCATTAAGTGTGCAGATCCAATGGGCCTTTTCTTTCTTCTCTCCCCCCTAAAAAAGAACATTTTTTAAATACACTGAAGAAAAAAACCAAAACAAAATCATAGCAAAAAAAAGAAGTTCAGAACAACAGATAGTATGCAACTCAGTCCAGGCAGGCTGAAGCCATGGGTTTTCTCGAGGTAAGACAGAGCGTGCTTTGCAGGGTCTGGCGCCGAGTGGGGCGCTCTCAGCCCCAAGGAGCACGTCCGGGCGCGAGAGGCGTTGCCTGGGGCCCGCCCTACGCCTAGGACCCTGCCGCGTACATGCGCACAGGACACCGAGTCCTGCGCTGCTCCCGCCTGGACCGAAAAGCAGAGACGAACCAGGGGAAAGGGAATCGTATCTGAAAGATGAGCTTCAGCCACCGCGGTAACTGGCCGGGAGAGGGGAGAGTGAGAAGTCGGATGGTCGTGTTCTGCACAGTTCGTTAACCTCGGACCGCAGGGAGACGGACACGCACCGCTGCCTTCCTGCCACAAGAGGGAGGCATGTGGCAGGAGTCCTGTGACTCACGATTCGCTACGGCCAATCACACAGAGCCAGGGGAGAAGGTTTGCATATGTGCGGTCACATGTCTGGCGGTAGCGTTTACGACAAGAGGGCTCTTCTACTAGGATTCACAGAGTCGTGCACTCTTGACGACAAGTACGCACGCACAACACGAAAAGCAAAACGTGGTGCATTTACATGCATGAGAGACCAGGAGGCCGGCCACCAAAGACCATTATTACGGTCTTCAGTTTTACGGTTTTACGACGGTGATCTTGTCTTTCTGTACAGGCGAGAGGAAGAGGGCACATGTCACTTGTGAAGAACCGTTTCACCTCAGCCTCAGTCTTCCCACCGGCACCAAAACAAGCCGCTTAAGAGCCCCTCGTCCTATTAGACAGCAGTACCTTCAATGTGTGGAGATGCAAGTGGCTGCAACCGAAACTGAATTCAAAACACAATAATAATGAAAAATCTCCAGCCACACACACTAGAGGCCGGCCTGACCGTTCTGCTTGCCCCTGGACCGAGCGAGACCCTCACGGTCCAGGTGTTTGTGAGCCCGTGTTAAGGAATGCTACCCAAACCGGCGTCCTATGCAGACGGCCGGGTGCCGGACAATGGAGAATGGGAATTGACGGGAGAAATCGCCCCACCCTCGAAAACACTGCAGGCAGAAGTGGGATTCTTAAGGAGGTATATAGGTATATTTACATATTCTATGCCCTACAGAGCTACAGGCTTCAAGACGTTTGCACAACGGTAATCATCAGGACATAAATAAAATGAGCACAGCTGTATGCACTGAAGCAGAAACTGAATAGCAGTTGTGAAAGTTACATTCAGTCAGTCCATTGCCGAAAGATATGGCAATAACCAAACACAAAATGGTATATATTTACATTAGCATTTTAGTTTTTTTCAGGGGGGTGGTGGGTTGGGATGGATGGATGGGTGGGTGGTGGTGGTGGTGGGCTTAAGGACATTTTGGATATTTTGGGGGAATACAACTTTTGGGGCCACTACAACAGGGCCACTGCAACTCTAGGGGGCACTCAAGGGCCACTCCAACTCCCTGGGTCAGTTGCTCGTCAGTGATATCATAGGCTGGGACTCGTTCACTGTACGCTGAGGAACAGAAACCTTGCACGCCCCTCACCAGCTGGTTTCTGGAGGAGGTGTGGAGGCGTGTAAGGGCTCTCGAAGGAGTGGAATAACAGGGAGGGCTCTCCAGAGAGACGCCTCCAGCTACTGGGCCTTCGGCTCACTTCAGGGCACTCCCTGCAAGATGAACACTAATGAGAGAAGCGATCTGACTGGGTATAGCGCCGGAGGGGAAAGAGCTGTCACCAGGGTCTCCACAGTGCAGGCGCGTGGGTCACATGGTACAGAGGACCTAGCTTACGTAATCCGTGCCGTGTCTGAGAAGGGGTAGCAGAGAAATTTCACAAAACTAAAAAAAAAAACAATTTAAAAAATCAAACAAACAACAACAACAAATACCTAAAACCTTGTAAACTGAAGTGTCATTGTGCATCTTGAGTGTGTGCTTATTCTGTTGTCCATGTTGTTCAGATACAATGTGCCCTTTACAGGAAAAAAATCCAAGAAATTTCAAACTAAAAATAATCGTCATGACAATATCCATGATAAAAATTATAACAATAAACAATAATATTATTATTAATAAAATACATAGAATAATGAAAACCGTGTCCTTGCCCAACACAAGAGTTCCATTTTTACATTTGAAAAAAAACCACAAAAAAAAACGTGTGCAGTAATTGAAAGAGGTGGATACGGACCTCATAACAACTACTTCACGTGGGCATTTTTTGAAAAATCATTATGAGGATGAAGGAAAATGAAGCCACCAGCGTGGTGCTGATGCTGTGAGGGTTTCCAGGGCCCGTCCCTCACTGTCCGGGGCCCGTGAGGAAGCCAGGGAGGCAGGCAGAGTCCGTAAGGAGGCTCTTCCTGTGGCTCTGTGACGGTTTCCTGTTGCCGCTCACTTTGCCCACCCTGGGATGGGCAGTCTTGATGTGAGTCCTGCGCTCCAGGGATATCCCAGGGGGCTGTGCGGCACGGCATGCCATCCAAGGGGGTGGAGAAAAGGGGGTGGGGGCGGGGCAATGCAAGGCAGGAGGAGGAGAATCGGAGGGGAGGGCGGGGAGGTGAGGGGGAGGAGGAGGGGAAGGGGGTTGGGTGTAAAAAAAGAAAAGAAAAAAAAAAGAAATAAAATAAAATAAAAGATAAAATAAAACTAAATATCACACACTCATCGTCATGTTGGGTGAATACTGCAAAGAGAGAAGAAGGGTGGGGGGGGGGGGAGACAGATGAGAGCGGATACTTTTGAACTGCGACAATAAAAAGCTACACAACGCCGTACTTCAGTTCACGCTCTTCCCTTGCCGAATGTAAGACACAGACGTACACGTGTGCAGACTGGGAAGTTCCCTCAACGCAGGGAGAGCATGGCGGGGGGGGGGGGAGGGGGACCAGTTCAAATGAAGGCTGGGCTAAACCGAAGAGCAACTTTCAAACACAGGCTGCATTTGAGCACTAGGCACGAACGTAGCTTGTTACAAACGTAATTGCACCTTATTTCGGGTAGCCAAAGACCCATGGAGCATGCTATACACGAGGTGCGTGTGGATTTGGCCGAGGGGCACAGAGACATTGTTAGGGAGGAAAATGCTCTTCAGCTGTGAGGTGCGGAGGGGAGAGGAGGAGGAGGAGGAGGATGACCATGTCCCCCTTGGAGGGGGCAGGGGCTGCTGGGATGAGTCATGTGACTGCAGGGCTGGGGGGGAGGAGGAGGAGGAGGAGGAGGAGGAGGACACACCCAGGGCCGGCTACTCACACTTTCACTTTGGAATGGGTTTAGGAAGTTCCCGGCCATCTCCCCGTCGTCTCTCGGAGTGCCCGGCGGGTTGTTCATGCCCGCCATGTTGTTGGGAGAGTTCTGCAGAGCGAGAGCATTGACACGGTCACCGGGGAGAGCCGGCCGCTCCCTCAAACACCAACACCTTACGCTACATTCCAAACAATACCCATACATGCATTTACTACTTAAAGCACTTAACGTTATATCCTCAAACTCCCTCTCGCAACTACTATGGCAAGCTGTCACTCAACTGGACGTTGTAGGTTTATGTAACGATACCTATCAGCTGTGACACAGATAACGTGGTGTCGTCTCTGCTCTTTGCCTAAACCTTGTCAAGTCTCTCTGGATAAGAGCGTCTGCCAAATGCTTAAGTGTAAATGTAACGAACGCAGGAGCAGGCAAAGTAACTCGCCGCCGTGCGACTGGACTAAGCGACTGCCAGCAGTTCACAGTTCAGAGAAAGCAGTGCAAGGGAGCGCCAGATCGCATCCACGGCTCCGGCCAGCCTGTGACCGACTGCGACACAGGGATTTTCAGACTTACCTTTGGCAACCCATCCATGTCACCAGAGCCTGCGATGAAAACAAAAGGGATTCAATCAAATCTCACACCTCGAAAAGCTACAAGATGCTTGCTCAGTGTCGTTTTCCTGGATCAAACATTGCGACGGACAACGCGCTTTAATTAAGCGGCGCTCGGCTCAAACGCAGGGGGTGGCGGGACTTTGTCAGCACTCACCACATTTCCCCTACCGGCTATGGACAATGTGACTGTTTAAATATCCGGTTTCCACCTGATCAATACAATGCAGAAAGTGTTCTCCCCAACCTCCATTAGAGGGCATTGTCACATCATCTGATGCGCTCCAAAGCTGTAAGTCCATAGCGCTAGTCACACTTTCCTCTGGTTACGCGCCGAGGGAACCTCATTTCCGACGGCGTGTTTACGATACAGCATTCACGTTGCCAGCTCGAAGAAAGTTTCCGCAATCTGTTCGCTTCCTTAAAACGACATCCAGCAAATACACACGAGACAATACGGTGCTTACATTTCCTGGAAGAGGGTGTTCAGACTCGATGTGGAAGCGCTGTGTGTAAAGCTCGACAGAACGCAGGAGCAGTGTGCCTTTACACACGGAGCTCTGGCTGCCCGAGCTCTACTTGGTGAAACGGGCTGAGGCGTGGACACAGAAGCGTGCGCGTGTGTGTGGCCCCCAGGCGCAGCGGGGCGATGGCGGCGCGGCCCAGGACGTGGGTCATGACTCACCTAGCGACCCGTTCATATGGTGCGGCTCCATGGCTCCCATCCCCCCCATCGGGCCGTCTGGGCCTGGCCCCATCGGGAACTGCAGGACAGACGAGGAAACAGCTCAGTGGCTGCTACAGGGCACCCCACATCCACCCCCACCCCCACCCCCACCCCCTCGACCCATCCTGGGGTAACACCGGCCATCGCATCGAGGGTGGACGACAAACAGCTGTCGTGTGTAACTACACTTCGCTTGTCATGGTGTGGGACGGGGGCGAGCAATTCCGTTTCCTGGAGGGCCGCCGTGTACGCAGGGTTTTTCGTTTCACCAATTACCCCGGCTCAATTCGCTAATTAGTTGTGCACACCGACGCCGGTTCGCCCGTAGATTCGATTACAATAAAGCGTGTCATATGGGGACACTGTCCTCAGCTGTCATTCGTGAGCTTTTAGCAAAAATATCAGATCGCGTACACGATTGGGCTAATTGAGTAATTAAGAGCCGAAGTTGGCACACGAGTCCAGAAACTGATATGTCCCTCCTTGCCCACCGCTGGTGCAGAGCGTATGCTCCACTACTGTCACAGAATGTTGCGACCTGCGAGATAAACACAACTCACGTTGGGTCTGTTGCCTCCAGGACCAATAGGGTTCATCATTGTGTAAATGTTCTCACTGGAATTCGTGGAGTCTGGGGAGAGACAGAACATGAAAAGGAGTTTAAAAACAGCAGAAGCCCCCCAGGACAGAAACTCACACCGGTACCAAAGGTGCGCGCTCGCACACAGATATGAAGACACCCATACGCACAGAGAGAAAAAACGCACACAAAGATAGACACTCATATAGACAAAAACACACACATACATACATACGTACATACATACATACATACATACATACATACATACAAACATACATACAAGCATGCACGCACACGCACCCACGCACCCATGCATACAGATAAACACAGTCAAAAATACTCAAACATACATACAGAGACATGAATACACACACACACACACACACACACACACACACACACACACACACACACACACACAGTGGAAAAACCTCCCCTCTCAACGCTTCATCAGGACTGCATTCTGACCACGTTCAACACAAAGCAGTGTTTAACATGATCAGGTATCGACGGAGCGAAAACGCACAGGGCACACTCTACACTGTCAAGCAGACAAGAAACTCTGCATTCAACTGGACCGACGTAACCTAGGACATAGAAAAGACACAATAACCAGGCGGACTAATAACCTCCTTCACCTGCCCCACACGCCTGCTTGATCTGAGCCAGAGCCAGAGCCGGCCCACACACACTGGTACAAATCAGTACTGATCTTCTTAAGCCCCGGGTCCCTTTTCAAATCCATGTTCGTTTCACCCACCTACGAACTGCTGCCCTACAGATGCGTTCACCCGTTTCTGAGAGCTGCTTTTGGCCACCTACACCAGACCTAGGGATTTCTACACACACACTCAGCAGCTTCAGTGAATCCGTTATCTAGATTGGTAACGTCTTTCGCATCGTATTTGAAAGCAAGCGTCTCGACTGTCCGTGTTTTCACGGCTGAATCTAAATAACTCAATATGATGGTGTGCTGGGTTTATGCGGGCACTTGGGGTGGGATTCTGACAGGACTCAGTAGTGAACAGGTTAGTGTGTGTGTGTGTGTGTGTGTGTGTGTGTGTGTGCGTGTGTGGGGGGGTCATATTTTTAAACATACTTCTGCTTTCCTGTTGTTATCCCCTATGAGGCACAAAGAGGACAGAGGTGACCTTGTCCTGACATTGCAGAGGGAGAGAGGGCTGGGGGTGGGGGTATGAGGGATCGTTGCCTCTCTGCACCCCCTGCCTTTGACTTGGGAGTGTCGTGTCTGGCTACTGAAGAAGTCCTGGCAGCTGCCGGTGGGAACAGAAAAATGTTGTGTTCCAGTTTTTGTGCAAAGAGGGCTACGTGTAGGTTGCCCAGGCAACAAGTCACAATAGAGACATCAGTGGGGGGATATATAAATATATAAATATATAAATAATAAATACTGGACACAATGAGGTTTCCTCTCCACGCCCCCGCACATGCACCGCGCAACCTCAATTCCATCTACGCCCCGACGACGTCGACTCAACGTCTCACCCATTACATTACATTACAGGCATTTAGCAGACGCTCTTATCCAGAGCTACTTACACGGTTTCACATTTCTTTTTACACACAATCCATTTATACAGCTGGATATTTACTGAAGCGATCCAGGTTAAGTACCTTGCTCAAGGGTACAGCGGCAGTGCCCCACCTGGGATCGAGAACCTGCAACCTTTGCGTTACAAGCCCAGTTCCCCAACCACTATGCTAACACTGCCGCCCAATCCCCTAAACAAAGCCTCATCAGTAGCAGGGACGATGAAACGATGATTAGACCCTTCTTCTGATCTCACTCAACAGGGTGCCACTTTAGCAACACGCCAGCCACAAAGCGCCACTATCCTAAGCTGTGCTTTCCCCCCGCGTTTACAGAAAGTCGTTGACGTGCCGAAAACAAATCGATTCGGTTCCAACTCTGAATGCGTGGGGGGGGCTCGGAGGTAGAAAGCAACTGCACACCGCGAGAGGGAAAAGCATCCAACGCCAACAGAGTCTTTCAGACGGGCGTTTATGTTCAGCATGCATTATCTAGCTTTAAATAAGTGGTGTGAGGAGGTATGCCCTTGATACACAGGGCTGCGAATGCGCTAATTAGACACTAGCATCCCCCAAATCCGGCACTCGCAATCGATGCAGGAAGTAATACGGGCGAAAGCACAACCCGGTTAAGTCCGATGGATCAGCCCTAATGAGAATACCAAGAATACGTGCGTGAGGCAGCCGCCCCGCCCCCCCCCGCCCGCGAACTCCGTCCTTTCAGTGCCGTTAACAGGCGACTGCAACACTTATCGTCGTCGTCGTTATCATTATCGCGAGTATGAAGAGTTCGTTGTGGGAGCTGCGGAGTTGTTTTGGGGGAGGGGGGGGGGGCGGGTTAGGGTTAGGACGCACCTCCTGGGCTAGGCATGATGGGAGTTCCTGGAGGACCACCACCTCCCGGGGGACCCTGGTGACGAAAGGAAGGGGCAACAAAAGGACAATTAGAGGAAGGACGCAGAATGTTGCGCTCTTGTTTACGTTGCACTCATTCTGCGAATGCAAAGAAGGACTGCCTTAAACCTGCAGTGCTAAATGTACAGCGCCTGAGAGGCGTCAGACCCGGGTCAGATACATGTTTGAAATGCTTTGACACTTCGGGTGCTGGTCAAATGTGAAAACAGACGCAGATCCCCGAGCGTTTTCAAGGAAACTGGTTACTAACCAGAGCGTACAATCAAATGAAATTAGAAAATTATTTTTGAAATAATTCTTTTATCTGGCTCTCTCTCTCTCTCTCTATATATATATATATATATATGTGTGTATAAAACAAACAAACAAAAAACATACATATCTTATCCTTAATTACACTTGCTAGCCATCTGGAAATTGTATTTCCATCCATTGTTTTACAACTTAACCCATTAAGACCTGGAGTGACGTTTAGGTCGCATCGATTTTGCGATTAATGAAATGCGCTGTGATTCGCTGAAATAGACGTGGGGGAAATGAAGTGCACGTTGGTGTCGGCTTTTTTTTTTTTGAAATTTTTTCCAGAAAACCTCAGGTTTTAAGAGGTTGTGTAGAATAATTGCTTAGGTTTTAATAGGCGTTTTTAGCAGGCATTTTAGGTCTGAATGGGTTAAATGAACTCTGTCTGAGATTGGAGATTTTTTAATAATAAAAAAAGACTGCCAATCTCCAGGGTGGGGGCAAACTCAATCAGGATTGGAATGCTGGCCCGGCCCGGTCAGAAGTCTGACACTCACCACATAGTTGCCAGGAGATGAGGAGGAGTAGGCTATCTGCGGAGAGAGAGGGGGAGAGATGGACAGGGTCAGTGTGAAGACAAGGCCTTGGGCCCACCACTTCTTAACCTTGCGTGGGTCAAAATGAGATCTGCGGCACTGCTGCCATCGAGGTCTTTTATTATGAAGTTGCGGGGTCACTGGGGTCGCCAGCTTCAGATAGAGCTGCGGCTGATGCTGGATCCAAACGAGCGGGCGCGGGAGGGAAAGCGGACTTACTGAGTTAGCGTTTGGGTTCGGCCAGGGCCCTCGACCTCCAGGACCCCTGAGAGAGAGAGAGAGAGAGAGAGAGAGAGAGAGAGAGAGAGAGAGAGAGAGAGAGAGAGAGAGAGAGAGAGAGAGAGAGAGAGAGAGAGAGAGAGAGAGAGAGACGAGGTTGTATGAGGGAAGACTCACTGAAATCATCACCTTCATCACATATGTACACAAAGGCTTACATGCAACACACTAGCTGGCACACAATTCATCTCTCTCACACTATACAGAAAGACTCAAAGCGGTGGGGTCTTAATCATCCTGAAATAACTGACTTGCCCTTTGTACATTATCCCGCTTATACCCCCGCTACTTACCAATGGGAATTGATGGCGCTAAAATATGTTTACATCTCCACAGCTAGTTGGTGTATATTAGCTAGCTAGGTAACCCCAACATTGCGTTGAAAAGGAGGACCCAACAAAGCGGGGGTATTAATGCATCGTTTCTGTTAAAAGAGCACCGCGGAGGTTGTGTACGATGTCTTCCCCCACTCTGAGTACGAGCAGGGGTGCTAGGATGGAGCTGCTCTCTGAACACACACGCTGCAGGCCTCTGCACTCACATGTTCATCCCCGGCATTCCTGGTCCACCCAGAGAGTTGGGAGGAGGCCTCATTCCACCTCCGTAGTTCTACACAAAGAGAGAGGAAACGCACACACACTTTTTAGTACTTTATTTGGGTCCGCAAAGGACATGCAAAGGTACAAAGGTTGTAGATGTCTGGTCACTTAATAGACGTGGATAGATGTTTTGCCTTCTGACACACACAGGCACATTGGCAGTCACAGGCACACACAGACACATACATACACACACAGACACACACAGACACACGCACACACACACACGGACTAATTATCAGTACCAGAGCTACTGCGCACAAGGGATCAGGGTGCGTGTGACTCCAGTTAAATTCAGCTAAGACCAGGGGCTGAATTGCAAATGTGTTGAGCAAACCTTGCCAGCCGAGCTTCAGTGACTGCTGTCTAACAAGCGTGGCCACGATGGCTGCCCTGCCTCCTGTTTGCTATGCCTTTTACCTCACTGTGTGCTACAGTGTGCGCAACTGTGTGTGTGTGTGAGGGGAGAGTATGCTACTGTGTGTGTGTCTGAGCGAGTGTGTTACTGTGTGTGTGTGTGTGTATATATGTCTGTGTTATGTGAAATGTGTGCTACAGTGTGCTCAACTGTGTGTGTGTGAGGGAGAGAGTATGCTACTATGTGTGTGTCTGTGTGTGCGTGAGTGTGTGCTACTGTGTGTGTGTCTGTGCGAGTGTGTTACTATGTGCGTGTGTGTGTGTGTGTCTGTGTTACTCTGTGTGTATATGTGTGCGTGTGCGTGTGTGTGTGTGAGAGTCTGTGCTACTGTGTGTGTGTCTGTGATAGTGTGTTACTACGTGTGTGTGTGTGTGTGTGTATATGTTTGTGTGTTACTCTCTGTGTATATGTTTGTGTGTTACTCTGTGTGTGTGTGTGTGTGTATAGGTACATGTGTGTGTGTTTCTGTGTGTGTGGGGCTGTAACGGCAGGCTGGCAGTGAGAGCAGGAGGGCTGCTCAGGGCAGGCGGCGGAGCGGCCCTGTTCACAGGGAGAGTTTTGTTCGGGAGACGATTACACTGGTCTAGCAGATGCTGCACCAGCTGCTGATTTGTAAGCTGCCAAACTCACAGAGTGAGCGAGAGGGGGGGGGGGGACAGACAGAGGGAGCTGAGGGGGTGGGGGCAAGGCTGGAGATCAGTGGGGGTATGTCACTCAATTCATCTACTGGATGGTGGGTGCTACTTGGGGGCGGGGAGGAGGGAGGGGGTTCTTAATCGACACAAAGTATCATCAAGTCTTTAAAAAGGGTAATGAAAACCGATGTCGCGCAGACAGGAAAGCACACCGCCCACATTTTTTATAGGACCCCCTCCCCCCTCAATTAATTATTGAATTACAGGAAGAGAAAAAAACCTCTCTACCAAATGTTTTTGGCGGCCACACGAGGGGGAATAAGCATCCCTAAGCCATCTCCTTTAAGAGCTCTGTGGTGTTTAACGTCGGCGCGTGTGATGAGGAGGCTGTAGGGGGCGGTGGGAAGCCTACCTGTGGGCCCATTCCCCCCATGCCTCTGGGGGGGTTCATTCGCATCGGTCCCCCCATATTCGGGTGTCCTGGAGGAAGAGCCACAAAACACACACGTCGTTAGTGCAACGCAACCTGCGGGAATCCCACACCTGGGATAATCATTGGTTTGGGCGTCGGAGACAGCCGCAGCCTGACGGGGACGAGGACTGAATACGGCAGCAGGGGAGGAGAGAGCATCTCAAATAAAATGAGCTTTGTTATTGTTGTTATTGCCACAAACATCCAGTGGGTGGAGCATGGAGCTGACAACTCTACAATTGTGTGTTAAATTCCCATTGGGACCACACATACTGAAAAATGTATGCACTCACTACTGTAAGTCGCTTTGGATAAAAGCGTCTGCTAAATGTTATGGTATATGTAGTTGTATAGCTATATAGCTCTTACTATATTAATGTTTAAATGTATTGTGGTACGCTTTGGCAATATTTACTCAATGTATTTCCTACTTCACGTCAACTATCCCCCTCTTGTATTGTGAGCTCGCTATCATATCAGCTTCCCTCCCTGGGGCGGACAGCCAATTGCCACCCCAATGGCACTCCCGGCCAGAGCCAGACTGGCGTGGCCGGTGGAACTGAACCCCGGTCGCGGTGGGCAACATGCGTCCTGGTTGGACGCTCTTACCAATGAAGCATGTTGAATTTGAATTTGAGCAATGAGGAAAAGCAACACACACAAAATATTTGAAAACAAACAAACAGTTGAAAGGAGAAAAAATAAATAAATAAAGGAAGATTGGGTACTTAATGGAGATAAAGTACAAGTCCATCAAAAAGATGAACTCTCCCTAAATCTCTGACAGACCCCGTACCCCCATTCTCTCTCCCTCCCTTTCCTGAGCGTCTCTAAACTGCGCTGGAAAGCCAGCCAATGGGTTGGCGGCATTCCCAGCGGGAGGCTCACAGAGCACTGTCCTGTCCTCATACCTTGCGGTCTGGTTGGGTCCAGGCTGTTTGGCAGGAGAGGCTGTGACCCGGGGACTCCCACTGGAGGCTGAGAGACAGAGAGGATCATTAGCGGTGCCACCATCCAGCACAGCTCATCACAGAGAGAGAGAGAGAGAGACAGACAGAGAGACATTGGCACATAATAAGAGAGAGAGAGAGAGAGAGAGAGAGAGAGAGAGAGAGACAGAGGGAGAGGCATTGGCACATAACAGAGAGAGAGAGAGAAAGAGAGATTGGCACATAACAGAGAGAGAGAGAGAGACAGAGAGAGAAAGAGAGGGAGAGGGAGAGGCATCTGCAGCAGCTCACAAAACACAGTCAGAAACCGGTTGTTGACCTCATGCTTCATTAGAGTTCTGCATGTGCATTGCACTCAGAATGCGTGTTGGTGTGTCGTTCAGCAGATGTTACCTGATTTGGCATGCGGAGTGAGGGGCGGGGTCCGCCAGGGTACCGTGGAGACATGAATGGCTGTGGAGGGAGAGACAGAGGGAGAGAAAGACGGAGTGGGAGAGTGAGAAAGGGAGAAAGAAAGAGAGAAAGAGAGAGAGAGAGATGTTAGTCAGCTAGTGATCAGAGGAGTCACTGTTCTCATGACACTGGACTTCAGCAACAACAGGTACCAACGTTCAGCAAGGCTGTTCCTGTATGGGTAAAAGGGCACTGTGAGCACATGCAGGGCTGAGGCTGCTGGGATAATGCAGGTAGAGTAGTGCCCACATCTGCCAGTAGGGGGAGCCAGAGTGTTGGAAAGAAAGTTTTGAGGCAGCTTTCTTGGCCTGTGCAGCCTTTCACACAACACAGGTGCGGCCTCCTAACCCACGATCGGGCCCCCTAGGCATACAAGACACAAAGTTTAAGAAAATAACAAATCACGGGCACAGGACGTCCTGAAACAACCTTAATTCATCACTTTGAGCAGAGTCTCTCGGGAGAGGGGAAATAAATAGAGAACAGAGGGGCGCGAGAGGATGACATCAGCGTGCGGAATCAGACAGCAGCAGAGGGGATGGGGGATGAGAATGGAGGTGTGGAGTGGGTGATGGCAGGTTGGCTGGCACTGAGTCCACAACTCCCTCTGCCCATCTGGAGAGACATGCTCTCTAGGCCCCGTTTATGCCACGTGACTCACCGCGCCTGCCATTCCCCAAGGACTGCCGCAATTAGAACATTTAGCCATCTCCCTGAATCTCAGCGAAGCCGACCTAGCTTACAGATGATTTGTTTACAAACCAGTTGTAAGGGGAACAGGATTCCCAGACAGCATTCGAAGAACGACAAAAGAAAAAGGACTGGGCCCAAGTCCCCTTTAATGCGGACACAACACCGCAAAGTGATTGGTCAAAATCACGGATCTTCTTGCTGCTACCCAAGTACTGTATGTCACCACCCCTGGCAGTGTAAACTAGAAAATCTCTCACTGCCTTGAAACTATTGCTGTGGTCCCCGTACCCAAGCCTTAAGAGAGTAGCAGTGACCCCAAACTTTACCGCGAGAAAGGGGGGGTTCAGCCAAAGGGTTTCACCCCCGACCGGCACGCGACCCCTGGTCAGAAGCATCGGCACGGCACACACTCGAGGAACACGTGCGTGAGCTCAGGGAACGTCAAACGGCATCAGCGAAAAAACGGAATTTCGCAACTAATTGGGGGAGTGGCTATCAGGGCGAGGAAAAGTGCAGCAGAAACAGAAGAGGTTATGTAATGACTGAGCCCTCACGGGGACGCTGTTGCTGCTGCTGCTGTTATTGTTGTTGTTGTCTCCTCCACTGTGTGTCTTTGTCTTATAGGGGTTGTGTGGGAGCGTTCCACAGTGTCAGGCACTGCAATATTAATGGGATATTGATGGGGTGTGGGACAGTGAGTGCTGGTTTTAGGGAGCGGGGAAGGCTGCTGGAGAGACGGCCAGATGCACCCAGGCTGAGAGACTGAATTATTTATCCACCATCAAGGCTGATGTCCGCTGTGAAGGGGGAGCATGGCTGTGTGTGTGTGTGTGTGTCTGTGTGCGTGTGAGAGAGTGAGTGGGTGCGCATGTGAGAAAGTGTGCTTGTGAGTGTGTGTGTGTGTGCGCATGTGCGTGTGAGAGTGTGCGTGCGTGTGAGAGAGAGAGACAGTGTGTGTGTGTGTGAGTCTTTATGTGTATATGTGTGCATGTAGAGCCAACATAGCCAACTCTCGGTCCTACGGGCCACAGTGGCTGCAGGTATTTGCTCTAACCAATCAACTGGACCACCTGATATCAATGAGCTCACCTTTTAAACCAAGGGGGTAGGCCTACACTAATCAGGTGTAGTCAGCGCTTGGCTGGAACAAATACCTACAACCATTGTGGCCCTCAGGGCCGAGAGTGGAGCATCTATGTGGTAGGGCAGGGTTTCCCAAATCTGGTCTTGGAGGGCCACAGGGTACGCTGGGTTTTGTTTTCACCTTATGATCAGCAACCATCTGAATCCAAGAAGCCAGGTGAGGCGAGCTAACTAATCAACAACGTTAATTGAGTAATGAAAACCAGCACACCCTGCGCCCCCCTGGGACCAGATTTGGGGAACCCTGGTGTGTGTGTGTGTGTGTGTGTGTGTGTGTGTGAGAGATAAGAGGGGGAGAGAGAGAGAGATTGTGAAAGTATGAGTGTGTGTGTGTGGCAGGCAGACACTGGCTGCTTTACGCTTGGTGGCCAGCCACTAGCTGCTGTGTTGCTCTGGAGCTTTTCTGTGGGTAGTGTGGAGAGTGTGTGTGTGTGTGTGTGTGTGTGTGTGTGTGTGTGTGTGTGTGTGTGTAGATTCAGCACATGCTCCTCCTACTCCTACGGGCCCCTCGTGAAATGGGAAAGTGCAGAGGCATCAGAACCTGTAGGAGAGCTCAGCACAGCACACGGCTGTAGCACTCCGTAGAGAGTTTGCATGCGTGTTTGTGAGAAGCCTGTGTAGACAGCCAGTGTGCGGAGCCTGAATCAGTGTGCGGAGCCTGAATCAGTGTGCGGAGCCTGAATCAGTGTGCGGAGCCTGAAACAGTGTGCGGAGCCTGAATCGGTGTGCGGAGCCTGAATCAGTGTACCTGTTTATAGAGTGAGTGGATGCATCAGGCCAGCTGGAGATTCACCTCATTAGAATCGAGCACACAGTACGCTTTAACCTTAAAATCAGCAACTGATTTATACACAAGAAACCAGGTGAGGTGAGTTGATTATATAATCAACCGGTTTAATTGACCAATTAAGTGGCGAGTAACAACGAAGGCCAGCGCAGCCTGCGGCCCTCCGGGGGCGGGGTTGAGCAGCGCTGATGTGCGTGCGTGCGTGCGGCTGTGGCGTGTGCGACGTGCCTGTGAGTGTGCACTGCGGGCCCACCCGCGTGGGGCTGACTGCTCTTACCTGGCCGTGGGGTCCCATCATGGGGTTGCTGGGGTTGTGTGGGGGTGGCTGTGCGTGGGGTGACGGCTGGGAGCCGGGGGGTCCCTTGAAAAGAGAAGAGGGGAGATGAGAAATAGAGCGCACCTGGCCAGGTAAGCATGGAATGCCACTCACACACAGCTGGACAGGTGATGACGCTGAGTTGGCGGTCTCCGTGCCGCTCCACTGAACGGAAACTGGTTCCCAGTGAACTCAGTGTTTCAGTGCCGCCCATGGGAAGTGAATGAATGGATACAAACATAACCTAACGGTGACCCTCAAGTGTATATATTCATTAGATGCCTGATATTTAAGGAAGTCTTGCAGGTTAAAAATTACACCCCCCCCATACACTGGTGTTGAATGAACCAATCAGTCTTGAGTCAGGTTAGTTAGTGTTTTAATATTTATTTGTTTCATCCAATCTTGTATATCAGGGATCTCAAACTCCAGTCCTGGAGTGCCACAGTGTCGGCTGAGTTTTTGTGGTTTCCTTTCAATCGGCAGCCAATTTCGTTAGGCCTTGGAAACAAGGTGTGTGGACTCTTTAGCCTATCGATGGCTGAAATAAAGCACTTAAGTGATGAGGCCGGAAAGCAGCAGACAGTGCGGCCCTCCAGGATTCCAGTTTGAGACCCCTGCTATATTTACTGCTGGGTTCGCTCACGATTACAGGAAAACATTTTCACTCAGCTGCCTTTCTGCTGAGCTACTTGCATTCATTTCAGGCTCAAACCGGGTGGGAATTTTTCAGATAGTAATAAACAAACAAAAAACATCTTTAAAACCTTCCTAGATTCCATCTGCTTGCCAGGAACCAACCCTGTCACATGACTATGCCTCCAAGGCAACAGAAGAACCCTGTTCCTTTTAAGGCAACGACCCTGCCACACCTGGACACCCTCTAGACTCTCCTGACATTTACAGCACAGAGGTGTTTCCTATAGGCCCTTCTGGGCTGGGCAGAGCTCTGGGCTTTAGAACAGTGAGGTCCTCAGATACTGACCGACACACCTGCGCAGGTAATGAGTCCCACGCACCCGCCCTCACGAGGGCCTGTCCGCACGTCCGCAGAGACGCAGAGCGCTGGCTCTCCACACACCTGAACTCGCATCCATCTGGTGTAATCGAACCGTACCCTCTGCAAACCTTTCTCGCAACGACGGCGCGTTCCCTAAAAAGCACCCAGCTCAGGTCCAGCCTCCCTCTGATCCTCACCTCCCCGCTGGAATCCCTCGCGCACCGCATTCCGACAGCGCTCTGCTCCGCTACGCCCTTATCTCGCATCCTTTGTTCCTTTCTGCGGAAGCAGGAAGAGGGGGCTCGTCCGCAGTCGAAGCGCACGCGGTGGGCCGGGAGTACTGGTTCCAATTCTCTGCGTTCTATTCCGGAATTTTACAGTTCTTTCAGGATGCCGTTAGCAACCCTTTATGATGTCATCGATTGGAATCGACCGGAATGTTACGGCACGTTCTGGAACGTAGTGCGACAGTGCTGCTTCAAAGGGTTAACGCTGGTGCGGTGGCGCTGGCTGTGGCGGAGAGGTGGGATGGGGCCGAGGGGGGAGCCATGGTGCACAGCTGTCCTGGCCCCCGAGCCACGTGCCTAGCGCAGCGACAGCAGCAGCAGCAGCAGCAGCATCAGTCCCCCGTGTTATTGTACGGCAGCCAGTGTGGCGGTGTGTCTAACAAGCCTCCCCCGCCGAGCCCCTCGACACAAGCCCAGCTGCTGCGGTCCCCCCGCTCCTCTACATTTTTACAATGTTTAATAATGGCGCACTACTACTTTGGCCTCCCTCTGGCAGCGCGGTATCATGACTGAATGGGGAAGCATATGGCATTTATAGGTTTGCTGTTTCGCCAGAGTGTCCCTGTAGAGAGGTGGGAGGGGGGGGGTGGCGAGGGCTTGGCCAATCGCTTCTGAAGGAACAAAGTGGCTGGGCATTTGTGTGTGTGTGTGTGTGTGTATGGTGGGGGGTGAGCGAGAGTAAGGGTGGTGGGGGGTGGGGGGTGGGGGGTGGGCTTGAGTTAAATGAAGCAATTAATAAAATCATTTTCTACCCAACTAAGGAGATAACAGCTTGGCACTGCACCACAAACTCATCAACAACAACCCCTCCACCCCCTCCTGATCACAGCATTGCAAAGGAGCAAACGCTTAATATTCCTGATAGGGCAGTTTAAGAGGAGGGGAGGGTAAAGGAACAAGCCACACTTCACGTGTAGTGCTGCCCCTCTGCCACAGGAGGGCAGTGTGTCACTGCTAATGGACCGCCGGAGCACAAAGCGACATAAACCGTAAGGCCACAGTGGTACAGAACGGAACAATGCATATTCATTGTTAGTCCTTCCATAACACACCAACAATGGCAACAATTGTAAAACGCACAGTATGCAATGGCCACAGTATGTAATCTCCAACGAAAAGGTTGAAGATTTAGACTTCTTTGATCAGAAATATGGTAAATATATTAACAAAAAAATCCAGTCACTATGCTTTTCCAGCATAAAGAATCTCTCGGCAGTGTAGCTACGGCAAGGCTTTATTATTATGTGATATGAATCAGTCTGTGCATCTAATTGACAGCAGTACAGATTATTCCCTTCAATTTCAAAACGTTTTTCTCAACAAAAAAATAGTGAACAAACGGAACATACAGCTGTCTGCATGAATGGAAAGGAGTCTATAGTTTGTGGGAGACTCTTCCCCATCTCAGTACGTAACAATTCAGCTTCAGAAATCAGCTCAACGCGTTTTGTTAAAAAACACAAAACCCGTCTTGAGAAATAATAAACAACAGAGAGAGAGAGAGAGAGAGAGAGAGAGAAAAGAGAATACACAGCACTGACACATTTCAGAGAGAGGGAGAGACACGGACACAATCTGGACACAGAGAGAGAGAGAGAGAGAGAGAGAGAGAGAGAGAGAGAGAGAGAGAGAGAGAGAGAGAGAGAGAGAGAGAGAGAGAGAGAGAGAGAGAGAGAGAGAGAGAGAGAGAGAGAGAGAGAGAGAGAGAGAGAGAGAGAGAGAGAGAGAGAGAGAGAGAGAGAGAGAGAGAGAGAAACAGAAACTAACCGGACGCAGAGAGAGAGAGAGAGAGAGAGAGAGAGAGAGAGAGGGAGGAACAGACATAACCTGGACGCACAGAGAGAGAGAAATGGACAGAATCCGGACACAGATAAAGGGAGAGAGGAACGGACACAATCTGGACACAGAGAGAGAGAAACGGACAGAACCCGGACAGAGAGAGACAGAGAGAAACGGATACAATCCGGACACCGAGAGAGAGAGAGAAACGTACACAATCTGGACACAGAGAGACAGTGAGAAAGAGAGAGAGAGAGAGAGGGGGAGGGAGGGAGAGAGAGGGGAGGGAGGGAGGGAGAGAGAGAGAGGGGGGGAGGGGAGAGAAACAAACACAATCCAGAGAGAAAGAGAGAGAGAGAGAGAAAGAGAGAGAGAGAGAGAGAGAGAGAGAGAGGACCCAATCCGGACGGAGAGAAAGAGAGAGAGCGAGAGAGGGAGAAACGGACCCAATCCGGACACACAATGTGGGCTCTCTCTCTGCCCACATTGTGTGTCCGGATTGGGTCCGTTTCTCTCTCTCCCTCCCTTGGTGGCAGGGGCTGTTCTCAGTGTAAACTCTTCAGTTTAACCTCGAGTGTGTCTCTGGTGGACCGGGGTCACCTGGCCACTTGGCCAGACCACCGGGTTGGGTTAGCGTGCCCTGGTAGAGCGGCGCGACACCCCACGCACCCCGTCAGCAGCTGCAGGTACCCCCCTCCAACCCCCACCCCCACCCTCGCCTGCACCTGGGAGGCCTGACCCCGTCTGGGCCCGTCTCCCCAAGCCACCGCGGGCCACAGGCCCCGACACGCCTTTCTGCCTGGGCCCTTTATCCGGCCGAGGTGCAGTAGCCGCTGGCTGCCACTGTCGTGCTCGGTGACACTCTTGGCTGCACCGTGAGACACTTGGAGATGTCGGTTGTGAGCGGCTGGCGTACGGCCGGATGAACGGACAGACAGAACGACGCTCCAGGGCCCTTATCCTATACTGTCTGAAACAATGAGCCATTAACCCTTTCCACCGGTGGAAACCAAAGCTGGTTTCCCGAAAAGGGAAAAGTGAAATGAAAATGCGAGAGGTGTCTGCGTCTGACTGACTGTGTGAGGCTCTGGGTAGAGCCTCACTCCCCGCGCCCTGTCTGCTCCTCACCCCTGGGCCCTTCTGCTTGGTGACGTGCCCAGATGCTGGGGTCCTCTGTCCAGCCACATTCAGCTTAAGCCTGATGGCTCTTTCTTCTTTCCCCATCCCATTCTCTCTCTCTGTCCCTCCCTCTCTAGCTCTTTTTCTGTCTCTCTCTTTTGGGTCAATCTCCATCACTTTCTCCCTCTCTTTCTCCCCCCTCTCTCTCCATCTCTTGGTGTCTGTCTCTCTTTCCCTTTCCCTCTCCCTCTCTCTCAATCTCTCTCCCTCCCTCCCTCCGTGCCCCCTCCCTCATTCCTCCCTCCCTCTCTCTCTCCACCCTCTCCTCTCACTCACCTCCCCACTCTCTCTCCCTCTCCCTCCCCCTCCCTCTCTCCTCTGCCCCTCCTCTCCCTCACCCCCCTCTTTCCCTCCCTCACCCCCTCTGTCCCTCCCTCACCCCCCTCTGTCCCTCCCTCCCTCCCTCCCTCCTCCCTCTCTCTCCTCCACCCTCTCTCTCTCTCTCTCCCTCCCTACCCCCCATCTCTCCCTCCCCCCTCGCTCTCCCTCTCTCCAGCAGGGTTGGTGTGGGGGATTATGGAGCAGGCCGGGCCAGACTCCAGCATGCAGGCTTTACAGGCCCCTCTCCCCGTCTCTCCCTTTCTCTCTTTCTTTCTCTCGCTCTCTCTCTCTGCAGGAGGCCGATGTGAGTCCTGGCCTGTGAGGTAAAGATTAGGGGAGTCTGGGGATGCCCCCCCTCCCTCCCCCTCACAGGGCTGCAGTACTCCTCTCACTGCAGCACCAGGGTCACTGCTGTTAATTACAGATCCTGCATCTGTGAACCCTGCTGGAGCACACACACACACACACACACACACACACACACACTGCTCCACTACACACACACACACACACACACACACACACACACACACACTGCTCCACACACACACACACACACACACACACACACACACACTGCTCCACTACACACACACACACACACACACACACACACACACACACACACACACACACACACACACACACACACACACACACTGCTCCACTACACACACACACACACACACACACACACACACACACACTGCTCCACTACACACACACACACACACAGTGATCGATTAAACATGCACACACACACACACGCACACACACACACATATACAAACACACAGGAAGAAACATGTACAGCCACTCGCTCAAACAGCCACACAACCACTTCCTCACATGCAGGGAACAAGCTGTTGAAACTCCAAGCTCCCCCTCACACGAACACAGACAAACACACACAAGTCATTCCCAAACACGAGTTAACACATCGGTTAACACGTTAATTAGAATCCAGCAAAAGAGACACCATCCCTCACTCACCAACAGTCATTCCGCAAGGCACATAAAAACAGCAGAAATAAACAGAAATAAGCACAAATAAACACACACACACACACACTGCTCCATTACACACACACACACACAGCTCCATCACACACACACACACACAGACACACACACACACACATACACACACACACACTATCACATGCACACATTCCAAGTATCTTTATAAATAGCAAACACACACACACACACACACACACACACACACACACACACACACACACACACACACACACAAAGACACACACACACGCACATACAGAATCCAAGTATCTTTATAAGTAGCATGCACACACATACACAAAGACACACATACTCGCACACACAAACACACTATCACATGCACATGTTCCAAGCATCTTTAGAAACAGCAAACGCAAACACACACACACACACGTCAGAGGGTGCACTTGGACTCCTGGTCCACAGCACAAGCGACCACGCTCCCATCCCCTCGCAGGGCAACACGGTTGCCTCAGCTCCTCTCTCCCTCTCCCCTGTGCCTGTCAGCAGTGGCTGTGTGGACCAATGAAAGTGTCTGCTCAGATCCCCTCCCTCCAGTTATGATGTGCCCCAGTGCATCATGGGATTGAAGGGTCAATGTCTCACCGGAACAGAACAGCCTGACAGTCTCACAGAGAGGTGACAGGCAAGTTATTCAAAGGTACAGAGCAGGTTGTGTGTGTGTGTGTGTGTGTGTGTGTGTATTCATACTTTCTTGTGTGTGTGTATATGCATGTCTGTGTGTGTGTTTGAATGCGTGTTTTGGTGTGTGTGTGTGTGTGTGTGTTTGTGATTTTTTTGTGTGTGTTTGTGTGTGTATATGTACACTACCGGTCAAAAGTTTTAGAACACCCCCATTTTTCCCGTGTTTACTGAAATTCAAGTCTAGTG